>CM062289.1:36006463-36730013 GCA_031216915.1 Pictodentalium vernedei
CTCACGAAATTCCTTAATGTCGTTCGTCAAACTGGCTTTATAGATGAAATATTTCCCGACCTTATTATAATATTATAATATGTTTTTCTTTAAACCCTTTACCTAAGGTAACGGCCAAAACCGGCCAGCGCTATTCTCAAAATCGCCAATTAATTTTCATTATTTTTTTCATTTTTTTGTCTCAAAAACATAGGTTATGACCCCCCTCGTTGGAACAAGCTCGTCGAGCTCGTTCCAACGAGGGGTCATAACCTATGTTTTTGAGACAAAAAATGAAAAAAATTAGTTATTCAAGAATTATTTTTTGCAAGTGTCGTCTGCTTTTCAGGTTACATGTAGGTAAAGGGTTAAATAATCAAGAAACATACTCAATTTGCTTCTATTTTGGTTCTCCAATTTACCAATTTTTCACTCATTTTCCTTCGTTTGGGAGGTCAAATGTTATAGCACCCCCCCCCCCCCCCCCCCCTGTCGGAGAGGTCAGCCCCCCTGTCGAGAAATCCCTGGCGCCACCCCTGTACTCTATTTCGTATTTTGGTGGAAGACCAATTGAAGATTCCGATCTGTAGCTTTGGGGCATCACGTTGAAAATAGTTGACTCTCAATCTCTGTGCAGTCATTCACTTTAAAAAAATAAGGACGTATCCCGAGCCTGAACTGAAAGAGGGTTTCGTATTCACGAAAGGGTTAATTACATTTTGTAAATAACAAAACTGAAAATTGATACACTATCCATAATTTTGCCACGACTTTGTGTTTCAAACATCCGTTAAGACTCACGTTGTCCGAAAGCGACTATTGTCACATATTTTACGATGATTATCTGTACGTTCTATTTTACCCAGATCAAACCTACCATCTTATTATTTATTTATTTATTGGTGTTTAAGGTCACATATTTCTGCACAATGGCTAATCATGACCATGACAGTTTTACGGGTGGAGGAAGCCGGAGTACCCGGAGAGAACCACCGAGCAACGGCGAGCAAACTGTCAGCTCCCCAACATACTAACTCCACACAAGCAGGGATAGCATTGGTTGAAGACAAGTGCACTATCGACGTGCAGTAACGCCTTAGTACACAGCGCCACCGTGCCCCCACGTGGGCAATGGGGTGAAGTGTCTTGCCCAAGGACACAACGCGGTTGTCGCCGGTGGGATTCGAACCGAGGACCTCTCGGCTTGCAGCCTGCACCTCTACCTACTAAGCCACCGCGCCCCCTCATTAATTATGGGAAAGGGCTCAGAGAGAGGCCTTTCCAATTAATCAGATGATAGAGTTTTCAAGTTTGTCATAAACCTTCCTAAACTTCCTCGCATACAGGCGTACATAGAGGACCCTTCATATATGGGTAAAGTGGGCGTGGTAGTAAGCGGGTTAAAAAAAACCCTTACAACTTCCAAAATTGTGTCATTTTTTGCCAAGAACAAATTTTCACTTTTTCTACGAAACTTGACCCTTCACCTAACCAATCTGTCGTATACGGTCGCGTAATTTACAAATTTGGCAATTGAAAAAATATTTTTCAAAAACATTTCAACAAAACCATAAACTGTGACACCTCATTGGAAAGAGCCTCGACGAGCGCGTTCCAATGAAGTGTCACATGTTATTGTTTTAAAAATCTTTTGAAGCAATTTGTAGGAGGCGCGGTGGTGTTGCGGTGACCGGTTCTTGTCAGATCACCGAAGTTAAGCAAAGTCGAGCCCGATTAGTCCTTGGATGGGTGATCATCTGAGCGATCGATTCGGACTCCCACGTTGTGTCCTTGGGCAAGGCACCTTTAATCCCGATTGTCCACATGGAGGCACGATGACGCCGTGTACAGAGCGTACAATACGTAGATGGTGCGCATGTCTTCAACCAGTCTAAACCTACCTGTGCTGCAGTGCGGAATTTACGATGTTGGGGAGCTGGCAGCTGCTCGTCGTTGCTCGGGGATTCTCTCCGGGTACTCCGGCTTCCTCCACCCGTAAAACCGTCACGGTCATGATTAGCCATTGTGCATAAGTATATGACCTTAAACACTAATAAATAAATAAATAAATAAATAAATAAATAAATAAATAAATAAACAATTTTTCAAAATAAAAATGAAAATAACAAATTTGGATATCGTATGCATTGGGTAAAGGGTTAAAATTATATTATAAATAATTTCATTCATGTACTCAACCATCTAAATTAGTCCCTCCAACGAGGATGGTAACCTCTCAAGCCCCCAGTCAAATACAAGCTCTCAGACCCACAGTCTAAGTCTATTCGGAATACAACAGCAGTAATTTTTTTCTGTGCGCCAAAAGCGCGCAGGGGGTGGGGGGGGGGGGGGCTTGGGGAAGCCCCTTTCGACCCTCATTAACAGTATAATATATATTTTGTAACATGTCCGGGCGTGGGAAAGGAGCAAAGTGTTAAGTGTCCTCCTGCGTTTTCCTTTTTTTTTTTTTTTTTGGAAGAGGAGGTGGCTGGATGGTCATACCATAGCAGTCGTTGTTGCTGTTCTTGGACTGTTGTTGGATAACTAACCAGGATGGCAGGGTGTAGTCCTGGCTGCATTGGGAGTAGTGTCTGGGCTTCATTAGATGATGTAACAGGGACGCCGGAACGGCCCAAAACATTGGCCCCACCATAAAACCCAAATTTCTGTTTTTTTCGAATTGTTGCCATCGATTATGTGGGGAGAACAAAAATGACAGTGCATGCAGTTTGCCTTTCGAGGAACATAATATGACAAAATTCCCTGCCAAATTGCCAAAGGCAATTTAGCAGGGAATTTTGTCATATTATGTTCCTCGAAAGATGAACTTTAATGTGGTGGCCCCCACAAATGTGGGGACCCAGGCCGTCCGCCCAGTCTGCCCATTCGTAAATCCGGCCCTGCCCCCAGAAAATGTTTCAAAAATGACATTATCTCAGACCCATTTGGGGCTACTTCTTTCCGCTTCCGAAGCGGTTCGAAGATAAAGAAGTAGCCCCCAAATCTCCTCATCTTACGTTAACTGGTCATCAATAGCCCGCCATTGTGTGCGCAATATTGAAGAAACAAGACGATCTTTGCGCGCACTATTTTCGGATATCCGCCAGAACAAAATTTAAAAAATCATAGCCTAGTTATTTGATATGAATGACGTTCGGCTGAAGGTCGATCACAAAAATATCAGTAAGTGCTTGTCATGTTCGTCTCTTCCTAGTCGTTCTTGTCTCAGCCTCATGGCGTCCTTAAATCTCCGTTCCAGTTCGTCCTTCTCGCTATTTCTCGAGCTCCTCACATTTTCTGTGTTCTTCCCTTAGTTCGTCCAACGAAGTCCGCAAATGGATCTGGATTGGAGAAGTTGGTTCGGTAGGAGTCGGAGGGATTCGAGGGACCTCGTCTGGAACCGCATCCCGCACCAATGATAAATCTCCCCTCCTCCTTCGATATTATTAAAGGAAGATATTTAGATACAGGGGTTAAAATGTGTTATCTGGTTAGTGTATTTAAAAAAAAATTCAACAAAACCCATATCATGTGACCCCTCATTTGAACGAGCTCAATGAATTGTTGAAATATTTTGAAAAATTTAATTTTTTCCACTGCTCAATTTGCATATTACGCGGGCGGATGCGGGCGATTCGTTAGGTAAAGGGTTAAGGTCACATACTTATGCACAATGGCTAACCGTGACAGTTTTACAGATGGAGGAAGCCGGAGTACCCGGAGAGAACCACTGAGGCATGGACGAGCAACTGTTAGCTCCTCAATATTTTAACTCTGTTCAAGCTCCGCTCAAGCAGAGTTACAGTGGTTGAAGGACATTTGCACCATCGACGTGCAGTACGCCTTAGTACACGGCATCATCGTGCCTCCATGTAGGCAATCGGGGTATAGTACCTTGCACAAGGACACAACGCGGGTCATCCCGGATGGGGGTCGAACTCGGGATCTCTAACACAGAAGTCCAACAGTCCTACCACTGAACCACCGCGCTCCCATTATTTTAATTATAAGCTTTTCAAATTTTTCCAAAAAAATGTCATTAAAACCTTATCATGTGAGCCCTCTTTGGAAGTCGAGCTTGTTCCAATGAGAGGGTCACACGATATGGTTTTGTTTGCATTGTTTTTTTTTTAAATAAATTTTATTCAATTGCTTCACCTTTTACCCTAACACCAAAGGCAGGCCGCAGACGACACTTGCTAATAAAAATTCTTGAATAACAAAATATTTTCATTTTTTTGTATCAAAAACATAGCTCAATGAGCTCGTTTTAATGAGGGTGTCATAAGCTATGTTTTTGAGGACAAAAATAAAAAAATAAAGAAAATTGAATGATGATTATTTTTTGTGTGCACCGCAGGCCGGGTTTGACCGTTTACGTTGGTTAAAGGGTTAATCTGAAAATTAAGCGAGAGGGAGCGTTCGATTCGTTATGTACCTAGTGACTCGCATACCCATCCAAAGCGCATACTCAGTCCAAGAAATACGAGAAAGTTACTCGTCCAATTTGAGCGTGGACCACGATACTCTTTATCAAAATAAGACAGCTGCCAGTTCTCTGACTTCTGTGCATTGTCGGTGGAGAGCCACTTAACCCACCCAGGTAACGACCCAAACCGACCGGCGCTATTCACAAAAATAGCCATTCAAATTATATTATTTTTTTCATCTTTGTCTTAAAAAATATAGCCTATAACCTATCATTGGAAAGAGCTCGTTCTAATTGGGCCGTAAGTTATGTTTTGAGGCCAAAATATTTAATTCGATAATGTTACTTTTGTGTGTCGTCTGCTATTCGCATTGGGGAAAACTGCTCATGTCAATAACCAACAAAGTCGATAAAGTTATCTCTACAATCAACATATACTGCACCACAAGTATCCATATAAAATTCTGGTTTATTTATCTTTTCGTTAGTTCAATCATACAAAAAATACATAAAGACAAAAATAAGCTAAGAACTTTAAGCCTTTACCCAACGAGTCGCTCGCATCCGCCCGCATAATATGCAAATTCAGCAGTTGAAAAAATATAATTTTTTTTAAAAAATTTTAACAAAACCATATCATGTGACCCCTCGTTGGAACGAGCTCGTCGAGCTCGTTCCAACGAGGGGGTCACATGATATGGTTTTGTTGAAATTTTTTCGAAAAAATTGAAAAAATGATATTTAAAATAATAAATTTTGATATCGTCTGCGTTGGGTAAAGAGTTAAGCGAGACAGTCTGAACACTTCAAGCCACTTACCTTTGGATTTCCGTTAAAGTTTCTTTTCGCGAATTCCGACAAAACGACTGTGACTTCTGATTTAATAATAGACGAGAATCGACACTTAAAAGGTTTTTCATAATATCAGCAAAAAATGTCGCGACTATTATGGACAATAAAGCTTTATATAACCTTACGTCATAGAATCTGTGTTTGTCGAATTAAAGTATAAAAAAATCATTGAAAATCGTTGGGGTAATTTACAGGCCTAATACGGCTCCTAAACCGGATATTGACCTATTTCAAAGCAAAACAGATTACTTTACCGATGCTATCAATAAAGAAAATAAATCTTCACTAATTATGGGCGATCTTAATACTGATTTATTAAAAATAGCTTCTCACTTCAAAACGGATATGTTTATAGAGCAGATGTTCAGTGTGGGTTTTGAGCCCACAATCACCAAACCAACTAGAGTTACAAATCACTCTGATACACTCAAAGGCCACATATTTTCAAATAATATCCGTAATTCTTTTAAATCTGGAATAATTTTGACAGACGTATCCGACCATTTTGGTATCTTTTACGTCGAAGAGATAAATAAGGAACCCATTAAAATGATGCCGACACTGACAAGGAAAATCGACTCCACTACTATTGAACACTTCAAGCTGCTGTTGTCTGAGTGTGGCTTTAGTCCAGCTATGGAAACAGACTGCCCAACACGAAGCCTATGAAACTGTCATAAATTTATATATGAATGTTTTTGAAACAGCATTCCCTTTCCGAAAACAAACACTAAATAAGAAATTTATAAAACAAAAGCCTTGGATGACAAAGGGACTTCTAATTTCTGCCAACAATAAGAACAAAATTTTCCTCAAAAAACTCCCTCCGAGTTGAATATGAATAATTATAAAAAAAAAATACTGCAGGACTATTCAACAAGATTAAAAGACATTAAAAGACATAGCAAGGCTGTGTATTATGAAAACGTACTCTTAGAAAACAAGAGTAATATGCGGAAAACCTGGCAAATACTAAATAATGCATTAAATATCAATAAACGGCAACATATTTGACCCTCATTTTTTAATGTTGGCGACAAGACAATATATGCAGCAGATGAGATTGCGCAAGAATTTAATACGTTTTTCGCAAACATAGGGAACCAAACATCAAAACTAATATCTAAAAGTCGTAAGTCATTTGTAGAGTTTTTGAATGATTCATATCATGATTTGTTATTCATAACTCCACATCAGCCTCTGAAATTTGTTACGTAGTAAGCAATATGAGAACAAAACCAAGTCATGACTGTGAAAATATCAGCTCGAACATCCTTAAACATTCAATAAACCAAGTGGCCACCCCACTCGCCCATATTATGAACAATTCATTTCAGTCAGGGAAAGTTTCCTGACAGGATGAAAATCGCCAAGGTTATACCAGTTTTCAAATCGGGTGACGAAAACAAATTTTACAAAGTACATGCCTATCAGTATCCTTCCTGTATTTTCATAAATCCTAGAAAAACTAATGTCAATAAGACTTGTAAAATTCCTTTATAAATTCGATATTCTTTATCAACACCAATATGGGTTTAGGAAATGACATAGTACTTTGCATACGATTTTGCACCTGTTAAAATACATGGCTGATGAGAATAACAAAAATAGCAAAGATAGTTACGCTTGCCACATTCCAGGATCTCTCGAAAGCCTTTGATTCTATAAGTCATGATGTACTAATTAAAAAATTAAAATGTTATGGAATAAGAGGCAAGGCAAATAACTGGTTCTATAGCTATCTCCAAAATAGGACCCAATATGTCTCCCACGGAGAGAGTACATTCCAACATAAACTGAGCTGACACGCGGAGTCCCCACAAGGTTCTATTCTTGGCCCTATTCCTTTTTCTTATATATATAAATGATATCCACAAGTCCACGAAATTGAACCTTCTGTTATTTGCAGACGATGCGTCGGTAAACAAATCTGGTTCGGACATTAACTCGCTAACTTTATACTTCAATGATGAACTTCAAAATTTATCTGACTGGTGTGCCGCCAACCACTTAGACTTGAATGCTAAAAAAACAAAATACACTACTACTTAAACCGTGTAGTAAAGATAAAACATCCACACAGTAAGAAATCCGTATAAACAATGAAATCACCAGTAAAGGCGGCGGTAAGGAGAATGAAAAATACGTCAAATTCCTTAATCTTGATGAAAACTTTTCTTACAATGCACACATATCACAAATTTGTTCGAAAGTTACTCTTGCCAATTATGCCCTCAGTAAGATTAAGAATGGTTTGCCACATAAAGCTATGAAAACCCTATATTATACATTGGTACAAAGTCACTTGACTTATGGAGTTCAAATATGCGGTGGGGCCATGCATGTGTGCATGTGGGTTCACACTGAACCCGTATTATATCAGTTATTGATTGGTCCTTGGCTGAGGCCTTGTCGACTAAGCCCTGCTTCTTCTTTTGGAAATTAGCTAGCATTTGCACCCACCCGCATAGGGTTCACACCGTATGATGTTGTGAATGGAAAACTGAAATGAATAATGTTGCACATGCGTTTTGGGTTTTTTTTTGCTTGTTTTCTTTGTTTGTTTGTTTTTGTTTGTTTTTTTTCTCTCTTTCTTTTTACAGTTTAAATCTTTTATTTTTTCCTCTTTCTTTCTTTCTTTTTCTCTTATTATTCTTCCTTCTTTCTTAGTTTTGTTTTTCAAGTCCCCTTCTACATGGGAAGGTAGGAGAAGACAGCCAATCTGGCCATGCCTTTTCTATGCCAGTATACGTATTGTATTGGATCTTGCATGTTTGTGTTTATATTGTCTTTTGAAAGTAAATATTGTATAAATGTATCTGTACATTTGTAAACACTGCATTATTTTTTTTTGTATACTGGTGAATAAATATATCATATAATATCATATCATATCATATCGCAATAACTCTTCTCCAAGCTTTTGTCACTTGGCATTCATCAGGACGGTACAGATAACACAGCTACACCATTACAGCTTAGTCCTCAAAACTTTGTTTTGAGACTAAGCTGTGGTGGTGTAGTTGTGTTATCTGTACGCCATGATGAAGGTTCAGTGCCGAAAGCTTGGAGAAGAGTTATTGCGGGTGTTATAGAAATGGTTTTCATGTATTAATTACGGAAGAAATAATGGTAAGGGGTCAGCCTCTCGACCAACTGCAGTCCCTTACTTGTTAGAGGACCGCGACAAATCAGTGGAAGACCCAGGAAGGCCGAAGATTTTTATTATTACTTGAAATGAGAAATGGGGTATAATCCTTAGAAATGTCACAACTCACCATATCTCTGATATACTGCAGTCTCGTTATTTATTAGAGGACCGCGACAAATCAGTGGAAGACCCAGGAAGGCCGAAGATTTTTATTATTACTTGAAATGAGAAATTGGGTATAATCCTTAGAAATGTCACAACTCACCATATCTCTGATATTCTATGTCACTCACAAATAAAGCATTGCTTTTACTGACAACTTTTTGTACCGCAGTTCCATCTTATATATATATCCTGGAGTCGGGGCATCATTATTTTAACTAAGTGAGGGGTATTTTAAAGCGATTGTTAGTGGGAATATAAAATTTACACACCGCATAAACATTTAAACAAGCTGTGATATGGGTAAATACATACGCCATGCAACTGTTTCAGACCGAATTCTCCTTCCAGTTTGCAATATACAAACCTTGGATGAGTGGGAGACAAAATAAGTATAAAAACACTCAAGATGCAGTATTCACGTCTCGCAGTACACTGCAAAAAGTACAGAGTCTCTTTAGAACCAAAACTGTTCTAATCTTGTCCCTGAGATGGAACCAGTTCTGTTTTAAACAGCATTTATTTCAAATCAAATAAATTTATAAAGATTGACATTAAATATTAACAGAATTAAACATAAATTGGGGGGGGGGGGGGGGGGGGGGGGGTTCAGCCGTAAGTTTGGAGTTTATACGAGGTTGTCTCAGATCATTATTAAGCAAAGGAGATATGAACAGTTGGCATATCGAACCAGTTTTGGTTCTGTATAGAACCAATATACCAGGTATTTATATTCGCTTTGTTTCAAAATGTTTGGCGACTGCGTTGAATAAGCTCCAAGTTTACTGCTGAATCTACTTCAGTTCATGTATTATTCTGTTAAAATTGAATGCTAATATTGGTAAATTTATTTGATTTGAAATAAATACTGTTTAAACTAAACTGGTTCCATCTCAGGGACAAGATTAGAATCAGTTTTGGTTCTAAAGAGAACCTATATTTTTTGCAGTGTATTTTAGTGCCCCACAACTAGGTCTTAAATGTAACGATGCCCCATATTTAGATCAACGCAGATTTATTTATACTTGGCCATGTTTTCGTAAAACAGATTCACTGTACAGGGTATGGCATTCCACAGCCTTCTCTCATATTCGTGTACATAGAGCTTCTTCCTAACCACTCATAAAAACAATAGGCAAATGTCAGCAGAAATTATCTGTTCCTGTAAAGTGAAATCCAGCTCAGTGTCACGGCATTGAACTTCAAACTGAAAGGTCCAGTGTTCGATCCCCCGTCAGGGGGTAACTCGCGTTGTGGTCCTGGGCAAGGCACTAAGACTGTCCGATATGAGGTGACCCTTGCTATCGAAAGTGTCGTTAAATCCCAATAACTAAATAATGAGTAAATAAATTAGAATTGAATCCTAAAAAATAAGGGAACACATTTTTGTCTATATAACCTAATTAATTAATTCACATGAATAGTTTTTGTGTAATATTTCCATACTTACTCCACACACTTGAGTGAAAATTGAATGGCTGTCGAAAGTGTCGTTAAATCCCAATAAATAAATAAATAAATAAATAAATAAATAAATAAATAAATAAATAATTAAATAAATAAATAAATAAATAAATAAAGTGAAATCCTGATAATTGACTAGCCACTTTATCAAAGACATATTTTCAATTAACACGATTATTAAGTAAACCGGACCTTTCCTTATTTTTCTATGTTTTGATGCATTGAGAACTGGTATTTATTCTATTATATCTTCTTTGACAGAGCTCCAATATATGTATAAACATAGATAATTCAGTCGATGTCAGCAGAATTTTCGATCGACCAAATATTTTTATGCAACTGAACGCGATTTACTCTATTACCTACATGCAATTAGAATGTCGAGTTCGCACCAAAGGTATAGTAAATGCTTTGGTGTTTCAAAATCATATATAATTAAAAGGTTTATTCTATTTTAAAATATTCAGTTAAGTGGGGCCCCGGGGAGCGCGGTGGCTCAGTAGGTAGAGGTGCAGGCTGCAAGCCGAGAGGGTCCTCGGTTCGAATCCCAATGCGGCAACCGCGTTGTGTCCTTGGGCAAGACACTTCATCTCCATTGCCCACGTGGGGGAACGATGACGCCCGTGTACTAAGACGTACTGCACGTCGATGGTACGCATGTCTTCAAACCAATCTTACCCTGCCTGTGCTGCAGTGCGGAGTTACGATGCTGGGGAGCTGGCAGCTGCTCATCGTTGCTCGGTGGTTCTCTCCGGGTACTCCGGCTTCACAGTCTTACCCGTAAAACTGTCACGGTCATGATTAGCCATTGTGCATAAATATGTGACCGTAAAAACATCAATAAGTAAGTGGGGCCCACTTCATTACTAAAAGTTTACTTTTTCTCACAGAACATGAATCGATACATCCTCATCTGGAATGCGTTTTTAAGGCTTGATAATCGTTCCAATGATGGACGAGTCATGAGCTATGTCCTGCAAGAAATACAAATTAAAGAGATAAAAAAAAAATAATAGGTGGTTCCTAGATATTTTGTTGGTGGGTTTGTTAGACTATGGGTAAAAAGCACTTATTAGCTCGCGTGTCTAGTCGATTATCAGAAGAATGAACAATGCATCTTTTTTTAAACAGCTTTGTTATTTCAGTCTATAAAACCTGTCAGCTGTGACATAATCATATTTTATAAAAGACACTAAACACCCACACAATAAAAAATAATGGAAAACATTTCACAATAAAAACTACGTAGGTTTTAACTCTTTGTGTAATAACTTGACAAACAACTATGTAATTTTTATACCCTGATTATATATATATAAAAAACTTATGAAATAAATTTTAGCTTTACACACCAACTGTGGTGAACACGTGTGTGTACGGTGACCACGCAAGCAATGGGATTTAAATAGCTAAAATTTACACTTAAATTGGAACTACAATCCATGTTGACCTTTGATGACCTTGACTTGAATCCAAACTAGCCTAAATTTATCGCTGGTCGCCTCGCGAAGAAAGCGAAAGCAGCAAATATTTATTACGTCTTTAAATGGATTTACCTCATAAGATACCGGAAATTAACAAACATTGCGTTGTCTTGTATTAATAAAAAATCTATAACTAGAAATAGTATGTTATTATGTTATTAACATGAAAAAGAGCACCACGATTTGCGCGTTTCTTTTTTCCGTTTCGTTTCGGCGATAAATTGACAGCGAAAATTGTGCCCAGCAGTGCTAATGTAAACAAAAACATCTTCGCACGTGTTGTAGGTCTGCTGCTCAGTAAAATCGAGAAATATTTAACATTTAAACTCTTAATAATCTGACGACCATTGCAAAAATAAAATATACACAAAGTAGTTTGATGTACCAAATGTTTACTAGGGGCGATCCTTTGCAAAATTTTGAGTAGTATATATATAGAATATACCATAGCAGCTTAGAGTACCAAATGTTCACCATACTTATCAACATATTTATACATAAAGGACAAATATGTACATTTTGGGGTTTATTTATATATAAGGGTTTAACGACACTTTCAACAACTTGGACCATATCACATCTGCCAACTTTACTGGGTGTACGCAGTCGGAATATGTGAAGAGAACCACTGAGTAAAGTGAGTAACTGTCGGACTATCCAGTTTACTATCTCGATATAAGCAGGGTTGGTATTGATTGAAGGAAGATGCACACCGTAGGTGTACAGCACATTGACCATATATGTACAGCTTGCCGACGATACGAATGCCTTTAACCAATACTTATCCTTCTGGTGTCGAGATAGTAAATTGGAGAATGCGATAGTTACTCACAGAGACGCTGTGGTTCTCCTCGGGTAGACCGGCTTTCCCCACTCGAAAATTGTCCAACATTGATATGACAATAAGCTGCTGTTAAACTCCAATGAATAAATTAACAAACTTAAGAATGTACACATCTTTCTTTTATGTGCAAACATGAAGATGGGTAGGAGTGATCCTAACCAAAGTTTGTGTAGTATATAGAATAGTGCTCTCTAAATAGTATATAACGTAACAAAACCAAGCCTGCAGTTGGTGGAGGTCAGGGTGTGGCGAATCTCCCCATCCCCCATCAACACCCCCCCACCCCCACCCCCCCATCAGAGAAGAAATAGTACTTTACATATAGAGCCAAAACTTTCTGTGTGCTTCCTGTCACATGTCATAACAAGATGCCTCTCAGCATACAATGCTCCGCCCAGGGTCACTTCTTTTACGAGAACTTTAGTACAAGACAATAATCCAATGTTCCTCCCTGTGACCTTAACCCTTCATGGTATGGCAATGGGTCAAGATCATGACACAACGTTAGTTTATGGGTAACATTGTGTGAAGTATGAACAAAACTCTATCACATAGATTCACTTACACAGACTATACAAAGGCTGTATAATATACTACTCAAAGTTTGCTAAGCACCAACTATTTGACACACCATTGTGAAATTTGCTTGACATATTTGCGATATTTTTTGGTGGATATGATTGAGGAATGGTATTGAGATGGTTCCCAGCGTTTACATTAGCTCTCCTGACAGACAGACGTTTCGTGACAGTCATTGAAAGCATGTGTCCCTTTATTCTCATGACGTTTTCGCGTACTGTCTGCATGAACATGACATGTGTAGGGTATTCAGTTTTCATTTCAACATAATCCATTGTGCTTTAATAATTGGATATGGCGAATGCAAATGTAAGAAGACATTTGTCTGAAGCAGAAATGTGACGGGGCTGTAGGGATGGTGGAGCAAGGGGCTCCCCATCGTCAGGTTGATGAAGCCCTTGTGTGCACCGTACGATGATCACCAGAACCTGGGCAAGATTTCAGCAGTACGGCACACCAGTAAAACGGCACAGTGGTGGCAGAGGACAGGGCAACACCTGCAGCTGAAGACCGGTTTTTGATCATTCAGGTCCGTAGGAATCGCTTTGCTACAGCAACCCAGCGTGGCAGGACCTTCAGAATGTATCCGGAGTAAATGTTTTGACGCATACTATCCCGGAAAGGTTGCACGAAGGTTGTCTCCGATCGCGGAGGACCATGTATTCACATTCCACTGTCCCAGAACCACCGCCAGACACGACATGAATGGGCCATGGACATGTTGGATGGACCAGAGAAGATTGGCGAACTGCTCTTTTTACAGATGAGTCAAGGTACTGCCCAGACTAACACAGACGTTATAGGGTATGGAGAAGACCAGGAGAGCGATTTCCATGCGCCAACATTGCTGAACATGACCGCTATGGTGGAGGGTCAATAATCGTCTGGGGACGGCATCAGCTTGGATGGACATACTGAGCTCTGTGTCCTTGACCGTGGTACATTGACTGCACAGCGGTGTATTGATAAGATCCTGGATGCCCACGTCAGATTGTATGCAGGTGCAGTGGGTGATGGATTCATTCTGATGGACGATAATGCCTCATGTTGCCCATGCTGTCCGTGAGTATCGACAGAGGGGAACGGGATTGAGCGTATGGACTGGCCAACAAGATCTCCTGACCTAAATCCAATCGAACATGTCTGGAATGAGTTGCAGCTTGCAATTTCAGCCCCGCCCAATCCCAGCCAAGAAGTGTTCAGGAGCTTGGCGTTATGCTGGTCCCAAGAATGGAACAACATCCCAAAAATGACCATCAGGAACCTGATTGGGAGTATCGGAAGGCATTGTCAAGCTGTAATTAACAGTAACGGGTCTCATACTCGATACTGAACCTTTACCAGTACGCTCCCTCAACGTTTTGGCAAATTTGAAAAATTTCATCTTTTTACCCATAAAATCCATTTTTCATGGTTATCGTATTCAAAGGCTAAAAAATAATGTCAAACACAAACAAAGTCTCAATTTCTGTACTTAATCATTAAAGATATAATTAAATAAAAAATATATACACTTTTCACAACAATATTTCAACTAAAACGTAAAACATGTAGTGGGATATTCTTGGTGGTTAGCAAACTTTGAATAGTATAATATGAAAGTTTTGCTGTCTGTGATCGCGACCTTGATGATATGACCTTGGATCGATGTCGTGACCACACCTTTGAGTCATGAGCAATAATTGTACCAATTATAATTAAGATCTGTCAATCATACCAAGTTATATTGACCGGACAACGGATGTATAACAATATCAAAGCTTTGCTGTCTGTGACCTTAACCTTGACGATATGACATTGGCTCAAAGTCGCAACACACCATTGGGACATGTGCAATAATTGTACCATCAACGAATAAGATCTGCCAATCATATCGAGTTATATGGGCCGGGAAAGTGCTGTATACCCTTGCTGATGATATCAAAAGCATGGCTGATCTTTGAGTGTGTCATTGACTTGATATGGAAATACAATCATGGCTCAAAGGAATAAGTAGGTGTAGGCGCATAACCATGATTATCTGATATGGGGTGCCCAAGTCATATTTTTTAGAGGGGGCGGGGGGGGGGGGGGGGGTGTTACAAAGGCAAAGTCGACATTCAGAAGGCCATTGTTAGTGTGTGTGTGTGTGTGGAGGTGCCGACCCCTAGTCCCATAAAGGTTCCTCCGATCGTTATCCCCTACCCCCACAGTGAAGTGTAATGGGGATAAACACGGAAGGTCCCAGTTAGAACTAGTAAATCCCAGAGAAAAGTTTGCATTTGCTGGAGTCAGTACGCTAAAACTGTATATGAGAAATTTGTACCAGGTTAGCCCAATATTGGAGACCATTTTGGGTTTATATGTTATGTGAAACTTGTATTGAGCCAATATTTTGGAGGGAGGAGAGCGAAGCGAAGCCCTATCCACACCACAACCCCGTGGCTACACCACGAAGCGTCATAAGCTCCAAACAACACTTTTTGTGTCAGATTTCTGCACGAATTTCCCTTTGGGGAGATCTCACCAATTGGAGACGCATTCTCTGAAAACCCAATGTTTTTTAATTTGCGATATACTTACCGCGTGCCAGTTCAGTATCACTATTGAAAACTTTCACAACCCCACCGCTTCATATAGCACGTGATTGTATGTTATCCGTCGCATACCAAAACACTTTTTGTAGATATCGCACTGTAAAAGCTGAGAATGGAGACTGATTTATCCCTTAATTATGCAATCTTATCCCCCCGCCACGTAGTGGAAGGTGATGTGGGAATGGGATCCGTCGGTCCCTTCCATCTGTAGTCTCGTACGTCCGATTTGTAGAAAATTCCAGTGAAAATTAGCTTCTATTTAAAAATAATCCCTCAACGATTTCCGTTCGGCACATATGTGCAGAACAGATTTTCATTTTCCGCCATGGTTTAGTGTTTGTTGTAGATGGGGGATTTCATAGAACAGGCGTGTAACAAATATTGTATGTTGGGCTTTTTTCCATACAGTACGTGGAGAGTGGATTTGTAACTAAATCACCCCGCGGAGTGGAGTTATCACCCAAACTATAACTTTCGTATTTTGTGTATATCGACTAAAAACACAAGCAATGTTTCAGCCAATAGACCTCCGGTTTAACCGGAGGTCCATTGGCTGAAACTTTGCTTGTGCTTTGTTATGCTTTGCAACAAATTAGCAATAATTTGCAATTATTGATTGGGTGGAATCTCCACTCTGCGGGCGATTTAGTGATAATACACTCTCCACGTACTGTATATTATTAAATAGAAGGGAAAAATAAAATTTAAAATAAAAATAATTAAATATTAAAAAACATGTCATTTTTAAAAACTAAAGATCCTAATAGAAATCTGAAATATAAAGAGAGATCTGCGCGAGAAGTTTCTCAGAGATGTCTTCTACAGAGCGTGTGTTCATCTCGCGGATTTAAACAATCCTAGAGTGATGAGCGAGAGATGTCCAGGTTACATATCAGAAGGACTGATTGAGACGCACACCTGTTACACCGCGGAACACAAAGACGCCACAGTCCTGTGTTTTGCGTCGGTGTTGGAAAAGCTCGACGAGGACGAGGTGATAGAGTGGTGGAAGACAATGATCAAGTGTCCGAGGGCAACAGTAGAGTATAACTGGGTATTCGAGCCCACTAAGCCCCATAAGTAATGTAGATGGGGATTTCATAGAACAGGCTTGTAATAATAAAAGGTGCTTCTTGGTGATACCAGGAAGTGAATTGCGAACTAGCTGTATCCAAGTATTTCTTTGAAAGGTTACTAATGTAGTTATTTATTAGATCTGATTTTCTTCCCCAGAATTGCCCATCATCAAACGCGACAGATATAACTCAAACTCGGCCTCTATGATGCCGATTTCGGTCGATATGACCCAAGCTAGAGTTGTCCCCCTTGTTGCGTTACTTGGCGCATTCAGTTTGTTTTCATCGAATCTGTTCACCGTTTTCGCCGAGCGTAATCGTTGTACGAGCAGGCATAATGGAATGACTTTAAGCTGAGTTTTTGCATGATGAGAAATTAAAGATGGCAATAAGTAATTCGGTGGATGAAGAGAAGAAAGAAAAGACAGTTGTACAGAAACATTCAACGTAAACTAAGATTTAGAGTTGCAAGAGGAGATTCGTCGAAGTGGGAGACAGATAGTTCAGCTTTGCGAACGTTGCGGCTTCGTTCTGATAACAACACTTGGAAAAGAGAAAAGCTCGAATTTTGTGAAGAGAATGAGAAACAATGAAACTGTGTACTGCATATAAACCGCAAAATTGGCATGCGCGACTAAACATTCAAATCCCAGGGGTATATATACTATTAAAACAAAGTAGGGGCCATTTGATAAAAGTCAGAAAAATGAAGAAATATATTTATATTTTCATCAAAAAGACAGTTGAGGCATTGCAGTGTGACATCTGGTGAATGATTTCAGCGATAGTACGGTGTCTGGCAAGCACACATTCCACGCACTGATCTGGAGAAGACATGGGCGGCCAGTCAGAGAATTTACCACATTCAGTCCAAGACCTTTATAACTTGTAAATCCTCCTCGGTTCGCGAGACAAGCGCGGATCCGACGTGGCATACTCCTCACCAAACGTCCAATATCAGCTTGACTGATGTTGTTCCGTTCCACTTGCAGTGCCGCGGCGAGTTACTGGACAGTGGCATGGGGCTGTTGGCGTTGTTGTAGGCGCCTGCCAAGCATATCCCAGACGTACTCGATTGGTGAAAAGTCTGTAGTTAGAGCTGGCCAAGGCAGTGCAGTGATGTTCTACTCCTGAAGGAACTCTGTAGCGACACGGGCCCTGTGTGCCCTTGCAGTGTCATCTTGGAATGCGCAAATGGCACCACAAGAGCTCCTAACATGTTGTCACGGAAGTACTGCCCTGTGACACGCCCTTGTATGCCATGTAAAGCTGTTCTTCTTGTCATGGTTATGCCTCCCCACACCATAACCGACCCACCACCAAAACGATCGCACTGCATAACAGTTACGTCATGGTATCGTTCGTTCCGCCACCGCCACACTCTGCCTCGCCTGTCGTGAAAGTCGAGAGTGAACCTCGATTCATCGAAAAACATGACGTTGCTCCGCCGACGATTGTCCCAGCGCTGTCGTGCTCCACACCAATTACGCCTTGCTGCGATGGAATTATTCGAGGTCGTCGAGCGTACATATTCCACCTGTGTAGACGATTTCGGATAGTCTCGCACATCTGTCGCTCGTTGCAGCTGCTGTCTAATTTCTGAGGCACTTTGATGAAACGATCCCTTGGACAAACCTGACCGACGCCTGTCATCACCCATGCCTATCTGGCGGTAGCGTAACCACAACCTGCTAATCACCGATTGAGTAACGTTGAGAATTTGAGCCACTGCGGTCTGTCTGTTACCAGCTTCCAACATGCCAACGGCACGTAAACGTTCGGTACGTGTCAGTCTTCGCATACCTCAAAAGTTACGTTTCGACCAGAAACTACGGATGGAAGAGTTTATACCAAGAAAAGAACGACGAGACCTCCGAAAACGCCCGTCCAGTACAAATGAAAATTTCAAAACGTACCCCAGAGAGATTAACTCGGCGCTCGTGCGAAAAACCCGCGCGAAGTTTTCATGGGTCGGTGACATTTAGGATCCACACTAAACTTGGTAACATATTGATGTGTCTAATCACGCGTATCCAATACAATGTTTTGAAAATATCAACATCAGTTTGGATATACCTTACTTTTTTTAATCTAATATATAAATGCGAATGTCTGTTTCTATATCTCTCTGTCTATCTTTGTTCCGGGTAAACTCCTCCGTTTCTCGACCGATCGATCTCAAATTTTGTACACGGGGGTAATTCGTCCCTGCGAGTAACATGGGATGGGTGCCGCGCCCGTGCGGGGTGACCTTGACCTTGAAATTGATGACCATGACCTTTTTTTCGAAAACGGCTGGGCCGATCGGGCTAAAATTTCATATGTGCGGGTATATTGACCCATTGATCATTTTGACTTTATCGGGGTTCCCGTGCGGGATGACCTTGACCTTGAAATTGGTGATAACCATCTTCTCCCGTGCAACGCCGGGTATCACCCGCTAGTAGTATACATATTTTTTCACACTGCAAAAAAATGTTATCAACAGTTATCTTGCAGAGGTGCTGTATTCCTTTCTTTGTTTTGTTTTTTATTTGCTTTTAACAGCGCTCTTTTTCAGCCTCAACTGCTGATTGTTTTTTTAACTTTCTGGCTGGATATATAAACGAGGATACAGGGGATATAAACGAGGATACACGGGATATAAACGAGGATACACGGATCTAGAAGCATGTAACATAATAATCTTAACCCTTTGAACCCAAGAGGCCCCTTTTCTGGCTCAGGAGCATAATCAGTGGCGTAGGGGATGGGCCTGCAGGCCGGACGGGGGGGGGGGGGGGGTCTAGAAGGGGGGTCTCCGTCTTGAAGGATGTCCCAACGCTGGAAGAAAAAGGGAAAGGGAGAGTACTCTTTGTAGTCTATGTATTGTTTTTTTAACCCTTTACCTGACCTAACGATCAAAACCGGTCAGCGCTATTCTCAAAAATCGCCAATTAATTTTCATTATTTTTTTCATTTTTTGTCTCAAAAACATAGGTTATGACCCCTCGTTGGAACGAGCTCGTCGAGCTCGTTCCAAAGGGGGTCATAACCTATGTTTTTGAGACAAAAAATGAAAAAAATTAGTTATTCAAGAATTATTTTTGCAAGTGTCGTCTGCTTTTCAGGTTAGGTAAAGGGTTAAGTGAACGCTACATCATTGTAACTGATAGGGGTGAGAAATGAACAATATGCATACATGATGCCTCTCAAGTCACACATGTTGGGCGTGCATGTGTGTATCGTTGGATGGTGGGGGTGAAACTTAAAACATGTAATGAAAAAATCTACAGAGTCGTATTTTTAGAATCGATCCTATAGGCCATACCTTCATTTATTTATGGCGTATGTGCAACGTGGAATCCTGTATGCTGTGCACGGTAACAGCACTAAATTTGCTCCCGTTTTAGAGGCAACCACCATTATGAAAGGGCCCCCTTCTCTATCTCGCGGAGGGGGGGGGGGGTGGGGGCACAAGATTTTCGTGAAATCCTGTTTAGGGCCCCCGTCTCTATCTCTCGGGGGGGGGGGGGGGCACAAGATTTTCCGCTACGCCACTGAGCATCATACGTCATAATTTCATAAACTGGTTGAGTGCTAGAAGTCACTATCATGGCTTTCAAAAAATGAGGGTACCAGAGTAAAAGCCGCCCTTTTGCTTGCGCGAGTTTCATATTCAGTCAAATGGAAATAATATTTTGTTTATATAAATGTGTTTGATCACAAATGACTGAAAAGTGCCTTTGGGCACTCTTCAATAGTTTGCAATAAAACAAATTTTGATAAACGAAAATAATGTTGCGCATAACAAGTTAAGAAATAAAACACATTTTGAATAATAATTTCAGACCACCAAAAATAACCTAGCCCTCAACAAATTAACAATTTTCATTTTTTCGGTCCGGTGGAGGAAATATGTAAGACATGGAACAAACATTATTCACTTTTCTCAACTTTAAAGGCCGTTGAGGAGAAAAATCATGCAAGGGACGCTTCGGTCAAATCTGAAGAGTAAAGTATTCTCTGCACCCTCTTCCAGCTCATTCCGAATAAGATTACAATGATGAAACCTCAAAAGGGAAATACAAGATTCAAGTGACTGTATTTCAGTCGTGAGGTACCCTAACCCCCCCCCCCCCCCACCCCGATATGATGTAAAAAAGATATATTGATAAAGATCATGTTCTCCTCTGCCTTCTTGCCTGACTGTCTGTCGATGTCACTGTCTCTGAGTCTCTCTCTCTCTCTCTCTGCCTTCTGTCTGTCTGTCTGTCTGTCTGTCTGTCTGTCTGTCTGTCTGTCTGTCTGTCTCTCTCTCTCCCCTCTCTCTCTCTCTCGATGCCTCTATGTCTGTCTGTCTGTCCCTCCCTCCATCCATCCATCCATCCATCCATCCATCCATCCATCCATCCATCCATCCATCCATCCATCCATCCATCCATCCATCCATCCATCCATCCACCCATCCATCTTTCCATCCATCCATCCCTCACCCTCTCTTTGTGTGTCTGTCTCTCTGCCCTTGTATTTCTCTCGATCTTTATCTCTCTCAATGTCGCTGTCTCTACGTCTCTCTCTCTCTCTCTCTCTCTCTCTCTGCCTCTCTCTCTCTCTCGATTTCTGTCTGCCTGTCTGTATCTGTCTCTGTCTCATGTTTCTCTCTCTCTCTCTTTCTCTCTCTTCCTTCTTCCACGCAGCAATGGGAAACAGTGACAATAGAGCCCTTCTGTTCATACTAGACCGCCCCCCCCCCCCCACACACACACACCTCTTTCTTCCACCTCTGTCCCTACGTTCCTGGGTGTGAGAGAGCTGCAATAGGAGCGTGGTGGCAATGAATACTATTTGCACTGAGAATAGCGACGAATCCGCGTCATCACGAAGCGTTGTTGTTATAAAGAAGCACTGCGCCACTTCCCTGTGTCGTATCTCATTGATCAACCTCGTATATTAAAATATGGACTCTTCTAGCACAAGTAATTAATCGAATTTGGAATATACCATTTTGTGAAATCGTTTTCAAAAGGTTAAAACATATCTGACTGTGCCACGGACGAACTGTTACACTGATATCGTGTCACCAGTAGTAAGTGTTGTTCACTTTTCATGAGACTGATGTATATTGTCATTAATGCATTCCTGCATAATTTGTAATACAGGCGATACTTTCCACATCACCGATATACAAAGACTGACAGTATAACAGAACAGAGGACGGGATTTGCTTTTGTGGTTTAAACGCCTCTCCCTTTAAATTTTAAAATACTGAGTTAAGCGCGCATTTAAACAGGTTTGTACCACATCTTTATTCACAAGACTTGAAACAGTTTCACACCTGGAAGTATACGTTTATCTTGTGTGCTGTTGGATTTATAATTTTCGATGAACATGTTTTCTCAAGTATGTTTTAATTGGGGAAATATGATTTTTATTTTGTTGTTGATTTATTGACTGATGCTTGAGACAGGAGCTAGCGAGTTTGTAGTAGCTTTTCATATATACCAAATTAATTGATCCTTTGATACTTTTGTACGTGTTATTACGTACGAAATCAAACAGTACGTTGATACCTTGTGGTCATTTGTTTTGTTATTATTTTTCGATTTTTTAAAAGTTTTAACCTCAAATTCCTCAATTTTCTCCCGAATAGTGCTCAGTGATAACCGTTGAGCCAAATGTTATCGCAGCTTAAAATACTAATATAATCCTGCTGTCAAGACTTCTTAACTGGTTGAGTGCTAGAAGCCACTATCAGTGCTTTCAAAAAATGAGGATACAGAGCAAAAGCCAAACCTCTCCTTGCTTATATTTCATATTCCGTCAAACACAAATAATATTTTGTTTATATCAATTTGTTTTATTACAAATTATTGGAGAGTGCCTGTGGGCGTGGTGCCTGTGGGCACTCTCCAATAATTTGTAATAAAACAAGTTTTGAATAACAAATTCAGACCACCCAAAATATCTAGCCCTCAATCAGATAATCACTGATGTGAAAAATATCTTGGTATTATTAGTTACCCCGTGTCTGATCACGTGGTACGGGTTTTTACCTACCCGAAGCCAGCCGTATCCCATGAGGCCGAAGGCCGCATGGGATACGGCTGACTTCGGGTAGGAAAAAACACGCACTACGTGATCAGACACGGGGGTAACGAATTTATCTATTGACTTTCAAAGTCAATAGATGCATGTAAATTTGTTATCCCATGTCTGATCACGGCCTGCACTATTCGCAAAATATCGTCATTCCAGTTTTACAGTGTACATGTATTATATTTTAATTTTTTATCTCCAAAATATAGCTCATGACCCCTTATTGGAATGAGCTTGTCGAGTACCCTCCAATGTGGGGTTCATTAGCTATGTTTTTGAGACAAAAAAGAAAAAAAGAAATTCAATAATTTTTTTATACTAGTCATATCGGCATATTTTCACAAAAACTCTTTTGCACAAACATTTCACAGAAACCTGTATGGCTCAACAATGGAAGATAAAAGATCTCATGCTGTGTGTGTGTTCACACATGAAATAGATTGTACTTCTAAAACGGAAAGTCAATAGATAAATTCGGCCTTATGGGATACGGCTGGCTTCGGGTAGGTAAAAACCCGTACCACGTGATCAGACACGGGGTAACTAATATTTCCGACGTTTGACGTCGCATTTTGAAAAACGTTGAAGAAACTGAATTCCCAGTGACGTTTGAACGTCAGGATAAATGTAGTCTCTAAGGGTTAAATAATAAAATTGTTACCGATTTTGAAGAAGGTGTTACTTTCCTTAATATTGTTGGATCCTTCATATTTAATTAATAGGTACACTCAGTTAACTCTGATCGTTCCACCATATCCCAGTGATAAACTGAACATTTATTATATTTATACAATAACATTATTTTTGAGGGCGTTATGGTTCATTAACGGCCCTACGAAAATGATTAACAGCCCAAGGGTCTATCAGTGGCCCGAGACGAAGTCGAGGGCCACTAATAGGCCCAAGGGCTGTTAATCATTTTCGCAGGGCCGTTAATGAACCATAACGCCCGTACAAAATAATGTTATTTGTATTATTATCACATTTCAAAGAGGTTACATGTTAAACCAAGAAAAATCAAGATTGCTATTTTTTTTCATCATTCATATATTATTATCATTTTTCAATGTTGTAGATGTGTGAAATTCCCACACAATCATTGTCAGCAACTAACTCATGCCTTAAATGCGAATGTATATCTTAATTCTTTCACGCTAAAGATCACAAAATTCCGCCATCACATCTCTCTTCTCCAAATATTCCAACTCAAAGCAGTCTTACCTCCCGTACATCCGGGGATGTGCGGGCCGCCGGGCCATATTGAAACGAATTTTTCATTATTGCCCGGGAACCCGGATGTGAATGGAAACATACGAGTTTTTTGCAGCCCCCGAAAATGAAAATATTCGCCAGGGAGTGCCCTATAAAGTGATAATAATATATGTTAGCTATCTGAGCGGGTGGAGGTTTGTGAATGCGAGAGGGGTGGGGCGTTAATGCTGCTGAAATTAAGGTCGCGGGAACTGGAGCTAAGGGTTAAAATTGGAGAAACGGTGATATGAAGTGTCAGACATGTAATTTTGTTTCAATGGATAGTGGCGTAATTACGGGGAGGGGGGGGGGGGGGGCGTTTTGCGTCGAAAAATGTTTGCTGGCCCCCAGCACATTAGTCCATGCAATTTTCACAGAACATAGAATCCCAAAATGGTCTCCAATAAAGCGGCTGCACACGCTACAAATGCCTCAGATTCATTTTTAGCGCAGAAATTTTTTTAACTTTTCTCGAGGACGGGGGGGGGGGCATTTTAGAAGTCGCTGGTCGTTACCCTTCCTCCCACAACTGGCTAGGACACCCTTAATAAAGAATCATTGCTAGGCGCCTGGTAATGGATACCCCGGAACACCTCTTAGAATGTCCTAAATATCAGTTATAAAGAACAAGATTCAGGAGAGGGCGATAATGAGGAAGAGAAGTGGGGTGAGAGAATATATATGTGGGTTGTTGGGTGATAGAAATAAGTAGGTTAGCATGCTTGTTAGTGAAATTGACAAGGAGGCAGTTCAGAACATAATCAAATAAAATAATTCGTTGATTGGTTATGATGGGTGTTTGGGGGAGTGGTGCGGGAGGAGCGGCATTGGAAAGTAAGGGCGCCGCGAAGATGATTTGAGGGGTATGAACCTAATTTGTCCCGCCTGTCATGGCTTAAGTCTCGACTGATAAAATATTCCAACTACATTATCAAGGTTTGCCTTTTCGAAGGTATACCTTGATGATGTTGGAATATTTAGTCAGAAAACACAGGAAATTGGTTTGTGGGTAGATACATGTAGTTGTCGTGACGCATGGTTTCCCAGCTAATTGTTTTATTAGCACAAACCGGAACCAATACTGTAAAATCTTTACAATTGTATTTTCTAAAATTGTATTTTCTCCCTATTAGTACAGCTCACTAAAATAAATCATTAGCATTTTAAAAGATGTGGCAATTTGCCAACTGGCAAATTGCCACATCTTTGTAAATGCTAATAGTTAAGTTCAACCCATTTAAAGTCATAACTAGAAAATACAATTCTGGAAAATACAATGGTAAAAGTTTTATAATATTGGTATTGTATAATATTGATCATCCATTTGCTTGAGACCGACCACCTGGGTGTGTGATATAATACGAAATAGCGGGTAGTGCGCGCTGCAAGCCGAATTCCACCTGCTACAACCGCATTGTGTCCTTGGGCAAGACACTTTAACCCCATTGCCCACGTGGTGGCACGGTGGAGTTGTGTACGAAAGCGAACTGCACGTCGATGGAGCACCTGTCTTCAACCAATGCTAACCCTGCTTGTGTTGAATTAGTATGTTGTGGAGCTCGCCGTTGCTCACCGCTGCTCGGTGGTTCTCTCCCGGTACTCCGGCTTTCTCCACCCGCAAAACTGTCGTGGTCATGATTAGCCATTGTGCAGAAATGTATGACCTTAAACACCAATAAATAAATGAATAAATAAATAAATAAATAAATAAAAAATAAATATATAAATAAATAAATAAAATTAATTAATTTAAATCAATCAATTAATCAACTAATTAATCAATTAATTAATTAACTAACTTACCAAATAAATAAATAAATAATACGAAGTAGCAAATTTTGTCTTGTAAAAAGTATGTTTTACTAGCAAGAACGAATTGATACCTTAGGCTCCAATCAAGAGGCAAATGTCCCGAATGGAAGATTATTTTATGTGTGTGTGTGGAGGGGTGGGGGTGTTACACATCCCTACAACTACCTCCAATATAGGGCTACACAAGCTACAAATACCTCAGATTCAGAAGCGCCCTTGCAGCACGGAATTTGCAAAAAGTTACTCGTGGGGGTGGGGGGGATATTAATCCTAACTATGACCCTCCGTCCGTTACCATCTTCTCGCCTTCTCTATACCATTTTCTTTAACCATTTACCAAGCACGAAAAGCAGACGACACTTGCGAATAAAATCCTTGAATAACTACAAACTTTTTCATTTTTTGTCCCAAAGCATAGCTTATGACCCATCGTTCGAACGAGCTCAACGAGATCGTTCCAATTATGGGTCATAATCTATGTTTTTGAGACAAACAATGAAAAATTAATGATAACTGAATGGTGATTGTTGTGAATTGCAAAGGCCGGTTTTCATCGGTACTTTGGGTAAAAAGTTAAATTTAACATATCCAGAGGTGAAAAAGTAGCTGCCACGTTTCAATAAGAGACCACCGCCACCCCCAACTTTATTACACCATCAAACATTTTTTCTCTTGTTAAACTTATTTATTTTTGTGAACTCTGAGCAAAATATTTAAAGCTGACGAACATCTGAGAGAACCCGGGTACTCGATGGTTAGAATATTGAGCTTAAAAGTAAAAGTCGACAATTCGCTCCTTATTAGAGGGAACTGTGTTGTGGGGGCGTGGTGGCGCTAATGCGTACTGCACGGCGGTTATGCACCTTTAATCGTTGCTATCTCTTCTTGTGCAGAGTTAGTAATTTGGGAGTCTGACAGTTACTCTCCGTGACTCCGGTTTCCTCCGCCCGTAAAACTATCCGACACGATTTGAACCTGGCTGTTGAAAGTGTCGGTAAATCCCCAATAAACAAACAGGCGAAAATTTAAGTGTAGTTTTGTAAACATGTTTTTGTCCAAAGACTGACAATTGTTAAAAAGCAGTGCAAGTGGTGGTATTTCTATATAGTCCAGTACATGTTAATAGCTACACATGGAGCGCGGTGGCTCAGTTGGTAGAGGTGCAGGCTGCAAGCCGAGAGGTCCTCGGTTCGAATCCCACCTGCGGCAACCGCGTTGTGTCCTTGGGCAAGACACTTCACCCCCATTGCCCACGTGGGGGCACGGTGACGCTGTGTACTAACGCGTACTACACGTCGATGGTGCACCTGTCTTCAACCGATGCTAACCCTGCTTGTGTGGAGTTGGTATGTTGGGGAGCTGGCAGTTGTTCGCCGTTGCTCGGTGGTTCTCTACGGGTACTCCGGCTTCCTCCACCCGTAAAACTGTCACGGTCATGGTTAGCCATTTTGCAGAAATATGTGACCTTAAACACCAATAAATAAATAAATAATAGCTACACGATAACCAAGTCCAGTTAAAAAAAAACTCTAGAAAGAGTCAGTTAATATCCACCTTTCTTGTTTCAATAAGTTTCATTCCACGTATGCACCAGATAAATATCAAAAGAACAAACTAACCATTCAAGTACACACACGTAACTCGCCAACTCTCTCTAACATTCGGCTTGTAATATACACAACAGCCAGGGTGTATTATGACTAATATCGAATGGAGATCAGGGGGGGGGGGGGGGGGGCACTAAAAATTTGCAAGACGTGACGTCCTATTTTTTATTCGGCTTTTACACCCACTCACCCACCCACTACGTGCAAATTTTCTACTACCGTTCTCAGACACCCACCCCCACTCTCCCATTAAAATCCAAAATAAACTTACAAACTTAGTAGGCACAGCTGTCTTTACGGGGTTTTCATAATGTTCTTAACCCTTTACCCAACGTAACGGCCAAAACCGGCCAGCGCTATTCTCAAAAATGGCCAATTAATTTTTTATTATTTTTTTCATTTTTTGTCTCAAAAACATAGGTTATGACCCCTCATTGGAACGAGCTCGTCGAGCTCGTTCCAATGAGGGGTCATAACCTATGTTTTTGAGACAAAAAATGGAAAAAAATAGTTATTCAATCATTTTTTGACAAGTGTTGTCTGCTTTTCATGTTAGGTAAAGGGTTAAACTGGTACCACCAATTTAAACCTCTGTGGACTGCTGTGGGCCCCAATCTACAAATGACAAGCTGTTCGTTATCAGGCTTGGCCAGAGCAGGTGTACATATATGGGAACAAATTTTCATTTGAATCGTTCCCAAAATATTGTCTGCACATTTTCCACATTTCGGACAAGACACCCACCCCGTACTAACGTGTGACATTTTCCCAGTTTAAGCCCAATATTCTTACATATAAAGCCTCCTGATGTTGTATTTATGTTAAGAGTGTGATGTACAACATCATCTTTAAGGTTTGAAACACAAATGATGGTATATATTAGCTGATATATTGATATATTTTTAAAAAATTCAAAAAATTGCACAAGTTGGAAATGCACATTTTTGGCGCACTCAAGAGACTCACCCACCCCCACATCACGACTTGCAAATTTTTGGTGGCCTCCCCCTGTGGAGATGAGGTTGATGGGGTGGAGGGGTAGGGGAGCCAGGGAGTGCAGGTTCAAGGTTCTGTGTTCAGTTTTCGTGTTAATCAATTCAATTCACCTTTATTCACAGTATATCAATTACATATAAAGTATAGTAGGTAAACTAAAAGTAGTATGTGATGTGGTTTTGAGGTCTATTCTGGATGATCTCATTTGGATGATCTCATGTGACGTCATAGTCACGTGACCTAGTGGCGCCATGTTGTGTTGTCATGGTAACTCGCGTGAGCTGTCATGTTGTGACGTCATCTCCATAGTGATACGTGGTGTTAGTGCGCATGCGCAGCGCGTGTTGTTAGGGTGATACGTGTTTCCGTCGTCCATTTTGTATACTAGAGGCGGCCATCTTGGTTTCTATGGTAGCACGTGATTGCTATGTTACCGAAGGCTTACAATAGGACAGGGGTTTGTTCGGAGGGTATGTTCGATTGAATCGGAGTAAATCTAATTACCACAAACAACACGACAACTTGTATTATTTCGAATTCTTCCAGAATTCTCTGCTTCTATCTATATATGTAATAGTTATCGTTTATCTGGCCATGTTCCTTTATTCTAGAGTATACTCCAGTAGCGTAGAAGAGCCTTTTAGTTGGAACAGTTTATCTTATTATTACTATATTTAGCAATTTCTGGTCTATTCTTGTTAGTTCTGACCCTATTCTGAGTACTCTTGTTGTTTCATTTATCTAGATAATAACTAACCCATCAGATTGCTTGATTTCCCATCACCTGTATGCAGAGTTATCTCTCTTCTGTATAATAAAAGCCTATATCCAATGGCCATATCCCACGGAATCCCATTTTTTTGCAAAACACCTGTGGCTATGGAATCCCTTTTTTCTCGTATGAGGCCATGAGGGCTATGTAAAAACCCTCAATGAGTCCTCATTTATTATTCCTCATAGCCTCATTGAATTTTGAGGTTATGAGGACCATTAAAAATCCCTCAATGAGGTATAATTTACTACGACTCTTAGCCTCATTTCAGTATTTGAGGATACCTATGGCCTGGTATTGTATTATTCGAGGATACCTATCGAGGATACCTTTAGTAGAATCCCTTTTTTATCGTATGAGGCTATAAGGGCTATATAAAAGCCCTCAACGAGTCCTCATTTATTATCCATCATAGCCTCGTTGAATTTTGAGGTTATGAGGACCATTAAAAATCCCTCAATGAGGGATCTTTAATACGACTCTTATCCTCATTTCAGTATTTGAGGATACCTATGGCCTGGTATTGTATTATTTGAGGATACCTATTGAGGATACCTAGCGAGGATACCTTTTGGAGAATCCCTTTTGTGTCGCATTAGGCTATGTAAAAGCCCTCAATGGGTCTAATGTAGTCTTATCAACCGCTTCCACATTGTCGCCAAAGCTCCAAGGCCATTACAGGTCTATGGCCTATCTGTCCTATCATTAGCTTCTACAGCAGTCTTGTTCCATTGCGGCCTTGTACCAGTACTATTGGCTTCTGTTATTCTGCCCCATATCTCATCCATTACTTCCTAGTTATACCTATCTCAGTCTCGACTATAACATTGATCAAGGTTGAATCAGATTTCCCCTGTTTACATATAAGGCATTCCGTTATAGCCGAGTCCGTAAAATTTGGATTCCGTGTTTACAAGGCCGCAATGGAACAAGACTGCTGTAGAAGCTAATGATAGGACAGATAGGCCATAGACCTGTAATGGCCTTGGAGCTTTGGCGACAAGATGGAAGCGGTTGATAAGACTACATTAGACCCATTGAGGGCTTTTACATAGGTATCCTCAATAGGTATCCTCAAATAATACAAAACCAGGCCATAGGTATCCTCAAATACTGAAATGAGGATAAGAGTCGTATTAAAAATCCCTCATTGAGGGATTTTTAATGGTCCTCATAACCTCAAAATTCAATGATGGTATGAGGGATAATAAATGAGGACTCATTGAGGGCTTTTATATAGCCCTCATGGCTTCATACGACAAAAAAGGGATTCTCCTAAAGGTATCCTCGATAGGTATCCTCGAATAATACATTACCAGGCCATAGGTAGCCTCAAATATTGAAATGAGGCTAAGAGTCGTAGTAAATTATACCTCATTGAGGGATTTTTAATGGTCCTCATAACCTCAAAATTCAATGAGGCTATGAGGGATAATAAATGAGGACTCATTGAGGGTTTTTATATAGCCCTCATGGCCTCATACGACAAAAAAGGGATTCTCCTAAAGATATCCTCGATAGGTATCCTCGAATAATACAATACCAGGCCATAGGTATCCTCAAATACTGAAATGAGGCTAAGAGTCGTAGTAAATTATACCTCATTGAGGGATTTTTAATGGTCCTCGCAACCTCTAAATTCAATGAGGCTATGAGGGATAATAAATGAGGACTCATTGAGGGTTTTTACATAGCCCTCATGGCCTCATACGAGAAAAAAGGGATTCCATAGCCACAGGTGTTTTGCAAAAAATGGGATTCCGTGGGATATGGCCATTGGATATAGGCTTTTATTATACAGAAGAGAGATAACTCTGCATACAGGTTATGGGAAATCAAGCAATCTGATGGGTTAGTTATTATCTAGATAAATGAAACAACAAGAGTACTCAGAATAGGGTCAGAACTAACAAGAATAGACCAGAAATTGCTAAATATAGTAATAATAAGGTAAACTGTTCCAACTAAAAGGCTCTTCTACGCTACTGGAGTATACTCTAGAATAAAGGAACATGGCCAGATAAACGATAACTATTACATATATAGATAGAAGCAGAGAATTCTGGAAGAATTCGAAATAATACAAGTTGTCGGGTTGTTTGTGGTAATTAAATTTACTCCGATTCATTCGAGCATACCCTCCGAACATACCCCTGTCCTATTGTAAGCCTTAGGTAACATAGCAATCACGTGCTACCATAGAAACCAAGAGGGTCGCCTCTAGTATACAAAATGGACGACGGAAACACGTATCACCCTAACAACACGCGCTGCGCATGCGCACTAACACCACGTATCACTATGGAGATGACGTCACAACATGACAGCTCACGCGAGTTACCATGACAACACAACATGGCGCCACTAGGTCACGTGACTATGACGTCACATGAGATCATCCAAATGAGATCATCCAGAATAGACCTCAAAACCACATCACATACTACTACTAAACAATTCATTTTAACATACTTTGATATACTGCAAGGAAACGACATAGCAAAGTTAGCTGTCTTCCTGTCGCCCCTTGTAAAAATAGAAGAATTTTTCGACAGCAGATCGTGCATTAGAAATAGTGTTGGGCACGAATATTCGAATATTCGCTCACTAGGAAAAATATTCGAATATTGGAATCGTCAGTGGACTATTCAAATATTCGATGCTATTCTTGTAGCGTTGCTCTAAATGTCCGCATGACGTTCCGCTAGATAATTTAATCGAAAACGGAAGTTGTAATTCAACGTTCGAGCGCGCAAAACTCGTCTGCTTCTAATATTCTAATATAGTGCGTGTATTTTACCATAGCCTGCGATCTAAAATGATAATGGTTCCAAAAAAGCCGGGGATATGGGAGCATTTCACACTCGATGTGAAGAATAAAAAGGCCACATGCAAAGTAAATCCAGACCATGTGCTGATTTATTGTGGGATTACCTCTAAATTGTGGAACTCATGAAAAACAAACACGGCATCGAAGCAGAAAGAGGCAAATCTACCTCTTCAGCGGTTGGTATCAAGAGTTTCTTTCAAGCATACCGGCTAGAACTTAGACAACAAAGTATGAAAATAATTCCGAGAGGCTAAAATCAATACCATTTCAAATGTGCAAGGTCATCGCAAAAAATTACTCGAGCCATTCAGTCTTGTTGAAAATGAACAATTCAGAAAATTTGTTACCGCGTTGAACCCCTCATACAATATGCCGTCTCGAAAAACAAGCAAACGAGAAAAGGAAATAATATACGATAAAAAAACGAGAAGAAATCAAGGACTTAGTTAACAAACCAGAGCAACAGATATGCGCCGTGACCAGTGATATCTGGACATCCGATTCTCAAGACTCATACGGTACATGGAGAGTGGATTGTAACTACATCACCCACAGAGTGGAGTTATCACCCAAGCTATAACTTTCAAATTGTGTACATATTGACAAAAAACTCAAGCAATGTTTCAGCCAATGGACCTCCGGGTTTAACCCGGAGGTTCATTGGCTGAAACTTTGTTTGTGCTGGTTAGGCTTTACAACAAATTTTCAATTATTGCTTGGGTGGAATCTCCACTCTGCGGGTGATTTAGTGATAATACACTCTCCACATACTGTACATCAGTCTAGCAGTATCAGTGATTGCTAATAACTGGAACATAATAACATCAAAATGTTTAGAGGTAAAATGTTGTCCAGACTCACATACTGCCGGCAACCTCAAAACGCACATCCCCGGGATGATAAATGAAAGGGGCATCGTGGAATGGAATGTAGCCATCGTTCATGACAGTGGGAGAATATCAAAAAAGCGACATCGGAGATGCAATTTCGTTCGAACCTTAGTTGGTTTGATCACATACTTCAGTGTGCGGCTGTGAAAGCCCTATCAGAAGATACTGCAGATGAAATACTGAAAACAGCAAAACGAATAGTTGCACATATCCCCCCCCCCCCCCGCCCCCGGAAACTGAAAAACTCAAATTGGATGTTGATAAACACGATACTGACGAAACACGTTATCGACAGCTCAAGCTCGAGTGCCCAACTAGGTGGTGAAATGGTCATGAATGTTAGAGAGGCCTGTGTCCATGCGTAAAGAGGTGACGAATGTTTTGATGGATAACCAGAAAGCAGAGATACGATATCTCGTCCCATCGCCTGATTCTTGGGTCAATGGTACCGTGCTCTGCAAAACACTGGGACCACTGAATGTTATATCACAAGATATGGGGGCTGAGAAATTTTAAACAGTTTTATCGGTGTATGCAGTTGTGATGAATCTTATAACATGTGTCATGGAGCCGGAGAAAGAAGACCCGTTATTCATACAGAGTGTCAAAACGATCTTCTCTGAATATTTAGAAAGAAGACTCGGGGATGATGATACACGCACCGCAATGCAGGAAGCTGCTGTGCTTGATCCGAGGATGAAGAAGTTATCCTCTGTCACTGATGAGTGCAAGAAAGAAGCATATAAAATTATTCGTACAAAACTTGACAAAAGAATGTTCTAATACTGATATTGTGGATATTACAGATACCAGGGCTTGACAGTTGGGGCAACCAAAAGGACGGGTTGCCTATAGGTTACGCAAAAAGATTTTTGGGACACATCTTCTTGGGTTAACCAAAAAATAGTTTCATAATTGGAAATTTGATTGGAAGGTAATGACATAAGAAGACATGTAACAATGGTAAAAAATAAATTATTATAAATCATAATGACTTATTTCTCAACAAAATTCACATCCCCAAATCTGCCAATTATAATGGTTAACTAAGAGGTTAAGCCTTTACCTCACAAAATGGCAAAATGCCCAGAAAATTAGCCTAAGTGTGGCTTACACAACCTCACACATCATGGCAATTTCTCAATAAATCCATACCAATATGGATATCATTGGAACCAGCTGAATCAGCTGGTTCCAATGATATCCATATTTGTATGCTTCTATTGAAAATTTGAGACAAAGGTTTTAATCATGAAGTTCAGGATATTTGAGGGAAAGCTATGTGAGGTAAAGGGTTAACCCCCCAAAATTGGGGCAAAATGTTAATGAACATGTGATGGGGCAACCTTCAAATGGGTCCATCAAAATTCTGAATTGTCAAGCCCTGAGATACCAACGACGCGAGCAATTCAAGGGATGCCAAGCAGCGGGAACTGGTAGGAAAATGTCTTGTGGCGCAAAACGGATCGACTTCGTTTGAGTTCTATGAGCCTCCGAAAAAGAAAATCGTCAAGAAGTCGCTGTGTGTTCGAGATATTGACGGTAAAAAAAGTGCTTGAGGTCTACCTGGCATCTGACGCTATCGGGTTGGACAAAGATCACTGCTTTGGTGGAAAGAAAATGAGCAACAATACCCTGATGTCTCTAAGCTCGCGGAGTTTTATTTATAGCGGGGTTAATTTGTCACTGAGAAACGGAACCGACTGAAACCCGTCAGCGTTCAAATGCTACACTTCCTAAACAAGAATGTGTATTTGAGACATATTTGTTTCCTGTACTATTCGTTTCACTACATAGTTTCAGACTTTTAAAAACGGAAACATCATTCGATCTTTTTGTTGAAGATTAATCTTGTGATCTTTAGCAAATATAATGTTCATCGGTATCGAATTTTTAATTTGTTTCTATTTTTTCAACATTGATGTCCATTTCACCAAATATTCGAATACTATTCGAATATTCTCTCGTTGGTTTGGCCGAATGTTCGAATATCAAAATCCGTCGAATACCCAACACTAATTTGAAAACAGTTTTTAAGTTGAGCAATTGTGTGTTATTAATAAAATGACCGAGCATATAAGGATCGCAGTTATTGAAGAAATATTGGATAGACCGAGAATACCTGATTATAGCAACTTCATTGTGTATCATACAGAGCATAGTTCCCCGACGCACCGAGTCAAAGAATGTTATATATGTAACATGACTAGTGACTGACTACGACCACCATCTATTCCAAAAGTTTTTAAGTCTGCAGCCATGTCTGATAGCCAAGATCCTTTTTTGAAGAGATCTCGGTTTCAGGCCCTTTCTTACACTTGTTGGTGTAACTGGTCTTAATTTAGCAAAGAACAAAAATTAACTGAAACAGCGAGGAGTAAGTGGGGAACTCTCCACGATAGCCAAGGCAACTGATCACGTCACTTGGCTGCACCTAGAGGGTAAAGCGGCTCCAGAGAGAATGAAGTGTTAATTTTCAGCTCTGTACTGAACTGAACCGAAATAAAGTAAAGTAAAGGGGACGGAATCTTGGCATCAACAAACTTTTTATTTCTTATCTGGTAATTAAACGCAGTCAGGACAGTTTCGAAGCAATTTTAAATCAATGCATTTAAAATCCCACATTATTAACCGACGTCTTTTTTAAAAAAAAATAAATTTTGCCTCTTTGACGCCTCAATCTTATTTTGTAAAACCATTTAATGTTATTGCTTGGAAGAACGCAAGCAGTCACACGCATCCAAATATCTAATCGACTGACAAAACTAGAATGGAGCCATATATCGTTAAGCCTGCGTTAAGAAGTTAATTTTCTTATCTGTTTATTTGAAAGACTGTTCTATATAATCGAAAAAGAGGCTTAACTAAAGAAAGACTAACAGTTACTTACTTTCAAGGTTTAAGCGCTAAATGAATTATAGGCGTTTTCAACTTAACCTGTTTATTTTTTACAGACTGGCAATTACGACATGGAAAGACTGGTGTTTGAACCTGCAACAATGTCGAGATTAAAGGATATTAAGAAACAAAGCCAGATTATAGCCTTGGATTACAGTCCGTGTACTTGTAAACAGTATACGTACATGAGTGAGAATGAAAACTGGGGTAGCAGAACGTGGGGAGATCCATGTAGTGAAAATAATAACAATAATGTGAGTTTTGAATCGTCGTACGCAGAGGATCCTCCAAAAGAAGAAGCCGCGTGTAGTGATGCTGGAATAACAAAAATGGATGAGGATATGAGGTAAGATTAACCCTTTAACTAACGAATCGCCCGCACCCGCCTGCGTAATCTGCAAATTCTACAGTTGAAAGAAATAAATTTTTCAAAATATTTCAACAAAACCATATCATGTGACCCCTCATTGGAACGAGCTCATCGAGCTCGTTCCAATGAGGGGTCACATGATATGGTTTTGTTGAATTTTTTTTTTAATTTAACAAAATAGTAATTAAAATAATAAATTTTCATACCGTCTGTGTTGGGTAAAGGATCAACTGCCGCGATACAATAAAGTATGAACACATTCACTGTGTCTGGAATTTTGAGGAAAACCAACAATTTCAGTTTAATTTACTAATACGGGGATTTTGCTGTGTATTGTGAGGAAGGCTCCACATGCTGACCCATTAGCAACGGCGTACACTGCTAAAAAGTTTGGTTCTTTAGGGTTCTATATAGAAGCAAAAATATTTTTGTGGTTTTATACAGAACCAATTTGTTCACATCGGTTCTAAAATACAAAATTGGTTCGATAATTTGTTTTATTTTTAGTTCTATACAGAACCAAAAGTATTCACTTGGTTATATTAAGAACCAATTTTTCATATTGGTTCAATATTGAACCCTCGGTAATATTGGTTCTAAATCATGAAAGTGGTTTGCCAATTTATAAATTGAAATATATTAGATTTTTTTTGCAGAACCAATAATGGTAGTTTGATTCCATTATTTTTAATGTTTATATTTATTGATGTTAAGATGTTATATTTCTCCATTTATTTACTCCCCAATATATTTTTAACCCTTTACCCAACGCAGACGATAACAAAATTTATTATTTTAAATATCATTTTTTTATATTTTTCAAAAAGTTTCAACAAAACCATATCATGTTACCCCTCGTTGGAACGAGCTCGACGAGCTCGTTCCAATGAGGGGTCACATGATATGGTTTTGTTGAATTTTTTTGAAAAATAATGTTTTTCCAACTGCTGAATTTGAATATTACGCGGGCGGATGCGGGCGATTCGTTGGGTAAAGGGTTAATGAATACTATAAATTAATCTCCAGTAAAATAGTTGAATTTGTACAACTCTGCATAAGCTTTACAATATTCATACAGCATGCTACGAGGAAATCAGGTAGCCATCTAAATTGGTTCAATGCAACAAACCAAAACTGGTTCCATTTATAGAACCACACCTAGTTCGATATTCACCCAAATTGGTTCGAGGTTTGGAACCAAAACTTGTTCTTAACATTGTCCCTGAGATGGAACTAAAATCTGAACAATGGTTCTATATTGAACCAAAACCGGTTCTGTTATGGAATCAATACTGCTTCTAAACCTTGTCCTGAAATGGAACCACTTTCGATTCTAAATAAAACCAGTTTTGGTTCTTTATATAGAACCTGTTTTGGTTCCATTTTTGGAAACAAAACTGGTTCTATTTAGAACCGAAACTGGTTCCATCTCAGGGACAAGGTTTGCAACCAATGTTGGTAATGTAAAGAACCCTTCTTGCAGTGCATCTCCCTGAAATGAAGGGGGGGGGGGCAAACTATTTTTCTGCTGGCACTAACAGCAGAAAAATATTTTGCCCCCCCTCCTCATTTCTATGGTAGCCAACAATTATTATTTCTATCCATTTCACTCCATCTCGTGTTGGTAAAGAGTTATAATCCGCCATAGGTTAAGGTTTGTGGTGTTTCGTGAGGAAACAAAATTAAGTTTTCATGCCAATTGAATCACACTGTATTTTGGGCGTTAAATACCCAGAAGGTGAAGGAATAATAACTATAGAGAAATGATACAAACATATCAGGATAAGAGACATACTGAACTATAAGTATTGAGCAAAACAATCTGGAGTTGCCCCCCCCCCCCCCCCCCTAGTTTTCACGTATGACTGCACAAGCTGCAGGGGCCGAAGTCTGTCGAAATCGCACAAAGTTAAAAATCACTATTTTTCAAAGTAAAGTGGAAATATTAAAACTAACCCATAGCAATTTTTTTAAACCCTTCAAATAATTTGAAGACAGCTTTCTTCGGAATGATGAACACATAAATCATGCTATTAGACGTTAATATCTATTTTTAACTTTAAAGCTACCCCAGTCACCCTTTTTTGTTAATTTATAAAGAAATACACACAGATAAAATTAGAAACTTTAAACAAAAATGGAAATATGAACTTTATCTACGAATAAGAATTTAATATTATTTTAAAGAGATTGTCTTAAACTATTTGACCACATGAAAGCACATTTGATGGAAAAAATAATTTTGGGTGAAAAATGAAGAATTACATCTTTCTCTCTTTGACGGCAACAGTTAAAACGAACTGTGTGCTTGTCTTGGCTTAATTGTCCATAGGAAATGCACGCAATTGCATATCGAATGGCATCCAAAGAACGGCAGGTTCTCCTGGTTACTCATAGCAAAGCAAACACAGGCAATGTTTCTGCCAATGAACCGCAGGTCCATTGGCTGAAACATTACTTGTGCACAGGCAATATGTACAGTATTTGATAGCCTTACTATGGTCATAACGCGTATATTAACGCGCAGATCGGCGAGCTATTTGTGCGCATTTCATGACAGGACTTCCAGTTTTAACTGTATAGTAACTTTGAAACAGGAAATAACTTTGTTTTTCGCACTTGCGCATCCAGGTGGAGAGAAATAGTTGTACATGACATGAACCTGTTTTAGAATTTCAAGCATGACTGTACATAAGGTTGCTATCTTCCAGCAGAAGGGGGATCGAATCCCCCCAATTCCACCCCACCCCGTGACTACGCCACTGTGGGCCATTGAGAATTATATTGACATATTATATCAAACAAATTAGTATTTTCAAGGCTAGTATCTTTAAGACTCGGCCCCACTGGGGGCTACATGGGGTTTGTAGCTCAGAAAGGCCCGGGGGTAGATGCAGTGTGGTGGTGAGATATCATTCGATCCTGAATTCTTTGAGCTAATGATTTCGTCACGTTATCAGAACCATAGAACTTACTCTTGTGTTTGGAATAAACATGCACGCATGTTTATTATTTTCCCGAAAATTTTCCACCCTGCACCATGCTTATTCCAGTGTGTACTTCTATTTAATTTTCCACAGAGTGGAACACATCCGAGGGAAAAATTGTGCATTTTGACTGCAGCAAATAAATTATCGCATGCATTTGCTTACCGGTACATCTATAATAAACTGTACAGGTATGTTTATTTTGGCCTCAAGGGTAAGGAATCTAAAAACCGTACAATTCAAAGTAAGTTGCAGGATCACCACTTGGCACCATATTGACTGTAAACATGTGTCCCACTTTTCGTACATTGGTAGCACCAGGTTCTATGTGGGCTTTCCAAAAAAATAATGCAAGAACGGTGAGAGCCAGGTGTTAACATTGTAGGAAACGCAGGACACATACTGTGACATTGCCTATAGTGGTCATCTAACCATTATCTTACAACTTATTTTGACTTCTAATGTATATGTCGCATGCTCCGATGGGATTTCCTACCCTGCACTTATATTCCAGTCTGCACTTTTATTAATTATGGCCATTTTTTCTACCCTGCACTTATATTGCAGACCGCCCTTCTATTCGAAACACGAGAGAAGGTTTTTCCATACTCGAGTAGGAGATTGTGGATTTGTAGATGGTAATTAAAAACCTACAAAACTGTATTTCAGTGGGAGTGGTAATGAATAAAATAACTTTGTAATGAATACTATTCTCAAGGACCTGAATTCAAATATTTCAATATAATCTTTTTTAATAACATGCGGTTATAGTGTTACTTAGTTTTGTAGTAAAACGGTTTCTTGGCTGATTTGAGGTAGACAAAAATTTCTTTGCATCTTGAACCTGGAAAACAGATCAACAAAACTTATCGATGGTAAAGTTAATGAAGCGTTTTGTGATTTTGAATAACTCCATGCACACTCATATCAAAATACTTCGTCGTGTTAAAGAAATAATTTCACGAAATAAGGCCTTAAAAAGTTATAAATCTGTTTCTCTTTCCTTTCCGCGTGGTCCTTTTGGCTGACGCATGCTCCCGTTATAACTAATGCAGACTTAAAAAATAAGAAATTTGGTCTGATATTTTACCCAAGTTTACCCTTTACCCAACGCAGACGATTTCAAAATTTATTATTTTAAATATCATTTTTAAAATTTTTTTCAAAAAATTTCAACAAAACCATATCATGTGACCCCTCTTTGGAACGAGCTCGACGAGCTCGTTCCAAAGAGGGGTCACATGATATGGTTTTGTTGAAATTTTTCGAAAAATAATATTTTTTCAATTGCTGAATCTGCATATTACGCGGGCGGATGCTGGCGATTCGTTGGGTAAAGGGTTAAATTAAGTTAATAAAGTTAATAAATTAGTCCCTTGATTGCAACAAGGCTTTGTAATGCTTTAGCACGGCAAATCCTTCTTGCACTCAAGGGATGAAATACACCACCACCCATGCTATTCTGTAGATTATGACGCCTAAAAGATAAAACAAACCAAGAACATGAACTTTTGATGGCAAAGAAATAATTACAAAAATAAAAAATCGTCCGCCTACATGCAATTTTACAAAAATGGCCTGTGAAACAGAAGATCTACTTTGTGGAACCTAAGCTGTTTTAATATATGCTCCCGCTAAAAAAATAAGGAAACAACAAAAACGTGGACGTCGTATCTTTAGTCTCGAGCGACACAAGACATACGATTACGTCACTTAAAAATCGTATTTTTGCGTAAAATGAAGGCGAATCACAGTGAATATAATAATACAAACGAACGCGAAATAAACTCGCTTAATATTCTGAAAGTGGGAGATGTTTACCATTTATTTCATGATGAAAAGGTATTTTTATTTCTTGTTTTAAATTAATATCATTGAACATTTCTGTGTACCTTTCAGTGAAAAACAGAGGGAACAATTTTGTTTCAAGGATAGTAGTACCCTCGAGTGGTGATGTTAAAACACGGAATCCCATTTTACAGAGTCGGATAGGAATCCCATTTTACAGAATCCCTTTTTAAGAATCCCTTTTTGGAAAACGCCTGTGGCTATGAAATCCCTTTTTGGTCGTATATGCCTATGTGCCAGTGCACAATTTGTCACATTGTTCATTTTCACATAAGCACATATCAGCACATACAGCATGTGCACCATGTGTCGCATTGTGCCTTTTCGCATAAGCACATACGACAAAAAGGGATTCTCCAGAAGGTATCCTAGATAGGTATCCTCAAATAATACAATACCAGGTCATAGGTATCCTCAAATACCCGTATGTGCCTATGTGCTAGGGCACAATGCGTCACATTGTGCCTTTTCACATAAGGACATATCGGCACATCCAGCATGTGCCTTTGTGCTAGTGCACAATGTGTCACATTGTGCTTTTTCACATAAGCACATATGACAAAAAAGGTATTCTCAACAAGGCTATTCCCGATAGGCGTCTTCAAATAAAACAATACCAGGTTATAGGTATCCTCAAATACCCGCATGTGCCTATGTGCTAGGGCACAATGTCTCACAATGTGCCTTTTCACATAAGCACATATCGGCACATCCAGCATGTGCCTTTGTGCTAGTGCACAATGTGTCACATTGTGCCTTTTCACATAAGCACATATGACAAAAAAGGGATTCTCCAGAAAGTATCCCCAAATAATACAATACCAGGTCTTAGGCACCCCTTTTTCTGAAATGAGGCTGAGAGTCGGATGTGCGAGTCACTCGAACGAGCAATTCCTCGATAGCACATTTGCTCGATGGACTTCGAGCCGTTCGAGCCATGGTTTATCAGTAACTGCTCGATAGCTTATTGGCTTTTGGGAATGATATAGGCATTCGTTATACAGAAGGGAGATAACTCTGCATACTGATTAAGGAAAATTGAAGCAATCTGATTGACAGTTAGCTCCAGTATAGTGAACTGATTGGACGAACTAGATAAATGAAACAACAAGAGTATTCGGAATAGTGCCAGAACTAACAGGAACAGACCAGAACAGCTAAATACAGCAATAATAAGCAAAGCTGTTCCAGCTGATAGGCTCTTCTACTCTATTGGAGTATACTACAGGACAAAGGAACATGGACAGGTAGACGAAAAGTATTGCATAGACAGATAGAAGCAGAAAATTCTGAAAGAATTCGAAATAGCACAACTTTGGTTGTTTGTGGTAATTCCACGAATCGGGAAATTACTCCTGTACAATCGAACGCACCCACCGAACATACCCCTATCCCATTAGAAGGTTTTAGGTCACATAGCAACCAGGATGGCGGCCTCCAATATACAAAATGGACGACGGAAACACGTATCACCCGAACAACATGCAATGCGTATGCGCACTAACACCACCTATCACAATGGGGATGACGTAACAACATAGCCGCCCACGTGGGTTAGCATGACAACCAAACATGGCGCCACTGGGTCACGTGACTATGACGTCACATGAGATCATCCATGAGATCATCCAACCTGGAGGTGAAAACCACATCACCTACTACTAAGGATGATTCATTCCGTCGCTGAAAGCGGTTCATTTGGACATCTGCTGATGGTTTTTAAACTTAAATGTTCGTTGCTTTCGAAACATTTACTTTGCATTAATTTGGGATTGCGACCCGTCTGTTGCAATGTGATAATAATATAATACAAAGAATACCTATATTTTTTGAGTGGGGCGGTCGCGAGTTAATTCATACTTCACTTGTAAGTCACGAATGCATTAATTATTGTATCCAGTAATATCCACTCAAAAACCAAATGTATATTCTATGGACTCCAGCTTGCTCATTTAACCCCTTCCACAGTTATTGAGTCTAATATCAGTATTACTCAACCTCTCCGTTGCTCAACATTCAGAAAAGGGTTACCGGAAAACATGTTGCCTGAAAAATTAAGGATATTCCTTTGTAGTCCGCCTCAATTTTTATTTTCTTCTGTTCTGATTAATCACGCATTATTTCTTAACAAACGTTTACGTACACTTTGTTACGTAAGAAGTTTTCTACACATTCTGGGAATGGAGCCTAGGTCCATGTATATTTTAGAAAATAACCACCCCACAGGTTCAAAAATGGTACTCTCTTGGCTTTAGAAATATGTGAAAGGGGTACATGTCTTCCTTACAGGCACATTCGGCATGAAGACTTCTGTTTTATCAGTTCAAATTGTGATAATATGATGTCCAATTTTGCAGTAAATTCCTATAAATTCAACTTTTAAAGGTCTTATTCAAACTTTGCAACTTCATTGAGAATGGTATCCATGTACAATATATCGACTCTGTCGACATCCAGAAAAATAAAATCCCTGCTATGCCTTAAATATGAAGTGGATCATGATTCTTGGTGATTATATCTTGAAGTCTCGGATTATTTTTGCGATATTGTTAACTTATTTTGATGAATGTTGTTGCAGATGACCTAACAGTCTTTCTACATCATTGCTGGCTGTCTCTACAGGCATCCAGCAATGATGTAAAACACTGCCGAGATAAATGCAGTCTTACCGGTCGAGTTCTCAAGGACGAATACACTTAGGAATTTCGTCCCCTGAGTTCCAATGTGTTCTATGTGCCTACTGGCACATAGAACATATTGGAACTCAGGGGACGATTTTTAATGCAAAATAAAAGTGGCAGTTTGTGGCTGTGTGGGGACTCAAGGTTTACAAATGAATACCAACGAACTTTTGAGTAAACGGTTTGTACGACATTTCTATGGTCTTATACCACTGGAGAGGAAAACGTGGTCGCCACATTTCCTTTTGTAGAAACAAGGGAACGAACCGACCCATTCGCCAAGTTTATATGAGCCTGTTTTTCGAAACCTCTTTGAAATCAAGATTAGTCCAGTTGGAAGTAACTAATAATGTAATAAAAGTCATTGTCGAGTGAGAAGAAAATATATTTATTTTTCACCAGGAAAGTGGCTATAGTGAATTGTTCGGGGTGTGTGTCCTCTGTAAATTTCGAACTGTATCTCCTAAACCATGCATTTCCAACCTGCATCCTTTGAGTGAAATGTTTTTTTTAGCTGCTACCTGAGAATTTTCAACTTATGAAAAATCCAAATGAACCCTCCTCGCCTCGAAATATATAACTATGACCTTTGGGTCGGAGAGATGGGATTTGTCTCTTGAATACAAAGAGGCGTCTTCTGCAATGCTTCAGCATTGCATATTGTCCCTTCTTGCACTCAAGAAGCAAATTGTTAACTACAGACAGAAAATTTCATGTTTAAATATGGTTCATAACTCTCTGTTTGTTGAAAACGTTCAGTCTCATTTCAAATGCCACGAAATCTATTATCGTAGGGTATGGAATTTCTGACTATTGGTAGCTCGAGGTTTACAATTTCTATCTATTGTAAGTGTTGGCGGCACTTGAGGGCGAGACACCCCACACCTCCCCTGTCACCACGTCCTTGTTTTAAATATTCTTGTTTACTCTCAGGAATGTTGTTTATGTTTTATTTTTATCACTAGCCTTCAGATCATCAGTACGTTAAACTGGGCTGATGGGAGTCTTTTTTTTATTTTTCTTTCGCTGTAGCTAGTTTAATGTGCCTCGTTTGGGCTCTATTAGTCAGTTTTATTGCACGTTATTTACGTGTTAATGCCTTCTATCGATGGAACTATACTCCCATAGTGTTGTGGAGGGCCAAAATTGCGAGGACGCAATGTGTTTCCCGATGTAACAACTCAATGGAAGCAAAAAGATCCTCAACAGAAGCAGTTAACCATTGGCACTCGGGTAGGGTAACAACATTTTCTCAAATCACTCTGTTTGTCTTTGCCATTTTGACATCAGAGCGCAGACGGATAATGGGGTTAGTAGATTACATTCAGTGGATATTGACTGTCTATCGAGTGAGGTACAACGAGAAAAACTGCGACTAACAAGCGCGATTTTGGACATTTCTGTAAAAAGTATATCAATAACTCTGTGAACTTTTCGGTTTCGTGTTTAGAATGCGTCATGTGTTTTCTTTCGTAATAGAACTGAATTTCAACAGTATATTATGTCAAATTATCCGTATTCCAACACTGATATTGTGTTAGGAAATATTCAATATTCTCGTTTGGGAATCGAGAAATCCTGATTTCGCCACGTTGTCGGCTGAACAGGGAAAAAATCCACTCTGAAGATTGCAGGACACCGTACACTTCGCCTCCATAGCCCTAATTAAACAAGCCAAGTGGAATACGTGAATTTGTCACGTGATGTACCGATATATTATTATACTAAAACTTTCACTATTCTGTTGTAAGAATTCTAAATTACACTTTCATGCTGACAAGAGTTTTGATGGACTGTTGTTTGTCCTGAGTTCAAGTCTAACCCATAACACCAACCTCTAAAAAAAGATAACCACAATAAAACTACAATGTGGAAAGTATCGTTTAAAATTATGTTTGTTTATTAGGGTTTAACGACACTTTAACCAACTAAGGTCATATAGTATTGGACACTTTTAAGGTTGGGGGAAGCCAGAGTATATAAAAAGAACCACGGAGCATCAGAGAGTAACTATTAGACTCTCTAACTAAGTAACTCTATACAATTACAGTTAAAAACTAGAAGTCATGTCATGAAATGCGCAAAAATAGCACGTCTATCTGCGCGTTAATCTACGCGTTATGACTATAGTAAGGTTATCAAATTCTGTACATATGGCCTGTGCAAAAGCAATGTTTCAGCCAATTGACCTCCGGTAACCCGGAGGTCCATTGGCAGAAACATTGCCTGTGTTTGCTATGAGTAACCAAGAGAACCTGCCTTGCTTTGGATGCCATTCGATATGGCAGTTGCGTGCAATTCCAGCGCGCAATTAAGCCTAGATAAGCGCACAGTTCGTGACAAGACTTCTAGTTTTAACTGTAAGTGCACCATCGACGTGCACTTCTCCTTAGTCCGCAGCACCACCGTTCCACAATATGGGATTAAGTAGCTTGCCAGGGACATAACACAGTTACCGCTTATCACGATATCGAAGGAGTCCATAGTTTATATCTAAATTTTCAAAACGAGTTTAGTAAATTAGGTCTGTTCCGAGATTTAGCTGCGCCCAGATCTAATTTACTGGGTGAGTTTTGTAGAGTTTGATATAAACTGGAGACGAGTTGAATATTTTATTTATTATATGATCCAAAAACTTCACAAAAAGACACTTAAATTGAACGAGAACATAAACAGCAACTTCTGTGAGGCCTGCGATAATGTTACAGCTTTAGAATTAATGAATGAAATGAAACTTTATTTTGCAGCATACACAAATACAATAACAATTTACAAGTAACCAATAACAATAAGTGTATATTGCATGGAAATAACATAGCCGGATAGGCTGTCTTCCTGTCATTACCATACACCAGATTTCTTGACATCAAGGCGTTTTCTCCTCGGGGGTTACTGCCTAAATGAAATAAAATAAAAAACCATCACCATGCACAGACCTGGACTATTTCTTGCTGAAGTCACACCAGTTTAACAGATCAATAGTTTGAAAGAAGAAATAATGGGTTTGAAAGATGCGATCCTTTTATTTTAAACAAAACAATTAGGGCAAGACTGGTCAGTACAGTAAATGATGGAGGAATACGAATTAAAATTGTATTGATTATTGACTTATTGAACAAGGGCTGACTGCATTGTTGCAATTCTGGGTTTAAATCATTCCAGAGTTTGGGAAAAGAATGGGAGATCCGCAGATAAACGTGTTCTCGGTTTGAGTATATGTACTCTCCCCGATTGCCTGGTTTCCATTCCAGAGAGATTTGTATAGATTTCAAAAGTACTTTCGAAAGATACAGGCAGTTTATTATGATACCAGTCATGCATAAACAAAAGAACATGTAACTTATATAGGTCATCGAATTTCAGTATGTCACAATTTTTGAGTAATGGTTCGGTGTGTGAGGTATATTTTCTGTTCGTTATAACGCGAATAGTCTTTTTGCAGGGTTATAATTCTACTTGTTGACTGCACATGGCCCCCAAACAAGTAAATGGCTATGTACAAGTGAGTAATATAATGTCTTTAAGGCCTTAAAATGAAGGAATTGTTTCGCCCTATTTAGGGCGTAAATTATCCTAGCCATTTTTAAATAAACTACAGAAGTGTGCTGTTTAAATTTTAGATTTTCGTCCATGTGGACTCCAAGAAATTTTTGGTTACTAATTAATGGAATATATGTACTATTTAGATTAATTGTTCTACCAACAGCGTTATCGGAATCATTTTGTGGATGCAGTAAGATGGATTTTGTTTTATTAGCATTCAGACATAGTCCATTTACAGAACACCATTCACTTATCTTTTCAAGTTCAGAATTGGTCTCTTCTATGAGATGCGTTAAATGTCCGCGGTATCCGCGTCAGGAAATAGTCCTCGATAAAGAATGGATTGTGAATTATTTTAATGACACAAATTTAATGGTTGTCAAATAAACATGAACTACTGTCACAGAAAACAAATGTTTATCATTCCTCGCCCCCAAGTCTGAATCTTAGATTATTCTCCGGCGCTTGATGGGTCCTGCATTACTGTCTTTAATGAATGGGCTTAATTTCCAGAATAATGGTTACATCATGTACTAAATCGCTTCCTTTAACAGGGGATCAATATCCTACAGTTTGCAAAACTTAAAGTGCAGTACGGCCGCAGTGGACTGGTCACTTTTGACGCTTGGGCAATATTTCCACGGACATAATAATATTAGATTCCAAACGCTAATTATAGGAATAATCAGCAAAAATTCAATTAATGAAGCACCGGGTACAACCCGGTGCTTCATTAATTAAAATTTTGCTGCAGGTGATTTTTATTACTTGTTGAACGCATGCGTGGACTTCATTGCCACGCAATGGATTACGACCAGTCCCCGGCGACTGTACTATAGTTTGTCTTCTCTTTGGGTGATGGCTCACTGCCGCAGAAGCCCGAACTATTTATGCCGGTGTTTACATTTACGTATTCCACAGTTAATTTACTCTGGACTGTATTTTTATGTTGTGGTCGTGATATTGGCAAAGACGATGAAAGTGGCCTCAACCACTAACAAACGAACATTCTCAGCTTCAATACAACCCGAACTTTAGGAGAAAGAAAAACATCCCAATAGACGTAGCATTCAAATGCCAGCCTGACAATCACAGCACGTAGAACATTATACACACATTGTATAACACTACCCTGAGAAACAGAAATTTGAAAGAATCTTAAAAATAGAACAACTTGTGGCACTGGAAACAACTACTTGGAGTTTGACAGTTTCAAAATATCGATGCTCAGTTTCTCTAATAACTGTCGGAATTATTGTGGTCGCGGACCAAACATCCTCAGTGATGTGAATGCCCTCTTAATTTAGTATTTTTTGCGGGAATTGGCGGCCGAAAAGACGTAATCCCCTTGATCTTATGGGAAAGAAACAAAAAAACTCCGACTAAAAGATGGCCGACCTGTTCCGTCATTGGAAGTGATGTACAGGAAAGTATATTTCCTAAAGTTGTCAGTAAATTCAACGCTTAGGGTATGGGAATTTCATATAAAATTTCAAAATGTTAGCGATTTTGTATTGTCAATGTGAGCATCATTTCACAAACTCCAGACATTTTCCTGTAGAATGACGTCAAATTACATAAGTTGGCTTTCTACAAATTTTTTTCACAATCAAATTAAACGTTTGAATATTATTTTTTCCGGTTTAAAAACACATTTTCTAAACAAAGAAGCAAAGAGGACACTTACGTAAGGTTGGTGGGTGTGGTACTGAGAGGTAGACGAATTATCTGTGAAGTGGACGCTTCTAATTAGCTTTCCACGAAAAGCCAAGTTTCCTTTTATAACTTTTAATAAACGAAAACAACAGACAGCTCCTGGAGCTGTCTGTTGTTTTAGTTTATTAAAAGCAACAAAAGGAAATGTGGCTTTATTATCTACAGATGTCGAAGGTTGTTGTCAACAATTACTTGTTTCTTGACTAGACCTTCCTCGCTCGTCTAATAATTTCAAGGGAAATAACTTTTACCGAAAGTCTTTTTTCATGACGATATAAGTCTGCGGTGCTCTAAAGGAATCACGGAACTAAATATTGAAATTAGAGTTAACCGCCTTGAAATGTTGCACTCGCAAATGATGTAATCTATAAAAATAAAGAGCCTTGGGAAAATATATTGTTTCAATAATCGTTTGAAACATTCTATTGACATCTTGCTTTACTGCTGAATATTCCTGATAAAAAAGAGGGTGATTTGATGACTTATGGACCTAAAAAATACAATTTACTTTTTGTGTGTTTTTGTAGGGAATTCCCTGAAAAATATGTGCACGTGAGCGGTACAATTTCCTTTGTGTCAGTTTTTCTCTCTTATTTGTTGCACTACCCCCTGTTTTTGGATCAAAAAAAAATTGTCTGAAGGGCTGTACTTGAGAGATATTTGAATGCCAAAATTAAAGTGATGCGATCATATTTTTTCCGCCTGAGCGTTATAATGGTCGCCTATGGAAAGATATTTAGTTCCGTGATACCTAAATCAATGATAGAGGCGTGGTCGAATTATCCCTTTTCTCTCCTAACATTTTCTTGTTTTGCAGGATGGATACAACAAACGAGTCTGAAGTGAGTGCAGACAACATGAGTAACAGTCCGGTTGTTATTAACAAGAAAAGACAAATATTACAGAGAATTGTATCTCTAAAGAGATCATTACGAAGAGGATTTGGAGTATTTAAATACGCCATGTCTACCAAAAAAATGTTAGATGTTTCCTCTACACACAAAAATACCGGAATTTCAGCTGAAGGTATGCTCTTGTTTCCAATACTTTAGAGTGTTTTTGTGTCGCCGCCCCACGAAGTGGGGAGCGACATATAGGGATTACTTTTGTCGTCTTGCGTCGTCCGCGTCGTCGTCCGCGTCGTCCGTGTCACACTTTCTCTTATCCGCCACTCCTCTTTTACCTATGAATGAATTTTGATGAAACTTTCAGTGATTCTTTATCACATAATGGCATTGTGCACCTCCTATTTTATTTTTTGATCCGCTGTATTTTTTCCAGAGTTATGCCCCTTCTCCACTTAGAATTCTGTCTGAAATATTAAAATATAGCGCAGGCGACACACGTCTTCCATGGAAGACTCACATCTAAGTGTTTTTAACCCCCCACCTAATGAATTGGCCACAACCGCCCACATAATATGCAAATTGTGCAGTTAAAAAAAAAGTTTTTCAAAAGATTTCAACAAAACCATATCATGAGACACTCTCATTGAAACGAGCTCATTCCAGTGAGGGATCACATGATATGTTTTTTTAAATAAATCTTTAGAAAAATGTGGATAAATTTTGGAAAATAACAATTTTTCGAACCATGTCCATTGGGTAAGGTGTTAACAATCTAATATATCTTTTTGCTGTATTTGTATTTTCATTCAAATTCTTTCAGCCAACCAGGAGCCCATACTCTAAAATGTTTACAATTCTGTTTTATAGAATTGTATTTTCTTCATATTAATATAACCGACCAAAATGAATCAATAGCAATTTTCAATACATATGTCAATTTGCCAACTGGAAAATTGCCAGATGTTTGAAAATGCTAATGGTTCATTTTAACTCATTTAAAGTCACGCCTAGAAAATAAAATACTAGAAAATACAATTGTTAAAGTTTTATAGTATTGACAGACCCCAGGTGTAGTGTTTAACCGATTACCAAAAATGGTCGCAGACCGATTACCGGTTATTTGAGCTCACAATCAGCCGATTCTGATGCCGATCCCGATTGTAATACCATGCACTACTAGACAAGTCGAGGCTCGAAAGAACTACATTAAACTAAACATTTTTCTTTATTGACTGGAGTCGTAGTAAAATTACCAGTCGCGCACACTTGGGCGGTAAACGTGGCTCTCTCAGAGCCACGTTTACCGCCCAAGTGTGCGCGACTGGTAATTTTACTGCGACCTGAGTCAATGGAGTACAATCTTTACTTTCCTGGTAGGAACTGGCGATTGCCGCAAGTACGTTCAATTGTGAGCTTCACTTGTCGTTTAACTTGTGTACCCCGTAAAAGGGGCGTCTGGAGAGATTATGCATACACAATGTGGTTCTTTTTCAAATTTATTGAATGGTATCATTGGCATCATTTTACATTAGCAGTTGAACAATATAATAAAATGCGATTAATGAATCATTGCAAAATGCTTGGCAACAATCGGTTGAACCGATGTTCCAGGACCCGTTGCCGTAGTCATCCGATTGCCTACAATCAGCCGATTGTGGTGGCCGGTTCCGATCATCGGTTGAACACTACCCAGGTGTGCAGAATGTTTGTATAATGTAAACTTTACAACCGTTGAATGAATGACACAAATAACCTGATGAAGGATCAGTTATAATACACAACTCAATCCAGAAGCCATTTTATGCCATTAAAGGCCTCTCCCATGGAGCTGTTTATGTGTTGTACTGTCTGGTAGAGTACAGTGCCCGAGTTATGGGCGCGGGAATTTTCCACTTCCAGGCAAAAATACAAGAGAAGACATTCTGTGGGCGAGATCCGTAACAGAATTGCTGCTGAAACTCATTTGAAAAATAACAAAACAAAACAAAGAGGTGATCCGTTTTATTTGTAGCGATCAATAAATTCTAGAGCTGAATCGGTTAAGGGTTTTTCTTGATCGATTAATCACGTAGATTAACCTTGGTTAACCGAATCACTTTTCCAAATAGATATCTGAATAACTGCCACACCGTTGATGATTTACCGCATGAACCCTTTACCCAACGTAACAAACAAAACCGACTAGGCATATATACAAAAAAATCCATTCAAATTTATTATATTTTCAGTTTGTGTCTCAAAAACATAGCTTATGACCCCTCATTGGAACGAGCTCGTTGAGCTCGTTCCAATAAGGGGTCATAAGCTATGTTTTTGAAACAAAAATTGAAAAGTTTTAGTAATTCATGAATTTATTTTGCAAGTATCGTCTGCTACCCGCAATGGGTAAAGGGTTAAGAATGACCATTTCCAGCTACTGATACAGTATGATGATCATGCAAGTAAACAAGTATGTCAGCAAGTAACTTGCATGCTTTAATCTGTCTCATATAATTGATGTGAGTCAGTGTGACAATGTTTGCTTGTTTTGGAGCAGGTTTATTCCTTTGTTGACCCATATAATACAGTAGTTCAAAAGTAACGATTAATCGATCAATTACTTTTTGGATCGATCAAGATGTTGATCATTGATTAATCGATTAATCGGTTAACCATTTCAGCACTAATAAATTCCTTGAGTTATGTATTCTGGTGTTTATTATTTCCGATTGTTTCTTTTTTATTTGATTAAAGAAGTATAAACGAGGTCATAATTATCACAATTGAGTATTTATACATTGCACAACTTTGTGTAGATAACCTTAAGTTTTATTTTTTTTTTAAATACTAGGGAATAAATTAATTGCAATAAAATCTTACAATTAGGCATCATGAAGTCACCAACCTGTGCCAAGGGGAATAAGCATTACTAGACCGTTTCCAGGTGTAAACCTCAGGAAGACAGCATCATATTAGTATTGTTCGGGCGTCGGTACAGTGTTTCCGTAACTGAATGCCCGGGCTCGAGGACTACACTAACCTGAACATAATGTGGTAGAATTTAACATGTAATGTAATAAAGCACTGTAGAACTGAATTATTATTGAATCTCCATGGCTGATAATTTTCGTCACTGAAAGAGATTTACGGGAGAGTTAGCTCCCCTTAATTTCCAAAAGTGGTCAGTAAATTTAACACTAAGGGTATGAAAATTTCATATGAAGATTGAAATTTCGAAGAATTTGTATCATGGATGTGCGCATCATTTCACAAACTTCAAACATTTTCCTGTAGAGTAGAATAAAAATACAGAAGCTGTTCTTTTTACATTTTCTTCCTCCGGAAAATTCAAAAGTTTGTCTACTATTCTCTGCTGAACCCTTTTTAACATAAGAAAACGGCGTTTTCACCATTTTGTGATGTTCGTAACTTTTTCTGTTCATTACAAGTATATCAACAGTGTTCGCTTCGTGACAATGTAATACAGACAATGTCCTTCCCTTTAATGTAAAAGTTTTGGAGGTACACACTAAAAACTAAAGTGTTAAAACTGACACTTTCAAAGTGTTAAACCCATTCTAACTCTTAGGGTTTGATTTTAACACTCAAAGTGCAATGCTTTAAGCACTTAGACATTACAATGGTCAGACATCTGAAACTTGAATGGATGGCACTTCCCATGTGTCTAGCATTGGTGGTTCTTCCAGAATCGTCCATAATTTGATTTGCGCTTGGTGAGTACATAATTAAAAGGACACAACGCAGATGACGTGGATCAGGCTCGAGAGTTCGAGCCTGATCTGCGTCATCTGCGTTGTTTCCTTTTAAGTGTCGCGACATTACACTTGTCAAGTGGTATTATTGTAACACCTGTCAAGTTCTGGGATATCTACACTTGAACAAAGTGCTAGTTCAGGACTTAGTAAGTGTTTAATACAGCACTTCAAGTGTAGTTTTTAACACTTTAGTTTTTAGCGTGTAAGATTTACTAAAATCTTTCCTGGGAAGAATAAAAACTTGTAGGTTACCGTAAAAGCACATTCGTTAAACAAAGAGACAAAGTGGATCCTCAGTGTTAGGAGGTATTCTTCACGACGGATTATCTAGTTACTTCTAATTAGCTTAGCATAAGAAACCAAGTTTCCTTTTGTTACTTTTAATAAACGAAAACAACAGACATCTCTATTTCTTTGTCTCTTTTTTGTAGATATCGAGGACGTGTGGAGAGAAGTTGCACTATGTCATTTACTAACAATAATAGAAATTCCTTTTTTGGACGGATTACTAGAACACGTAAAGGAAATCAAAAAAGCTAGTCTTAGAAGAAGTCTGTCCAACCTCTCCAGGAAAAGCTTCATTGAAGACCCCGATCAACCTATCTCACTAGATCTGTTTTGTGTCACAGCATTAGACTGTATACAAGCATTTCAGAAAGGCAAGTTATCAGTTAACGAAATGTATGGGACGGAGGAGAGACAAGCTCATAAAATGCATTTATTTAAGGTGATAAGTGATTATTATAAAGGCCATTCAAAGCCACTGTTACCTCAGAGATTCGAGGAATTACACCTTGCTACATTAGATTTAGTTCTACGACAAAGAGACGACAGTGCATGTAAAGTGTTGCAATTAGAAATGCTTCTATTGGATTGGCAATCAAGAGATGAATTACATCGCCTAATCAAGTTCATGGCTGCTGCTGCTACAGATGAAACCATTACTCTTAACCATGATGTAAGTACTTGTATTGAAAATAACTAGAACCACCATTGATGAAACAAACCAGGGGCCAATACTATAAAACTTATACAATAATTTTTTCTAGAATTGTATATTCTAGTTATGACTTTAAATGGGTTGAAATGAACATTAGAATTTTCAAATATATGGCAATTTGCCAGTTGGCAAATTGCCGTATCTTTTAAAATTCTAATATTTCAATTTAGTCAGTTATATTAATAGGTGGAAAATAGAATTCTAGAACATACAATTGTAAAAGTTTTATAATATTATTGGCTTCAGGAAACGCCGTTACGCTGTTTTAAAATTGGTAATGATATTGAAAAAATATGAAAATTGATGTTTTGAACGAACGTCAACCCTTTTCAAACGGATAGCAGAATTACAAAATTAAAATCTTCAGATATTTCCCATAATGCAACATAGAATTTAACCAGTTCAAACTTCACAAGTGTCGCAATCTTGTGAAAGCACGCCCCTATACCCTCTTTTCTTTCTTCGCTGAGAACCTTCAATAGAGAACTCCAGAGATATCGCCTGTTGGTTTCTTAGAAACTGTCTTCACCCAAGGTCGTAGCGAAGATGACCGATTTGGGGATGGGATTGCTGTAAACCTGATTTGTCTCGACTGTGGTGGCTCATGTCCCGACTGACTAATATTCCAACTACGTCATCAAGGCATGCCTTTGTCGAAGGTATGCTTTGATAATGTAGTTTGAAAATTAGTCAGTCGGGAATACAGTTTAAAAAACCTCAAAACTTTTCGTAAGTAAATTAGTGAATGCATGAGACACGCGTGTCGTAGTCGTGACTCAACTTCTTATTCAATTAACTCTTTACCCAACGTAACGGCCAAACCCGGTCAGCGCTATTCTCGAAAATCGACAATTAATTTTCAATATATTTTCATTTTTTGTCTCAAAAATATAGGTTATAACCCCTCGTTGGAACGAGCTCGTTCCAACGAGAGATCATAACCTATGTTTTTGAGGCAAAAAAAAAAAAAAGAAAACAATTAGTTATTCAATAATTTTTTTTGCGAGTGTCGTCTGCTTTTCATGTTAGGTAAAGGTTTAACACGTACCATACCAGTACTAAAAATAAGTCATGCTGAGCCCTCAACGACCACATTGTTTGTCTGTGCCCTATGTCCAAGTATCAAATCTACTCTTTTAGGAGAGTACGTGATTACCAGAAAAAATTAATTAATATCTTAATCCCTTCGAAAATATTGACGAATAATTATTGGAGGGGGTGTCACACCCGCCTTCACCACCACAGTTACGCCCATGCGTGTGAGGTAAAGGGATGAAACCCCAGCGGGAACCCCGGGAAGTGAAGCAGTGCTTGTTTACTGTGGTAAACAAGCTCTTTTCATTGGTAAAATAGGACCCAGTCACTAATGCTTGGGGTGCGAGTCCTCTAAAAATAGGCAACATTGGGTATAAACAATTGACTGACCTTGTCTTTATCTCCAGGTTGTGGTCATGATTAGCCATTGTGCAAAAGTATATGACCTTAAACACCAATAAATAAATAAATAAATAATAAAGGGATGAAAAAAACTTCCGTCAGAATATACTGAGTGCGCGCTTCTTCGGCGAGAGCAGGGGTGAAGTGGGCGTTGTCTTCCAAACTGTGCTATACATTTGAGTCTCATTTAAATTACAAACTGAAGGGGTAAAGAGGTGTTTTGTGTTTTCCTCCGTTAGATAAAAAATTTTCATACATTTACAGAAACTTTTCGAGAAATCTAATTACAATAAAAATTCCAGAGTCTCCTATTCTTTGCTTTTCGTGATAACTAAGAATACGAACCGTATCTGGGTAAGGCTTACTTATTGTTAATTTCCCTATAGTTATCTGTTGGAAACGACATTACGATGTTGGCTTATTACAATTTCTGAGATGTTTCCTGTACAAGTTTGGGGGGAAAAGGTGAAAGAAATAATTTAATCAAATGGAACATTTTACAAATATGAAAGGGAGCTTTAAGGTATGTGTCAATTATAACACAAGGCGTGTGCTCTGACCGAAACTTGCCTGAAAGTTTTAGAGCCAGCAACGAACGAAATGGTTTCGCGCGCCGAAGGCGCGCAGGGACGGTATGAGGAACAAGCCCCTTTCGACCCTCGTTGGCTGTTTGATTTTGGGTGATGTCGAGGCGTGGCAGAGGAGGAAAAGGAAGGAGGGAGAAGGTTTATCCCCTTCTGGGCTTTTTCCGGCTCTTTTTCTTTGGTGGAGGTTGACATGGTGATGGTGATGAGGCTGGTGGTGGTATTGATGTATGCACGTGATGTCCTGATAATTCCCTTGATTCTTTTAAAATTTCTTCAGTTTTGGCGGATGTTGCTTTTGCCGTTCCCATTACTCTGAGTGCTCTTTGAATCTTTGAATGATGACGTCTATAGGATGTGGTGGCTGTTCTTCTGCTTCTTCCGCTCCCGGGCTTTCCGGTAGTGAAGGAAGAGGGGAGTGAGGGGTGGGAGGCGGTGAAAAAGCAGCTTCCAGTTCCTCCTCAGTCTCCACTGGACGTTCCTCATCCAATTGTACCGGCTCAGGAGCCGGCAGTTGATTGGGTGTACCAGTGGGACTAGGAGGGGAACTGGCGGCTGCCTCCAGAGCCTCCATCCCCTCACTCAACTCTTTCTTCCTATTCCGGAATGCCCCCAAGCGCCGGGCGTCCCTGCGCTTGGTTGATGGACTCTTCTTCTTCCGTCTCTTTCTTCTCTTCTCTTCGGGTGAGGACCAGTGGGAGAGGGGATCCTCTCTCCAAAGGTGCTACCTCTCCCCGAAGAGGATGGTGTCTCTACCTCAAACTCCAAGTTCAGGTGGACTCTCCTGCCTCTGTTCTGGACAGTACAGGTGACAGGGCAGGAGATGTCCAGAGCTGAAATGGTTTTCATTAGTCGCTCTGGAAGTTCCAGCTTTTCCATGATCTCAATCCAGTGATCACGCTCTGAATTCAGAAGTGTGACGAAAATGAAGGTGACCAAAATGAAAATGTAGAGCCAGCAACGATGAAAACTGATGTTTTTATACTGTACCAATGACCCAGACATAGCTGGTGCTAACTCTTAAAATATAGGGCCAAACACAAATTTTGCCCCCCAATCCCCAAAATTTGCATCTAAAACCAAAGAAAACATGTCCTGAATGGCCCTCCACACTTCACCTCTACTGCGCATGCACAGTGTCAAGGACGTTCCGAAATTGGCGCCATTAATCATTCTAAGTTTGGCCCTTCATCAGTTAACATCTGACTGATCTTTGTGCTTGTAAATCTCAGTTTAAATGATGCCAGAAACATAAATATTAGTGAAATGGTGATTCTAAGGAGGATAGAGAAGGAGGAGAGGAAAAATGTGTGACAGAATATTATCAGGGCTGTAACTTAAAATTTTTTAATGAAATTATGTTAAGTTACCTATTTTCGAGGCAGCAGCCATTTTGTTGTCATTCTTGTTATTTAGTTACACTGATTTTTTAGTGTTTTCCTCTCTCCCTTTCCTTTAAGTCCCCTCTTGCTATTCTCCCATGCTTTTGGCATAGTTTCTGTAATTATTATTACTAAAATTTCTTGGGAGTTTTAGCTGAATAACAGAATGATCTCTGTTCTTTTCCCCATGTTTACGTCTTCATCTATGGGTGGTTAGGCGTTGTGTTCTGCATCTACCATCTGATGTTCTGCAGTTTCTTCCCTGGAAGTCTCTGTTTTGCATCAGATAGTGTATTTTTGGTAACTGATTTCGGGCCTGGGTGCCTGCAGTCTTATTTTAGTGTTTTTACACTCATTGTTTACATTTACAACAGCCCTCTGTGTGAGGGGGGGGGGGGGATTTCTTGATAATAATATCTTGATGTTAATTTAATCATAACTAGATACATTATTATTGTTCGTAAGTGTTGCATAAATTGTTTAAAATATTTTTAAATTTTTTGTCTACACTTAGGCTTGGGATCCATTGGGGCTCAACGTTACTTTTCAGAAACTTGGGCTGTTCTGAAAAAATATTTTTTCAAAATATTTTGATTTCAATTATTTTTTCTATGTTAATGGATCATATTATTATTATGTATTTTGATTGTCAGGGGTTGGTGCGAGTACCAGGACTTTGTTTTCTTTTCACATTGAAAGGATTTTGATCAATTGTAATAAGAGGAAGTCTTCCTCTGACTTTTATAATCATTCTATATGTGGTCAGTGTACTCGCATTAACTCCTGTTCTGTATCTGATGATTTCGATGACAACATGGGAAGCGTATGTCACGGTATGTTAGTGGGGAATTGGACATTCCGGTCCTTTCCCCGCAGGGTCACTCTACTTTATCAATTTCTATTTCAGACGATCAAGATTAGGGTGATGTATCTGTGATGTCTTCGTCGTCACAATTAATGAAGGGCTAGCGAAAAAGTGCTCATGTAAATACGCCAATTGCCTAAGAGGACCCTAGTAGGTTCGACGGCCTTTGACGTGCGCTAGCTCGCCCGGTGTAGCGTCCATTCATCGAATGGTTCGGCAGCCGAGTTCGTCCGTTGCGGTCTAGAAGGAGTTTTGGGGTGATGCGAGCACTATAAATCTACCAAATGCACACCCAGTGACGGCGGATTAGAGGGAGAATGGAGGAAGCCTTTTAGTCCGGTTCATAGCTCGTTCTGGTCCATTCGGAGCATACGTCCGCCGCTCGGGACGCTCCGACATATAGTCAGTCCGGAGAGACTGTCAATAAGGCTTCCTCATTCTCATGGTAGCGCACACGACCGCTCTTGGCTACGTGACCTCGGATATCCAGTCAGCTTCGCCAGTCAGAGAATCGTCGGCGACCAGGTCACACCATCCGGTAGCCTGGGACACGAGGCCTGCAGACTCCGGACGTTCGCATAGGAAAGTGTGCGGGAGTCAACGTACACGGAGCTTCCGGCGGCAATGCATCGTAAGACCGCTACTGCACAGGCCCCGGGGACGGACGTGCTATCCTAAATAGCACAACTTATCGCAGCATCCCAGCAACAACTGAATCTGTCGCATAATGTTTTATCCGATGATGCTGGGTCGGGACGCTTCGCGGAAGCGGGTACGGACGTCCGAAAATTTCATCCGGTCCGACGGGATACCGAAAGGGATTCGGAGGATTTCGAGCTTTCCCTTTCGGAACAACATATGCTGTTGTGTATGTCATCTGACTTGATCTTCTACAGGTTCTTTCGTCGGACCAGAATGCTGCGATGCCGGATAAGAAACTGATAGCGTCGGTGGACTTAGAAATTTTTGGTTCGGTTCAGGGACATCGTCCCTCAGTTCCGACATAGTCCAATAATGTCACACAAACTTTCGAATTATTGAACGACGCTATATATATATTTATTATTATATGCTTGCTATTACCAAGCATTTCTGGTTTCTTGTTCGCAAAGTTACGGAGATGTCTTTCAAAAGTGTGCCTCTGTCGTCATAGTTAATGAAGAGCTAGCGGCAATAAGTGCTCATGGAATATGTCTATCGCCTAAGAGGTCCCTTGTAGGATCGACGGAGTGACATTCGCTAGCTCACCCGGTGTAGCGTACATTCATCGAATGGTTCGGCTGTCGGGTTCGTCCGTTGCGGTCTAGGAAGGAGATTTGGGTGATGCGAGCACTATAATTACTTTAGTACTCACCCAGTGACGGCGGATTGAGGACAGATCGGAGGAAGCCTGTTAGTCCGGTTCCTGGCTTGTCCAGGTCCGTCCGGGCTGTGAGCGAGAGAGGTCCCTCTCTCGTCCAACAACATAGGGGACCGCATGTTGTGGTTCAGATATTTTACATTCGGAGCATATGTCCGTCGCTCAGGACGCTCCGTTATATTGACAGTCCGAGAGACTGTCGATAATGCTTCCTCATCCTCACAGCAGTGCACACGACCGCACATTGGCTACGTGACCTCGAGTATCCGATCAGTTTCGTCATTAGTGATTCCACGGCGAACAGGTCACGCCATCCGGTAGCCAAGGGACACGAGGCCTATACACTCCGTTCGCTCGCATATTAGTAGTATGCACGGGGTAACGATCACGGAGCTTCCAGCGGCAATGCATCGTAGGACCGCTTCTCCACAGGCCTCAGTGGCGGACGTGCTATCCGAGTTAGCCCAGTTTTTTCGCAGCATCCCAGCAATCGACGGTTTCTTAGTCGAATCAGGTATTATCTGACGGCGCTGGGTCGGTGCGGTCCGCGGTTGCATCAGGTACGGACGACCGAACGCTTTATAGGGTCCGACAAGATGGCGAAAGGGATTCGAAAGACTTCGAGTTTTCCCTTTCGTAGCATCGGAAGCTGCCATACATATCTTCCGGCATTATCTTCCAGTGATTGTTATTTCGGACTACATTGCTGCGATGTTGGATAAGAGACTTATAGCGTCATTGGACACGGAATTTTGGATCGGTTCAGGGACATTGTCCCTGACTTACCGACACAGTCCAATAATGTCATTAGAACATGTGTATTACTTATCGACGCTATATATATATATAAGCCTGCTACCAAGCATGGTAGTTTAGTTTCTTGTCCGCAATGCTCATTTCTTCCTTTTATCATTTATACGAATAATTTATTTTGGCAGAACAGGGCATACCGAGAGTTCAAATGCGTCTAGACGGCGTGGTTAAAGACTGGAAATAATCTTTTTCGCCGTCTATGTCTTTTCCAACCACAATGTTGGAAACGACAATGATGTTTAATAGACTTAACTTAGACGCTTTATCATACGTAATCCACCTTACTGAGGCGTTATCATTACGTCTTCAAGAGAAAGAATTCCGGGATATAATCCTCAATGTGAATTTTTTTGAGGGCAGTAGTTTGTTCACGTATAACTCCGCCCTTCAGTTGCTGCTTGGAGTTGGTTAGACGTGACGCAGCCCTAGCTACATCCACGCGCGTGGATAGTAAGGTGAAGAACTCTCTCAGAGTCGCTTCGTTCTCGGAGAAGCTTCTCTTCGACGGCAACTTTTCAGCAATCCATGAATTGCTCGATTTACACATTCTCTTGTCTATCTAGGGTAGCAAGAGATTCAGACTGGTGCAAACATTCGGTGGTTGACTCAGAGAGTGCCACTGCAGTTGCCGGATCCGAGTTTTATAATTATGACGGTTGCCAGTCAAACAGGTTGGGATATAATATTGATCCCAACGGATTCGAAGTGCCAGGGTCTTTGGGTTCCGCAGTCTCTAAGCAAGCACTTATCTTCCACGGAATAATGTTTTTTTAGGCTTGCTTTATGTCATTGAATGAACATTATTCAGAAATGCATGTCCAAATCCTGTCCGTTAATTCGACAGTAGTGGCGTATCTCCGGAACCAGGGAGGCACTCATTCCTTTCCGTTATTCAATTTAATGGAAAGAATCCTTCTGTTTGTTATAGTACACCAAGTTCTGCTTCGGTCCGTCATATTCCGGGTCGTCTGATTGTATTACCGGACTCTCGTTCACTCATGGGTCGCTTGTTGCCGTCTGAATGGACTCTCAACAAACAAGTATTCAATCAGATTTGCTATCAATGGGAGCGCCCAATGATAATTTATTTACGACACAACTTGCTTGTCAATTGCAGACGTATGTGTTTGCTTGTCCGGATCTCTGAGCTTATGTTGTTAACGCTCTATTGATCTAATAGGACCAAATGATAGGATATGCGTATCCTCCTGCGCTGTTGTTTCAGCAAGTATTGCTAAGATAAACAACCACAATACATTTCTGTTGATAGCATCTCTGTCTTCACAGAGACCGTGGGTAAATTTACTCTGATGTCTACTGTGGGACTTATCGCGAAATCTTCCTCCATGAGAGGATCTTTTTTCGCTGGGTAAAATCGTGTCATCTTTATCACAACCCGCAAGGTCTCAACCTTCGCGTATTCCGTTGTGTGGTCCTTATTGCATTGTAAGCATTGTACTGGACGAGCTTTGGACGCGATTTCTTACTATAGGAGAACCTCTTCTTCGCTATACTATGCGGCTAAAGTGGAGGCTCTTCCGTCGTTGGTGTAGGGATCACTATGTTGATATTGTTGATCCTTCCGTACTAGTCATTGCAACTTTTTAGTATACTTGTTTGACAAGATCTACTGCAGCCTGTTATTATTAAGGTTATAGGTTTATGTTACCTCATACCTATGCACTCTATGATAGTTTACAATTGAGTCTTATGTCTCTTTATCTAAGTCAGTTAGTAACTTTTCGATAAATAGACTTAGAATCATTAGATTAAATTCCTATATGGAATTTAACTTCGGTTCTTATTTAACTAAGTAATCATTTGAGCCTCTGGAAACAGTAGTTTTCAAATTCTGACCGTTTAGACAGTAATTCTGTTGGTTTCTCTTTTACTGAAGAGTCAGTGAGTTTCATGCACTATCGGTGGATGATTTTCACTTTCGTAGTTTCGGAATCACTACTTCCTTTACTATTTAGGTTGGATTTTTGCATAAGAGTCAGGCTCCTAATTAATATCCGGAACCTATTGTTATTAAGGTCCTTCCGTCTTCGTACGGGCATAGGCCTTTACTCTGTCCGGTTAGAGTTTATGTATTTATAAACAGATATCTGTTTATTACAACGGGCGTAAGCTTCTTCTGTCTTTGATGCCTAATAGAAGGACGTTACGCTCCATTCTATTGCTAATGGATTCAATTAACTATCGATACTGCTTATGGTATATCATTGACTCAGCAGTTGTGTTTGAGATTTCGGCTCATGAAGTAAGAGTTCTTCTACATCTTGGGCTTACATTAATAGTGTCGCTATTATAGATTTTTGAAGGCTGCTCATTGCGCTCAGCCATCCACATTCATGAATTTTTATCTCAGGAATATTGAGTCCATTTCTGGAGGCCTCTATTGTTAGGTCTATTATCTACTGCTCAGAATGTCATTCACTTAACAGTTGCTACTATAGCTAGGTAGGCTGTCTGTTTCGGCAGTGACTCCGTTCTGCTGCCCTCTTCGCTCTGGGCTATTTGACCCAGGGCAAGAAAAAGGGGGGGGGGGGAGGTGTTCCCTTGGGTCACCTGTTTTACTATGAAAACAAGGGGATACCTCCTCCGGAGTTAGTAATTCTGAGCTGTTATTGGGATGGTTGTTTAATGAGAAGTTTATGTTTTAAAAATTCATTCAGGTCTTAGTTTTTAAAGTATAGCTTTTGAATATAGCACGTGTCAACGGACATTATTATACAATCCTCAGACACTTTTAAGGAGTATAACGAGTCTCTATTCTCTAGACTTACTTTATTTATTGGCTTACTTTAAAAATTATTAGTATAAGGATTATACTAGATATTAATAGAGTACATGGATGTATGATGCTCAATTTTGGAAGGTGTTGTATCTTTCTAATTTATCATAAATAAGAAAGATACATGTAAGGCCTAATACTTCTTTTTCCCTAGAGGGGATGACTCTATTTTATATAATTGAGCGTATTCCATCTTGCTCTATGTCCTTGGCCCTCCAGCCTTTTTTACTATTCAGCTATGTCTGGGTCATTGGTACAGTATAAAAATGTTGCAAAATTTATAGTAATTTATATATTTTTTATACTTACCAATGACCCAGACGGGGATGGCCCTCCCAGGAGTTGGGAACTCTTACCTCCCCGCTGAGTACATAGCGCTTACCAGGCACTGGTTATTAGAATGATTAATGGCGCCAATTTCGGAACGTCCTTGACACTGCGCATGCGCAGTAGAGGTGAAGTGTGGAGGGCCATTCAGGACATGTTTTCTTTGGTTTTAGATGCAAATTTTGGGGATTGGGGGGCAAAATTTGTGTTTGGCCCTATATTTTAAGAGTTAGCACCAGCTATGTCTGGGTCATTGGTAAGTATAAAAAATATATAAATTACTATAAATTTTTTAACATTTTATATGATCTGACACTGCTTCCGGTAATTAAGCCCTTTCATTAAAAATGATAATACACGGCCCATCAGGCGCCGGAGAATCATCATAGATTCAGACTCCCGGGACAAGGAATGATACTTATTTGTAATTATTTTATTAAATTTGAGTCCTTAAATACTTGGCAGTCTATTCTTTATCGCACACTGTGTCATGATGCAGATAATGTGGTCAAACGATGCATCGAGTTGTAACATAATCTCAGGCCTTATAGAAGCCTTGCTTGTTTCTCGTTTCACTCAAGTGTCTTTGTGTGTGTGTGTGGGGGGGGGACCATAATATAAACCGCGCTTCAACTTTGGTCCAGTCGCCTTGTACTGAACTCATTTTTTAAATTCCGACCCCTTCAACACTTTACCTAACGAATCGGCTGCTTATGCCCGCGTAATTTACAAACAACCCTTTACCTCACATGAAAAGCAGACGACACTTGCAAAAAGAAGTCTTGAATGACTATTATTTTCATTTTTGTCTCAAAAACATAGCTTATGACTTCTCATTGGAACGAGCTCGACGGCTCGTTCCAATGAGGGGTCATAACCTATGGTTTAGAGACAAAAAATGAAAAAATAATGAAAATTAATTGGCGATTTTCGAGAATTGCGCTGGGCGGTTTTGGTCGTTACGTTAGGTAAAGGGTTAATTTTCGAAAAAAAATGCAACAAAATCATATGTGACCCCTCATTGGAACGAGCTCGACGAGCTCGTTCCAAAGAGGGGTCACTTGATATGGTTTTGTTAAAATCTTTTGAAAATTTTAAAATAATAAATTTTGATATCGTCTGCGTTGGGTAAAGGGTTACCTTTGCAGGAATTTTTGACAAACAAGGCATCTTAAGTTATAATGTAATCGCAAGCCTTTTAAATAGAAGCCTCCGCATATTTCTAGTTCCATTGAAGCGTCTTGTGGAGTTTTTGGATCATTTTATAAACGGAATCTTCAACGCGTCCTGAGTTTATATAGAAATTTACAAAACTCTTCTAGTATATTAGGTCTGGACCTAGCTAAAAGCTCACACAAAATGTTAGGTCCACCTGGGTCCACACCTAATTTAGTGGACGAGTTTTGTACATTTCGATATAAACTGAGGAAGAGTTGAAGATTTTCAAAATACTTAACTTAAGTTTTAAATTCAAGTAACAATGTTAAGTATAAGAAATACGTTCTATCTTGAACGGTTCATTAAACAAATAGGTTGGATTGAGATATTTCAACAAGGTGTGAAAGAGGAGTTCTTTCATTATCGTTATTTTTAGACGTACATAACACATCCGGTGTTTATCCGTTCGTGGGAGGCTGTAGATTCAACGGCTTTAACCCTCTGCACTCTGATGTCAAAACACCAAAATTTCAAACTGCAAATTTTTGGCACAATGCAGCAAGGTACTTAACCAATTCAATCTTATTTGACAGAGGTCAATGAGCTCTGTCAGACAAGGGCTGAATTGGTTAACTTCCTAGTTGCATTATGGGGAAAACTTGCATTTTGCAATTTTTATATGGCGACTTCAGAGTGCAGAGGGCTAAAGCAATAAAAAATTTTTTTAAAAAACAGCCAGCTATAAAAATGTGTTGTCACGCGTCCCCAAAGTTTTGACTAGACCTTGCTGTTTTCGTGTTCTGGACGGGTGAACAATTATCTGCTCTGGACAAAGGCGACGGAAACTCAATAAAGTTTCAAAGACACACCACATCTGCCATGGTTCGACCGGAAGTAGAGAAGTTTAACCCTTTACCCAACGTAACGGCAAAACCGGTCAGCGCTATTCGCAAAAATTACCATTCAATTTTCCTTATTTTTTTATTTTTGTCTCAAAAAACTCAACTTATGACCCCTCGGTGGAACGAGAACAACAAGCTCATTCCAGTGAGGGATCGTAAGCAAAATTGTTGACTCAAAAATAAAAAAAGCATAGTTATACAATAATTTTGTTTGCAAGTGTAGTCTTCCTTTTGTGTTAGGTAAAGTGTTGAGAATGGGTATGCAGAAATGTCATTTTATTGATTCTCGGGTCTTGACAAGTGTGGTGTGGGGTGTTAAAAAGTATGTGTCTGTGTGTTTTAGATGTGGTGAGGGAGGGGATACCAACGAATATACTGTACCATTGAAACAGCTGATGTTACATTGCGTGTTATAATTGTTTCGCAGCAAATGAACAACTACCCACCCCAGTCTCACTTTTTATGTTAGCATATAAATACACAACGCCACTGGATCCAAAAAGTGACGAACCGGGATGAAATGTCTTGTCCAAAGACACAACGCATTTACCGCTGGTCAAATATAACCGTCGACCTTTCGGTTTGAAGTTCATTGTTCTATCCAATGAGACACTGAGCTCCCCTAAATGTTGTTAACTCTACCCAACGTAACGGCCAAAACCGGCCAGCGCTATTCTAAAAAATCGCCAGTTAATTTTCATTATTTTTTTCATTTTTTGTCTCAAAAACATAGCTTATACCCCTCTTTGGAACGAGCTCGTTCCAATGAGGGGACATAACCTATGTTTTTGAGACAAAAAAATGAAAAAAATAGTTGTTCAACAATGTTTTTTGCACGTGTCGTCTGCTTTTCATGTTAGGTAAAGGGTTAATCCGCTATGTAATAGTTATTGAAGTTTGTGGAAAAAGTGAAGGCGCAGGTAACTACCCCTGCGCCACTCCGCCCCTCTGGTTCCTGCATCTATGCCTCTGGAAATAGTAAATGATTTTGTAGAGAATCATAGTGTGACCCCGTGATGTATTGTACACTATTTCTGTGGTGCCTTGCTTAGAATGTTGATCTGAAGAGGTGAGATGACACTCAATATCGTTATCAACAAATGTACATATACAGTGGAACTCCACTAACTGAACAACCATTTTGCCAGTGAAAAATATAAATCAGGCCGAAAAATTATCTTTAGAGGAGGCTGATCAAATTCCTGTACTCAATAATGAACTGGGTATTTATTCTATTACTAGCGAGCCCACCCGACCCAGGACGGGGGAGACCCAACTGTGCGGCGGAAGATTTCTAGTTGATTTGCATATCACGTGAGATAATCAAAGTTTGAATTTCTAACTGCATGTAATCACACACTCCTCATTTATGTAATAGATATCCTGCAGACAAAGCTCTTGGTGCTCTATCAGGCTATATGTAATAGGTTCTTCTGGAAGTGAAGCAGTGCTTGGTGTAGCTGTAGCTGTGTTTTACTGGTAAAATAGGACCTGGTAACCAAAGCTTGGGGAGGAAGTCCTCTAAACTGGGCAACATGGGTATAACATGGGTATAAACGATTGGCTTTATATGCATGTTGCTGTCACGATCAATAAGGTACATCGATGTGTTCATCGTGTTTACGTTATCTTATAAGGGCGTATAGAATAAAATAAAAGACAAGTACGTTCACTTATTACTTTCCAAAGTATAATGTACTGGGATTTCCGGGTTTGATTATAAACGATAACTTCACAAGTGAATTATGCAATCAACAATTGTGTCATGTATCCGTGTGCGCAAACGAAGACACTTTGCCGTGGGTGTAATGGGGACTTTATTGTTTTTTTGTTTTTTTAACCCTTTACCTAACATGAAAAGCAGACGACACTTGCAAAAAAAATTCTTGAATAACTATTTTAATTTTGTGTCTCAAAAACATAGGTTATGACCTCTCATTGGAACGAGCTCGACGAGCTCGTTCCAATGAGGGGTCATTACCTATGTTTTAGAGCCAAAAATGAAAAAATAATGAAAATTAATTGGCGATTTTTGAGAATAGCGCTGAACGGTTTTGGCAGTTACTTTAGGTAGAGGGTTAAATAATATAATTATCGTTAATAATGAAAAGTAATAAACAGTAATCACTGGACAGGTTATGTGAAATAATTCATGAGAGGCGAGGGACTATATTATAAAACACTCATGTGAAATAATTCATGAGAGGCGAGGGACTCACTGGACAGGTTATGTGAAATAATTCATGAGAGGCGAGGGACTATATTATAAAACACTCATGTGAAATAATTCATGAGAGGCGAGGGACTATATTATAAAACACTCGTGCGCATTCGCGCACTCGTGTTTGTACAACGTCCCTCACCTCTCATGAATTATTTCACATAACCAGTCCAGTCAAGCGATTACTCTCTATATCTTTTGCTAAAATAACTTTTTTCTCAACATACTAAATGTCAGTTGGCTTTGTACATTAGACGCCGCCGAGTACGTTAGGTCTATCGAAGAGTGTAAGTCAGCAGTCCCGCTTTGACCTGAGTGCCTGGAATATGACTAGGTCATTATATGATAAATCCCCGGGAGTTGGGGGGGGGGGGGTGTCTCCTCGCCTTAACCAGAGCAGAAACCTTTAGTATAAATATTACATACCTTTATGCGACAATAAATGGTAAGTGGTAAAGTCCATCTACAATAGCTGTAACTGGAATTAGTATACAGAAGTTATAACATTATCGGTTAATTTGTTGTAATATAACGTGTTGAAAAAAGTTATAACATTATGCGTCGATTTTTATAACATAACGGGTTGAAAAAACATTATGCGGAGTTTATAACATTATCGGTTGTTTACTACATTTTTTGTAACATTATGCGTTGGTGTAACATTATGCGGCGTTGTAACGTTATCGGTTGTAACAAGCGCGACCACTGAGATCACTGATTACAATGGCGTCGTCATTTATTCTCCCCATGAGGTGAGTCCTACTATATTGGAGTTATTGAGAGGTGTTACTGTATTTTCGATAGGTTATTTGTTAGGGGCAAACCTTTCTTGAGAAAGCTTAACATCCTAAAACACAATCATTTAGGTTGATTTTTTTCGATGCTAAATAGAGGATATGGAATGAGTGTTTTTCTCATATAATATTTATGAAACGAGTCTAAGAATTTTCCGTTTGGGCGAGCCTCTGGCGAGCCCAAACGGAAAATTCGGGCGAGTTTCATAAATATTATATGAGAAAACACTAATTTCATATTCTAGTTATCGTATGACACACATATGCACAAATTAACGACTTAGAATGACTTTTTAACCCTTTACCTGACGTTTGTTGCAGACGACACTTAAAAAAAAAAACACTCATATAACTAAAAAATTTCATTTTTTGCTTCCAAAATATAGGTTATGACCCCTCAATGGAACGAGCGCGACGCGCTCGTTCCAATGAGGGGTCATAACCTATGTTTGGGGAGCAAAAAATGAAAATTGTGTATAGCACTGGCCGGGTTTGGTCGTTATGTCAGGTAAAGGGTTAATGCAATATCACCCACTCAAAATAGGACAGATAACGTAAATTCTCCCTACTCAAATTATGCAAATTTGACCCAGTTGTATTTTGTTCAGCCAACCAAATTGTCCTTTTTTTAAATTGACCAGTGAAATCTCCCAACCCCAATTATGCAAAATTTGATAATATGTCCTAGTTGTGTTTTGGTTCAGTCGATCAAATTGTCCAGTTTTGAAACTGACCAATGAAATCGACGGAAAGCTTTATTTATCACTCATTAATATGAAAGCAAAATATCAAATGTTTTAAAGTGAACAAAACGGACGAGTCACATGATAAAAGTCCATATTTGAGCTTTATTGAAAAATGAAGGCGCCAAAATGAAGCTTTCGTTCTTTGTATTTTCTTTATTTTTCAACAGAGATGCAAATGAATTTCTTTCAAAATGGATTTGCTTTGCTATAATTTATCGGATAGTATCTCTAGGCACTCTCCAACAAATTGCAGCCAAACTCAAGCTGATCAGTTTTAGTACAGGCGTCGAACCAAGTAATGTGGCCGTGCCCAGAAAAAAATTGGGACAAGCTGATTTTTATGTCATTTTGAAGAGGAATGTCTCCCGAAGAAAATATCCAAAATCCGCAAAAATCCGCTTGGGGGAAATTTTTTTATAGCATTTATACTGATGGTGGTGTAAGAGCGAATTTCGATCAATTTTCCGAAACCAGCATTCGAACGTTTGCGAACGTGAGGACATGGATTTGTGTGAATTCAGTTTTTTTTTTCTACTCATTAACACACTGGGTATACAGTGTGTATCTTCACAGTCCATAACACCGGTGCACATCCCGTACTAGCTCAGAAATGGCTGAACCTGATGCCGCTCCGAGGAGTTAATGTAGCGTCGGGAGTGGGCAGAAATCTATCAACAGGGAAGATTTAGATAGTGTCAAGGAGTTGTATGATAATGTGCTGGACAGCTCGATAGCGCTTTCCGATGTTGCAAACTCAGCAGCTCTCGTAAGGGTAAACATTTGCCTCGACGAGTACAAAGCCAAACTGGCTGAACAATCGCGCACTGCTAAGCTATGCATACAATATCTAGAATATGTCCAGACATTAAAAATGTTCATCAGAGGTGAACGCCTTGGCGATTGGAATCTCCACCTTATTGCTGTCAGTAATATGTTGAACCTCTTCGCAGCCACGGGACATGTGCACTGCGCTAAGAGTTGCAGGTTGTATATTCAAATGATGCTTGAGCTCCCCGAGAAACATCCGTGGTTGTATGATAGGTTATTCTTTGATGGTATCCATGCTATACGCCGGAGTTCCAAGGTTTGGGAAGGCCTATCAAGTGACCTTGTGATTGAACAAGTCCTCAAGCGCTCAATTAAAAGTCGAGGTGGACTAACGCGAGGTCGTGGGGTGACCAAATCAGTGCGTCGGGAGTGGATTTACATCATGTATAAATGCGCTGAAATACACGAAGCTATGACGACGCTGACTGACATGAAACTCAGTACCAGTGAACAACATGTAGACATGGGCACTTCTCGTCGTAAACATGACAACACCGACATGATGAAAATACTAGAGTGGTTTAACTTGTACGATCCTTTCGATGAGAATGAAAGATTGCGCTCCCTGTCCTCCGGATTGTCAGCTTCCTTGGGTGATGGTATTAACTGCGACAATACCGAAGAGGTAAGGACGGAGATACACTCTAAACTAGACAATGTTGTGGTTTCTGATGCCTCCATCAAAAAGAGTGATTAAATTCGCACTTTAGACCATTTGAACCCCGGGGTGAAGTTGGATAACCAGAGGGTATCAATAGACCCATCAGCTCTGTTCACTCGATTGATAGCTATTGCTCAGGGGGAGCGCGACACGTGGCACCGTTCTTCGAGTACGAACTGACTGTCATGCCAACTGCCCTCTTCAAGGACTTCTTTCTCAGAAAAGCAAACAAAGCAGACCTAGCAGCTGCAATAACAGATCGAGTAGCACTTTCGAAGCCGCCATCTGATTCCGTGTACGTGCTTGACGGAGGGGCTCTCCTCCACAGTCAAATGGAAGGCGAAGGCTACCTACTCGGAAGTAGCCCATCAGTATGTTGGATATGTGGCCAACAAATATGGGCAGAATTGCTGTGTCGTCTTCGATGGTTATGGACAGCGACCAAACACGGAGAGCCATGAGCATAGAAGGAGAGCTGTCAACGTGTGTGTCGATATCCGTTTGACAGACACCGTGACTGTACACAAGAACCAGGAACGGTTCTTGTCGAACGAGAATAACAAAATGCAGTTCATAAGATTGCTGTCCACATTACTGAGAGAGGGTGGACATACTGTTAACTGCAGTTCGGGCGATGCTGATACCCTGATTGTTAAAAGTGCCATCAAACCTTCATCTCAAGGGAATTTAGTTGTCATTGCCGCAGATGATACTGATGTACTAGTGCTATCCGCTCATAATTTGGAATCATACCTCGACTGATGTTCATTTCCAATCAGACGCACGGAGGGTGTGGAGAGACATGGAAGATCGCAGATATAATAGCGACGATCTGAGAAACAACTAGGCGACACCTCCTGTTCATACATGCATGGAGTGGGTGTGATGTTACTTCGGCAACGTTTGGCCATGGGGAAACACAGCTTCCCAAGAGGTTAGAAAAGTCAAGGGAGATTCAGAAGATATCAGCAACAATGCACGACAACGCCGTATCTCAAGCAGAAATTGTTCATACGTTTCAGGAGAATATCAAGATGTGCATAATGGTTTTGGATTTTTTATTCGGCCCCATGCGGTGCCCGTATCTCCATTTGTGTCGTTATAGAATCGTTTTCTGACGAAAGGCTCCTAGGGGTTCCAATTCGAAACGTTGAGAGTTTGTTCATATGTTCCGATAGGGGGTCTAGATGTGCATAAAGGTTTCAGATTTTTGATTCGGCCCCATGTGGCGCCAACAATGCCAATTTTGTCATTAGAGAATCGGTTTTCTGCGAAAGGCTCCTAGGGGTTTTAATTCAAAACGTTGAAAGTGTGTTCAGATGTTCCGGATGGGTGTATAGATGTACATAAAGGTTTCGGATTTTTTATTCGGCCCCATGTGGTACCTGTAGCACCACGTTTGTCGTTAGAGAATCAGTTTCCGGCAAAAGGTTCCCCGGGGTTTTAAACTGAAACGCTTAAAGTGTGTTCCAATGTTCAGGTAGGGTTTTTAGATGTGCATAAAGGTCTCAGATTTTATATATTACCTTTTCATTTCTGTCTGTGTCAATCATTAACCAATAATCAAGAATACAAATGCGGGGATATACTATCGTGTGCTTTGCACGCAAATGACATCATCTGGCATGTTTTGTTTTCGTTCTAATTTTTTTTCTTTGCGACTGGAGACATAAATGTTGCAAAAGCAAGTCAAAACAAAACAATAAAACTCGACATTTACATTCATTCTAAAAACATATTTCATTCTTTCCTTTCACACCTTCTCTGCCGTGATGGTCAGTGTGACCATGGTGACTGTGTTAAAAAATTTCCCCGCGTTAACTTTGGAAAGTAGGAAAGTACCGTATTGACAGATGAAGTTAAATATAGAATCACTTGAATAAAATCACAAATCACTTGAATCAAATCACCAAATAACCCCATCAAGTCACGTTGTAGTTTTCTTTCGTCGATAATATGGTTCGTACACATAATCTTTTGACTGTTTTTGGTCATTTTTGGGAAGTATTCTTTCAACAAATTGTATTATCGGCACAAGACGATGCACATTATCTCTTGCTTACGGCCACTTTTCGTTCTGTTTCGATAAATATTGCATTGTAAACTTGGACTGTATGCGTCGAAACCACACTGATGGACACGACAGAAGTCGTTTCTCGTATGGACGGTCAACGTTCTGTTCTAAATTTTTATTCGCTCGAAATGTTTTGAATTCCTAGCTTTGTTCTTGGATATCTGAAGTATGTTTGGCCTTGAGTTGTTTTCATGGCATATTAATACGATTACGGTACCAGACTTTCAGGAATCATTTATGCCTGTTACGAACAGTTACTGTTCGAGTTAACCCTTCACCTAGCACGGAAGGCGGGCGACACTTATAAACAAAATTCTTGAATAACTAAAAAATTTCATTTTTTTTTTGCGTCAAAACATAGTTCAATGAGCTCGTTCCAACGAGGTGTCATAAACTATGTTTTTCAGTCAAAAGTGAAAAAAACAATGAAAACTGAATAATGATTTTTTAAGATTAAAAACATATTTTCTTCGTATTTTAAACAACACAGCCTTCATTTTGGTCTATAATTTGTATATATTTATTTGAAATCTAATGAATATCAGACTTGAGAATTTTCCCCGCTGGGACCTCGGAAAGTGGAGCAGTGCTTCTTTACTGTGGTAAACAAGTTTGCTTTACTTGTAAAATGGACCCGGAACCAACATCCGGGGTGGAAGTCCTCTAAAGTGGGCTGCATAGGTATAAACGATTGGCTAAATTTGACTTCATACCTATATTGCGGCTACGATATAACCAAATATGCTGAAAGTGATCGTAAACACCAGTAACAAATAATAAACATGGGAATTAAAAGTAAATTATTTTTCGTTACTTAGCACCTTACAAAAGATGGTTCGCTGGGTGGAAAGTAAAGGTTTATTAGCGGACATTATTTTAGCCTTCATAATGTTTTGTTTTTGTTATAAGAAATGAAGAGTGGTTGTTTTAGAAGAAACTGTAACATAGATGGGCAATATACTGATATCACGGGGATACGGAAAAATCGAACCGAACCCATCATTGAATACTGAAACTGTCTGATTTTTCACATTAACCAACATTCGCTACTTTTACGCCTTGTTAAGGCGTGATAGCAGCAGTGGCGTAAATAGCTTTTCGCTGGCGGAGGGGCAAGCCCAAAATTTTCCGACAGACCGAAAATTTTCCGACAGTGTAACAACAACAAAAACCCAAACAAACAGAAAGAATCTGTTGTTTACTGCAAATGTACTGAAAATTGGTATTTTTTACCCCAAATTTAATTTACCCAAAATAGCATGTTTTTATCCCCAAAGCCAGCATTTTAATGTTATTAGGCATAAATTCGCCTAAAGCCCCCCCCCCCCCCCCCGCCCGACCCCCCCCCCCCCCTTTATCTACGCCACTGGATAGCAGCTGAAGGGGTCATTTTCATGAAAGAAATGACTGACTCTTTTTCAGTTTTGTTAACTCTTCAGGGCCGGGCAATTATCCTGAATTTCCACTAGACTACAACCCTGTAAATGTCCTATTGCTTAGACGAGATGTCTAGTTAAGTCTTGGCTGCCTTAACAGGAAGCCAAGACTTGACAAGAGATCACTGTTCAGGTGATTAACAGATTTATCTATTGACAGCAGAACCTAATGCTGGTATGTTAACCCTTTAACTTACGTAACGGTCAAAACCGGCCAGCGCTATTCTCAAAAATCGCCAATTAATTTTCATTATTTTTTCATTTTTGGTCTCAAAAACATAGGTTATGACCCCTCATTGGAACGAGCTCGTCGAGCTCGTTCCACTGAGGGGTCATAACCTATGTTTTTGAGACAAAAAATGAAAAAAATTAGTTGTTCAAGAATTTTTTTTACAAGTGTCGTCTGTTTTTCAGGTTAGGTAAAGGGTTAATGGCATATGTTGTAAGATCGCAGAAGTATGAAATAGGCGTTTGAAGGTTAAGGTGTGTTTGGCACAATTCACAAAATTACTGTACGTGTAGAAATGATTTATGTTGGCAACCCCCCCCCCCCCCCAAAAAAAAAAAAAAAAAAAAAAAAATGGGGTTGGGGTGTTAACAACACTATCGACAGCCATGAACACCTTGTTTGATGGCAAAAGAATGCCATTGTTGGGCTGATTGACAGTGGTATTTGTGGTGCTGTGGTAGAATAGTATAACAGCAACTTATTCTGTACTTTCCTCGTGTTATTTCTCCTCAGTCAAGTCTTGAACAGAGTTAGAATGTTGAGGAGCTGACAGTTGCTCGTCGATGCGCGGTGGTTCTCTCCGGCTACCCCCCACCCGTAAAACTCTCACGGTCACGATTAGCCATTGTGCATAAGGATGTGACCTTTAACACCAATAAATAAATCAATAATTTGTTCATTTCACCATCACATTAACTGCTAAACCTATTAAGCAGAGTGTTAACTTAATAAATTACTTTAGTTCACTTTATTTCGTTTCAGGAAACTAATGAATCTGTCGTGTTGAACACTTTTACAGACGTTATATTAAAACATAAAGTTTTGAGTAGAGGAATCGCCGCCATTTTAACTGGTTTGATGATGTGTAATGTTGATAATATATTCACCGTTCCAAAGGAATTACGAGAAGCAGTGGATGCAAAACTTCGTCTCATGCAGAAGGGGGATAACTCCGCTCCTGTACAAGGTAACTTTTAACATTTTGAATGTGTCATCGGGGTGGTACGAGGACGAGCTGATGTATGTGGAGAGGAGGTCGGTATTATGTGAAGAGGGTCGGTACGACATGTAGTTTTCGACAAGAAAATAAATTCTCCAAATACTCCAGGAGGTCAGATATCCACTTCTGACGTTCATACGATAGGAGTATCCGAGACATCTCGTCCTCTGAGTTCCAATGTGTTCTATGTGCCTACTGGCACATAGAACACATTGGAACTCAGGGGACGATCTGCTCGGCTCGTTGGAAAAAAGACTTGGCTGTCGAGAGAGGGCGATGGACTTTTCAGCAGGGGGAACCTTTGAAGTTGTTATTTCTCTCTATAACAGGGTTTACTTGGCAACACAAATATTTCGTGTGGTACGATGGATACCCAGGGATGAAAAGTAAAAAAAAATCCTGGGTACTTTCGATACACTGTATTGAAAAGATAAAACAACCTTTTTACTTTACCACTTTTTACCCCCCCCCCCCCCTCAAACAAAGTTTGGGGGGGATATATAGGAATCACCCTGTCCGTCCGTCTGTCCATCTGTCTGTCTGTCCGTCTGTCCGTCTGTCCGTCCTTATAAGCGCAACTCCTCCTAAACCGTTTGAAGAACTTTCATGAAACTTTACACAATGGAAGAACTCCATATGAAGATGTGCATGAAGCAATATAATTCCGTTTTGACATTTCCAGGGGGAGATAATCTAACTTATACATTTCAGGAGCGGGGGGTATCACCTTGTGAGCTTGATCACAGTACCTCTAGTTTAATATTGGGATTATTTGCAGTCTCTGCTTCTGAAGCAATGGTAGCGAGAAGGCAAACAATAAAAACTGTTTAAAACTAAAGATCAGGAAATTAATGAGAGAAACCTCTGCTGATAATCAGCTCAGGAGCCCGCATCCTTTACTTGATAGCCACTGACCTCAAACCCAATTATTTTACATGTTTTACATCCCTCTTCCACGAAGGCCATCGTCAAATTTTATAACATCAACTGTAGATGGACAAATCTTTTACTAGAACTGTCGGGATGATGAGTATTCTCAGACTGTAAAAAAAATTCGACCGACAAATCGGTTTAAAACACCAGAGTTCAGTTCTAGTACTGAAATGGTTAACCGGATAATCGGTTTGAAACCAGTTAGCTACCTAACCGATCAGAAAACCCGTCAACTGGTTAACCGAAATATCGATAGTGATCGTCATTCCACGTTTAAAACGTAGTAAATCTGCCACTTCTCCTTTGTGATAGATTACACATCGAAGTCGCGTTGTAAATATTGAGAAATAATCGACTTAGTCGTTCAAGACTTCGTTAATGATCGGCAGTTTCCGTGAGTAATGAGTAATCGCAGAAACTATTCAGTAGTGTGTATGCAAACGAACGTTGTCGAGTACTCGACAACGTTCGTTTGTATACACTCTACGGAATAGTTTGAGAATACTGCTTTCCAATTCCTATAGTTTTGATTCCCATATTCGGTGAAACACTGGCCACGGATAACCGGATATTATCCGGTTATAGCTCTTGGTTAGTCGGTTACGAAAATGAACCAACCGTTTCAGCCCTAGAGTTCACCGAAGGAAACCAAACCCACGTCGACAGTGTCGAACGAGAGGAAAGCAGCCTACGTGACAGTGTCGTACCAGGGGAAAGCAGCCCACGTCGACAGTAACGTACCAGAGGAAAGCAGCCCACGTCGACAGTGTCGTACCAGAGGACAGCAGCCCACGTCGACAGTGTCGTACCAGAGGAAAGCGGCCCACGTCGACAGTGTCGTACCAGAGGAAAGAAGCCCATGTCGACATTTTTCCTCTGGCAAACTCGACATGAGTAATAATACACTCGATGGGAAAGACCAAGAACAACTGCGAGGACCCACAACAAAGACGCTGTAAATTGTTGTTTCCAAGTGGAAAAGTGAAAAACATCGGACGTATAAACGATTAAATGAACTTGGGTTTATACTTGCGCTGTGGCCATACGATGGCGAGCACTGGCGGAGCGAGACCGGTTCTCATTAGATCACTGAAGTTAAGCAACGTCGAGCCCGGTTAATCCATGGATGGGTGACCATTCGACGATTGATTCGGGTGCTTCCCGTAGTAGTGGCTGGTGTGCGATTGGCGAAGTTTGAGTGTGCAATTCTGCGACGTTGCATAACATACTAGCTGTGGACGTTGGGAACGTTCGTCAGTGCTACGTAATCCCCACCGTACCTAGGTGTAAAATATGGACATGTTGAGGTGCTTGCCTTATGTGCCCGTCTGTGGAGCACCGGCAGTGTGCTCCGTTGATTTGAGCTGAGAATGTCATGGAATGAACAAAGGGTGTGTACGCCTTTGAGACGGAGTAATAATGTAAGTCAGACAGCACTGCGGTGGAATATAGACGTTAACGTTGCATTCTTATGGAAGTGGAATACAAAGAGCAAATCAGGCTTACGCGCGTGTTTGAAAATGGCATGATTTGAGGTGGAAAACTGTGTGGTGGGTTGAAAAATTGGATTGCTTGAGGATTCTACAGTACGTGGAGAGTGTATTATCACTATATCACCTGCAGAGTGGAGATTCCACCCAAGCAATAATTGCAAATTTGTTTCAAAGCATAACCAGCGAAGTTTCAGCCAATGGACCTCCGGGTTGAACCCGGAGGTCCATTGGCTGAAACATTGCTTGTGTTTTTTGTCGATATGTACAAAATTTTAAAGTTATAGCTTGGGTGATAACTCCACTCTGCGAGTGATTTAGTTACAATCCACTCTCCTCGTACTTTAAATTCGGCAGACGCTGGTTAACAACAAACGTCGTTGTTTATTTTATGATTCAGTATCACAGTCTCCTTTGAATACATTGAATATGTTGATGTTAAGGGTTTGGGTTCTCATATCAGATTACCTATATATTATCATTCATATTATATTTCCCGTAGATTATGCTAAGACCAACTTAAATACACACAAAACTTACTCATATACACGCCATGCAATTATTTTCCCTACGGAACACCAATAACATTTTATAACTTTTTTTGGTGGTGAATAATTTTTAATCGCATGCGTGTCGTTGACTGTCGCCTTATTTGAACAGCGCTATTTAAAGCTTTGGCTGTGTGAGCCGTGTTCTTAAAGATTAATTCTTCATCCTACAAATCCTCAGGTAATGTATAATTTGTGATACATAAAACCTTTGCCCTGTATGTATATTGTATTTTTAGTTGGGTCTGATTTGTAATTTCGTGAGAGGTCTGTGCAAAAATAAACACAAACGATTTTTTTAAGGAATTGTTTCACCATAGACCACGAGAGTCTTCCAGTTATCAGCGTTTGAGACTCGTATCATTAGCGACAAAATAAATGAAAAAATATTACATATTTCCTTATAAGTTTTTTTTTCTACTGCATAACCCGGTTGTTTAAGAGTAAAATATAAAAATAATACATAATCATACATACTAAATGTATTTATTTATTCATTTATTTATTTATTGGGGCTTGACGATACTCTTTGACATCCAGGGTCACCTCGTGTCGGACAGTTTTAAGGGTGGAGGAAGCTGAGTACACGGAGAGAACCACCGAGCAACGGCGCACAGTTATCAGACTCCCCAACGTACTAACTCCGCGCAAGCAGGGTTAGCATGGATTGAGGACAAGTGTCCCATCAACGTACAGTAAGCTTTAGTACACAACGCTACCGTGATCCCACCGCATGAAGTGCCTCGACCAAGGACACAACGCAATTGGCCCTGGCGAGGATCGAACCGTTGTATTTTCTAGTCATGACTTTAAATTATATTGAATTGGACCATTAGCATTTTCAAAGATATGGCAATTTGCTAATTGGCAAATTGCCATATCTTTTAAAATGCTAATGATTCACTTTAGTCAGTTATATTATTAGATAGAAAATACAATTTTTGAATATACAATTGTAAAAGTTTTATATTGGTTCCAGGACACAATGCATACTTTATACTCCAAATAGTAGAGGACTCCATTAGGACGTGTAGACAGATTTTTCGATGGAAAAACTACTGGAATAATTCCACATTTTTAACCAAAATAAAATGATACGCAATCTCTGTTACCCGCAATATAATTGAATAATAAGTTAGGTGATCATAAAACCTTCCGGCCGATCTTAAATCGTGGCCCTTGTCATGTATACCATTGAATGAGGGTGCTTCATGTAGTTTTAGAATCTGAATATGTCAGCAAAATCTATCTATAATAAATTATTACTCGGGTTACCAAATCCTCCCTCCCGTTACCATGTTTCCCAAAACGTTTATTAATAAACACGCCCCCCTCCCCCCACCATCCCTAAAAAACAACAACAACAAAACAAAACAAAAACAACATGTAGCCATGGTAACAGTGGAGATTAGCTGAAAATACACTCACCTCCTTAACGAGTAATGTTGAGAAATATCGGAAAATCAACTTCGACTCGGTAGGGCAGCAACGATTAATCGTGATATGCTTGAACCGCGATACATTGCTCATCTATACCTATCGTTATTCGCTATGTGTCGCGATACTACAAATATAAATAATGTTATGCAAAACAACTTCTTGGATTTTGAATACCCTGTTTTTGTATAACAACATTGATAGTGATAAACATGCTATTAAAGGGATTATTTGGTTAACCAAACAGTGATGAATTCCCTCTATTGTACTAAATATTTATTTAATTAATTCATTATATCTTGTTAGACAGAGCTCAATGAGCTCTGTCAAACAAGGCATAAGGGATTAAATGTTCAGAACATATTTTCTGAGAGGAAAAAAAAGCAGTGCATAATGGGTCATAAAATCAAAAACTTAAATTACTTAATGCCATTGATTATCACACTGAGATATTGCGTATTGTTTAAAGAGTGCATCCTAATTTGTAATACAAGTAAGCCACTGAAAATGAATACATTCAATCCCCAAAGTAGCTGACATCTGGAGTTGTATCACAAGAGAGGTCATGTGTTTCGTGATACACGTCGCATCGTGCGCGCTGAATTGTGATACATGTCGTATCGTTAGGGAAGCATGTCGTCGCAGCCCTACAACTCAGAGCATACGCTAAGCTTTCAACGATACTTTTATTGAATAGGATCAGCTACCAATCACACCTGCTCAAACGTCCAAGTTAAACCTAGTGCATTTTATGGCTACTCCTTCGGTAACGTTAGGGACGCTACCTTGTAGGTCAAAAGTTTTTAGCCGACCAGACTGACTTATAAATCTGTTGCTGATTCCGAGCTACCGTCAATACTGCTCAGAGGCACCACACCACAACAGTCGCAAACAATCGAAACTTTGTGAAATATGTGATATTGAGATGACCTTTCTTCTGAAAGTTAGAACTTGGGGACTACCTTTTTTTTTATCAATTTTCAGTACAATAGTAGACTTGAGAAATAGAGATTATTACCATTATGTGGAGGTACAAAATTTGTATCCGAGTCGAGCTCCGGGTTCTAAGAGCAGACCACGACGAGTCATGATCTACCCTCAGAACCCGGAGCGAGACTCGGATACATATTTTGTACATATTTATGTAGTATTTATTGATGTTTAAGGTCACATACTTATGCATAGTGGCTAATCGTGACCGTGACAGCTTTACGGGTGGAGGAAGCCGGAGTACCCGGAGAGAACCACCGAGCATCGACAAGCAAATGTCAGCTCCTCAACATACTAACTCTGTCCAAGCTCCGCTCAGGCAGGGTTACAGCGGTTGAAGACATGTGCACATCGACGTTGAGTACGCCTTAGTACACGGCGTCATCGTGCCCCCATGTAGGCAACCGAGATAAAGTGCCTTGCCCAAGGACACTACGCGGGTCGTCCCGGACGGGGATGGAACTCGGGACCTCTAGAATAGAAGTCCAACAGTCTACCACTGGGCCACCGCGCTCCCGTATTTTGTACATCCACATAATGGTAATAATTATTTTATCTTACAATATATTGGGGATAAGTTAAGAATGTAGACGAATATATAACGAACTATTTATTCGTACGGATGAACAAAAAGGAAAAAAAATGGAACTCACGCAAAAGGAACGTGCTTGTATCGGATAATCCGACCCCCTGATTCAAGCATCTGTATCAGGGGGTCGGATACACGAGAGTTGCGGGGTTAATACAGACAAAATACATGTTGATTGTAAGATAAAAATGTGAAATACTCTTTTTTCAAAAAGAAAAAAATCCATATATGCTGACAGCTGTTTACTTTTGGCCAGTCTGACAATTTCTTTTTTCATAAGAACATCAGAACATCGATATATATTTCTGTTTTAGATCCAGCTTTTTGCAGTCGAGTGACGTCAGAGGAATACAACAGACAAACCAAGGAGTGCACGGAAGTTTCGCTTTGTGAAATGGTGAACAACATTTTAGACGACACCGATATGCCTTCAAAAATTAAAAAGCAGTGGCTTTATCGCTTCAAAGTTTGCCATCCATGTACATATGCCAAACATTTTTCTGCCAGATTTTAGAAGAAATGCTGTTTCATATTGTGATATTAGTGCTACAAACAATTGCCAAAGATTTAGTGATGTGTTGAAAGGCTTTAACATGAAAATACGTGCTCTGTGCTACCAGAACTAGTTTAACTCCTTGCTTACTGCTGGCGGATATCCATGCCCGGGACACACAATATCTTGCCACTGAAACGAGTATAATAGGGGCACTTATAACCAACCATCCCCCTCCTCCTTGTAAATTGAATAGGCTTTTTGACTAATAATTTCTTGAGTTAACTTTCAGTGAATTTTTTATCAAATCTAGTAGTCATGGCTGTTTCAAAGCAGCCATGACTAGATTTAATGAAAAATATTTTGAAAATACACATCGGGTTAAGAGTTAATCTTAAAACATTTCTCTCGTGTTCACTTGAAAGGTGATAACACATTCCACATAGGGTCTTATTAGAACATATATGCTATTGTGATGAATTGACGGTAACATGGTCTGAGGTTTGCGGCTCGGAGCGGATGTTCAACCTCGGCGCTTCGCGTCACGGTTGAACATAAGTTCCGAGCTGCAAACCTCAGACCATGTTACCGTCAGTTCATCAATATAACTTACAACGTTGAACCTACGCCTCAAATGCCAGAAACTAGGATTCTATTTCAGAGTATATAAAGTGTTTTGGTTTCTGGGCGTCGCTCACGAAAGCAGTACAGTACAAAACAGTACGGTACAAAAGTTTACAGTACAGTACAGTTCAAAGTGTTTTGGTTTATGGGTGTCGCTCACGAACGCAATACAGTACATACAGTACAGGGATCTCGAAAGTAGTCCTTTCTCGATCAGATCTCGATCTGGTTACACCTGTGGGTCGCGATATCCTTCATAAAATGTTGAACAGTCAAGACCGAATCAACAAACACAATGGAAAATTTCATCTGATATTCAATCTTCAAGTATTTCATTTTCCATAGATGAGATTTTGCAGTGTTGTGAGGCGGAAGCAGATATACAATTTCGACCATCTCGCGACAGTCAAGATCCGGTCAAAATATTAGGTCCGTGTTTGTAACCACAGTACAGCAGTTGCTACGTTTGATTCATATCATCTTTAAAATGATGTTTATTTATTTATTGATTGGTATTTCAGGTCAGATATTTCTGCACAATGGCCAATCATGACCACGACAGTTTTGCGGTTGGAGGAAGCCGGGGTACCCGGAGAGATCCACCGAGCAACGGCGAGCAATTGTCAGCTCCCCAACATTCTAACTCCACACAAGCAGGGTTAGCACTGGTTGAAGACAGCTGCACCATCGACGTGCAGTATGCCTTAGTACACAACGTCACCCTGCCCCCCATATGGGCAATGGGGTGAAGTGTCTTGCCCAAGGACACAACACGGTTGCCGTAGGTGAGATTCGAACCGAGGACCGCTCGGCTTGCAGCCTGCCCCTCTCCCAACTGAGCCACCGCGCCCCCTAAAATGAAATTATTTAGTCTGCATAAGTTTGCCTTGTTACTGTTCACAGGAGAGTGTCTAAACTCTCCCAAGGGCGTGACAACCGTTACTTATTCCCAGTTCCTTATTTGACATTCGTTATCAACCGATTCTATCGGTTGATAACGAATGTCGAATAAAGAACTGGGAAAAAGGAACAGCCGTCACGCCCCCAACTTTCCCATAAATTGTAACCAGGGAAAGACAAATTTTGGCGACCAGAATTAATGTGGCCGTGGGCAAGAATGCTTAATCCCGATTGCCCCTGTGAGGACACAATGACGTTGTAATGAGGTATACTGCACGTCAATGATGCCCTTGCTTTCAACCGCTGCTAAATCTGCATTCTTGTATAGAGTTATTGAGTTGGCGAGTCTGACAGTTACTCGCCGCTGCTCGATTGTTCTCTTCAGGTACGCCAGCTTCCTACACCCGTAAAACCTTTTGATTCCATGTGTCATGCTTTTGAACGTATTGAAAAAACCCAGTAAACAAACGACTGTGCTCTGAGATCGTCCTGTACGGTTTTTCGGTGTTTTTATTAAAAGTGTCTTGAAACTCAAATGAACAACATTCTCTCAGATTTTCGCTTTAACTTGTGTGTTCGTCATCCTTTTCATTCTTATTTATAACGACATCACTAGATACTCTGTAACTGAAAAGCAATGAATTTCATAACGAAATTCTTTCTGCGACGTATGGGTTTTGAATGATATTTGTAATTGTTATATACGGGATTTTTTGTACAATGCCACGCTTTTTGTGGTGTTCTTGTCGTCATTTTTATGTTCTACAATATTATAAATGAATAAATATTTCTTTCTGTCAAGTTACAGTTTGTTCACACTGCTTGATTGATCATGCATTATAAGTTTGGTCGAAGCCCAGTCCAACACAGCAATCTTATAATTTTTACGCCACAACTGAAGATTTCATCAATGAACACTGTATTTGCAGTGGATTCTCAGGTGATATCATTTTTTCATAGATACAAGTTTACAATTTGATTTAGCCTACAACTACCGGTTCTTCACGCGAGCGCTCTATATACAGACAGTCACCGTTAAAAACAATTCGATATGACATCAAAATCAAATCTCTTCGGAGATGACCTGTAATCAGAAGCGCTTCTGTTCAAGCTTTGAGACAATGTTTTTCTGGCGGGACGTCTTAATTCCTTACCCGGGAACAAAATATTTCTGCTTTTGTCAAGGAAGTAAACATAAGAATCGAATTATGATTATTTGACATTCATAAGGTGATGAAACGAATTCTTCCCGTGCCAAAATTCCAGGAACCGCTTGTCGATTCATGGAATTTGGGCATGATTAATATGTCATGGATTTCAAACAATCATAATTCAATTCTTACAGGAAAGTATGTAGTGCATGAAGTGTTTCCTCCCAGACAGCAACTCAGTCGTAACTTCTCTGAAATAGGGCATCAGAAGCACAAAGTTTCAACTGATAAAACTGCTTTACACAGGATATGGATTATTGCCTCGTTAGACTGGTTCGAGGTGGCTCAGTTGTTAGAGCGCTAAAGTTCAAACCCGACCAATGTCTACTGCGTCGTGTCCTTGGGGCAAGGCACTTAAACGAGATTAACCACGTGGTACGTGGTGGTTTGCTTGCCTTCAACCAACGGCTAACTCTGAATGTGCGAAGTTAGTACGCTGTGGAGTCTGGCATTCTGACAATAATCTAGTCAAGTAGCCTAAATAGAGTGATACGAGGCTGCTATGCTACCACTCCAATATTTAAATATCGGCATAACCAACATCACAAGAGGCGGCAAAAGAAAATGAGAGGGGACTTGAACCAGATTCAACCAGAGAAAAGAAAATCAGTGCAAAGGCCACTAACACACACTCTGTGGTCGCGTTACTCCGAAAAAAACCCTGAAATAAATGCATTTGTACAACTCAGTAATCCCCGTGGGAATCTGGGAAATTGAGCAATACTTGTTTACTGCAATAAACAAGTTCTACTTTTCCGGTAAAATAGAATCCAGATCCAACGCCCGGGGTGGAAGTCCTCTAAAGTGGGCAGCATAGGTATAAAATATTGGTTAAACTTGACTTTATTCCTGTTCTGCAATCATGATATAGCCAATTAGGCTGAAGGTAACCTTAAACACCCACAAATAAATACATAACTGCTCCGCAGAAGTATTGCCAAGAACCAACTAATCTTTTCGAATCATGGAAATTGTTCAAGGTGGTGGGCAAGTCAATAATCATGTCTGAAATTCATTAAACTCGGAACAAATACAGAATTTACAGCTCCCCTCTCTGAGCTACAGAAGAATTCGTGGCGATGTGATAGAGGAGCACAAGGTAAGTATGACATAGTGGTTGTCCATCCATCAAATTGTGGGAAGGCTTGGTATTCTGAGCTCAGATACGGATGTTGAGTAAAAAGTATTTCTACAAGGTGCGGGACCTGAGTTATGAAGAATATTCTTTTTCTATAAGAGAAGTGAAATACTTTAACAAACTTCCTGGAGATACTCAGCTCCGACAATAAACTCCTTCAAACACATGATTGTATACAGATTATAAAACTTCAATCTCAGAAGTCCCGAAGCAATACGTGATTGAAACTGTGCCGAAATAATGGAAGAATCCAGAGAAGAGAAATCACTTGGATACCGAACTGGAAATAAAAACTTAAATAAATCAAGTACTGTATGCACACGCTGAATCCGTATTATTTTTATTATACTCCATTCTTGAATAATTAAACAGTTTCATTTTTTGCCCCCCAAAAAAGTTTGACTCGAAGGTGCTCGACAGTCTTGTTCCAAATGAAGAAACCCTGTAAGCCATCTTTTGAAGAAAAAAGAATTTAAAAAAGAAAGAAATTTTAGGCCTCACAAATTCAAATCTTCTGTTTCTCGGGCCATTTTTTGTAAAATTTCATGTGGGTGGGCGGTTTTTTATTTTATTTTTTATTTTTGTAATTATTTCACTGACATCAAAAGTTCAAAATCTACAGAATAGCATGGGTGGTGGTGTATTCCGTCCCTTGAGTGCAAGAAGGCTTTGCAATGCTAAAGCATTGTAAAGCTTTGTTGCATTCAAGGGACAAATTTATCAATGTTATTAACTTTGGTAAAATATCAGACGAGAACCATTCATTTTTATTTTTTTAAGTTTGCATGCGGCAACCAAAAGGACCATTCAGGAGGTCCCGAGAAACACCTTTTAACTTTTTAGGCCTAAAATTGACTTTCTATTTGTGTTGCTGTCATGACTTAACCATGACGCTGAAGGAGACTTGAAAGACCAATAACAAAAGATGCTCTGCGGCGGGTGCCACGATTTTGAATGATTGGCTAAACACGACATTATCCCTCTGTTGCACAGATGCCGAAATGATCCCAACTCATTTATTGGTTTTTAAGGTCACATATTTCTGCACAATGGTTAATCGTGACCGCAACATGGATATAAAGTGACCCCTAATATCCAAAAAACAAACAAACACATCTGTCTTGGTAGAAACAAGAATCGTTCTAAAAATGAGATCCAGCCCCGTGAAAGTGAGAAAATTACAGATGGAACCAGAAAGAATAGTAATTTCATCTCGATTTTCACAAGTAAAAACTGGAATTTTAGTATCTTCTAGTAGTAAATGAGATATGTTTTTAAAGAGGCTTTCCATTCTGTACCATCACTACTCCAACATGCTGAACAATTTATTTTTAAAATCATAATAAAAATAACAGGAAGCGCTGTTGCCATACTTTTAAAAATTTCTGCATTGCAACTATAATACATTGTTATCGAATAATTATAACATGTTTTATGTACAGTACATGGAGAGTGGATTGTAACAAAATCACCCGCAGGGTGGAGTTACCACCCACAGTATCACTTTCAAATTCTGTATATGTGGACAAAAAGTACAAGCAGTGTTTCAGCCGATGGACCTCCGGGTTTGACCCGGAGGTCCATCGGCTGAAACTTTGCTTGTGCTTGTTTTGCTTTGCAACAAATTTGCAATTATTGCTTGAATGGAATCTCCACTCCGCGGGTGATTTAGTGATAATACACACTCCACGCACTGTACATGTATGGTGGTTGTTTTTCACGTTTTCAAACTAAAAGTCCACAACCCGTCAAATTCCTGACTGAATATTTGTTTACTCCACGGAGCGACTTATGTTTTTGTATCTCACATTCTCCCCCTTGGGAAATATTTCACGGGGCGACTACAACCACGGTATGACAGTCCTGTCACTATGATACGAACCCTGTACCATATGCTTTACTTCAATGCCATCCACTGGGAGCTGTTAACCACCAGAGGGCTTTATCAGATGTTGACAAAGTCAGTGGTCTCAGAATAGGCACTTGAATATACAATCAAGAAGAGGTCACGTGGACAAAAATCAAGTATCCTTGGGAGTGGATTCTAGTCATGTCATGGCTGCCTCTAGAGGCAGCCAAGACATGGCTAGACACCACTGTTAAGCCGCTAGATCATAAGGTCTGGTTTAGTAGAAATTCGACCAATTACCTAGAATCTCAAGAGTCACTGTAGACGCGGGATCAGGCCTGCACGGTATATCGATACTGATACATACCAGTATTTAAACCAGTATCGATTGAATACCGTTGTAATTTCCGGTGTTATCGTTATTATTTATTTACCCACAATTCAATTTTCAAGATGTCCTGTGTTTTTAACTGTATTCCCGAACAATTAATATTATCCCTGTACCTAACGAATTGGTCGCATCCCTCCGGGTAATACACAAATTGGGCATTTAAAAAAATATTATTTTTCAAAAATTGGCAAAAAACCATATCATGTGACCCCCTCATTGGAACGAGCTCATAAGCTCGTTCCAATGAGGGGTCACTTGGTGTGGTTTTGTTGAAATATTCTTGACAATTCAATAAATTAATATTTAAAAAAATAAATTCTGATATCATCTGCTGAAAAGGGTTATTCGAACTGTATCATCAAGGCATGCTGATTTGTTCCGATTGTGATAGATCAAGTACCGATTATGGTACGTATGTTCAGATATCTGAACAGTCTTTCAATATACCGTTTTCCCCCGTATTTTTTTTTGAACACCGATACCGGTGGATACCGGTGGAATTTGACCTTTCCACGACGGCTGTACTGTACACGACCTCGTCATGTTGTGTGTGTTGGGCGAAAAGTGTAAAATTCGACCCGCGTTGTGTTCTCATCTGCAGTGACATTCAAGTCTGTTCCCCATTTTTTTCCAATGAAAACGTTAAAAGGCTTCCGACTGTTATCATCTTTGTTTTACATATCTTGAATATTCTTCACCGTTTAACCCTTTACGTAACGTAACTAGTATATTTGATCAGCGTTATTCACAAAAATCGCCAATTAACCATTTCCCGACCGCAGACGATATCAAAGTTTATTATTTTAATTATTGTTTTTTCAATTTTTTCAAACAATTTCAACAAAACCGTATCACGTGACCCCTCATTGGAACGATCTCGACGAGCCCGTTCCAACGAGGTGTCACATAATATGGTTTTGTTGAAACTGTTTTAAAAAAATATATCTTTTTCAGCTGCTTAATTCGGGGGCGTGTGACCCCCTCATTGGAACGATCTCGACGAGCTCGTTCCAATGAGGGGTCACCTAATATGATAGAGTTGAAATTGTTTTAAAATATATCTTTTTTCAACTGCTTAAACCTTTACCCAAGGCAGACGATATCAAAATTTATTATTTTAAATATATTTTTTTTAAATTTTTCAAACAATTTCAACAAAACCATATCATGTGACCCCTCAATGGAACGAGCTCAATGAGCTCGTTCCATTGAGGGGTCACATGATATGATTTTGTTGAAATATTTTGAAAAATTTAATTTTTTCAACTGCTCAATTTGCATATTACGCAGGCGAATGCGGGTGATTCGTTAGGTAAAGGGTTAATTCGGGAGCGTGGTGGCTTAGTTGTTACTGTATTAAAATTCAGACTGAAAGGTTCACGGGTCGATCCCTGCCAGGGGCAACTGCATTGTGTCCTTGCGCAAGGCACTTCATTCCGATTTCCCGCGTGGGGGCACGGTGGCGATGTGTACTAAGGCGTACTGCCCTTCGATGGTGCTGATGGTACCGCACTTCAACCAATGCTAACCCTGCTTGTGTGTAGTTAGTACGTTGGGGAGACTGACAGCTGCTCGCCGTTGTTCGGTGGTTCGCTCCGGTTAATCCGGCTTCTTCCACCTGTAAAACTGCCCGACACGAGGTGAAACGGTGGCGGTGGTCGAAAGTGTCGTTAAATCCCAATAAATGAAATGAAATGAACTACTTAATTTGTAAATTCCGCTTACGCGACCGATTCGTCAGGTAAAGGGTTAACTTTTATTCGGACGTTTGCCACACAATCATAGCTTATGACACTTAATTGACTAGTTCGTTCAAATGAAGTGTCATAAGTTATATTTTGTGAGCAAAAAAATGATTTTTTTTAGAAATTGAAGGACATCGTCCTAATCGTGATCTGTGAAGGGTTAAACCCCACTGGGAACCCCGTGGAATGGTAAACAAGTACTGCTTTACTGGTAAAATAGGAACTGGTAACCAACGCCCCCTGGTGGTAAGTCCCTAAAGTAGGTCCATAGGTATGAACTATTTATTTATTTATTTATTTATTTATTTATTTATATTTATTTATTTATTTATTTATTTATTTATTTATTTATTTATTTATTTATTTATTTATTTATTTATTGGGCTTCAACGACACTTTAGAAAGTCAGGGTCACCTCCTGTCGGACAGTTTTACGGGTAGAGGAGACCGAAGTACCCAGAAAGAACCACCTACCATTCCCCAACGTACTACTCCACACAAGCAGGGTTAGCATTGGTTGAAGACAAGTGAACCATCGACGTGCAGAACGCCCCAGTACACAGCACCACCGTGCCCCCATGTGGGTAATGGAGATTTGCCCAAGGACACAACGCAGTTGCCCCTAGCGGGTAGCAGGCAATTTAGTTTGAAATCCAATGCCATAACCACCGAGCTACTGCGCTCGTACAGCGCTCCCGAACGGTTGGTTAAACTTGACTTTATACCCATGTTGCAGTCATGATTTAGCCATAGCTACTGAAAGTGACCTTAAACATGATAAACAGTCCTGGAAATGAGACGTGTGCGAGTGCAATTGCACCAGGCAGCACCCGTGTTTTCTGTTTTACGGGAACTCAAAAATGCTCTTGTTGAAAAATATTGTGGAGCACTAATATACTGTGAGGGCATTTTAATGTTGTTTTGAGAAAGTAGCACTCTGCAGCCAGTGGCAAGTTAATGTCATAATTCAGCAATTCCTTACACATTTACATGTAGCCCCTTGAACCCGATCAGCCGCTTTTCTGGCCAGGAACATGATACGTCATAACGTCATTAAATAGGATGGCTGTTCAGTAAATGTGTGGGGTAGAACAATCAATATTTTCAACGTGGAGCCCAGAGGCTGCACGTTGAAAATATTGATTGGTCTACCCCAAATAATGAATATGGACTCTTGTAATTGCTGCCATTGAACTGGCATGAAAGATACCACTAGAGTTCAGTTAAGGTTTCTGGTGTTTGGTGACAGTATTCCGTCGAAAATTCATATACTAACATTTTACGGGTGTAATTTACTCCCGTCTCTGTATTCACTGGAGCGTAAAACTGTACCCATAAATTTTGTTCATTTCCAGCACTGATGATAAATAATTAAATAAATAAAAAGGGTTAAAAAGTAGAAGTAATTCCATCGTATCTTGTTTCTAGGAGGCTGTCAAAAGAATATATAATAGGTTAAACACAATTGCTTTTATGGCGAAGCAGGACAGTTCTTGGAACAGAACCAGTTTGCTCAGAGTGAAAAGTAAAACTTAAACATGGGGGGTTAATATCGTGCGTTCTATTATCGTCTCTGAAGTTTTATCTCTGTTGAACTCGTGTACATGTTGATAGTGAATTTTAGTAAAAATAGGTTCCTTCCATTTCTTTGTTTATTTCCATGTGCTATCAGAATAAAGTCATTTTAAATTTGTTGGATTTTCTTTTAAAGTTACGGTACGGATTTATCTTAAAAACCGGTGAGTTTTTATCTAATCAACAGCGAGAGTGTTTGGTAAGCAATAGATACTCCGAATTGCGCCGAGTAAGGCAGTGAGTGGGCGAACCTCACTTCTGTCTGCAAGTGCAGTTAAATAGGAAAGTGTGTGTGGGTGGGAGGGAGTGATGAACCTTATTTTTTCTTACGATTCATTTTAGCATTTTTTTTTTGTAAGCATGACCATGTTAAGGTATTTTCCTGAGAGCAGTTACAGACATTATAAGTTATTGTGATGAACTGACAGTAACATGGTCTGAGGTTTGTGGCACGGAGCCGCACACCACAGACCATATTACCGTCAACTCATCACAATAACGTATATGTTCCAATAAGACATTACCCATAGCCCAAAACCTACATTGAGAGGCTTATTAACTAAACTTCGTTAGAAGTTGCCTTGTTCATTTGATTACGAGATTAGTGGACATTTTTCAATGACATTCCGGCGATGGAGTTGTATCGAGATTAGTGGGCGTTTTTCAATGACGTTCCAGTAATCCAACTGTACCGAGATTAGTGGACGTTTTTCAGTGACGTTCCAACGATGCAGCTGTATCGAGATTAGTGGACGTTTTTCAGTGACGTTCCAACGATGCGGCTGTATCGAGATTAGTGGACGTTTTTCAATGACGTTCCAACGATGCAGCTGTATCGAGATTAGTGGACGTTTTTCAGTGACGTTCCAACGATGCAGCTGTATCGAAATTAGTGGACGTTTTTCAGTGACGTTCCAACGATGCAGCTGTATCGAGATTAGTGGACGTTTTTCAATGACATTCCAACGATGCGGCTGTATCGAGATTAGTGGACGTTTTTCAATGACGTTTCAGAAATCCAGCTGCATCAAGATTAGTGGACGTTTATCATTGACGTTTCAGAAATCCAGCTGTATCGAGATTAGTGGACGTTTTTCAGTGACGTTCCAACGATGCAGCTGTATCGAGATTAGTGGACGTTTTTCAGTGACGTTCCAACGATGCAGCTGTATCGAGATTAGTGGACGTTTTTCAGTGACGTTCCAACGATGCAGCTGCATCGAGATTAGTGGACGTTTTTCAATGACGTTCCAGTAATCCGACTCTATCGAGATTAGTGAACGTAGTTCGTTGACGTTCCAGTAATCCAGCTGTATCGAGATTAGTGGACGTTTTGTCAATGACGTTCCAGTAATCCAGCTGTGTCGAGATTAGTGGACGTTTTTCTATGACGTTTCAGAAATCCAGCTGTATCGAGATTAGTGGACTTTTTCAATAACGTTCCAACGATGCAGCTGTATCGAGACTAATGGTCGTTTTTCAGTGGCGTTCCAGTAATCCAACTGTAATGTGATTAGGGGACGTTTTTCAATGACGTCCCAGTAATCCGACTGCATCAAGATTAGTGGACATTTTTCAATGAAGTTCCAGTATTCCGGCTACATCGCGATTAGTGAACGTTTTATGACGTTCCAGCAATCCAGCTGTATTGAGATTATTGGACGTTTTTCAATGACGTTCCAGTAACCCAGCTGTATCGAAATTAGTGGACGTTTTTCAATGACGTTCCAGTAATCCCGCTAAATCTATATTAGTGAACTTTTTCTATGACGTTCCAGTGATCCAGCTGTATCGAGATTAGTAGACGTTTTCAAAGACGTTCCAGTAATCCAGCTGTATCGAGATTTGTGGACATTTTTAAATGACGTTCCAGCAATCCAGCTGTATCGAGATTAGTGGACGTTTTTCAATGACGTTCCAGCAGTCCAGCTGTATCGAGATTAGTGGACGTTTTTCAATGACGTTCCAGCAATCCAGCTGTAACGAGATTAGTGGACGTTTTTCAATGACGTTCCAGCAATCCAGCTGTATCGAGATTAGTGGACCCTTTTCAATGACTTTTCAGCAATCCAGCTGTATCGAGATTATTGAGTTTTTTTCTATGACGCTCCAGTAACCCAGCTGTATCGAGATTAGTGGACGTTTTTCTATGACGTTTCAGCAATCCAGCTGTATCGAGATTAGTGGACGTTTTTCAATGACGTTCCAGTGATCCAGCTGTATCGAGATTAGTGGACGTTTTTCGCTTATCTTCCTTTAATCCAGCTGTATCGAGATTAGTGGGCGTTTTTCAATGACGTTCCAGTGATCGAACTGTATCGAGATTAGTGGACGTTTTTCGCTTATCTTCTTTTAATCCAGCTGTATCGAGATTAGTGGACGTTTTTCAATGACGTTCCAGCAATCCAGCTGTATCGAGGTTAGTGGACGTTTTCAATGACGTTCCAGTAATCCAGCTGTATCGAAATTAGAGGACGTTTTTCACTGACGTTCGCGCGATGCAGCTGTATCGAGATTAGTGGACGTTTTCCCGTGACGTTCCAGTAATCCAGCTGTATCGAAATTAGTGGACATTTGTCTATGTTGTCCCAATACTCCAGCTGTATCGAGATTAGTGGACGTATATCAATGACGTTGCAGTAATCCAGCTGTATCGAGATAGTTGGCGTTTTTCAATGACGTTCCGGCGATAGAGTTGTATCGAGATTGGTGGACGTTTTTCAATGACTTTTCAGCAATCCAGCTGTATCGAGATTAGTGGACTTTTTTCTATGACGCTCCAGTAACCCAGCTGTATCGAGATTAGTGGGCGTTTGTCTATGACGTTTCAGCAATCCAGCTGTATCGAGATTAGTGGACGTTTTTATTGACATTCCAGCGATGTAGCTGTATCGAGATTAGTGTACGTATATCAATGACGTTGCAGTAATCCAGCTGTATCGAGATTAGCTGACGTTTTTTCAATGACGTTCCGGCGATGGAGTTGTATCGAGAATAGTGGATGTTGTTCAATGACGTTCCAGTAATCCAGCTGGATCGGGATTAGTGGACGTTTTTAAATGACGTTCCAGTAATCCAGCTGCATCGAGATTAGTGGAAGTTTTTCACTGACGTTCCAGTAATCAGCTGAATCTAGATTGGTGGACTTTTTCAATGACGTTCCAGCAATCCAGCTGTATCGCGATTAGTAGACGTTTTTCAATGATATTCCAGTAATCCAGCTGAATCGAGATTAGTTGACGTTTTTCACGTTCCAGTAATCCAGCTGTATCGAGATTAGTGGACGTTTTTCAATGACGTTCCAGCAATCCAGCTGTATCGAGATTAGTGGATGTTTTTCACTGACGTTCGCGCGATGCAGCTGTATCGAGATTAGTGGACGTTTTCCCGTGACGTTCCAGTAATCAGCTGAATCCAGATTGGTGGACTTTTTCAATGACGTTCCAGTAATCCAGCTGTATCGAAATTAGTGAACTTTTTCTATGACGTTCCAGTAATCTAGCTGTCTAGAAATGTGTGGGCGTTTTTCGTGATTTTTCATTAATCCTGCTGTATTGAGATTAATGTGTATATAAAGCATTCAGTTTATCAACGTAATACCGTTCATGTGGCACTAACAATTTAGTGTACTTTTGACGCTGCCGTTGTTTTGTCTGATATCAGATGTGAAATGACGTGTGCCACAAAACGACGTGATTTTGAGAAATAATTAACCGTCACTGTTGACTTGCACTCAAGAAAGCTGATTCATGTCGTACACCTTTGTGAAACATACCCCTCTTTTATCCTATGTAGATTCAATATTTTACTGATCCCTTGTCCATTTGTTTCTGTATTTGGTGCACTATCTTTAAAATAATATCCAAGTGTCTTGTTCGTTACACTTTATACATTTTGGGGGAATTGGAATGATTTATCTGTCATTTTATTGAAGAACCCTGATAATGCGCCATATAATTTTAATTCTTATAATTTATTTTAGAGTGGTCTATTTTCTTTTTTAATTTTATATTTTCGCAAATTCTGTGTAAACATAGATCTACAACTACAATTTAACTTCACTTTTAACCCTTTACCCAACGTAACAGCCAAAACCGATCAGCACTATTCTCAAAAATTAATTTTCATTATTCTTTTCATTTTTTGTCTCAAAAACTTAGGTTATGACCCTTGACGAGCTCGTTCCAATGAGGTGTCATACCCTATGTTTTGAGACAAAAAAATGAAAAAAAAATTAGTTATTCAAGAATTTGTGTTTGCAAGTGTCATTCCAATGAGGGCTCATAACCAATGTTTTGAGACAAAAAATGACAAAAATTAATTATTCAAGAATTTGTTTTGCAAGTGTCATCTGCTTTTCATGCTAGGTGTAGGTTAATGCATAGAACTCGGATTTTAATTTGTAAAGAAACATAATCACATAACTTTCAAATGTATCAAGGTTAATTGTCGTACATTATTCTCCCCCTTTAAATATTCCATGTAGATTCCCTATCACGCCGAACTCTTATAGTTCATGTTAAGACTAACAAGTAACAATTGAGCTCCTCGTAGTTTGGTCAAACACTCCCACAAAAATTCAATGACTGATCAGCCAAACCGCTGCGAAGAGATTACAGACTTTTGTCGAATAGAGAAAAGAGCTTCACATAAGTTGTCGAGTATTAGCAGTAATTATATAGAGAGAAATCGCTTGACTGGACTGGTTACGTGAAATAATTCATGAGAGGTGAGGGACGTTGTACAAACACGAGTGCGCGAATGCGCACGAGTGTTTTACAATTGTTATCTTCATCGTGTTCGATCTTCTATCACTTCAGTTCGATCTTCTCTTCATTATTTTTAGTCTGTTCAGTTCTCTTCTTCGATGTCTGTTCTGCTCAACAGTTCATCTTCGTTCACTTTGTTCTCTCCGTTGTCATCACTGGTTCTGTATGTTGATTGTTATCGGTTGTGAAGCTTTATTGTAGAATTCTCTGTAGCGCTGTAAAATCTGGTTGTAGTGACGAATCTTCTCATTCTCGTTCATGGTTTGGGATTCTATGATCTTTCTCATTCCTCTGTCCACGTCCATCGCAGTAAGCTCTTTTGGTTCTCTGCGCACCAAACGCTGTCGATCTAGCAAGCTTTCCAATAAACTGGGTTCGACCAAAACGTATTCTTTTTCTTCACTTGTTGGATTATGCTCTGGTTCTGGCTTCTTTCCTGCTCCGGTCATTACTGTACGAGGCATTTCTATTGGAGGTATTGGTATCCACGGCTTTCTGGTTGGATTATTGTTATGCACCTGATACAGTTTTGAGAGTTCAATTGGTTCCAATTGGTTTATTCGTTTGCATTCTTCTCTTTGACCAATTTGTGTCCAATGGCTTCCGGCTTGTTCAACATATTCTCTCTGATGATCCTTTGGTCTCCTTTTTGTATGGATCTTCTCATGTCTTTTCAGATTGTCTCTTCTTTTGAACATCTTTGCACACCTGAAGCATTGGAAGCGTTTAGGCCCGTGGATGGATAATTTATGACGCAACAGACTTTTCTGCTGAATGAAGGATATCTGACATTTGTCGCAGTTATGGAGTTCACTCATTTCTGGACAGAAGTGAAATAATGTAATTCGGATGTTTCACCCCTATTTATACCATCGGGTGTTTATGTAAAAACACGGAATCCAACTTTACGGAGTCGGGTAGGAATCTCAGTTACGGAATCCCTTATATAGCCTGTTTATAGATATTTTACATTGACCGCTGTATAAAATGCCTCATTGAGGGCTTTTACATAGCCCTCATGGCCTTATACGACAAAAAGGGCTGCCAAAGGCCATATGTTTTCCAAATAGGGGTGCCGAAATTGGGGTGCTTTCTGGAGAATCCATTTTTTGTCAAATGAGCTAACGAGCAATTGCTCGTTCGAATGACTCCTCGAACGACTCTAAGCCTCATTTCAGAAAAAAGGGGTGCCAAAGGTCATATGTTTTTCAAAAAAGGGGTGCCGAAATTGGGGTGCCTTCTGGAGAATCCCTTTTTTGTCAAATGAGCTATCGAGTAATTGCTCGATCGAGTGACTCGACATACTGCCCGAACGACTCGAATCCCATCGAGCAAATGAGCTAACGAGCAATTGCTCGTTCAAGTGACTCCTCGAACGACTCTTAGCCTCATTTCAGAAAAAAGGGGTGCCGAAGGTCATATGTTTTTTAAAAAAGGGTGCCGAAATTGGGGTGCCTGGGGATATTGCCATTGGATATAGAGGTGACGAGAATCCTTGTAATAAGGGGAGATAACTCTGTACAATTAAGTACAGGTTATGGGAAATCAAGCAATCTGATTGGTTGGTTATATTCTATATAAAGGATCTAGATAAATGAAACAACAAGAGTACTTGGAATAGGTTCAGAACTAACAAGAATAGACCAGAAATTGCTAAATATAGTAATAATAAGGTAAACTGTTCCAACTAGTAGGCTCTTCTACGCTACTGGAGTATACTCTAGAACAATGGAACATGGCCAGGTAGAGGAAAACTATTGCATTTATAGATAGAAGCAGAGAATTCTGAAAGAATTCAAAATAGTAAAAGTTGGGTGGATTTTGGTGATTTGGAAGGATTGTCGGGTTGTTTGTGGTAAATAGATTTACTCCGATTCAATCAAACACACCCCCTGAACATACCCCTGTCCTATAAGAAGGGTTTAGGTAACAAAGCAACCACGTGCTACCATAGAAACCAAGATGGCGGCATCCAGTATACAAAATGGACGACGGAAACACATATCACCCTAACAACACGCGCTGCGCATGCGCACTAACACCACGTATCACTATGGGAATGACGTCACAACATGGCCGCTCACGCGGGTTACTATGACAACACAACATGGCGCCACTGAGTCACGTGACATGACGTCACTTCCGGGGTCCGGAAACCTTTCCCTCAAAAGCCCGAGACATACTACTCGGGTTGTTAATAAACTGTAATGCTCTGAAAAGTCATGTTATTATTATATTGGCCTCGCTAAGTTTCAACAACGACGCCGCTTTTCAGTGGACTATTGTGAATGAGTGTTTTTGTTCTACCAGGTGCTTCAAGTCTATCGGGGTTGCAGCGCGCCTACGGCTCAATACAGTTTAATTGCACAGTTACATTCACCTACAATGTTTTCGACATATGGGCGGAGTGAAAATAAAACAATCTTACGATAGGAAAAATATTCTTAAAAATTTTGAAAAATGCAAGCAAATCGGCTATCCTTGAAGATAATGATATTATACCGGATTTAACCATTTACCTTACAGGAGGAGCAGACGACACTTGCAAAAAACAATTCTTGAATAATTTTTTTTTTCATTTTTTGTCTCAAAAACATAGGTTATGACCCCTCATTGGAACGAGCACGTTCCAAAGAGGGGTCATAACCTATGTTTCTGAGAAATATAATTTGAAAAATAATAAAAATTATTGGCGATTTTTGTGAATAGCGCTGGCCGGTTTTGGCCGTTACGTTGTGTAAAGGGTTAAAGCTTGAAAAATTATTTTATTTCAGATATGTCAATACTTCTTCTATGGTCGATAATGTTTTCCACGTTTCTTATGCCAAAAATCACAACAGGTACGTCAGAGTGCATTTTTGAATGTATTGAACTTGGATACAGCTCCGATGATGTCTGTGACTGTACGGAGCTCCAGATGAACGACACTCAATATTATGTTATATTCTGAGTTGCGCAACGCACATATCAATACGGGTGTCGAGAATACAATTGGTGTATCCAGTGACAAAAATACTGCATAAAAATAAAACGATTTTTTAAAAACTGAAAAGATAACGAAAATACTGGTTCAGGACAACCACTTGACAAATCAACCAAGACGAGTGAAAATCCCTTTGATAAGTTGTTTCACACCAACCGTCATCCCCCAGACTTGTCTAAATACTAAACAGGAAATGTATTAATCTTGTTATTCTTTTGTTTTGCAATTTTATAAAAAAAAATGAATCGATATGCTACAAATTTCAGTTTTAACATATCCCAAAAGATGCTAATGAAACATTTACCCATCAAGCTTTGGACAATCGATGGAAAGACCGCACAGAATCCGAACTGAAATTTAGAAAAATGCAAACAAATCGGCTATTCTTGAAGATAAGGATATTATACAAAAAAATTCATTTATATATTTATTTAACCCTTTACCTAACATGAAAAGCAGACGACACTTGCAAAAACAATTCTTGAATAACTAATTCTTTCCGTTTTTTGTCTCAAAACATAGGTTATTACCCCTCATTGGAACGAGCTCGTTCCAAAGAGGGGTCATAACTTATGTTTTTGAGACAAAAAATGAAAAAATAATAAAAATTAATTGGCGATTTTTGTGAATAGCTGCCCGGTTTTGGCCGTTACGTTGGGATTGCAACGAAAGTGGTTGATTTTGAAACAAAAGCGATAAACTGAGATAAAAGCAAACTTTTGTTGCAATAAAAGTGATTAACTGTACCATATGGGGCTGTTCTTGCACAATTAAAGATCAATCTAATAAGGGAAAATGGCAGACAAAAGTACCAGAATTTTTATTTGTTTTGCTTGACAACTCCAATTTCTTTTTTTCATTTGCTATGGACATGGCTGGGTTGTGGAGCGGAGGAGGGGGATTGTTGTCTGCAAAAATAATTTCTTACACAGATGTAAGTGATTGTGTTGGTAGGTGGGTGTCAAAATACATTTTCCCGAAGGTTTGACTTTTTCCCTTCATAGTATTCGAGAAGAGCGAGGCCATGAAGTTGCCGCTATGGAAGTCATCCCACATATCTGAGCCATTGGGCCATGGAGAGGCGTTAACATAAGTTGCATAACTTGCTCGCTAATCCTTGTAGAACAATAAGCTTAAAACTAAAACATGTATGCGGTAATTGTCTCATTTACCCATTACTTTATACCAACTTCATGTCCTTACATACTGTGCCGCTATTATTCCACTGTACTGGTTGGCTGATGTATTGATTGACTGATTGATTGGGTGGTAGCTTACATGTCACTCAATGTTAGCGCTTACTTGGAACAACCTGCAGCGCCGTGTCATGTCATTAACACTTATGCTGCCGAAAGCGACTATTGTCACCTACTTTATGATGATTATCTGTACGTTCTGGTATGCGCAGATCAAACCTACCATATGATTAATTGTTGGAAAGGGCTCAGGGAGCCCTTTCCAACAATTAATCAGATGGTAGAGTTTCAAGTATGACATAAATTTTAATAAATTTCCTCGCATACAGACGTACATAGAGGTCCTCCATACATGGCTAAAGTGGGCGTGGCAGTAAAAAGGCTAAATAACAGAATGGTGTGCTCAACCAACATTTTCCATGTATGCTTCTGTTCCAATCACAGAATCTCCCGCTGCAGGCAATATTTACCTTGGCCCTATTTTTCTGTTTTTACTACTTGCTTCCTATGAGATAGAAAATGTTAACTGGTCGAGTGCTAAGTTATTTTTGGTCATCAAAATTTGTTCATGTGTCTTTGCCTTGTTGCAATTTATGGGAGAGTGCCAAGAGGCACTCTCCCATAAATTGTAACAAGGCAAACCCATATAGACTGAGTCATTTCACTTCTAAGATAATATGAAGCACATCCACAGAATATGACACCTTTAGGCTGGGATACCTGCTCTTCATATTAAAGCCTTGATAGTGGCTTCTAGCACTCTTCCGGTTAAAATGAAAGTGTATGCTATTATTCATTAGAGAGTACTATTTCTGATAGTGTTTCAGTTATAGCATGGCATGACATAGGCATAAAATCAGTTAGATATGATCATGTATACCTCTGGTCCATATTAGGAGACAAGCCGGTTATGGGGTAGAATACAGAAAATGAACATTCACCCTGCCTAGCAGCCAATTAGAACTCGTAATTTAGTTTAGGCATCTCTGGGCATCTTTATATTATTGTCTTCTATCTTGAAATAAGATCAAAGAGAATAATGTGATGTCTTGATGGGTAAGCGCAGTTATGGTGTCTCTTTAGTGAAAAAGGAAAGTAGATGTAAAGGAATTCGCTGGATAAAAAATTAAAGAAATGACAGGATGGGTCCTATATCACAACGTGCTACTCTTGTTAGCCCAAGATGGGAGCTTAGCCAAACCCATTTCGGTTTATTTTGGGTTGTTTTGGGTGATTTGCGAACATTATCTGGTAGTTTGTGGTAATTAGATTTACCCCAATCTATTTGAACGCATTCCTAGAACACACCCCGTCATATTTAGGACCATATAGCACTACGTGCTACTCTTATAAAAATGATTCTAGAAGAATTCGAAAAAAATAAAGTCGTTTTGGTGATTTTGGGTGGATATCAGGTTCCATTGGGTATTTAGATATTATCCCATTCAATCGAAGATGACCGTCGAACACATCCTCGTCACATACCAACCATGTTCCACCATAGAAACCAACATGGGGGCCTCCAGTTAACAAAATGGACGACGGAAGCACGTGTCACTCGAACAACACCCGTTGCACATGCACACTGACACCACGCATCACTATAGTAATGACACCACAACATGGCCGACATGGCGTTGCTGGGTCACGTGACTATGACGTCAAATGAGATGATACCCCCCAAAATAGTGACATACTATCACAGTACTCCAGATCTTGTAACAAAAGTAGGTGCAATATTCAAATATTTTCATGTTTTGTATTTTCTCCACTGAGTTACTGAATAGGTTTTCCCATTTTTGTTTTTCAGGCCAATCGTTGCTTGGGTATATGTACAATGTGTTTGGTGATCCGCATTTCCAACACGACCCACAAGACGTGCACGAAATACCTCACCGACAACTAATAACTACTATTAAGCCCACGACAACCACACATATTTGTGATTTACTTTGTATGTTGCAGAGTGGTGGAAATGCATGTGAATGTAGCAAGCCAGGTGTGCCTGGACGGAAATAGTTTTATTAAAAAAACTGAGCAATAGATAATACTTTAGTATTTATTGTTTTATTTGTACAGATATGAAAATTACATTTAGGGACGTGAAAACTGGATGGATTTCAGACATTATGATAGACGTTAGGGCCCTTCGAATCGGAAATTTCACATCGCATCGATCTCGAATCAAATCGGACAACAGGTTCTCGAATCAATTCTTTATTCGACTCGAATCGACTCATTAATAACGTTCACGTGTTCCAGTTTTCACCACCTCACGCAATGGATGTAATGGCATCTTTATCGTTCAGAAAATGATCTAACTGCAACGGTTTCTTCAAAGAAGAATTCTCTCTTTCTCTTGCTCGTGGCATTGTCGGGAAAATCGAATGTCGCCCCTTGAGTACAAAGAGGTTTAGTTGCGTATCCAATATGTCTGCATTGTCACAATTTATGGGACAGTGCCGAAAGGCATTGATGCATATTTTTTTAGTTGCGTGTCCAATATGTTTGCCTTGTCACAATTTATGGGAGAGTGCGTATAGGCACTCTCCCATAGATTTATTTATTTATTGGTGTTTAAGGTTACATATTTATGCACAATGGCTAATTGTGACCGTGAGAGTTTTACGGGTGGGGGAAGCCGGAGTACCCGGAGAGAACCACCGAGCATCGACGAGCAACTGTCAGCTCCTCAGCATTCTAACTCTGTTCAAGCTCCGCTCAAGCAGGGTTACAGCGGTTGAAGACATGTGCCCCATCGACGTACAGTACGCATTAGTACACGGCGTCATCATGCTCTCATGTAGGCAATCGGGATAGAGTGCCTTGCCCAAGGACACAGCGCGGGTCGTCCTGACGGGGGATCGAACTCTGGACCTCTAGCACAGAAGTCCAACGGTCTACCACTGAGCCACCGCGCTCCCTCTCCCATAGATTGTAACGAGGCAAATCCCCATAGATTAAATACTTTTATTTAAAATATAATATGAAGAGCATCGAAAAAATATGAAGCATTTGAATTGCATTGCCTACAGTTTGTTTTTACAGAAATGTTTTATTTTTCAAATTAAAAATGAATTTATTTGTATAAATATGCACTTTCTATAATTATGTTTGTAAAAAGACAGCCGAAATCCTCTCCATGTTTGCTCACGTTTTTGCAAAAGAAAATTAAAAATAAAACCGTCCCTCCTTCACTGATTTGAAACAAATGCCTGAGAATCAATTAATTTTTTTGTGTGGCCTTAGTTATGCAAATAGTTTTGCAAATTTTGCCCCTTGTCGTGTGACGTTAAAGAGTAAACAGAAATCGGAAAATATCCATCGTCCACTGCCAACTCCATGTCAACTGCCAAAACAGTATACAGTGGGTTAAATCTGGGGGCCAACAAAGACAGTTTTCAGAATAGAACATTTGTCTCTAGGGTGAAGAGAAGAACGCAAATAGAGGGTTAATATCGTGCGCCCCTTTATCAGTTTTCACGTCTTATCTCTTTTGAACTCATGTACATACTGTTATTCAAGTTTGGAGGAATTAGGTTCCATTCATTCTTTTCTTCATTTTCAACACTATCAGAATAGCGTACTTTTAAGTTCGTGGGATTTTATTTCAAAGTAGTGACACGGATTTATGCTAAAAGGCGGTGAGTTAGTATATAAAATATAGTCAGAATGTTCAGAAAATATGTATTTATTTATTCATTCAGCAGGAGAGTGGAGAGAACTACCTAGCAGCGGGTGTAACTGTCAGACCCTCCAACTTACTAACTCCACACAAGCAGGTTTAGCATCAGTTGGAGACATGTGGACCACCGACTTATTTTTTCACACAACTCCACCACGCAAACTGGGGTGAGCTGTGTACCACTCACCTCAGAAATGTTTCAGACGATTGTTAGTTGTGGCGTGTGATCACTCGCTTTATTTTATCTAACAATCAACTCAATTTGCACCCAAAAATTCGAAAAAAAACCGTTTGTATCAGGCCTTCCGTTGCCGATTCCTTAATCAGGCAGATTCAGTTTCCAGTAAACACCGCACTATCACATATATGAATTGTTATTTCGCATTAAAATATAGTTCCTTAAATTCAAAATTTTGACCAATTTCAACCCAATTTAAACTGAAAAATGGGGGGAAACGGACTTTATGTAACAGGCTTGTTAGATAAATCGTCGACTGAGTGCTAGAATGTTCTATGTCCTCTATGGGGCATAGAACATTCTAGCACTCATGCTACGAAATGTATTATCATGACCATGTCCATGTCCTGTAGATTCGAGGTCGTGTTTATAATCGAATCGCAAGGAATCTGATACAAATTATAGAACATGCACATGGTCATGATATTGTATATATACAAGGCGTGGGTTTGTTATTTTGCACATAAGTTATGCGCACCATGCAAGGGCCCAAGCTACCACGCTAACATTCAAATTATGTAAGGACCTCGACCATGTTTAAGCCATGGAACCGGTTCAGATTTAATTGGTTGCTAGACTGCTAACTGGAGTGCTAGACGTCACCATCAGGGCTTTCAAAAAATGAGGGCAAAAGAGCAAAAGCCAATATTTTCCTTGCTCATGTTTCATATTCAGCTAAACGCAACCGATATTGTTTATATAAAGTTGTTCTATTACAAACTATTGGAGAGTGCCCAATAACAAAATCAGACCACCAAAAATAATTGAGCCCTCAACCAGTTAATCGTCTGGAATATTTCTGTTGGTCTGACTAACTGAAACAGTCCATCCGGCGGTTCTCGTCAGATCACCGAAGTTAAGCAACGTCGAGCCCGGTTAGTCCTCGGATGGGTGACCGTCTGAGCGATCGATTCGGACCCCCGCGTTGTGTCCTTGGACAAGGCACTTAACCCCGATTGTCCACATGAGGGCACGATGACGCCGTGTCGATGGTGCGCATGTCTTCAACCAATCTAACCCTGCCTGTGCTGCAGTGCGGAGTTACGATGTTGGCGAGCTGGCAGCTGCTCATCGTTGCTCGGTGGTTCTGTGCGGGTACCCCGGCTTCCTCCACCCGTAAAACTGTCACGGTCATGATTAGCCATTGTGCATAAGTATGTGACCTTAAACACCAATAAATAAATCAATATAAATTCCATCCGATTCAATCTAAAAGATATCAATTTAATTTTCGCTGATCAACAAAATAAATATTTCTCAGCTGAGACTTGATTGGACAGGATTGTAATGACGTCACCATTGCCATCAGGTATGCTTGTTTATTAAATAATTGTGCATGAAGTCACGTGACATATTTAGTTTTATGATTAAACTGTGTAGTTCCTCTAATTGTATCTTGATGTTCGCAAGTTGAATTCAATACATATTGATTGGATTATCTATAAGTGGAGCACGAAAGAATATCTGTATATCATTTTTGAGTGAAGGGACATCGCAGTCTGAAGGCAGTCTCCACGAACTCCAAGAAATGTGGATAAACATATTGCCCATAACAGAGTCAAATTCCAAACAGAATTAGACCGGTGGTCTGAGAGCCTGGAAAAGTTCGTCTATGTCATTCAGAAATATTGAACAAATGGAAGGTATCTGGCGGCTTTGGGATGAATACCGCTCGTGCAAGTACGTATTTGCCATGCGTTCGAATAAAATAAACGTCAGCATCTACGCAAATACACTAGATTCTGATATTTTAGATTGAGCGACCTGTAAATCATTCAAAACAAATCAACTGATGATGGGTCAACTTTATGACTTTATTTGTGTTTTACCATAATATGTTGTGTTGAGTCCAGATATACCCACCATGTTCGCAAGACACAAGTCGAATTCTGCTAAGAATTGGAAGCTGTTATTGCCTAGAACCAGTCCAGTCCTTAAATAGTCCAGCGCCTATTTTTAGATTCACCACAGGCGGACTGGATTAAAGAAAGTTACCAGGAAATGAACTGGGGCGGACCGGAAGAAAATTTAGATTTTTCGAACGAAAAGAACGCTGCTTCCTTGCATCTGAGGGATCAATGGCAGAGCACGAAGAGAACATTTCGAGTTGATTTTTATATCATCTTTGTCGTTCATTCGGCAAAAGCGGTTGCAACAAAAGGCACCCCGGATCCATCGAGCCGACAATAGTTCGGACCAATGGGAGCAAAGTTTCATCTCTCGAACTGAAAAAATACTGTTTCCTTGCTCCGGGCGATCGATTGCAGACTATACCTCTTGTATTTCGATATGCTTGAGGTATAGTCTGCAATCGAATGCGCTCTTGGGGGACCAGTGGCAGTCCACGTAGACGACATTTCTATATACCGGCAATCTATGCAATCACTTCGAACTTTGTTCATTTTCACGAATTTTAATGCACAACAGGTGTTGAACTGCAGACACTTTGGGGGCCACGATGCCCCCAATAAGCGGGGGGGGGGGGGGGGGGGGGGTGGAGGGGGCGGCAACGGGAAATGTCTGGAATTTTTCAGTTCGTCGGAAAAGCGACCGTACAGTACGTGAAGAGTGGATTGTAACTAAATCCCCCCCCGCAGAGTGGAATTATCACCCATAAGTTATAACCTTCAAATTGTGTACATATCGACAAGAAACACAAACAATGAAGAGTGGATTGTAACTAAATCCCCCCGCAGAGTGGAATTATCACCCATAAGTTATAACCTTCAAATTGTGTGCATATCGACAAGAAACACAAGCAATGTTTCAGCCAATGGACCTCCGGGTTCAACCCGGAGGTCCATTGGCTGAAACTTTGCTTGGGCTGGTTATGCTTTGCAACAAATTTGCAATTATTGTTTGGGTGGAATCTCCACTTTGCGGGTGATTTAGTGATAATACACTCTCCACGTACTGTAGGTTCGCTTTTTTCCCGACAAACTGAAGGATTCCAGCCGATTGCAGAATCAACGCATAAAATATTTTTCAATTGAGACTTGATTTGGTGGAATCCTAGATGACATTTCCAATATGATTACACTTGTTTGTTTATTAAATAATTATAAATGAAAACCCATCACCGCCGTAATTTTGTGATTATGTCACATAGTTCCACTAATTGTGCTAATATCGTGATGTCTTCAAGGTGGAATGTGTACTCTTTGGTTGGAATATCTACAACTGGAGCACAAAATAATATCTTTATATCTTTTTGAGTGAAAGGTAACACTACGAAAAGTCTGCTGCACGTGTGAAAAATCTAGAAAAATGAAGTGGATTGCATGTCATTTCGTTGATGAAATAATTGCGAAACGGGCAACCTCATTTCAAATATTACGCATAGTGAAGTTAAACTATAACATTTGTTATTCGAGTCGAAAACATAGACAAAATTATGCGAGCTCTCGTCAAAGCAGAGGGCGATGATTTTAGTTTTATTGGAACACAGCATTATGTTGGATTTCGTGCATTTTGGCATGTCATTTGCGCAGATGACGAACAGCAACGGTCCCTAGAAACTTACGTTGCGTACATTGAATCGACGAAGACAATATGGACCCCAAGCATGTTTTTAAAATAAGAATTGAAATTAAGGCCTATAAAAGTTAAAATCTGTTTCTCAGGCACTCCCGCGTGGTCGTTTTAGCTGCCGGCATGCTCTTTTTTACAACCAATGCAAACTTAAAAAAAATGAAAAGGTTTATGTCTAATATTTTACGAAAGTTAATCAAATTTATAAATTTGTCCTCTGAGTGCAAGAAGGTTTTGCAATACACCACCACCTATGCTATTCTGTAGATTATGAGGTGAAGCCTAAAACATAAAACAAACCAAGAACATAAATTTTTGATGGCAAAGAAATAATTACTAAAATAAAAAATAAAATAAAAAAAACGCCCGCACACATGCAATTTTACAAAGAGAAGATCTAATTATGGAGCCTAATTATTATAATTTAATTCCGAGTGTTTGCTTCTATTATAATGCACCTCTGTTATTTATATCCTTGTAGTCATATCAACATTTTGTACAAACGAGTACACGACATCAAAAGTTATTGCGATGAATTGACGGATACATGGTCTGAGGTTTGCGGTTCGGAGTGTATGTTCAACCGAGACGCAAAGCGTCGAGGTTGAACATACGCTCCGAACCGCAAACCGCAGACCATGTTACAGTCAATTTATCACAATAACGTATATGTTCCAATAGCCCAAAACCTACATCGTGAAACACGAGAGGCTTATTTACTCATCTTGTGATAGTTAAAAGTTGCCTTGTTCAAGGCAACTTTTAACGATCACATGTTTAGTAAATAAACCTCCCGTGTATCCACGACGGCACTGGGTAAATAATCAATAAACCAGATAAACTCATTCCATCTTAGTTCAAATCGAATATCGGTTTGTAATTTAAACAACACTTCATCCGGAACACCGTATGCTGCACACGTGAAACATCCAGAAAAATGAATCAGCTTGCTAGTCACTCCGTTGATGAAGCAGTTACGAAACGGACGACGTCATTGCCAATATTTCGCGTTGTGACGTCAGACGGTAACATTTGCCACTTGAGCCGTAAACATTTAATACACTAAGCGAGCTCTCGTTCAATCAGTGGAGGAGGATTTTAGTCTTATTGGAACATACGTCAATACGCGCGGTTTCGAATACTCATGAGATAAAATGTAGCATGAATGCTAACTAAACATCCACATACAGTAATTACAGGTTAATTATATCGATAAATGGATGGGACAAAGCAAAAACATTCATACGTGTGGAAAATTATTCATAGAGTTGTGAAAAACTCAGCTCGACCAATGATATGCAATCAAATTGACTATCATCAAAGAAAATTAAATTGTATAATGTTCACAAAAACAACAACATTTTCGATAAAAGGTCAACACTTTTGAAATAAATTATTATGTGGGATTGTCTGGATAACTTTATTGCGTCACAGGAAAGTGTACTTTCACTATCGTGAAATCAACTCTCCGCTCGGGAGATATCGAGTTTTACAACTTCAACATTTTCTCGATATTGAAAGTTGTGTGTATAATAAATTATGAAAATTTCAATGGTGGTAGTGTCTAGTGAGGCTGGAATTAGCTGGTGGCATAGCTACAGATGTTGTTTTGGTTTACATAGCTGAGACAACACTCAGTCTTTATTTTCAATATTATTTATGTACAATTTCCACCAGAACTATACATATTTTGAGACGACGGAAATGACTGATGTCGGGAGCGCGGTAGCTCAGTAGGTAGAGGTGCCGGCTGCAAGCCGAGAGGTCCTCGGTTCGAATCCCACCTGCGGCAACCGCGCTGTGTCCTTAGGCAAGCCACTTCATCTCCATTGCCCTCGTGGGGGCACGATGACGCCGTGTACTAAGGCGTACTGCACCCCGATGGTACGCATGTCTTCAACCAATCTAACCCTGCCTGTGCTGCAGTGCGGAGTTACGATGTTGGGGAGTTGGCAGCTGCTCGTTGTTGCTTGGTGGTTCTCTCCAGGTACTCCAGCTTCCTCCACCCGTAAAACTGTCACGGTCATGATTAGCCATTGTGCATAAATATGTGACCTTAAACATCAATAAATAAATAAATAAATAAATAAATAAATGACTGATGTCAACCTACACTGCAGTGAAAAGATTCGAATGGAAACGAATCGTGCAGCGGATTCGAATCGAACCGAATAGCATTTTAAGACTCGAAATCAAATCGAACTTCGAAGCTTCGCAAGGCCCTAAATTATTGTAACTGATTGTAACGACTTTTGAGTAAATGAGTTGTTCAGGATTTACTTTAAAACCAGACAAGTTAAAAATGGCGTCTTCAATCATTTTTGCATAGATTTTCTATTAATTTCTTGTTCTAGTGTAAACTTAAAGAAGGAACAGACAATATTATTTAAGGAATTAACCCAACGCACAGAATATGAAATTTTTCATATATCAGTTACTGTGTTTTAAATTTAACAAACAATTTCAACAAAACCATATCATGTCACCCCCGCATTGGTCAAATTGTAGTGTCCGTTTCTTCTAGGACAATATTTAATTTTTTCACTAGAACAAGAAAATGATAACAAAGCTATGTAAAATTGGGCAACGAGAAAAAAATGACTGATTTAGTCATCAGATGTCAATGTCACCTAACTTACATCCGGGGTTTAATCCTTCACACAACGCACACGATATCAAAATTTATTATTTTATTTATAGTTTTTCAAAAGTTTTCAAACAACGAATCATATCACATGACTCCTCATTGGAATGATATCGACGAGCTCATTCCCATGAGGGGTCATATGATACGTTTTGCTGAAATTATTTGAAATATATATTTTTTCAACTGCTTAATTTGAAAACTACACAGCGGATGCCGCCTATCCGTTAGATAAAGGGTTAACGTAATATGGTAGATATAGATATGAAGTCAGATTTAATTCATAATTTTTGTTTATAATAATTAATTAATTAATTTTTTGATATTTAACGACACTTTCGATATCCACGGTCACCTTGTGTTGGACAGTTATAAGGATAGAAGAAGCCTGAGTATCCGGAGAGAACCACTGAGCAACGGCAAGTAAACTATAACTTTCGAATTGTGTACATAAAGGAAAAAACACAAGCAATGTTTCAACCAATGGACCTCCGGGTTAAACCCGGAGGTCCATTGGCTGAAAGTTTGCTTGAGCTGGTTATGCTTTGCAACAAATTTGCAATTATTGCTTGGGTGGATTCTCCACTGTGTGGGTGATTTAGTGATAATACACTCTCCACGTACTGTAATAGTTCAATGAACTGTGAGCTGTTCATATCAGGCCTTGCTTTAATTTATCCTGGTTAGTACTGATTAATTGGCAAAGTGATTCAGGTCGATGGATAACGGGGTCGAGTAATGCCGCAGCACTAGAAGCAATCAGGGGTGACTCCACACAAGCAGGGTTAGCATTGGTTGAAGACGGGTGCACTATCGACTTGCATTACGCCTCAGTACACAGCGTCATCGTGCCCCCACTTGGGCAATCGGGATTAAGTGCCTTGTCCATGGTTCAACGCAGTTACCCACGGTAGGGATCGATCCGTGGACCTCTTTGATGGAGGGGAACTTGAGGAAATTATACATAAATGGATTTAGGCTCGTTACATCATATTTCAGACATCGATATATCGGTGTTGGAAATTTCAGAATTTTATTGAAAGTATATTACCAAAAAAACCATTTGAACCACCCCAACTTTCCCCACTTTTTCTGAATGTTTTATGAAATGACACAAATCCCAATTGTCTCACAAGGAAATGTTTTTAATTGCAGTTTGTCCCTGCGCTCCCTTGACCATCACATCGGCCAATAAGTGGGCAACCGCCGCAGACTTGTCGCAATCCACGCGTGGACAGTGATGTCCACACATGCGTTTACCGGGTAATAAAAATCATCATCAGCAAAATTTTAATTAATGAAGCACCGGGTTGTACCATAATTAGTGTAGGGAATCTTATATTATTGCGTCCGAGGAAATATTACCCATCCGTGGAAAGTGCCCAGTTCACGGAGGTCGTACTGTAGGCCACGGATAGTGCTTTGAAAATTCCAAACTGACTAGAAACATGGAAGCATAATATCTGTGTACATTTCATCATTAGATCTGCAGTCTGGGACCAATACTATAAAACTTTTACAATTGTATTTTCTAGAATTGTATTTTCTGCTTATTAATATAACTGACTAAAATGAACCATAAGCATTTTAAAAGAGGTGGCAATTTGCCAATTGACAAATTGCCACATCTTTGAAAATACTAATGGTTCTTCTCAACCCATTTAAAGTGGTAACTAGAAAATACAATTGTAAAAGTTTAATAATATTGGCGCCAGGTCAGGATCCAGTTCGTATTGTCATTCACAATATAGGTGTCTATCGTGTGTTTCAGTCAGAGGTGGACACACCCGATACTGACATGTAAAATCTGTTTTTTGGATACCGACCGCTCGTGCGCGTGATGGGTGATACCAAGGATATTCTTCGATGAACTTGTCCAAAACGATCATTAGTTTGTCAAGAAATGAATTAGCTTTCACGTGGTACACATTACTGTCCATTATTGCTTCGTCATGGTTTTTCGATAGGTGACACTTTGAGTTACCTCCCTTATACCATATGCCCCGAAGCATACACTGTTTTACCAACACCTGGCTTGCGACACAATTGCCGATGCTCGCTCGGTAAATAAGGCAATGTATTGCCACCCAAAATGTCGATTCAGTAATATCGGATAGGAATACACACACCTGTCGAGTTTGAAGTCGATTGGGCCGTGAGAGGGGGGGGGGGGGGGGGCTAAAGAGATACGGCACTTCACGACAAACAGAAACGACAGGGCACATCACGACAAACGGAAACGACAACGAGAATAACTCAAGTTGTAGTAAGGTTGAGATCGAAATGTCTGGGGCGGTTCAAAACTTTGTGTAGTCTCTGCTATGTATATATATATTTTCGAGACTTTAGAGAAAGTCCAGTGGGTTTATTATTAGAACCATTGTCTCAAACATCCAAACTGACCGACCCTGGTGTAGGTCATCTGGTCAAATCATTCCCAAACCGATAAGTATAGTATAGTCGCCGTGGACAGGTCGTAATCCATGCGTGGGCAGTGATGCCCGCGCATGCGTTTACCAGGTAAAAAATCATCATCAGCAAAATTTAAATTAATGAAGCACTTGGTTGTACACGGTGCTTCATTAATTAAATTTTTGATGATTATTCCTATAATTAGTGTTTGGAATCTGATATTATCATATAACTCGCCCGTTCTGTTCACTTTAAAACATTTGATATTTTGTTTTCATATTAATCAGTGATAAATAACGCCTTCCATCAATTTCATTGGTCAGTTTCAAAACTAGACAATTTGATTGGCTGAACAAAATACAACTGGGCCACATTTTCATAATTTGCATAATTAGAGTTGGGAGCTTTCATTTGTCAATTTCAAAGCTGGACAATTTGATTGGCTAAACAAAATACAACTGGGTCACATTTGCATAATTTCAGTAGGGAGAATTTACGTTATCTGTCCTATTTAGGGTGGGTTATATTGTATTAATCTTTTATCTATAAGAAAAACGCCATTCATTTTCTTTTATATTTTCACTTTTTGCTTCCAAAACATAGGTTATGACCCTCATTGGAACGAGCTCGTCCCAAGCAGGGGTAATAACCTATGTTTTGGAAGCAAAAAATGAAACTTTTTAGTTATACGAGGATGTTTTTTCCAAGTGCCGTTTACAACTCAAATTCTTAGCCTCGTTTCATAAATATTATATGAGAAAAACACTCATTCCATATCCTCTATTCATTGCGTCCGTGGAAATATTGCTCACCCGTGGAAAGTGACCAGTCCACGGCGGCCGTACTGTACTCGGTTACAAAGGTATTCTAGTTTGGGTATGTGTGCATAAATTGTTGGTAATTTCGTTATAATGATTTTTTTTAAAATAAAAGCAAAAAATGTGGGTATGTTTTGGTTTGTATATTCTGTCTTAAATATACATTTGCCGATTTCAAGAATAAAGGTACTCGGAGTATTGGGCTAAGTTGCTCAGATCTGCAAAAATAAAATGACTCACCTGCAATTTGCCTCACGAGCAAAAAAGCTATGCTCGATTGCTCAAGTTTGCGGTGTCCTGTGCACGATCTTACTACAAATGTCGAGTTTCTTTTTCGCAAAGCATTGTGTATCCCGGATGAAAGGTTCAAACAGTTGCTTATATTTCAGATATGCCAACACTAATTCTATTGTCGATAATGTTTTCCACACTCTTGATGCCTTCCATCACAGCAATTACCTCAGAGTGTATCTATGATTGCATTGAAGTAGGATATAGCTCTCGTGATGCATGTGACTGTTCGGGGATCGAGACGAAAGGTACTCAATAGTATTTGGTATTCTGGGTTCAGTAACGCATATACCACAATGAGCAACGGTCATGCCCTTGCAATACAGACTGAAAACGCGCAGTACGAATTTGAAAAGGATTGCGAAAACTATAGATATGACAAAAAGCGAGTACGTGCACCAGGAAAACAGTGTCCAGAAAAAAACACTCGTCCTGTTATACATGACGATTTAACCCTTTACCCAACGAATCGCCCGAATCCGCCGGCGTAATATGCAAATTCAGCAGCTGAAAAAATATTATTTTTCGAAAAATTTCAACAGAACCATATCATGTGACCCCTCTTTGGAACGAGCTCGTCGAGCTCGTTCCAAAGAGGGGTCACATGATATGGTTTTGTTGAACTGTTTTAAAAAAATTCAAAAAATGATATTTACAATAATAAATTTTGAAATCGTCTGCGTTGGGTAAAGGGTTAATATCAGATTTGTGGAGTGTGGTCCACTGGTCTCTATACATGTACTACAGGATTGCTGGAAGCTCACTGGTTACAAATAAAGAAGGGTCCCCACCTGCTTCCACCTTGAGGGAGAGGTGGTAAATCGTTGCTACGAATAGACAATGCAGAAAAGCTTTTATTACACATCCATTAAACGTCAAACCTTGTATTTAACGGATTCGCCACTATGACATAAATGTTTCTGTATTTAACTGGTGATGTACAAGCCGGAACTTTTTCCCAGCGTCGTATATACTAGTTCCTTTCCCGTCGAGTTATTAGTTACGAGTAGAATGTCAGGGGCTTTTGAGGGCCCATTCGGGGGATCTCATCGGGGGATCTCATCTGACGTCATGTCACGTGACGTAGTGGCGCCATGTTGTTGTCATGGTAACCCGCGTGAGCGGCCATGTTGTGGCGTCATCTCCATAGTGATACGTGGTGTTAGTGCGCATGCGCAGCGCGTGTTGTTAGGGTGATACGTGTTTCCGTCGTCCATTTTGTATACTGGAGGTCGCCATCTTGGTTTCTATGGTAGCACGTGATTGCTATGTTACCAATGGCTTCTAACAAGACAGGGGTATGTTCGGGGGTGTGTTCCTTTGTGGAAGAGTAAATCTGATTACCACAAACAACCCGACAATCCTTCCAAATTACCAAAATCCACCCAAAATCACCGAAATTGACTTTATTTCCCCAATTGATCCGCTTAGCACGTAGTGATATGGTACTAAGGGGGTACAAAGGGGTGTGTTCGATTGAACAGGAGTAATGTTCTGGCTTAGAATTCTCCCAGAATCCCTATCCCATGACGTTTTTTCCTATTAAGAATAGCACGTAGTGCTATAGGACAAATTTACCCAGAATTCTCTGCTTCTATCTATATATGCAATAGTTTACGTCTATCTGACCATGTTCCTTTGTTCTAGAGTATACTCCAGTAGCGTAGAAGAGCCTATTATTTGGAACAGTTTATCTTATTATTACTATATTTAGCAATTTCGGGTCTATTCTTGTTAGTTCTGACCCTATTCCGTGTACTCTTGTTGTTTCATTTATCTAGTTAATAACTAACCAATCAGATTGCTTGATTTCCCATAACCTGTATGCTGAGTTATCTCCCCTTATTACAACGAAGTTGTATCAGATTCTCATCACATCTATATCTAATGGCAATATCCCCGGGCACCCCAATTTAGGCACCCCTTTTTTGAAAAACATATGACCTTCGACACCCCTTTTTTGTCATATGTGCTTATGTGAAAAAGCACAATGTGACACAATGTGCCCTAGTACATAGGCACATGATTTATGTGCCGATATGTGCTTATGTGAAAAGGCAGAATGTGACACAATGTGCCCTAGCACATAGGCACATACGGGTATTTGAGGATACCTATTGCCTGGTATTGTATTATTTGAGGATACCTATCGAGGATACCTACTGGAGAATCCCTTTTTGTCATATGTGCTTATGTGAAAAGGCACAATGTGACACAATATGCCCTATCACATAGGCACATACGGGTATTTGAGGATACCTATAGCCTAGTATTGTATTATTTGAGGATACCTATCTAGGATACCTTCTGGAGAAACCCTTTTTGTCATATGTGCTTATGTGAAAAGGCACAATGTGACACAATGTGACCTAGCACATAAGCACATGCTTTATGTGCCGATATGCGCTTATGTGAAAAGGCACAATGTGACACAATGTGCCCTGTCACATAGGCACATACGACCAAAATGGGATTCCATAGCCACAGGCGTTTTCGAAAAAGGGATTCCACAAATGGGATTCCAAAAAGGGATTCCACAAATGGGATTCCGTTTCCATCTTGTCGCCAAAGCTCCAAGGCCACTACAGGTCTATGGTCTATCTGTCCTATCATTAGCTTCAACAACAGTCTTGTTCCATTGCGGCCTTGTACCAGTACTATTGGCTAAACTACCATCAATTACTTCCTAGCTATACCTTCGCTGAAGCTTTCAAAATGTTCCATCTGATTTCCCCTGTATACATATAAGGCATTCCGTAAGTGGCCCAGTCCGTAAAATTTGGATTCCGTGTTTTTGCATCGACACTCGAGGGTATGGAAAGGGTTTGATAACACCCAATTCAACAATGACTACAAGACTCTGAACAGAGACAACCAACCACTACAAAACAATAAAGGTACAAAACGAAGATCCAACATAACCAAGATCGAAATAAACATAACAAAGTGAAAGAATGTCAAACTAGTCGGATTGATCGAACAAGTTTGACAGACTTAACAGAACAAAGTCAACAAAGATCCAACACAACTAAGATCGAACTGATCAAAACAAAGTGACGAAAATCGAACTGAACAGATAGAAGAGAACTGACCCAATGAAGGTATCGAACTGAATTGACCATAACAAATTGAACAAAGTTCTGAACTATAACCCTAATGAAGGTATATATAATTAACCCCTTTGAACTGTTTGAATGAACTATAACCCTAATGAATGTATATATAATTAACCCCCTTGAAGTGAGTGAAGTATAACCCCTAACTATATATAATCTAAATAAATATTAACATCTTTTGAACTGAACGATTTTTTAAACTTCATGACAATATAACGAAAGGTGATCTGAATTTTTAAACTACAACCCAGTAAACTGAATTCTTCCAATATGGAATGGGAATACCCTCGAGTGTCGATGTAAAAACACGGAATCCAAATTTTACGGACTGGGCCACTTACGGAATGCCTTATATGTATACAGGGGAAATCAGATGGAACATTTTGAAAGCTTCAGCGAAGGTATAGCTAGGAAGTAATTGATGGTAGTTTAGCCAATAGTACTGGTACAAGGCCGCAATGGAACAAGACTGTTGTTGAAGCTAATGATAGGACAGATAGACCATAGACCTGTAGTGGCCTTGGAGCTTTGGCGACAAGATGGAAACGGAATCCCATTTGTGGAATCCCTTTTTGGAATCCCATTTGTGGAATCCCTTTTTCGAAAACGCCTGTGGCTATGGAATCCCATTTTGGTCGTATGTGCCTATGTGATAGGGCACATTGTGTCACATTGTGCATTTTCACATAAGCACATATCGGCACATAAAGCATGTGCTTATGTGCTAGGTCACATTGTGTCACATTGTGCTTTTTCACATAAGCACATATGACAAAAGGGATTCTCCTGAAGGTATTCTAGATAGGTATCCTCAAATAATACAATACTAGGCTGTAGGTATCCTCAAATACCCGTATGTGCCTATGTGATAGGGCATATTGTGTCACATTGTGCCTTTTCACATAAGCACATATGACAAAAAGGGATTCTCCAGTAGGTATCCTCGATAGGTATCCTCAAATAATACAATACCAGGCAATAGGTATCCTCAAATACCCGTATGTGCCTATGTGCTAGGGCACATTGTATCACATTCTGCCTTTTCACATAAGCACATATCGGCACATAAATCATGTGCCTATGTGCTAGGGCACATTGTGCTTTTTCACATAAGCACATATGACAAAAAAGGGGTGCCGAAGGTCATATGTTTTTCAAAAAAGGGGTGCCTAAATTGGGGTGCCCGGGGATATTGCCATTGGATATAGATGTGATGAGAATCTGATACAACTTCGTTGTAATAAGGGGAGATAACTCTGCATACAGGTTATGGGAAATCAAGCAATCTGATTGGTTAGTTATTATCTAGATAAATGAAACAACAAGAGTATACGAAATAGGGTCAGAACTAACAAGAATAGACCCGAAATTGCTAAATATAGTAATAATAAGATAAACTGTTCCAAATAATAGGCTCTTCTACGCTACTGGAGTATACTCTAGAACAAAGGAACATGGCCAGATAGACGTAAACTATTGCATATATAGATAGAAGCAGAGAATTCTGGGTAAATTTGTCCTATAGCACTACGTGCTATTCTTAATAGGAAAAAACGTCATGGGATAGGGATTCTGGGAGAATTCCAAGCCAGAACATTACTCCTGTTCAATCAAACGCACCCCTTTGTACCCCCTTAGTACCATACCACTACGTGCTAAGCCGATCAATTGGGGAAATAAAGTCAATTTCGGTGATTTGGGGTGGATTTTGGTGATTTGGAGGGATTGTCGGGTTGTTTGTGGTAATCAGATTTACTCTTCTACAAAGGAACACACCCCCGAACATACTCCTGTCTTGTTAGAAGCCATTGGTAACATAGCAATCACGTGCTACCATAGAAACCAAGATGGCGGCCTCCTGTATACAAAATGGACGACGGAAGCTCGTATCACCCTAACAACACGCGCTGCGCATGCGCACTAACACCACGTATCACTATGGAGATGACGTCACAACATGGCCGCTCACGCGGGTTACCATGACAACACAACATGGCGGCACTACGTCACGTGACATGACGTCACTTCCGGGGTCATCCACCGGGGTCATCCAGAATGGACCTCAAAAGCCCGAGACATACTAATGTTACGCTTCGAAAAGTTTCCAAATTTCGTTATACAATTATCGATCGTCTGTCGCGTAGTGTCAAAATGAAAACATCCAAAGCAAATTAAAGTCGATTCACAAAAAAATTAGTTAACCAACAATCAGATAATATTAAAAACAGTCACTTCCAACGACAACATTAACCCAGTCCCGTGGCAGTCCCGTCTGCGGATGCCGTTATATCTAAATTGGTCAACTTTATTTCGGTAAATATTCGGACATCTGGACATGCTTCGAACTTCTTTTAAAAAAGTTTCTCCCAGGTGTTTTGCAAATCTGCCCAAATTTGGATTCTTATTTTTAGTGACAGTAATAGCCACCAAATGGTTAGGCGTGAATGAATAGACACCAGCCGAAGAGAAACAGCGATACGAATTTCAACAAACACGCCCAACAGAAAAAATAACGGTTGTTTTGATTGTTTATCGATCCATTTGATCAGTACAGCTTCACACAAAACAAACGGACTCTTCACCTTTGTTTAAACATCGGAATAAAAATTTGTTTATTTAAATGAATTTTAATGCATGGAATGTGTAATAAACACAGAACGCGATGTGTGTTTTACATAACGAGTTGGAATGGCGTAGTCATATTTCGCCTGAGACTACGCCATTCCAACTCGTTATGTAAACCACCCACCGATTCAAACACACATCGCGTTCTTTCTATTTATGACACTCCTGTTCTATGAAATCCCAATCCACAGCAACACTGAACCATGCGGAAAATGAAAATCCGTTCCGCAAACATGTGCCGAACGGCAATCGTTGACGAACTATTTTTGGACGGTCACGTCATCTGTCAAAACTTAACATAACCCCGCCCACGTGGAATTTCCGTTTGACCTACAATCACCGAAGCCATGCAGTTTAAACGAAGCGATTGCTTTCGAATAAGCTATCGCAAAGACAATAGACTAAATAAAAACATCATGTGTGTAGAATTACTCCTAAAGTTTACAAATGAGAGTTCAAACCAATCATTATTAGCTGTATAATGATAACAAATTGAATAGAACTAGTTCAAATATGCATGTTCTACGATAGTACAAACATACGTACACCACATGTTTGGCCTATTTATAAATCTACCCACGGGAATTCCCCCAAATCGCACATGTGTTTGTAAACATTAGCAGACGATTGATCACCTGAAACTGAGCCGATTGCAAAATAACTTGTTGATAATTGTTAAATGAATTGCTGAGTGGCCTTCTAATAATTGTTTTTTTATAGTCGTGAAGGCATGTAATAAACACAGAACGACACGCGTGTGTGAATGAGTTCCGGTCTCGACATTTATCCTTCCGCGATGGCGCACGTGCCATATCGATTGACTCATTCACACGCGCGTGTCGTTCTGTGTATTTTCTCGATATTTGTCAGATTTCCGGCGTCTCGCAATTGACGATTGTTTTTTAAAGAAAATACTTTGATGTCAGAGTGAAACGAATATGTGGACGACGAGTAAAGTTTTTCACGGCAATACAAATTGAATATGTACACCAATATTTGAAAGTTGATATCGTATTATAAGTTTTCGTGATTGGCGTTCGTTTGATGTTTGATGATATGAAAGCTATTGAGCTGTGACTGCAGTCACAACGCAACAGCCTTCACATCATCAAACGCCACAAATTGGGGAGTTACCGCGCATTCCAACAATCTGATCGTATAAAGATCAGTGGTGTTGTCCTATCTGCCGTTATTCGCGGACAAATGTATATTTTCAACAGTAATATATTCTGAATTTCAATCCGTCACCAGTTTATTGTGAACTTCAAAATGAGTTCTGTAAATTAGGTCTGGCCGAGCCTTCGGTTGGATCGAGGTTTAATTTACTTGATGAGTTTTGCAAATTCCAACAAAATTTATATTTGTCCACTTGAACTTAAATATTTGCGAATTTTTTTCTGATATGGTATGTTAGTTCAAACATTTATATGGTCTTCCCAATAAACAACTTGGCAGACTACAGTCTATTCAAAACACAGCGGCACGCATTGTGACATTAGCGAAAAAGAGAGATCACATAACACCTAAGTTGAAAAGTTTGCATTGGCTTCCTATTATGGCCAGAGTTGAGTTCAAAATTCTCCTCTTCACATATAAAGTACACATGAAGCAGTCCCCAGCTTACATTGCTAATCTAGTAAAACCATATATACCGAAACGCCCCCTCCGTTCCACAAACCAAAATCTTTTAGAAGATAAATCCTATGTTCTCGCAAGCTACGGTGGACGTTCTTTTAGCTATAATGCTCCTAGACTGTTTAACATGCTACCAGAATTTGTTAAAACAGCCCCTTCTTTGACAGCATTTAAATCTAGATTGAAATTCCATTTATTTAACAAATATTTTTAAATCCTATGTTGGTCATCATTTTGTTTATGAGCAGTGTTGTAAAGCGCCATGGAACTTTTTTTTAATACTGTGAGATGTTTGCGCTATATAAATGTATATTATTATATTATTATTATTATATCAGTTCGACTGTAGTTTTTCATTGTGAGAGCATTGATCTTCAGGTCAAAAGGTCGCAAGTTCAATCCTAACCCGCTTTGTGTCCGTTGGGTCTTTGGGCAATACAATATCAATTGTTTGAGTGTGGGTATGATATCGCAGTGTGATAAAGTACATATCACGTCGATGGCACAGTACAGTAGCCGTGGACTGGTAGTAATGCACGAGTTGGCAGAGCTGACCACGCATGCGTTTACCAGGTATTAAACAATCACCAGCAGCAAATTTTTCATTAATGAAGCACCGGGTACTACATTAATTAAATTTGTTATGCTTATTCCTATAATCAGTGTTTGTAATATAATATTATTGTATCCGTGGAAATACTTCCCAGTCCGTGGAAAATGACCAGTCTACGGCGGCCACACTGTACATGTGACTTTAACCGTTTCTAATCCCGAGAGTATGAGATAAGTAAGGTGGAGAGTGTGACTGTTAGATGCAATAGCTCGATTGATCTCTCCGGATAATCCGGCTTCAGCGCTATATTTCAGATTCAAGGAGATTTAACCAAGCCTGATAGCTGAGATACATATACGATGCAGCTCTTGATCGCTAGGGAGAGAGTGAGACTTCGACTGGATCACTCACTACTTCACACACTCCGTGGTCGGAACAAGGGCTGTAGTAGTTCATTCCTTTTCTTGTCCTTTTGAATTTCATCTTGCCAGGTATTTTGAAATGCTTTTCGCGTCGTTCGTGGTGTCGAGCTGTGGTATCCAGTTACGTGTTTAATCTCTTTTTTCTTTTCTCTCTTTCTTGTTTTGTGCTTTCTTTGTCAGTATATTCTCTCCATTTTTGGTTTTTCCCCAATTAATCATTTTTTGTTCAGTAATTAATTGTATTGCAGTTGTTTTGCTGTCATGTAAACTTATCTGATAATTTATGTATGGGAGAAGAGTGTTTCTAATACTTTTTGCGATTTTGTTAGCAAATAAAATATGTTTAAACTAAAAAAAAGTACATTTAGGGTGCTAAATTTTAAATAATTTATCGAATATACAAACACACAAAAAAGTTTTGAATCACCCCAGTTTTCCAAGCTGTTTGGAAAGTATATTTTAGGGCTGAAACGGTTGGCTCATTTCATAACCGACTAATCGAGAGCTATAACCGGATAATATCCGGTTATCCGTGGCCATTATTTCACCGAATATGGAATCAAAACTATAAGAATTGGAAGGGTATTCTCAAACTATTCCGTAGTGTGTACACAAACGAACGTTGTCGAGTACTCGACAACGTTCGTTTGTGAACACACAACGGAATAGTTTCTGCGATTTCTTATTACTCACGGAAACTGCCGATCATTAACGAAGTCTTGAACGCCAAAGTCGATTATTTCTCAATATATCCAACGTGGTTTCGATGTGTAATCTATCACAAAGGAGAAGCAGCAGATTTACTACATTTTCAACGTGGAATGACAACCACTATCCATATCTGGGTAACCGGTTGACGGTTTTTCTAATCGGTTAGGTAGCTAATTGGTTTCAAAACGATTATCCGGTTAAACATTTCAGTACTAGTATATTTGACCGAATTTTTTAGAATATCACGAATCCCAATAGTTTCACAAAAAAAATAATTGAAGTTGGTCTTCGTGCGCCCTTGACCACCACAACGGCCAATAAGCAGACCTCGGGTTGTATTTTAAGGTGTAATATAAGTAACAGAAAGTTAGCTTGAAAATAGGTGACAGGTTATTTTCGATGTCGTCAACAATCTAAACAAAGTAATTATTTGTTACTTTTGTGTTTGTCACTTTTGTATCGTCCGTCCGTATTTATGAATAATGTTTCGCTGTTTTGAACAGGAAAAATGAAAAATTATAACATTTTTTAGATATATGACGCCATCTAAGATAACACACACCTATTCTCAAGCTAAAATTCCCATTACTTATATCGCACCTTAAACATCAAAAATAGGCTATTAACTTGAATTGCATGAAATCTCTGTGCATTTAAAATTTACATCTGTTTATTATGCAGCTTGTATGCTATTTAACCATTTACCAAACACACAGGGTATCAAAATTTATTTACTTAATTATTGTTTTTTTCAATTTATTCAAAACATTTTCACAAAAGCATATCACGTGACCCCTCATTGGAACGAGCTAGACGAGCTAGTTCCAATGAGAGGTCACTTGATATGCTTTTATGGAATTTTTTTTTAAAATTTCCCTTTTTTAATGCTAAATTCGTAAATTGCGCCGGCGAATGCGGCTGATTCATCACGTAAAGGGTTAAATATTTATTTATTATTTGTTTGCTTATTTAATGGCGTTTAACGACACTTTCGACAACCAGGGTCACCTCGTGTCAGACAGTTTCACGGGTGGAGGAAGTCGGAGTACCCGGAGAGAACCATCGAGCAAAGACGAGCAACAGTCAGGCTCTCTAACGTACTAACTCCACGCGAGCAGGGTTAGCATTGGTTGAAGACAGGTGCACCATCGACATGCAGTACGACTTAATACACAACGCCACCGTGCCCCCACACGGACAGTCAGGATTCTTGCCTAAGGACATAACGAAGTTACCCCAAGCGGGTATCGAACCCTGGACCTTTTGATGTGAATTCCAATTCTTTCAGGAAACGCGATATTGACTACAGTTAAAACTAGAAGTTCGTCATAAAATGCGCACAAATAACACGTCGGTATGCGCGTTAATCTACGCGTTATGACCATAGTAAGGCTATCAAATTCTGTACGTATGGCCTGTGCACAAGCAATGTTTCAGCCAATGGACCTCCGGGTAACCCGGAGGTCCATTGGCAGAAACATTGCCTGTGTTTGCTATGAGTAGCCAGGAGAACCTGCCGTGCTTTGGATGCCATTCCTACGCGCAATTAAGCCTAGATAAGCGCACAGTTCGTGACAGGACTTCTAGTTTTTACTGTAGTAATGTATTTTTCTGGATACCACTCGTGCACGTGACCAGTGATATCAGGGACATTCTCCTAAGAACTATTAGTCCATGCTACATTAACGCAAAACAACTACCACGTACTGTGCGTATAGCCAGTCTGTCGCTAGCAGGTTTATTTACAATCTTTACAAACATGTCGTCGTTTCAAAACTGAACAATATCCCCAGTAACACTGACACAGCCGGCCAGGAAAAAACAAAGATAAAACCCCTTTTGATTTACGGACAAAAATAACTATGAAAACCTGTGTCCCACACCCAAGTGCATGTGCCAGCTACAGGGTAAGCCGTGGAACAGAGCTTAATCACCACTCAGAAAAACAGATAAATATCATTCCTATCATATTTTGATACGAAAATCCAGTATGAACCTGCTGAAAGAATTGGCTAAAGTGATCACAAAAAAAATCATTCAATTGCATTCAGTAAACACCTTAAAGCTCATTGGTCAGTTTCATTATACACTGACCAATGACTATTCCAAATTAGGCCACGCAAAAACATAATGATGTTTATTAATGCCGCCTAGACAAAATTTTCGCGCTATTCTGCGAAACGCGCGCAACAATAAGAAGCATTCATTTATTTGTCAATAAATAAATGAGCTTTTTAATTGTTGTTTTAATGTTTTGTCATTTATTCATATTTATTTATTTATTACGGGTGGAGGAAGCCGGAGTACCCGGAGAGAACCACCGAGCATCGACGAGCAACTGTCAGCTCCTCAACATTCTAACTCTGTTCAAGCTCCTCTCAAGCAAGGTTGCAGCGGTTGAGGACATGTGCACCGTCGACGTGCAGTACGCCTTAGTTCACGACGTCACCGTGCCTCCATGTAGACAACCGGGAAAAAGTGCCTTGCACAAGGACACAACGCGGGTCGTCCCGGACAGGGATCGAACTCGGGACCTCTTACATAGAAGTCCAACAGTCTACCACTGAGCCACCGCGCTCCTATTTTGTCATTTACACTGAAATGTTAGGGGTCGTTCGGGATCGCGGTGGTTCAGTGGTTACGGAATTATATTTCAAACAAAAAGGTCGGCGGTTGGATCCCCGCCAGGGATAACTGTGTTATGTCCTTTACTAGTTAATAGCATAATAACAGGTTAAAAGAGATGACAGAAACTGAATTATCCTGATTTCATTTGGATGTTTTTTTTTATCAAATTTACCACATACAGCAGCTTCTGCATCAATGTTCTCAGTTCAATTCGAAGGTAATATTTCTTATTCTTTGGGCGTTTCTTTTCCTTCGAACACTTCACCCCCATTGCCCACGTGGGGGCACGGTGACGTTGTGTACTAAGGCGTACTGCACGTCGATGGTGCATCTGTCTTCAACCAATGCTAACCCTGCTTGTGTGGAGTTGGTATGTTAGGGAGCTGACAGTTTCTCGCCGTTGCTCGGTGATTCTCTCCTGGTACTCCGGCTTCCTCCACCCGTAAAACTATCACGGTCATGGTTAACCATTGTGCAGAAATATGTGACATCAAAACACCAATAAATAAATAAATTTCCTTCGAAAGAAACTGCCCAATTATTTATTTATTTATTTATTTATTTATTTATTTATTTATTTATTTATTTATTTATTTATTTATTCACTCATTGGTGTTTAACCCATTATCTAACGAATCGGCCGCATCCGCCCGCATAATTTACAAATTAAGCAGTTAAAAAATATATATATGTTTAAAAAAAAGTTCAACGAAACCATATCATGTGACCCCTCATTGGAACGAGCTCGTAGAGCTCGTTCCAATGAGGGGTCGCATGATATGGTTTCGTTGAAATTTTTTTGAAAATTTGAAAAAAACAAATATTAAAATAATAAATTTTGATATCGTCTGCTTTGCGTAAAGGGTAAAAGTGACATATTTCTGCACAATGGCTAATCGTCACCGTAACATGGATATAAAGTCAAGTTTAATCAATCATTTACCCATGTTGCCATTTTAGAGGAATTCCACCCACTCTCCCACCCCCGCATTGGCAAGTGGGTCCTGTTATACCAGTAAAACAACTGAACATGTTTTCCACAGTAAACAAGCACTGCATCACTTCCTGGGGTTCTCACGGGGAGAATTACCAATAAGAGCCTTCATGACACAAATTTTTCCTCTGACTCGGCCTTGGTCCCTTTCCCAGAGAGGGCAGGAGAATTCCTGAAAGAAAGGTTGCAACAAAAATGAGTTCAACTCTCCTGCACATATTGATGGTTCCATTTATTTTCTTATCTGAGTCACTCACTGAGTTTTGTCATTTGTTCTTCAGGCGAATCGTTACTTGCAGATCTGCAAAGAGTTCTCGGTGATCCACATTTCCATCATCATCCACCCGATACGCACGATACACATCACCAACAAGCAACGACTATAAGTACAACGACAACCACGCATATTTGTGATTTACTCTGTATGATGCAGGCTGGTGGAAATGCGTGTGAATGCAGCATGCCAGGTGTGCCTGGACGGAAATAATCTTAATAAAAAATATGTGAAAAAAAGAATAATTTTTAATATTTATCTTTCCATTTGTACAAATCAGGGTCGTAGGAACCGGGGGCATACCCCCCCCCCCCCCCACCCCCCGCGTCCCGATTTTGTACTCTTAAGTAGCTGAGAGAGAGAGAGAGAGAGAGAGAGAGAGAGAGAGAGAGAGAGAGAGAGAGAGATTGAGATTAAGCAAATATATACTGAGTCAAAAAAGAAAGTATAATAAACTTTGAGGAGCAAGTTTTTTAGTATTATCGACTTTAATCCCAAACAAATTATTGTAAATTCATATTTCAAGTCTAGCTGGATGAATTTGCATAATGTCATGTTCTTACTGTTGCCAGCGTCACGTCAGGATGTCACAATTCAGACATGAGGTGAAATGAAAAGTTCACACATGCAGTCAATAGCGTGTACATCCACCGTTTGCCTCTTGGATGGCGCGTGGACCTGATATGTCTCTGGATGTCACCCTGTGGTATTGCGTTCCTCTCCTGCCTCAGAACATTGCGTAAATCGCCTAATGTCTGAAGATCATGAAGTCGTACCCGACGGTCCAATTGATCCCAAAGATGCTCGACTGGCGACAAATCTGGCGAAAGTGGGGGCCAGGGAAGAAGTTTGATGCTCGGCTCCTCAAGAAAGTCACGACAGATACGTGACATCGGGCATTGTCTTGCTAGAATAACTGCAATCCGACATTAGCGTTGAAAAACGGGACAACAACAGCGTTAAGAATTTCGTCCCTATATCGCTGGCCATTCAGATTACCATCGATGAAGCTCAACGTTCGATAGTGCAAGGAAATTCCTACTCAAACCATTACACTACCCCCGCCGAAACGACCGCATTCCTGCACGCAAGCATCAGAAAACCGTTTTTCCGATACACTCTTGCTCTACCATCAGAGCGCCGTAGGCAAAATCGTGATTCATCACTAAAAGGAACAGTACTCCAACGCTGCTGAATCCAGCGAACATGCTGACGTACCCATTCCATTCTGACGGTACGATGGCGTTGGGTAAGGATTGGTCCGTGATATGGACGCCTACTTCGGATGCCGCGTGTTGCGGACAGTTTGTGGACTGATTCTGTTGTTAGTTCTACCAGGAGTAATTTCCGCTGTCCTCGTCGCCGCAAGTGAGACGGCCTGATGTGTCGGTCTTGTGCTGGGGTCGTAACTCTTGGTCGACCTGAACGCGGTGGGTCGGTAGCAGATCCAGTGGTTTCAATCGAACACGCCCTATAGCACTACGCGCTACTATTTTAAGCCAAAGTATGGTGATCCTAAAAAGGATTCGTGGGGAATCTGGGCCTAGTAAACAATTATCGGGTTGTTTGTGGTAATTCTATGAAGTAAATATGAATTCTGGGGACAATCCAATCCAGAAAACTACTCTAGTTTAATCGAACTCACCCCAGGGTCTCCCCGTACTATAGCACTACGCGCTAAGCCGATAAAATGGGAATACAAGCCCGTTTCGGTAGTTTAGGGTTGATTTTGGTGATTTGGAGGGATTGTCGGGTTCTTTGTGGTCATTAGATTTACTCCGGTACAAAGGAAAATACCCTCCAAATATACCCATGTCCTGTTGTAAGACTTTGGGTAACATAGCAACCAAGATGGCGTCCTCCAGTACACAAAATAGACGACGGAAACACGTATCACCCTAACAACACGCGGTGCGCATGCCCACTAGGACGACGCATCACTATGGGCATGACGTCACAAAATGGCCGTTCACGCGGGTTACCATGACAACCAAACATGACGCCACTGAGTCACGTGACATAACGTCACTTCCTAGGTCCTGCCAATGAGTGACGGTTCCCTCATCTCCTACTACTCATGTGACCCCTCTTTGGAACGGGCTCGTCGAACTCGTTCCAATGAGGGGTCACATGATATGGTTTTGTTGAAATCTTTTGAAAAAATTTAAAAAATAATATTTAAAATAATAAATTTTGATATCGTCAGCGTGGGGTAAAGGGTTAAAGTCGAGCAAAAATGCACATTTTCGCTCCATATTTAATGAATTTTACCATCGGACTGAAACAACATTTCGGCTGAATGGGGAAATTTAGTGCAGCCAGACATATACATTTTCTTTGTGTCGAGGTGAATGAGTCCCAAGCATATCATTGTTTATTGTACTTCTACCATGCCACTAAGACAGGTGGGTCACCACTAAGATGATTGGATAAAACACGTTATTCGTGAATATACTTTTCCCCACGATGGTCCACCAGCATTCCAATGATCATTCAAATCCGACAAACATTGCTAAAGTTATCGTCCAGAAACCACAAAAATTTTTATTTTTTAAGTCGAAAATTGTACTAACTGGGCATTCCATTGGCTGAAAAGGGGATCAAATGGGTATACACCGCCGTTACTAATCTACCAGAATAGTCCCGTTGAATTGGATACACCACTTGAACATATCCTCACCCATACTAAACCATTCATTTCCCAAGGAGACCGCGTGTCACCTTAGAAACCAAAAAGAAGGTCCCATTGACCAAAATGGAATACGAAAAGACGTGTCACCCTGACAAAATCTGCTGCTCATATGCGGCTACACCACGTATCATCGTGGCAATGACATTACAGAATGATTACTCGCGTGTGTTACCATGACAATGCATGTGACGAGTAGCATGTGCCATGACGTAACTTCCGAGATCCACCATCAACGACCAGCAAAGATTCAACAAAATATGATGCACTGCGCTTATGCAAGCTCCACTGAGACGATCTCCATGTACGTACGGTATATCCTCCAAGTAAATGTTTGAAATACGTGAAAAATCAAAACTTCATTCAGTTTAGAGAAATGTCAATTTCTATTATTTTTTAATATTTTATTAGTCAATCATTTACAGGACGGGAAGGTGTATCGTTGCATGTATAGTACAGAATTAGTGGTCAACGTCAAGAACACCAGCGTGTGGAGATTACCACAGATAAAAAAATGAATTCTCCAAAAACGCATCAGAGCCACAGAAGTTCACAAGTAAAGTTTTAGCAAGCAATGGGCCTCCGGTTTGAAACTGAAGTCCATCAGCTAAAACGTTAAAGACCAACGCTACGGTTTTTTTTAAATTGTCGAGCTCGTTCCAATGAGAGGTTATAACCTTCACTTGGAGGGGTTGGAAATTTTTGGTTGTTCAGGAAAATCGTTTTAGAAGTGTCCACTTCTAATCGAGGTAGGCAATGAGTTAAGAAAATTGTGCATGAAACAGTGCAGATATTTTCAATCAGATGTTCATATGTGAACAAATAGTTTGAATGAGCATTGATTGAACGACTGTAGGTTGAGCGACTGTTGGTTGGACGACTGTAGGTTGGACAACTGTTGGTTGGACGATTGTGCAGTCCATCTTTGTTATTCCCCACACTTACGATACCTGTATCTGGGAATGACAACTGTGTATGTGTATCGTGGGTGTGTTTACCAGATAATAATCATCAGCAGCAAAATTTTAATTAATGAAGCGCCGGGTTGTACCGGGGAGGGTTGTACCGGGGAGGGTTGTACCCGGTGCTTCATTAATTAAATTTTTGAGACTTATTCCTATAATTAGTGTTTGAAATCTAATATTACTGCTTCCCTGGAAATATTGCCCACGCGTGGAAAGTGACCAGTCCACGGCGGCCGTACTGCATCTTAACTGCATCAAGGTGTTTCAAGTGGTTATCCCCCGAAAAAAAATGATGAAAATGGATGAATCACGGATGGACAGAGAATAAATACACAGGCAAACAGCAAATAAATCAGTTTGGGAAAAGGTCTGCTGACGAAATTAGAACACCCAAGAAGACACTGCTAAGACAAGAAGGTACAATACTTTCACATGTAACCTTGACATTTGGATAAGTGTGTACTTTGGGTAAATAATATATACTATCACAATGCATACATCTAAACAGGAATTTACTCATTTATCTATAACCAATTAAAAAGCAAAAATAGTACTGAAGCTTTGGTAAATGGTTTGGTGTTTGAAATCTATTTGGATAGGATAGCAGGGTTACTTAATTAAGAAATATGTAATTAAGTTGCCCCCACTGTTCCAAGTAAACTATTTTTCAAACATAAATGCCACATCCAACACTCTTGGTTCTATGACTTTGCGCCATTCAAGCATCCAACTATTTTGGATGATATTTTCGCGGTGTGCTTTGTAAGATTGAGGAAATGATACAGATCAACAATGAACACATTTACGAAAGGGTAAAGCACCGAGCACCTCAGGAACGTCGCTGGAGGTTTCCGATTGGGGGGGGGGGGTAGGGTAGTGAATTGCCAACTAGGGGGAGGGACCCGGTCCCTCCCCCTAGTTAGAAATTCACTACCGAGAAACATTGTGAAAATGAAGCCATGAAAGGGGGAATAAAATTGATTCTAGTATTCTGAAATGCCAACACATATATGAAAGAGTTATCAGGTTATTATTATTTGGTGTTATTCTGGGAATTAAATATGTGCTAAAAAATGCTCAAGCTCAGAACTTTGAACAATTCACAATGTCCTAACATTAAATCAGATCTTATTCAAGAATGATCAGTTTTCGATGTTTCATCATTTTGTAATTGTGAATGATGGATTTAACTCAGGATAACGATTTGAAATGATGTGATTTTCTTGAAGTCCATTTAGAGGATTTATTTTTATTACAATAAGTTTATCGTGCTATAGAAATCTCTTACCGACTGACATCAGGCATACTTGTGAAGCTCGATATTGCGTACACTGCAGTTGTAAATAGTAACAGTTTGAAACCGAGTTGGAATTTTGGGAAGTTAAGGAGACATCAGCATCGCCAAAGAAGCTCTAAAATCCAGATAGATGGAATTTCCAACTACTCATGACTTGAGCTCCGAATTTCCAACTATAAATTTTTTTACCAGTTTTGGGGGGTGACACCCCCCCCCCCCTCCTCTCTCTGTTGCCACATCCCTACGAGCACCTCAGACGCCATATTGGGGGAAACTCATGCACAAGAAATAATGTCGGTCTGAACTTGGAATACAAACATATCGACCAATAACACCATTTTTCTAACAATCTTATAGATTTTGGCCTGAAAAACATGAGAAACAGTACGTATCACATAATGTGTTCCGATTCCCTATTATATAGACGACTCAATCTGATTCCGTATCATATAGACGACTCGTTTCCGGTAACGTGACGGGCTATTATAACAGGCGCATGAATACATTATATGTACATTTCAGTGATCGACTCAGCTGACCGTTTACAACTTTTGGGCCTATAAATAATATTTTCTACCCATTCTTTAAATATTTAATGTTTTAAATCAATAAACACGGCACCTTGAAAATATTTTCGGTACTAAATTCTATTAGTTCGTTTTAAATCAAATTTTGAAAATTCATAGCGAGCGGAAATACATCAAAGTAGTAATGGCGGCTATTCACCTTATATCAAATAATATCAGGTAAGTGACCTAATATGGCGGAATCCTTAGACAGAATTTCAGCGTTCTGATTGGACAAACTAACTACCCCCCTCCACACACACACACATCATTACACCTCGTGTTGGGTTAAAAGTGTATATCCCTATAGGCGCAGGTACAGAGTTTTCCTCGGAGGACAACTGACGCACCCTGCGTACCCTTTAAAGGCCTAAGTATCCAGAAAGTGAAGAAATAATTATAGAAAATGGCCTAAAAATATTAGGGTGAGAATACATGGGCCTATTTTAGCAGGAAATAAGTTTGACATTTTCTCCAGGAAAAGAATGGAGGAAGTTCCACAACCACACCCCCCTCCGAGGTCAAGACACTTAACTTGTCCGCAGTGTAGAGTGAAATTTACAAAACACCTTTCATAAATTATGCGTGGCCTCGCCAGAGGCTCGGTCCAGCCATAATTTACTGAATTCGTTTCATACATTTTACCATAAAATGGTAATGCGTTGGACATACTCTATTTATCACATAATCACGATAGTGATAGTCTATTTCAATTTCCGGAAATATCGTCCGCAACACGTCAAAAGTTCCGCTCCACAGATTTCGAGGCATGACATGCCATACACTCTCTTCAAATGCGAATATACTTTAACTTAGTTATCTAACCCATAACATGTATTACATTTTCCAAATTCACAGAAAAAAACATACAACACTATCCGATTAAGTTGAAATAAATAATCTGAATGTAGGTGAAATAATGTACTTTCAAATGCAAGGCCTCAAATTGGAAATTTGCATTAAAAAATGCCGAAGCCAGTCATTTCCAGCACCCCCCCCCCCCCTCCCCCACCCGGCAGACTCAAAACCAGAATTTTCCCGTTACCCCCACTTACCTACGAATCGAACATATCATCCCCTGTTTCTAGAATGTGAAAAAAATTATATGTTTCCATTTCATTTTTCAGTTACATTCCTGGAAACAACTCAGTGTAAAAATGACATTTTAAAAAGTAGTCAATATTTCGAAGCCGCTGTTTCTCATAATTCCTCTGGTAATTTATCCCTATGCATCACACTCCAACTCTGTGACCAAAACTTCAAATTCTCTTGTCTAACAAACAGCCTAAATACTAAAAATACGTTTCCAATTTACATGGCATTAGTTTCAACATATGCCCTTAGTTTAGAATTTTATCCCTGTGCAGTATAGAACCTAATAAATACGTGACGTCAGAAATCAACGTGACGTTGAAATATAAAACCGGGTTTCGGGAGTTCAATTGATTTAATGTTCGCTGTTTTTGAAATCATTTATTTCATTAGCGCTTACCTCACACGAACAACAGACGATATTTGCAAAAATATTTTCTGAATAAAAAAACAATTCATTTCCTGTCTCGAAAACATAGCTTATGACATCCTCATTAGAACGAGCTAGACGAGGCTGGGGTAAAAATTACACATTATGCGATAAAAGGAATATCAAATTCGTAACGATTTGATATGAAATCTCTGACCCTCGTTCACTATAATCGATCTCACCCTCGGTAAACCTCGGTAAACCTCGGCTCAGATCGATTTTACTGGACATGGTCCAGAACATTCATTTCAAATCGTGATTCATTCGGCATCCTCCATTTGAATTATGATTTAACATCTTATCATCTTGAACGCCAAGCGGAATTTAAACGTTTGATAATTTTGTACTTGTTATGACGTACGAAATCAAACAGCGCGTTGATAGATTGAGGTCATACGTTTTGTTATTATTTTTCGATTTTTTTAAAGTTAAAACCTCAATTCCTATTTTCTCCCCAACAGTGCTAGGTGAAAACCGTTGAGCCAAATGTTATCGCAGCTCAAAATACTAATATAATCCTGCTGTCATGATTACGTAACTGGTTGAGTGTTCGAAGCCACTATCAGGGCTTTCAGAAAATGAGGATACCAAAGCAAAAGCCAACCCTTTCCTTGTTTATATTTCATATTCAGTCAAACACAAATAATATTTTGTTTATATAAATTTGTTTTATTCCAAATTATTGGAGAGTGCCTGGGCACTCTCCAATAATCTGAAATAAAACAAATTTTGAATAACAAATTCAGACCACCAAAAATAATCTAGCCCTCAACCAGTTAATCACTAATGTGAAAAATATCTTGTTATTTGTACTTTCCGACGTTTGACGTCGCATTTTGATAAACGTTGAAGAAACTGAATTCCCAGTGACGTTTGAACGTCAGGATAATTAAAGTCTCAAAGGGTTAACCCTTGTTCTTGAGGGTCTTTGTGGGCTACATTATGCCAACATAGTCTCTTAGAACTGCGTGTACCACGGGATAGCGTCAATAGGGGCGGACTGGGCCAAGAAAGGTAACCAGAAAATACACCAAGGGGGCCTCGGATCCGGAGAATTGTTTTTTTTTTTTATTTTTCGAACTGAACGAAAGCTGCTTCCTTAACGACTGTTTATTTCATCAATTTCCCATACTTAGACGTCTGAGAGATCAAATGCAGTACACATAGAGGACATTTCGCTGGAATGTTTGTTTCCTCTTCAACGCTCATTCGGCAATGACGGTTGCACCCGGAAACTGTGTGTGTGTGTGTGTGGTGGGGGGGGGGGGGGGTATTGGGAAGACCACAGTTAGGCCCAATGGGAGAATATTTGGATTTTTCAGATTAAAAGAAGACTACTGGGTTCATTCCCACTAGACCAATTCCCTTTAGACCAACTCCAACCAGGCCAATTCCTCATAGACCAGTTTCCCTTAGACCAACTGATATGTTCTACTTTTAAAATAATTTATATCCATAAATTTGATATGATTACAAATATTTATTAATGTATTTAATGTTATTGATATTTTATAGATGTTGGGCTGATTTTTCCTAACAATTGTTTATGGTAATCACTCACTTTCAAAGGATGTGATTATTTTTATTGTTTTGTGGTCAACAGTTGTTGAACTGATTTTAATAACATAAACAAACAGAATTCTTTGTGTTATATGTGCAAATTGTGAAACTGAAGTAAAATGGTATATCCTTGATGTTTTAAATCTATATTTTTGGTAAATGGGTTGAGAAATTGAAGTAAAATGTTATATGTATTGAGCTGTGCTGAAATGATATAAAGCTATATTTTTTGCATGCATATAAATATTTTTTTTATCAAATAAAGTGCTTTTCAGTAAATAAATGTTTTCCTATTTATCCTTAATCAACCCTTAATCAACAACAGTAAATTTTTAGTCTTTTTGGGAATTGATCTTTTGGGAATTGGTCTAAAGGGAAATGGTCTAATGGGAAGACACCGACTATTGTCTTGCATCTGAGCGATCAGTTACAGACTAGACTGCTGGTATGTCGAAAATGTCCTCTATGGCAGTCCACACAGGGAACATTTTAATATATCGGCTGTCTATGCAATTAGATATCCATTTCGTCTCTTGGTCATTTTCATCAAATTTCAACTGGTGTTGAGCTGCATTAACTTTGGGGGACCTAGCAGCACTCAATAAGAGGGGTCCGCCTCATGGTGTGTCAATGACCCTGTGCGGGTGGGAAGTCTGTACAGCGAGGAATTCGTACTGCACCAAAAAGGCAAACTCTCATTTCCGAATTTGTATTCACAAAGTAAAAATAATTTAGTTGTGCTTTTGCGTCACCCACCGTGAACCCGCAACAACATGCTCTTAAAGCCTTATTCTAAGTTTGCCTCAAAATCGGATGGAAATGCTAAATGAGTCTTTTTTACTCAAGTTCAGAAGTGATCTAGAAGGAATCGGTACCTTGTTTTCTGTTCTGCTAGTCTTGAGCCCAGATTGGTAGAATGTTAATCGCGGTCACACTCTCACACTCCCCATTTTATTTCTGTTATCTGTACGTGCGATTTGAAGTTTAATTCAGTCCAAGAACACTCCAACACTTTGCATGTCCCTGATAAGCATATCGAGGGTACAATGTGGGTTGATTGCTTTGCCGACTGTTAAGACTTTCAATGTATCACAAATTGAGGACATCAGATGGAATCCAATATTTTGTTTTCATGAATAAAAAAATTATTGATGGAATATTTCAAACAAATCTTGTTGCCCTCGATTGCAACGAACTCGACGAAGGCTGTTGTTTATGAAGTAAATTGAACAAGTAATAAAAATTAAATCAACAAGAAATAGGTTGACAGGACCAGTATAAGTTAATTCTGCACTTTCCATTTGAGTTATTACCAACCCCCCCCCCCCCCCCCCCCCCACACACACACACACACAAAAATGGAGTGAATTCGCCCGAATAACCAGGACCCCTACTAGAAACTTTTTACAATTGCATTTTCTATAATTGTATTTTCTGCACGTGAATATAAGTGACTGCAGTGAGCCATTAGCAATTATAGCCACATGTGGGGAAAAACATTCTGGAGATTCCCTTGTAAAAGATTTATAGTGGATATTATTAGTTACCCCGTGTCTGATCACGTGGTACGGGTTTTTACCTACCCGAAGCCAGCCGTATCCCATGAGGCTGAAGGCCGAATGGGATACTGCTGGCTTTGGATAGGTAAAAACCCGTACCACGTGATCAGACACGGGGTAACAAATTTATCTATTGACTTTCCGTTTTAGAAGTACAATCTATTTCATGTGTGAACACACACAGCAGGAGATCTTTTATCTTCCATTGTTGAGCAATACAGGTTTCTGTATAAATATTATAAATTGATTTCGATGAACGCGTCTTCTACGGGGTATGGACAATTTGTAGATTTCGGAACGAGGCTTCCACTGGGTATGGGAAATTTGTCAGTGGCTGGGCGGACGTATTGTGGGTTTCAATGAATATGGTCTCATACCACGTATCTATCAACCAATCAAATCAAAAAATTCACTTTGGTCAATAGATATTATTGCGTACGATTATCCTATTCGTATACGTAGTGCTCAAAGCGTTGAAAAACGAAGTGTCGTGTTTCGTCTTCTAGAATAGGACTAGCAATTATTTTCATTGTTCTGAATTGTACTTGATATAAGTATTTCTCGTTTTAGGCCTCGACTCTTTTGGATCCAGAACACTTGAAACAAATTTGTGTTTTGCAGAATGTGAAATACAATTATGGAAATCGCCAAGAGGCAGACGACACTTAAGAGACAATTTTCTAGACCGCAGATCTTAATATTTTTAGGTTCAATAACTTCACTCCTATTATTATTATTTATTACACATCCATTAAACTTTAAACCCTTGTATTTAACCCTTTACCTAACATGAAAAGCAGTCGACACGTGCAAACAAAATTCTTGAATAACTATTTTTTTCATTTTTTTGTCTCAAAAACCCAGGTTATGACCCCCCATTGGAACGAGCTCGTCGAGTTCGTTCCAAAGAGGGGTCATAACCTATGGTTTTGAGACAAAAAAATGAAAAAAGTAATGAAAATTAATTGGCGATTTTTTTGAATAGCGCTGGCCGTGTTTGACCGTTACGCTGGATAGAGGGTTAAATCAATATAATTAAATTAGAAACTCTAATAACCTAATAGTAAATATAAGAACTATTTATGGGAGGCTCAGTAGGTAGAGGTGCAGGCTGCAAGCCGAGAGGTCCTCGGTTCGAATCCCACCTGCGGCAACCGCGTTGTGTCCTTGGGCAAGACACTTCATCTCCATTGCCCGCGTGGGGGGCACGGCAGCGTTGTGTACTAATTATTTACCCATATAGTACACAAAATAGTGATATATCTATTACTTATTTTCACTCGTTTTAGGCCTCGACTCTTTTGGGTCCAATACATTTAAGAAACAAATTTGTGTTTTTCTGAATGTGAAATACAATTATGGAAATCGCCAAGAGGCAGACGACACTTAAACAATTTTCTAGACCACAGATCTTAATATCTTTTAGGTTCAATAACTTCACTCCTATTATTATTATTTATTACGCATCCATTAAACTTTAAACCCTTGTATTTAACCCTTTCCCTAACATGAAAAGCAGACGACACGTGCAAACAATATTCTTGAATAACTATTGTTTTTCATTTTTTGTCTCAAAAACATACGTTATGACCCCTCATTGGAACGAGCTCGCCGAGCTCGTTCCAAAGAGGGGTCATAACGTATGTTTTTGAGACAAAAAATGAAAACAATAATGAAAATTAATTGGCCTTTTTTTGTGAATAACGCTGGCCGGTTTTGACCGTAACGTTGGATAAAGGGTTAACGGAATCGCCGCTGAGACATAAATGTTTCTGTATTTAACTGATGATATACAAGCCAGAACGTTTTCCCTGCACCGTTTAGACTTGTTCTTTTCCAACGAGTCAATAGTAACGCTTCGAAAAGTTTCCAAATTATACAATTATCGATCGTCTGTCTTGTAGTGTGAACATGAAAACGTCCAAAGCAAAATAAAGTCGGTTCACAAACAAAATAAGTTAACCAAAAATGAGATAATATTAAAATTGGTTAGTCGTGAATGTACACCAGCCGAAGAGAAGCAGCAATACGAATTACAGCAAACACGCCCAATAGAAAAGATGACGAATGTAATTTAGACTGGCTCCCTAAAGGTCGTTTTCATTTTTTATCGATCTATTTGATTAGTACCGCTTCAAACAAAAATAACTGACTCATCACCTTTGAGTTTAAACATCGGAACTAAAATTTGTTTATTTAAATTAATTTTAATGCATGGGGATGTGCGATAAACACAGAACGCGATGTGTGTTTGAATCGGTGGGTACGGCTCTCGCGAAATATGACTACGCCATTCCAACTCGTTATTAAAACACCCACCGATTCAAACACACATCGCAGTCTGTGTATTTATTTACTGGAGGTTAAGGTCACACATTTCTGCACAATGGCCAGTCATGACCACAACATTGATATAAAGTCACGTCCAGCCGGTCGTTTATACCCATGTTGCCCATTTTAGAGGATTATTATGACCGGGTTCTATTTTACCAGTAAAGCATACCTTGTTGACCGCAGTAACCAGCCCAACAACAACTTATTTGCTGCGGTGAACAAGCACTGTCCCTCAAGTCGGGTTCTCGCGGTGACTTCTCTCCTATTTCACTGATTTTTTTAGACTTAAAAATTCAAGAATCTGGTTCGATTCACACACGCTAAAAACTAAAGTGTTAAAAACTGCACTTGAAGTGCTGTATTTAACACTTACCTAGTGCTGAACTAGCACTTTGTTCAAGTGTAGACATCCCAGAACTTGACAGGTGTTACTATAATACCACTTGACAAGTGTAATGTCGAGACACTTAAAAGGAAACAATGCAGATGACGCGGATCAGGCTCGAAGTCTCGAGCCTGATCCGCGTCATCTGCTTTGTGTCCTTTTGATTATGTACCAACCAAGCGCAAATCGAATTATGGACGATTCTGGAAGAACCACCAATGCTAGACACCTCGGAAGTGCCATCCATTCAAGTTTCAGATGTCTGACGATTGTAATGTCTAAGTGCTTGAAGCATTGCACTTTGAGTGTTAAAATCAAACCCTAAGAGTTAGAATGAGTTTAACACCTTGAAAGTGTCAGTTTTAACACTTTAGTTTTTAATGTGCAATATTAAAATATTTTCACAAAAGCTCAAACAAAAACATTTTGTTTCCCTTTTCAGCAGTGATATGCACAACGGTGTACGTACATGATGTCCCTAAGGTTGATTGTCGCGTTTCCAACAACCTGTACACACTCAATTTGCCTGTAATTAACTTTTAAAAGTCCCCCCCCCCCCCCCCCTCTCTCTCTCTCTATCTCTCTCTCTCTCTCTCTCCCCCCTTTCTCAAACCTGAACTGCTATTCCATCAATGAAACGAGCTCGACGAACCCGTTCTAGCGAGCGGGCATACGCCATGGTTGGAAGAGGAGTTTGAATGAGAAATAATAAAGTTTAAATAAGGCCCCACAAAGTAGATCTTCTGTTTCTCAGGTCATTGTTTGTAAAATTACATGTGGAGGCGGTTTTTATTTTATTTTTTATTTTTGAAATTATTTCTTTGACATCAAAAGTTCATGTCCTTAGTTGTTCTATGTTTCAGGCCTCATAATATACAGAATATCATGGGTGGTGGTGTAGTCTGTAGTGCAAGAAGGCTTTGCAAATGTACAAGCAAAATTACCGATGAAATTCTGTTTGCACCTCTTGACACTTTTTCTTAGAATTCAATTTACCCGACTGGGTGAAACTCCGCCATGGTTGTGTTGTTTCAGCAATTTACTCTTCGCGATCTGCATGTCCAACTTATATCTCATTTAGTTCTGCAACAGCCCAGTAACAAACCGAGAATAACATAGGTAAACGTCAGCGACAAAATACACATTACACAAAAATTAGTTCTGTACCTGCAGGACATGCCGGTCCGCTTCCGATGCCCCGGAAGTATGGTGTAAAACGACAATTTGGGGCGTCGGTCATAACAGCGTTAAACAAGACATATATCGTGAGACGTCTTGCGAAAATTGTTCTTAAATAAATAACTATTAACCCATTACCTAACGTTAGGACTAAACTGATCAGCGTTATTCACAAAAATCACCACTACTATTTTCATTATTTTTGCACTTTATGTGTCAAAAACATATCTCATGACACATCACTGGAACGAGCTCGTTGAATGAAGGGTTATAAGCTGCTGTTTTTGAAGGAAAAAAATAATTTTTTTAGTCCTTCAAGTGTCTTTTCTGCACGTGTCGTCTGGTATTCGAGTTGAAAAAAAAACTATAACGAACAGTCTATCGGTGACGCTTCTGTGTCTGTGGTCTGTGTCTTGGCGCTCGTGTGATTGTAGAGTCCCTCGGCCATTAATCTTAATGCTAATAAATTTGGGACACCTGTAGATTTCTTTAGCTTTGCCCTTTTATTCTGGAACCATATTTTAATTTGGAGTTCTGATAAACACAAATCTCGCGCCAAACACTGTCTCTTATCTTCGGTTATGTATGGGTTATCCTTGAAAACTTCCTTCAACTTCTGTATCTGTTGGTTTGTAAACGAGGTCCGAGGTCTTTTCTCAACTTGTCGTCTGCTCTTCCTCGTGCATTTCTTGCTCCTTGGCCCTAAAACAGAGAACATCATATATTACCGATGTGTACTCGCCTGCATACTTATTTATAATTTAAGTCCATTGAAGTATGCACGGAACAATAAAGACAACTCGTCGAAACGATCGAGGCCATTTGCCAATATGCGACTTGCTGAATCTGCACTGGTTCATTGAAATGTGTAGTATAGCCCTCAAGGTATCACAAAACTAAATATTTCCCATAGGCGACCACTATAACGTTTGTGTGAAAAAAAATATGATTGCGTCACATTAATTTAGGCATTCGAATATCTTTATCAAGTATAGCCCTTCGAGAAACCTTTTGTGCTCTCAAAACTAGGAGTCATGCATCAAATAAGAGAGAAAAATTGACGGGAAGGAAACTATCAGTCAAGGGCATGTTTATTTTTCGGGGAATTTTCAACAAAAACACACCAGTAGTCAATTGTATTTTTTAGGCCCCAAAATTCATCAAATCGGCCCATCTTTTACCTCTGCAATATTCAGAAATGATGTAAGATTTCAGTACAATGCTTCGAAGTGTTTTTAAATCAATATTTTTTTTTTCTCAAGGCCGCTTAGTTTCGGAACATTTCCAACTTTTCAAGGCGGATAACTCTACTTCAAATATTTAGAACAGTGATACCTCAAAAATCAGCCTTCCAAAAGCTGTGTTTGTTGATTGGATGATTATAAATCATCCAATCAACAAACACAGCTTTCGGAAGGCTGATTTTTGATCAGGTACTACGGAAATCATTTGCGCAGATTGTTTTATAAATCATTGTTTTATAAATCGAGCGATGTAAACAGCTCAAGTAGATTCACTCGCTAACAAATTCAACCATTTCACTGTGTACTGTTTGAAAGAGATGCCATGACATGCTAACAACGGAATTTATCAACAACAGTGTAATTACATCAGACGTGGTCACGATCTGCCACTGTGCAGAAATATGTAACCTTAAAAATAAATAAATAAATAAATAAATAAATAAATAAATAAATAAATAAATAAATAAATAAATAAATAAATAAATAAATGTTGATTAAGAAACCTCCATGGCCAACTTTCTATTCACCAAGGGTGTAAACGGTCAGGGAACAAACTTTATGATCTGAAAAGGTGAAGATGCCATGATCCCCCACCCTACAACCCTCTTTCCGCCTCCACTAGGTAGATGTGATGGATTCCAGTCACCTTCTGGTTGAGTCACCCTACAACCCTCTTTCCGCCTCCACTATGTAGATGTGATGGATTCCAGTCACCTTCTGGTTGAGTCAGTTTCTTTCATATGCTTACCTAACAAAAGCCCTATGTAACCTTATGCCTGCATGCCTGTGCCCTGGCTCAATTAAAAATTTAGATTTTAGGGTTTTAGTCATCCCAGTAGACACAATAGAATGCTCATTTACGTTCAATAGTTTTGAGTAGAACGATATCATAAGGTTTTAGGGTTAAACTGTTAAAAAAATCCTTTTCAAGCTGCTTCCTTTTAAGGATTTTTGTCATCTATAGAACTTATTCCCAAAAGTGATTTTGTATACTTACCGGTCCATTTGCGATGAACAGTAACTAGCTATGACGAATAGAGTTTCTTACCAATGGCGGAAAATGTCTCAGTGGATGGACCCCAGTCCCCATTCCCAGGGTAGTCAAGAAAATCTCTCCCAGATTTTTCATCCCACCCCACTTAACGCCTATCCCGGCTTTTTGGTTCGCCACGTGTAAAAGGAGTAACATGGACCATTCGAGTTCTATATTTTTCGTTTCTGCCGCCAAACATAGCTTATGACACCTCAATGGAACGATCTCGAAGAGCTCATTCCAATAAGGGTTATAAGCCATATTTGTGAGCAGATCATGATAGATTATTATTATTTAAACTTATTCCAAAGATGGGTCATAAGCTAAGTTTTGGGAGCAAAAAAATGATAAGTCATTGTGATTCAAACTCATTCCATCGAGGGTACATAAGTTATCTTTTAGAGCCAAAAAATAAGAGATTATTTATATTAACCGGTAGAGTGTAAGAAGTCCATATTTGGGTTTTACTGAATACCAAAGGCTGTGACTAAAATACTTACACTCTGAAAGTGTTGTCATATTGACTCTGGTGAGGATCAAATTTTGTTGTTGAAACACTGGTCAGTTACATTTGAAATAATTGTGCCTATTGGTACTATTCAATCAAATGTAACAAAACATTACATGTTGAAAAGAATACTGTGGCCACAAAAAATATATAGAGGATATGGAATGAGTGTTTTTCTCATATAATATTTATGAAACTCGTCCGAATTTTCCGTTTGGGCTTGCCCAAACGGAAAATTCGGACGAGTTTCATAAATATTATATGAGAAAAACACTCATTTCATATTCTATTTATCATATGACACACACACGCACAAATTAGCCACTTAGTATGACTTTTTAACCCATCACCTAACTTGAGTTGCAGACGGCACTTGGAAAAAACATCCTCGTATAACTAAACATTTTCATTTTTTGCTTCCAAAACATAGGTTATGACCCCTCATTGGAACGAGCTCGTCGAGCTCGTTCCAATGAGGGGTCATGACATATGTTTTGGAAGCAAAAAGTGAAAATATAAAAAAAAAATGAATGGCGTTTTTCTTGTATTGCGCGAGACGGTTTTTGTCGTTACGTTAGGTAAAAGATTAATACAATATAACCCACCCTAAATAGGACAGATAACGTAAATTCTCCCTACTGAAATTATGCAAATGTGTCCCAGTTGTATTTTGTTTAGCCAATCAAGTTGTTCAGTTTTGAAATTGACCAATTAAAGCGCCCATATCTAATTATGCAAATTATGCAATTGTGACGCAGTTGTATTTTGTTTAGCCAATCAAATTGTCTAGTTTTGAAATTGACCAATGAAATTGACGGAAGGCTTTATTTAACACTGATTAATATGAAAACAAAATATCAAATGTTTTAAAGTGAACAAAACGGACGAGTCGGATGATAAAACTCTCTTTCATTTAACCTAAACGGTCATATTCAAATTCTTTTTTTTTTTCTTTTTTTGTCGCCCAAACATAGCATATGGACTTTCGTTGTATTGCTCGTTCCAATTGGGGGTCGTAAGCTATGTTTGGGCGCAAAAAAAAACTGAAATAATATATATTTTTCGCTCGTTCCGATGGGGTTTCATAACTATGCTTGAAGGCAAATGGTGATATGTTATTGTGGCTCATTGGTTAGATCGTTGGACTTTAAAATGAAAGGTCTATAGCACGATCCTGACCTGTAACATCTGATTGGTGCTCTTAGGCATGACACTTTTAATCCCGATTGCCAATGCTGGGGTACGGTTACACTATGCACTAAGACATATTGCGCGCCGATGGAGCCCCTGACTTCAATCGCTGCTAACTCTGAGAGACTGGCAGTTGCTCGTCGCTGCAGGATTGTTCTCTCCGGCCCCCTCCACACACTTTTACGGGGAGAGAAAGCCGGAGTACCTGGAGAGAACAGCCGAGCTGCGGCGAGTAAATGTCAGACTCTCCGACTTACTAACTCCGCACAGACAAGTTAGCAGCGACTGAAGACCTGTGGACATTCTAAAATAAATTGGGTTAAAAATCAGCCCAAATCATCTGGGTTGAGTGAATTTGAACCCAATAAGCCTTTTTAGAAACTGCCATTTTTTCTTTTAATATATACATATATATACATTTTATTTTCTCAACTTTTTTTCCAATTACATGGAGTGAAGTTGCCTAATTTGATACATATATACATGAAAATAATACAGGCACATGTCCGGGAGAAGGGAGTAAACATATTCATGAGAGAAAAACTATATGGGCATTCTCTCTCTCTCCTCCCACCCCCCCCCCCTCTCTCTCTCTCTCTCTCTCTCTCTCTCTCGCTCAGTAGCGGATAGTTTTCATTATAGTTATCATATAAACCTAGCTTTTTAATAACCACCCCCCCCCCCCCCCGCAACCCAGAAAAAAGAGCTTATTGCTGACTAAACAAATGGCGAATGTGCATAAGACTTCATTATTTTGGTTCTGTCGCTGTGTCCGGGAGGGAGCATGTTAAGTAGTTAGTTAAACTAGCAATAACATTTGCAAGTGATATATCATTATCAAGAGTTGTTTTTTATATTAGCTGAATTTTATGGAGTGACCTGCAACATATGCTCTTTAATAACAACATGTAGCATTTACCCGCCGTTTCCATCCCTTGCAAGGCACGCTGATGCGAAATAATGTAAGAGCATTTGCTCTTACAGCGAAAGTGTTTTATGTTCGTGCCTCAATGCAAGGAAAGAGACCGGGAATGCTAGATGTTATAGGTAAAAAATATCTCTAGCTGGTAAGAACTGTGCTGACGCAAGACCCCCTCTCCCCGCCCTCGCCTCCCCCAACCCTATGGCCACTTACCGGCATTTTCACATACACTCTCGCACGCGTCTTTCTCACATCTTCTTACAAGTAAAAACCTATTTTCTCTCCTCCCTTCAGGTGCAACAATGAGTTCAGCATTCGGGGTGAACAGTCACGCAGCTTAATGGCGACTCAGTACGGCATATGTCATATGACAGTCATGTTTAGAGTAATCGGCCCCACGGTTACCACACCGGGCCGTCACCAAAATCGGAAATTAATGATATGTGTAGTTACTATGTACAATTCTTTCAGTTCTGATCTGCTTTCGTTTATCTGATCCGACCACTGTGCCTTAGCCCCCACCCCCACCCCCTCCCACCCCACCCCCACCCCACCCCCACCCTGAACCCGCAAGCGCGCTTCTCCGGTCCAGGATCATAACACACCGTACAAATGAAAAGTATAATGGCTGCTCTGTAAATTTGTAGGGCAGACCAGTCAATATCTCCGACGTGCAGACCCAAAGCTGCACGCTAAAAATATTGACCGGTCCACTCTCCACCCTTAGTGATTATGGACATTTCTAGCTAATGCCATTCAGCGGATATGGAAGGAACCGTCAGGGTTCAAAGGGCCAATTACACAAAGGAAGTTAATCAGAGGCGAATGATATAATTATGCTTACATTCAGTTTCGTTCGCAATGACAATATTTGTTCATGTATTTCGTTTTGTATTTTTTTTTTTACAGAGCTTTGTCGAATCTATTCAAAATCGGTGATGGAGAATATGAAGTTTAGAGTGTTGGGTTTCAGCAATGCAAGGTCACAGGTCGCGAGGTGTAAACATTCCAAGAAAAGACATTGTAAGCAAGGCGAAGAGAGCAGATGAAGTGATTCGGACCCCCATTACATTCATTAGTGCAAATTCAAAAAGGCATTTAGCCAATGTTACCATTTGTTTAAGACAATGGCAATATTGTATGAGAACTTTAATTATTTCGAATTGAGTTCCTATTGACTTACATGGTGTTTGAATGCACACTGCGTCATTACTCTGTGGCCGTCGGCACTGTTTCGACAACTTTCGGGGATTCCCCCAAGCCGAGAAACTCTGTGCAACGAGTGTTTCCTTTTTGCCACTCAAAACAAGTCATCGCCTCCGTAATAATAAAAGTATTTAAACCCACGGTATCCCATCGTTTGAAGTCGTCTTGGGTTGCCCCTTCAGTTAATTCGAATGATGACATCGGTTCTACGAATTTAAACTTGATATTTCACAAAATTAGTGGTCTTGGCTGGTACACAACTCAACGTGATGAATATGGAAATCGCTTTGTTTACACCCCGCGACCTGTGACCTTGCATAGATTAAAAGCCAAGATGGCAGTTTCGAAAAAGGTTTATTGGGTTCCTATTCACGCAACCCAGTTGATTTGTATTTTACCGAACTGATTTTAGAGTGTACAGTTCACATGTAGTTTACTCAGTTATCTCGTTATAATATTATATTATATCTCACGTGACTTCCTTGCATTCTGACTGGCTGAAAGATGATACCCTATTTCGTGTAGTTTGCATCCACAGAACTGACCAGGCACTGCACCCAGGCACTACACGTTTTCTATTTTAGCACACTACTATATCAGGTTTCTTTTCATACTGGGCGAATAAAACTGATCAGGCTAAATTTAAAAATCGATTCACAGAGGCACAACATCCACAAAACGACCCGGAAAGAAATCTTTGTAGAAAAATGTATCGCTTTTCCATTGTTGAAGTCACATTTTTCGAGGCGTTCATTTTATTCCTTGAGAAGATGATCCATATCTCGTTTCGAAGAGAATGATCCATACCTGGGTACAACTTTCATGAGAACGCGTCCGGATATGAAAAATCGTTTGTTTCGCTGCTCATATTATTTCGCTATTTAATTGTATGTTTTTGGGCAGTAAACGAATAAATAATGGAATTCAATTGAATCTTCGGAGTTTGTATCCCGTACTGACCCATTCGGTAATGTATATGTGTGACAAATGTGTGGAAATTATCAAACTGCGTTGTCAAATTTCGAAAATTTTAGTTTTCATTCGCGAGTTGCGCGATTCTAGAATACACAGTTCCGTTTGGGGGAAATGTTTTGTTTACCCTTGCCGACCGATTCAAAATCTGTCTTCTGCTGATATCAATAATCCAAGTTAGCCGTGTTTTGGAAGAAGAAAATGTTTTTTTAAAAATTACATGGTATTTTTTTTCTATATAACGCTGGTTGGTAGGGCTGCTACCTTGGTAATAGATTAACAAATCGGACAGATGTTTTTCTTGATGGGTGTTCGATATAATATAAGGATTAGTGCATGTCTTGTCGTTAACTACGCCCATATAGTGCCCAGTGAGGCGGTGTAGTTCCCTCCGCTTCGCGGTGGGAACTACACCACCTCACTGGGCACTATATGGGCGTAGTCAACTCCAAGCCATGCACTATTCCTTAAATAGTTTCCGATGCTAATACATTAACTAATAGTAATGGGAATTGCCTTAAAGATGTACTAGAATCTCAGCAGAGAGAAAGATTTACTAAAGATGTGTGTACTGATGACAAAATGAAAGGCAGTAATAAGTTACGAACGTATCGATTAGTTAAAAATTAATACAAGTGTGAACCTTATCTGAAATTCACCAGATCTCGACAGGCCCGTGAACTATTTAATAGGTTTAGGGTTAGTAACCATAATTTAGAAATAGAAAGGGTAGACATAAACAATCTTCAACGCCCATAAATGATCGAAGATGCCAGGTATGCGATACCGGTGAAATAGAGAGCGAAACACATTTTGTTATGGATTGTGAGGCATGTGTCGAAATTAGGGAAACGGGGTTCGAAGAAATTATAAAAGAAAACAAAGAATTTAAACAATTGAATGATTAGGAGAAATACTATTATATATTGAAAAACTGTGATAATAAATCGATTAATATTATTTCTAACATGATCTTGTCATTCTTTTGTAAGCGAGATCACATTGTTAAAGAAAAATGTCATTAGTACCTTTTTTTACTATACTATATTTTTTAACCCTTCACCTAACATAAAAAGCAGACGACACTTGCAAAAAAAAATTCTTGAATAACTATTATTTTCATTTTTTGTCTCAAAAACATAGGTTATGACCCCTCGTTGGAACGAGCTCGACGAGCTCGTTCCAATGAGGGGTCATAACCTATGTTTTTGAGACAAAAAAGGGAAAAATAATGAAAATTAATTGGCGATTTTCGAAAATAGCGCTGGCCGGTTTTGGCCATTACGTTAGGTAAAGGGTTAAGCGAAAAAACATATAACAATGTTTATAGCTTTTGCTATAATGGTGCACATGATTTTCCTCCAGAGGAAGTTAATTGTAAGTTGTAACCAGTATAGAAATGTTATATTGTGCAGGTGTGGACCGCCACAAATAGGCACGTGAGTCCGACCATCTACAGTTAAAACTAGATGTTCTGTCACGAACTGTGCGCTTATCTAGGCTTAACTGTGCGTAGGAATTGCGCGCAATTGCCAAATCGAATGGCATCCAAAGCACGACAGGTTCTCCTGGTTACTCATAGCAAACACAGGCAATGTTTCGGCCACTGGACCGCCGGATTACACGGAGGTCCATTGGCTGAAACATTGCTTGTGTCCAGGCCATATGTACAGAATTTGATAGCCTTTCTATGATCATAACGCGTAGATTAACGCGCAGATCGACGTGCTATTTGTGCGCATTTCATGGCAGGACTTCTAATTTTAACCCTTAAGTCCTCAGATTAATTTTAAAGTATTTATGGCCTTTTTCTGCTTTCATAGTTATTGATGACTTGGCAGTGGTTCTACATCACTGCTGGCTGCCTATACAGGCAGCCAGCAGTGATGTAGAACCACTGCCAGGGAAAAAAAATTCAGTCTACACACAAGAGTAATAAAAAAGATTACACAAGGGAGCACCTGCTTTAATGCAATATAAAAGTGGCGGTTTGGGGCTATATGGGAGCCTAAGGGTTAACAGTACGCATTTTGAGGAAAGGTAAAATTCTCTGAAGCTTCAGCAAACCATTACTCAATGGAACACCGAGTTGGACTACCAATAACTCTTGTATTAACTCTTTACCCACCAGTGACGACTGCAACCGTCATACAACGGGGGGGGGGGGGGGGGAGGAGGGTTGGGGGGGGGGGTATGGCTCATATCCAAAATCTGAAGCCAACAGCAACAGATCTTAAAATCCGAACTGCTCATCCCTGTTCTCTAGTAAAGGATTTCCCAAAGCAACTTATAAGTACTACAGATTGGTCGAACCTTTCAGACGTACCAGTAGCGTAAGAGTTAATTCCCAAGATTATACCATCCCGCCCCCCTACACTCCCAGCGCACTATAGAATGCAAATTAGGCAATAGCAACTGTGCGTTGCTTAAATGCCAGGTAAATAAATTTTGCTGGCATTCTCACGGTTCTGATAGATCCGGAGCACTTTAGTGACTTACACTTGTGAAAAGAGGATCAGTGACAATAAGACATCGGGAGTACTCGAGTACGTAAGTCTCTAAAGTAAGGACAAACAAGTAGGAAGTGTATATTATACATCCAGGCCTGGCATTCTTAAAAATGGAGAAGGGCTAAAAATCGCTCCCCTCGCATGGCCTTGGGGAGCGATTAGTTCACCTCAAGCCTACAAAAACTAAAAGTGGCAAAATGAAGTTTTACTATTAATGAATTCTGCCTAGTTGGCTTTGTACATTTTATTTGGTGCTGCTATCAATGTAGTCTCTGTCAGATGGGTACACTGCCACTTCCACACCTCCGGGCCTCAGCAAGGCCCTGAGGTGTGGGAGGGGCAGTGTGGCCATCTTTCAGAGACCACTAACATAGCAGAGATCTGAAAAGATGTGGGTTTTAGGAATACACTGTTATGGTAATGATTATTTTCTAAGCCCAGGAGGGCTAGTTTTCGCCCTCCTTAATTTTTGTAAGGCGTGCAATAGGCGAGCGAAAAAAATCGCTCTCCTGAAAATGCCAGGCCTGTTCACATCATGTTATTATCATTTTATTTGTTATTTTTGTATTGTACAACAGTTACTGCTGTTATGGTGTAATGCATTTAGCTTTTGAATTGAATTGCTTCACACCTCACCCTTCTGTGATCTCACAAAGGCAAATGGAATTTAATGGTGAAATCATCTGGTCGTGTTAGCTAGAGGGTTAAAGAAATGGAATCAGTAAGTAGGATGGAATATAAATACTGAAAAATTAACATTCCATGAAGTACTGTCTTAATTATATTTTGTTTTCATGACAGAAAACTAGGGAGAAACTAGAAGTGATGATATGCCTTGCAATATTTTCTCTTTAATTGTTCCTATTTCGACAACATCTTCATTATGCAGCCAGAAATCTTGTGTATCTTGCCGTCAAGAATGCGTAATAACGAATATATGGGCGGGTAGTTTGTGAAATCTGTCATAATTGTAGCAATAGTGTTGATTTTTGTACATTCAGCTTGTCGATGGTATGGCTAGCATTTTGACAGTTCGATTATTTTCTGACAACTTTATATTTTTCTTCCGAGTAATTAATAATACGTATGCCCTTCCTGCAACTGTCTTGTGGCATCAAGTTCGCATCGTTTTTACTTTTTGAGACAATTATTCCAAGAAAGCTCTGAATCTTATTTTGACCAGGACAGCTGGCGGCACTTCCGCAACCTTTTTTAATGACAGTAAAAAGTAGAAAACGGTGAAAACAAGAAGAAAAAAGATTCGAAGTATTTCTGGAACTACTTGAGACAAGGCAAAGTTGATCTGTTCTAATTGATGAAAGAGAAAAAAATAAATCTAAATAATGTCTTCTGATATCTTTTCCTATCAATGTGAAAGTTTATCGTCTGTCTGTCTGTCTGTCTGTCTGTCTGTCTGTCTGTCTGTCTGTCTCTCTGTCTTTCTCTCTCTGGCGCCTATGCGTTTTATCAATACGAAGGAAGGCCTGCCTGCCTGCCTGCCTGCCTGCCTGCCTGCCTGCCTGTCTGTCTGTATGTCTGACTGTCTGTCTGTCTCATTCTCTATACGCCTATGCGTTTTATCAATGCGAAGGTTTACCGTCCGTCCATCCGCCCGTCTGTCTCTGTCGCTCTGCCTCCCCCCCCCCCCTCTCTCTCTTTTTAACGACGCTTTCGACAGCCAGGGTCACCTCGTGTCGGGTTTATACTAAGATGAACCGGTAGTAATTGACCAGTGCTAGTCGCAAAAATCCACATTCAAATTTGATTTTTTTTAAAGTTTTTGCCGCAAAAACATAGCTTATGACCCCTCAGCGGAACGGGCCCAACTTGTGCTCATTCCCATGCGAGGTTATAAGCTATGTTTTTAAGGTAAAACAATCGAAAATTTTGAGTTATTCAAGAATTATGTCTGCAAGTGGCGTCAAGTATTCGCGTTAGGTAAAATCCTAAAGTGCTAAGTTCCATATGAAGTCACGATTAGCCATTGTGCAGAAATATGTGACCTTAAGCACCGATCAATAAATAAATTTTCATGCAATGCTGTTTATCTCCAACAGATATAATTAAGAAAACGTCACAGTTATTGAATATAACTCAGTGTTTAACCCTTTTTACTGCCACGCCCACTTCATCCATATATGGAGTACCTCTATGCACGTCTGTATGAGAGGAAGTTTAATCATATTTATGACATACTAGAAACTCTATCATCTGATTTGTTGTTGGAAAGGGCTCTCTGAGCCCTTTCCATCAATTAATCAGATGGTAGGTTTGATCTGCACACCCCAGAATGAACAGATAATCATCATAAAATATGTAACAATAATCGCTTTCGACAGCGTAAGTGTTAAAGTCGGGCTGTTTACAAATTTCATTTCTTATTTTTCTTCATGCACATGCCTGTACCAAATGAAACGTTACGTATAGGCCATATTTCAACTAGTTTAACATAATCATTTGCTAAAAACCTCGTTGTGTTTTATGCTTTTTCATAATTCAAGCCTGGTAGTTCAAATCTACCTAAAACTAAAACATAAATAACAAAAAATACAGCTTTTTGAATTTCAGGCACCTTGAATTAAAATTAGAGTCACTGTCCATTCCTGTGAAGAGTCGGAAAAAGACGGGGCTGTACTTGAAGGATTGCAGAATACTCTGTAAAGTGTATTTTCTGTCTTTATTTCATTAAAAACATTTTGGTACAATCATCATCGGCAGTGCGGTGGTTACGGCATTGAACTTCAAACCGAGAGGCACACGTTTCGATCCCCGCCAGGGGTAACTGCGTTGTGTCCTTTGGCAAGGCACTTAATCCCGATTGCCCAGGCGGGGGCACGGTGGCGTTGTGTACTAACGCGTACTGCACGTCTATGGTGCGCTTGTCTTCAACCAATGCTAACCCTGCTTGTGCGGAGTTAGTATGCTGGGGAGTCTGACAGTTGCTCGCCATTGCACGATGGTTCTCTCCGGTTACTCCGGCTTCCTCCACCCGAACAACTGTCCGACACTGTGGGCGCTTGGCTGTCAAACGTGCCGTTACACTCCAATAAATAAATAAATATACATTTGTATAATCATCCCCGGCTTATCTCGTCACGAAAATCGACTTTCGGTAACGACAGACAGCTCTCAAATCGACCAACAGTAAGTGTCCTCTTTGGCTGTATGATATACCGTATTAACCCTTTACCCAACGTAACGGCCAAAACCGGCCAGCGCTATTCTCAAAAATCGCCTATTAATTTTATTTTTTCATTTTTTGTCTCAAAAACATAGGTTATGACCCCTCATTGGAACGAGCTTGTCGAGCTCGTTCCAATGAGGGGTCATAACCTATGTTTTTGAGACAAAAAATGAAAAAAAAATGGTTATTCAAGAATTTCTTTGGCAAGTGTCGTCTGCTTTTCATGTTAGGTAAAGGGTTAAACTACTTTTGACAACACGAAGCTACATTTTGCTCGATCTTGGAGCAAAACCGAGGAACTAATATTTCCTTTCTTGTCTTTATACGAGAATGCTGTTGACTTTTAACACAGCGTTGCCCAATTAATATCTTTGATCGCAGTCGTATGGCTGTATGTTAAAGATTTTAATTTGTCTAATAAAAATTTACACTTCTAAAAGAAAAGGGTGACTAACGAAAATGCCATTTTGCAAAAGTATCAGTTAAAGAGTTGAATGCGTTCTACTTTGCTTCCCTGAATCACTGTTCATGACCATTCTTCTCAAAGTTATCCTATGATGGACTTAAAGTAGAAACGGCCATTGCCGTAATATTTACTACAGAGATAATGTTTTCGTCGCCTGAGTGCTAGAATGTCCTATGTCCCATAGGGGAAATAATATTACGTCCCATAGGGGACATAGGACATTCTAGCACGCAGGCGACGAACTGGTTAGCAGTATTTCCAGTGGCGGATCCAGGATTGAAAAAAGAGGGTGGAAACTGAGTGGCAGAGCCACGAACCGAGAGCCGCGAGTGGGGGTGGGGGTGGGGGAGCTCGAGAGGGGAATATCCACTATCTCGTACGGGGGGGGGGGTGGGGGGTCCGGGGTTCCTACCCCTGAAAAGTTTTGAAATTTTGATCGCGGGAGATGCATTCTGGATGTATTTCCTTGTGTACTAGAGGCAATTTAATGCTTCGTAAATGACCGATTTTTACACTACATTTCTATGCATTGCAACATGATTCAAGTCAAATAGGTTGGCAACTGAGCGTTTATCGGACATCGCCGTTATCGCAATGCACGGGTTTAAGTTACCTGTTTCAAAACAGGAAATTTGTGAACGTTATATTTCCAAGCACCCTCGGCGTATAACTAGCCAGTCATTATTCATCGCATGAACTCTTATGGTAATAATATTTCATCCAAATAACATGTATCAGACTATTTTCGTTGATGAATCGACAATTTTGTTGACTACGATTGGTACAATGAATGAGCTGTAGTCTGTACCTCATTGAGGTACAGACTACAGACCATACATTGTATCAATCGTTTATACGATGGTGTCTAGTCGCGAGAACTCCTCGTGTAAAGATAATTTCAATACAGGTTGAATTTGACTTTGAAAAATTGCTTGTTGTCTCCCTTTTCAAATATCAAGGGAGGGGGTTGAAATCCACTGTATCCGCCCATGATTTCTACCGGAATTATAACGGTCCTTTTTTACAGTATATATACGTTTATTTTATTTATTGGTATTTAAGGTCACATACTTATGCACAATGGCTAATCGTGACCGTGACAGTTTTACGAGTGGGGGAAGCCGGAGTATCCGGAGAGAACCACCGAGCATCGACGAGCAACTGTCAGCTCCTCAACATTCTAACTCTGTTCAAGCTCCGCTCAAGCAGGGTTACAGCGGTTAAAGACATGTGCACCATCGACGTGCAGTACGCCTTAGTACATGGCGTCATCATTCCCCATGTAGGCAAGCGGGATAAAGTGCCTTGCCCAAGGACAAAACGCAGGTCGTCCCGGGAGTGGATCAAATTCGGGACCTTTAGCACAGAAGTCCAGCAAACAGAAGAATAAATAAATACTCAGAATCCAATTATTATAAAAAATATTCTGTGCCCCACGAAACCACTTAAACCATTTAAACACTTTTTGATCAATATATGAAAAATTTAATGTCGGTAGCATGGCTGGCATCTGATACGGGCATTTCTTATCATCAACTATACGTGTTATCTCAACAATGCGGGTCAGTAAAATGAGGAAGTCCAAATTCACCCAAGAATAAAATAGCACGGGGTTGGCGACGTAACCAAAGACAAGCACTTTTCAATGGTGTATGTTGCAGTGACTCAAGCTTTTTGGGGCCATATTTGTAACAAACACACCCTGCTCAAAACTCTCACCTAAGCCATAAAACTAAAATGCGCTTTTATCAGCCGTAATTGACTCCAGCAATAACCATGATTCTAAATTTTATCGCACACCCATGCATGAATTTCTGTATGACGTCATCTATGTTATTGTTTGGAGACTGGAGAAGTGTTAACATAATTTGCAGAACTTGTACTCCGATCTCTTTTATTCAATTGTTGGCCAAATACATATGTTTAAACTAAACTATCCCCGAATTTGCGATCGAGCCGATCGACCGACCCCGACCAACAGACCGTCAGGCAGACAGACCGACAGACAAACCGAAGGGCCCCAACCGACAGACCAACTTTGCCACATTTAGAGCTGTTTGACGCAGGTAATAATTATTAATTTTCACTTTATTGCATCGCAAGCTCCTACCTGCATGTGTGTCCCATTAGCGCTAATAATAACTTCCAATTGCCATTGCCATTAGTGGAGAGGAGAATATGTCTTCTGAACAAATCATTTCCGAGTTAACCCTTTTCCTCACATGAATAGGAACGATACTTGCAAAAAACAAAAGTTATTGAGTAATTTACATTTCCCATTATTGCCTAGAATAGCGTATGACCCCTAATTTGAACGAGCTCCACGAGGTCGTTGAAATGAGGGGTCCATAAGCTATTATGTTTTGCGGGCACAAATTTAGAAAATGAAAACATTTGAATGGACTTTTTTGTAGATAGCTCTGTTCAATTTTGACAGTTACGCCAGTTGAGGGGTTAAGTGGGAGGGCACTTAATACGGAGAGGCCAAAATTATAAAATCACTGAAAGAATTTACCAATACAAAACATCGTAATGTGCCAGAGTGGCAAAAATCACTGAAAGAATTTACCAATACAAAGCATCACCACGTGCCTGGCACGTGGCGATATTTTGCATTGGAAAATTCCATAGAACATAATCCTCCAGCCGCACCCACAGAATGTTGAAAACGTCACTGGGCCATTTGATGGGATTCTTAAAAAAACATCAACTGGTTTCAAACTAAAAGTGAGACAATTAAACTATATATTGTATTATTTTACCTGCGGAAGGCCGGTCGGAATATCTCGTACAGAAAACCCATGCCGGCCAGTTCTTTTGTTCCTTCGTATGCCTCACATCCTCTTTTTCTTCTGTTTCATTGAATTTTTCTTCTTTTGACGATGCAATTTCGTCATCAGAAACATCAATATTCTGATCATGGTACTTCAAGCTACTTCCACTGAGACCTTTATGAAAATTATACTCTTGCTCGTCTCGGGGTGGTTCTGCATGACCGCCAGACGGCCCTTCCAGTCTCCCACTAGCTGTTCGAATATCGCACAAGTTTGCGCGTTCATGTTCACAATTTCTTTCAAATTTCCCATTATTTCTGAAACAACCTCTACTCGAGACAGTATCTCCAAAATTTGCCCTCAAGATTTGTTCCACGGAGAAGTTGGTGAATTTTGTTCTATTTTTCTCACTTGGTGGAAACAAAGTTAAGGACTCTATCTGTGAACACTCCATCTCCTCCGCGTGTCGCCTTACAACTTCTATTAACATCATAATTAACTTGGAGGGAACCATTACAGACAGTCATGCATGGCCGCGATGGTTAATAATTTTACACCGATGTTGGAGTGACGACAAACAGTATATTTCGTATCGTCTTCAACGAGATGATTTATGGCATGTTTTGACTCCTGTCTTGTTGTTATGATATTTAATTTGACGTCTGATTGTCTGTGGGCGGGGAAAGACGGCCTCTTGTAGGCGGAGCAATGAGGAAAACAAAATTTTCAAAGTATCAATTAACTCTTCTTTTACTGTTGAAAAAAGAACCACCTAACACATCTTTATAAAGTTATTCGACACACAATTTCAAAACAATTTTAAAATTTCCTTTTTTGGCAAAATAATCCCCCCCCCCCCCCCCCCCACACACACACCCAAATTACAGCCCACAACTGAAATGAGCTTGTCAATAGAGCTGTAGGTTAACCGAAACCGAACCGAGGTTTTTAAATTTCTGTAAAATCCGAACCGTCGACATCCCGTAATCTAAGGTTTTTCGTTTTTTTATTGAATACTCTCTTGCTGCAGAAATTCACAGAATGTAGCCATCCCAGAGTAGTGAGAGTACCCAGACACTGTCAATGGCAGTGTCTGGGTACTCTCACTACTCTGGGAAGGCTACATTCTGTGAATTTCCGACATTTCAATTTAGTTGTGTTTGCAGCTTTCCTCAAGTTGCGTGTAGGTGTCAGACCTCGAAAAATGGCCAAGCACAATAAAAGTTCTGTATATTTTGGTAATTATTACATTGGCCTTCCTGATTCTTCATGTATTATAGCTTATTCCGGGCATTCATTGAGTTTCACTCAATTTCAATGCCATTCAGTTATGACTCCGGACATAAGAATGAGTTTTATTGAATTTTATTTGGCCTCATGAACAAACCGAAAACCGAACCGAACCGAGGTTTTACTCTACCTGAAAAACCAAAACCGAAACCGAACAAGAAATTTAAAAACCTACAGCTCTACTTGTCAATTTCAATAACGAACTTTATCGTTAGGGTTATAGGAAACATTTATTTCCCATACAGTACAGCTGCCGTCATGCCGTGGACTGGTCACTTTCCACGGGTGAGTAATATTTCCACGGACGCAATAATATTAAATTTCAAACACTAATTATAGGAATAATCATCAAAATTTAATTAATGAAGCACCGGGTACAACCCTGCTTCATTAATTAAAATTTTGCTGATGATGATTTTTATTACCTTGTAAACGCATGCGCGGACATCACTGTCCGCGCGTGGATTACGACCAGTTCACGACGACTATACTGCAATACTGCAAAACATTGTATCCAGGAGAGGTATGGGCCATAACAGTACAATGTATTTTCTCCCAATATGGAACAATATAGTCCACGAATTTTCGGGAATTTATTCCCTTTCATGAACAAATATCCCCATTTCACAGAACGTTAATATGCTTAAAATGTTGAAAAACTCTTTCTCAGACAAATCCTCAAATTTGGACAGTATACTAAACTACAATTCAAACATGATTCGAGAATAGAAAATGAAGGGCACGTTGAAATAAAAAAAGTAAAAACCTTCGTGAACTAAATTTAAATAAATATATTTATTGTAACATGTGGTTTATGAAATGTAAAAGTGGCATACATGGAGGAAGGAAACAATGTTTCGACCACATGGAGAGATTTGTTAAATATGGGGACAAAAATGTCCATTTTTCTAGACTTTAACCCTTTACCCAAAACACAGAATATCAAAATTTAATATTTCAATTATTGTTCTTTGAAAATTTTCAGAACCATATCATGTGACCCCTCATTGGAACGAGCTCGACGAGCTCGCTCCAACGAGTGGTCACTTCATATGGTTTTATTGAAATATTTTGAAAAATATATTTTTGTCAGCTGCTTAATTTGCAAATTGCGTGGGCGGATGCTCCTGATTCGTAAGGTAATGGGTTTTACAGTAAAGAGTCCGTGCATCCCCCCTCTCTCTCTCTCTCTCTCTCTCTCTCTCTCTCTCTCTCTCTCTCTCTCTCTCTCTCTCTCTCTCTCTCTCTCTCTCAACTATTTCTGGAAAACGTTTCCGTACATGCTCTCTGTGCCCCTGGCTTCCTGGTTATTTCTTCTCTTAGATTGTTACCCATTTCCGGAATATTCCATGTCTCAAAGGCTGTTAATTTCTCAAGTCTGAAACATTTTAATTCGACTTAGTTGTATATTTATCGGGCTTTGTAACGACACAGTTTGAAAAGGGTCGGACTTGGGGTACGAACGTGGAACGGAACGAAACGATCTAACACCATTTTGTCGGAATTTGAAGATATGTGTAAATTTTGGACTAAATGCGCATCAAAGGGCTCTATACATTTTCCACATAGAAAAATGTAGCCGTTTTGTCCAGCGGAGCAAAATAATTCATGTCTGTTTCCAATTCTTTTATTTTCTTTTATTCTTCAGATTGGCTTGGAAGCTGGCACATCGACATCGAGGCCATAAATCGATTGGATTGCCTCTTTGCTTTGTCACTGGCGTCAGATTGCCCGTTGTGATCAATAGACAGGCAATTTCCTGGACTTTCTTGATTTGACGAGTTTTAAAAAAAGTGTGCGTGGAGGTGGAACACTGCGTGTGTGTGTGTGTGAGGGTGGGGGGGGGGGGGGAGGAGGGCACCGATAAATGTACTATACTTTGGTAACATCTGTAACATCTGGCGACATTCGTTCGTGTGATGTCATGTATGGTTACCGTGTGCCAGCAAATATGCGGATACACTACTGACTCTCTTTGTAGCGAGCAAGCCAGGGTGTGGTCATAGTTCGGCCTGTTTCTTCTAGTTACCCCTTTCCTAAAGAATCGCCAACATTGGTCTGTGTAATGTTCTAATAGAACAGTTGAAAAGAAAAAGATTTTCCAAAAATTCCAACAAAAGCATATCGGTATGTGACCCCCCTCCCCTCCCCCCCCCCCCCCCCCCCTGCCCATTGGCACAAGCTCGACGAAAATGCTCTTACTTCAAAACACGATTCCGTCCCTTTGTTGTCGTTTTAACACTTTGCCTAACGAATCGACCACATCCACCCGCGTAATGTACAAACAGAGAGGTTGACACAAAATTAGTTTTCCAAAAATTTCAGCACAACCATTTCATGTGACCACTTATTGGAACGAGTTCTTCGAGCACGTTTCAATGAGGGTGGCAAATACATGATATGGCTTTGTTGAAATTTGATAAAGTAATATGAAAATAACAAATGCTGATATCGTATATATGCAATAGGGGTTATCCATTTTCCAGTCCTAAGGGTAGTCTTTAGATTGATAGGGTTTTTCCATTTTCCAGCCCTATGGGTAGCCTTTGGATTGATAGGGTTTATCTATTTTCCAGCCCTAAGGGTAGCCATTGGTTTGATAGGGTTTATCCATTTCCAGCCCTAATGGTAGCCTTTGGATTGATAGGGTTTATCCATTTACCAGCCCTAAGGGTAGCCTTTGGATTGAGAGGGTTTATCCATTTTCCAGCTCAAAGGGTAGTCTTTGGATTGATAGGGTTTATTCATTTTCCAGCCCTATTGGTAGCCTTTGGTTTGATAGGGTTTATCTAGTTTCCAGCCCTAAGGATAGTTTTTTGATTGATAGGTTTATCTATTTTCCAGCCCCAAGGGTAGTTTTGGATTGATAGGGTTTATCCATTTTCCAGCCCTAAGGGTAGTCTTTAGATTGATAGGGTTTATCCATTTTCCAGTCCTGAGGGTAAACTTTGGATTGACAGGGTTTATCCATTTTCCAGATCTAAAGGTAGCCTTTGTATTGATAGGGTTTATCCATTTTCCAGCCCTAAGGGTAACCTTTGGATTGATAGGATTTATCCATTTTCAGCCCCATGGGTAGCCTTCGGATTGATAAGGTTTATCCATTTTCCAGCCCTGAGGGTTGCCTTCGGATTGATAGGGTTTATCCATTTCCAGCCCTGAGGGTTGTCTTTGAATTTATAGGGTTTATCCATTTTCCATCCCTAAGGGTAGCCTTTGGATTTAGATTTGAAAGATGGTTGTACAAAAAGAAGTGGCCCGAAGGAAGATCGATTTCATTGGTCAAATGCAGCTATATCTGTTTATATCTGTAGAGAATATACAAGACTTCCTGTTCATGGACACGTGCATGTGCTGAAACTCCAGAGCTCATCCTGTAATCATAAAGCATGTCTGCGTTAATGAAGTGAGGGACACATTCTCCTGTGTCCACTCCCATCCCCGAGTCCAGCCGCATCAGCCATTGTTGATTCATACAGGTATAATTACCTGTCCGGTTAGCTATTTTTTCTCCCGGAGTTTCGCTAAGGTGGGTGGGGGGGGGGGGGGGGGACTCTCTGGACATTTTAATCTGGATTGGCATCTTAAGATATAGATTGACTCTTGCTTGTAATCATGCATTTTCTTACGAGGCTAGATTTGCTGCATGGACGTGTGTCACACATGTTAGGCTCCTCAAAGTAGATCTTCTGTGTCTCAGGTCCTATTTTGTAAAATTGGATGTACATGGGCGGGCCGTTTTTTTTTCTGTACTTTTTAATTTTTGTAATTATTTCTTTGCCATCAAAAGTTGATGTTCTTGGTTTGTTTTATGTTTTAGGTCTCATAATTTACAGAATAGCATGGGTGGTGGTGTATTTCGTCCTTTGGGTGCAAGAAGGCTTTGCAGTGCTAAAGCATTGCAAAGCCTTGTTGCACTCAAGGGACAAATTTATCAAGTCTATTAACTTGGGTAAAATATCAGACATAAACCATTTAATTTTATTTTTTCTAAGTTTGCATTGTATATAAAAATAGAGCATGCGGCAGTCAAAAGGACCATGCCGGAGGGGTTGGGATTTTTTAGGCCTTAGTCATACAAACGAAGGTATAGATTCGGGTTGTTGGGGACCCAGCATGAATGAACAATTCGGATTTCCGGCGCGGTTCGTGTTAAAGGAAGGAAGTTACGTCCCGACTGCTGCATGTATATTGTTTCTATACAACAATTAATTTCCAATAAGACTTGAGTTTTTTATTATAATCCTGACTGACTAATATTCCAATTACATAATCAAAGCATGGGACAAATCAGGTGTATACCCCCCCCCCCTCCCCTCCCCCGCACACACACACACCCACGTGGTTATCTTTTCGGCCTTACAGTTTTCTCGTTTGATACAATCAGGTCAAATTTTGTTGATCCGTTGCACTGAGGTCGAATGTTGGGGATTTCGGGCTGCCTGCAGTGTGAACGATACGTATCTTGTAGTAAAACAAGGACAAATCATGTCATAGTTAGACTTGGTCCAATGCACATCCTGGATCATAAAATATTGCTACTAATTTGATGAAACAAATCGTTGCTTCGTAAATACAGTGAAGGATTGTTGATAAAATCACAAGGTCAGATTGATTAGATCTAACGAGACAGCCTCTAGAATCTCTTTTGACCTGACCGATCTAATCTTGACTGAACGTCAGAGCCCAGATCGATACACTGTTGAAACAATCTGCATGGATCGCATATACTACACTAAAATAATTTACATAAACTAGACATCCGCCCTTTATCATTTCTAGTTACTGGTCCCGTCTTCCATGATTTTTCTCTCTCATGAATTTTGAGATATGGTACCCCTCCTTACCGACCCTCTTTTTCTGTAACTCCGTGGTAAGCGCGGCCTTGGATATTTTCGTTTCGTTTAAATAACTTTTTTCGCGAATAACATATCAGAATGGAACATTTTTTTTTGGGGGGGGGGGGGGGTGGGCAGGAAAGAAGGCGTTTCAATCTGGCACACTTATTTCGTGTATGGGTTGCAGTCCGACCTATATATCTTTATTTAGTTCTGAAGTATGCAAGACATATCACGCTCATAACCACATCTTGGATATCTTGGAATAATTAGCGAAACCTCTTCTCAGAAATTACTTAAATCCTTGCACATCTGGTAGAACCATGTTTTAAAACTGTTGATTTAATCGCTCTGTCGACAATGTTAACAACATGCCAAAAATGAGAATTACAATGTCGGTACAACTTCCTTTTTTACGCCTAATTACACGCTATGCTCAAAACAGTATTAACGCGGAGTGATATGCGATACACTTTCTGCATTCATATAACGCGTGGATAGAAATGAACAGAATAAATACAATTTAACGCTACATCTCCAATATTATATTTTGTCGAGACGACGGTATTCCATCCCTTTTAATGTGAGCAACATAAATGAGAAGAATTTTTCTGTTACACAAATTGAATGCCCTGTTTACATCCAATTCCCATGTAATTGGATTATAGCTTAATGATATTGTCATTTTCAACATTTAGAAAACGATCGTCTTCAACCGGGATAATTTATGAAACTTTCTAGGACCATTTTACCAAATGGAGAAGACGTTTAAACGTCCATCCGTTGACAGACACGAGTGTCGGGGGCGAGAAATGACACCACTACCTACATTCCTGGCTTATATCGTCTTTATTTATTTATTATTTATTGGTGTTTAAGGTCGCATACTTATGCGCAATGGCTAATCGTGACCGTGACAGTTTGCTATTCACGACCGTGACAGTTTTACGGGTGGAGGAAGCCGGAGTACCCGGAGGGAACATCCGAGCATCAACGAGCAACTGTCAGCTCCTCAACATTCTAACTCTGTTCAAGCTCCGCTCAAGCAAGGTTACAGCGGTTGAACACATGTGCACCATCGACGTGCAGTGTGCCTTAGTACACGTCGTCATCGTGCCCCCATGTAGGCAACCGGGATAAAGTGCCTTGCCCAAGGACAGAACGCGGGTCGTCCCGGACGGGGATCGAAGTCGGGACCTCTAGCATAGAAGTCCAACAGTCTACCACTGAGCCACCGTGCTCCCCATATCGTCTTTAAAATCTACCTTCGATAAAATTAGCTGGCTTGAAATTATAAGACGCGTGAGGGGGTCCAGTTAAGAAGCAAGTAATTGTTGAGAAAACACCTATGTCCTATGGTATGAGCAGAAAACAAAGCAAAGTTTCCCTTTGCTACTTTTAATAAACGAAAGCAACAGACAGCCCCTAGAGCTGTCTGTTGTCTGTTGTTTTCGTTTATTAAAAGAAACAAAAGGAAACTAGGCTTTTAATATGGCAAACTAATTAGAGACAATCAATTCACAGATCATCCGTCATTAAGACTATTTATCAGTATATATATATATATATATATATATTTCTCAACTTGTTTCATGTTACATGGAGTAAAGTTGCATTGTATTAATAGTAGAGATGGAGATACCAGCACATGTCCATGAGATGTGAGCAAATAAGACATGGGTATAACTGTAAGGTTCTCTCTCTCTCTCTCTCTCTCCCTCACACACACACACACACACACACACACACACACACACACACACACACACACACACACACACACACACACACACAGAGTCTTGTTTTCCCTACATACCGAGGTACCCCATTGTTTGTCCTTTGTGTGGACTAACGGTTTCAACCTCGTTTTGCCGGTACAGTTCTGGGAAAACAACCGAGGTAAAGGGTTTCTTTTGTCTTTTGTACCTCGGTAAGGCGAAACACGCAAACTCTTTTGTCTAGTTACCTCGTCAAGTTGGTAAGACAAACGCACACACACACACACACACACACACACACACACACACACACACACACACACACACACACACACACACACACACACACACACACACACACATCATTTCATCCTCAACATACATTTAAAGGTATCATCAAATCACAACTCATTCGTTTCCACCGCAATTCAAGTGATAAGGTAAATTTCAATGAGGCTTGTTCCACTCTATTTGGCGCCCTCAGATCGAGAGGGTACTCGCTGCGCCTTCTGCGTAGCCTGAAATCCCAAACCCTGAAAAAGCTCGAAAGTCCAGCTGAAACTACCGATTTCGAACCACTGAAGATTGAACACAACAGACCGTTGCAAAATAGTAGTGGCGCGGTATTTAATTGCAAAAAGCCTCGTTGTAGACTGCATACTTTTATGCCTGATCAGAAAGAGGAATTTTCCTCCGAACAAACGAAAAATCATTATCAGATCCGTAACCCCCTCCATTGTGATTCACCAAACATTATTTACCTTATCACTTGTAAGCGATGTCGGAAACAGTATGTTGGTCAAAGTCAAAATCCTTTCCGAGAACGTGCTACTAGACACAAACAGGATATAAAACATAATTCTGATGCCCCAGTAGCACAACATTTTAACCTTCCTGGCCATTCTTTGGACGATTTCGAAATCCATCCTATTGAACAACCACCAATTAAAGACACATTAGAAGAAACGGATGAATTTAGAAAAAAACGTGAAGCTTTTTGGATCAATACGCTTCAAACCCTCTGGCCATTTGGTATGAACATATCAGAGGGCGAATGCGAAAGGAGGTCCATCATTCCTTTCACTTTAACGTACAACAGAATGAATATCGAAATAGCAAAAATGTTAAAAGATGAATTCAATTTTACCAATGCTAAATTAAATGAACCTTTGAATCTTCGACCTGTCATCGCCTATAAGAAAAACAAAAGCTTGCGTAACATCCTTGTAAGGACTAAATTAGAGCCCATCAATGAATAACATCAATTATTGCCAGTCAGTTTAACCAGGTCCTAAGCTCATCACTTAGTTTAAATCAATTTTATGTACCTTTTTGTTACGTTTGAAACCCATCAGGGTTCAGTAAATGAAAACAATTTTTCAGCGGCATATTAAAAGAAAAAAACGTTTCAGTAGGAAATGTCTGTGCCAGTGCGATTTTTTAACCTCAAACACACACACACACAGAAACACACAGACACCTCCCAATTGTAAGCGTCCACATTGACTCGTTGTTTAACGGATGTGTTTTTACAATAATTTCCAAGTTTCAAGTTTTTTATTCTCTCCGGGAAAAAATGCAAATCTCATGCCCACACTTTTATATTAATGGAAAGGACAGCATCTGTAACGCCTAGACTTTTGTATTAATGGAAAGGACAGCATCTGTATCGCCTAGACTTTTATATTAATGGAAAGGACAGCATCTGTATCGCCTAGACTTTTGTATTAATGGAAAGGACAGCATCTGTATCGCGTAGACTTTTATATTAATGGAAAGGACAGCATCTGTATCGCGTAGACTTTTATATTAATGGAAAGGACAGCATCTGTAACGCCTAGACTTTTGTATTAATGGAAAGGACAGCATCTGTATCGCCTAGACTTTTATATTAATGGAAAGGACAGCATCTGTATCGCCTAGACTTTTGTATTAATGGAAAGGACAGCATCTGTATCGCCTAGACTTTTATATTAGTGGAAAGGACAGCATCTGTATCGCCTAGACTTTTATATTAACGGAAAGGACAGCATCTGTATCACCTAGACTTTTGTATTAATGGAAAGGACAGCATCTGTATCGCCTAGACTTTTATATTAATGGAAAGGACAGCATCTGTATCACCTAGACTTTTGTATTAATGGAAAGGACAGCATCTGTATCACCTAGACTTTTGTATTAATGGAAAGGACAGAATCTGTCAGCATCTGTATCGTCTAGACTTTTATATTAATGGAAAGGACAGCATCTGTATCGCCTAGACTTTTATATTAATGGAAAGGACAGCATCTGTATCGCCTAGACTTTTATATTAGTGGAAAGGACAGCATCTGTATCGCCTAGACTTTTATATTAATGGAAAGGACAGCATCTGTATCACCTAGACTTTTGTATTAATGGAAAGGACAGCATCTGTCAGCATCTGTATCGTCTAGACTTTTATATTAATGGAAAGGACAGCATCTGTATCGCCTAGACTTTTATATTAATGGAAAGGACAGCATCTGTATCGCCTAGACTTTTATATTAATGGAAAGGACAGCATCTGTATCGCCTAGACTTTTATATTAATGGAAAACACAGCATCTGTCAGCATCTGTATCGCCTAGGCTTTTACATTAATGGAAAGGACAGCATCTGTATCGACTAGACTTTTATATTAATGGAAAGGACAGCATCTGTATCGCCTAGACTTTTATATTAATGGAAAGGACAGCATCTGTATCGCCTAGACTTTTATATTAATGGAAAGGACAGCATCTGTATCGCCTAGACTTTTATATTAATGGAAAGGACAGCATCTGTATCGCCTAGACTTTTATATTAATGGAAAGGACAGCATCTGTATCGCCTAGACTTTTGTATTAATGGAAAGGACAGCATCTGTATCGCCTAGACTTTTATATTGGTGGAAAGGACAGCATCTGTATCGCCTAGACTTTTATATTAATGGAAAGGACAGCATCTGTATCGCCTAGACTTTTATATTAATGGAAAGGACAGCATCTGTATCGCCTAGGCTTTTATATTAATGGAAAGGACAGTATCTGTATCGCCTAGACTTTTATATTAACGGAAAGGACAGCATCTGTATCGCCTAGACTTTTATATTAATGGAAAGGACAGCATCTGTATCGCCTAGACTTTTATATTAATGGAAAGGACAGCATCTGTATCACCTAGACTTTTATATTAATGGAAAGGACAGCATCTGTATCGCCTAGACTTTTGTATTAGTGGAAAGGACAGCATCTGTATCGCCAAGACTTTTATATTAATGGAGAGGAGAGCATCTGTATCACCTAGACTTTTATATTAATGGAAAGGACAGCATCTGTATCGCCTAGACTTTTATATTAATGGAAAGGACAGCATCTGTATCGCCTAGACTTTTATATTAATGGAAAGGACAGCATCCGTATCACCTAGACTTTTATATTAGTGGAAAGGACAGCATCTGTATCGCCTAGACTTTTATATTAATGGAAAGGACAGCATCTGTATCGCCTAGACTTTTATATTAATGGAAAGGACAGCATCTGTATCGCCTAGACTTTTGTATTAATGGAAAGGACAGCATCTGTATCGCCTAGACTTTTGTATTAATGGAAAGGACAGCATCTGTATCGCCTAGACTTTTGTATTAATGGAAAGGACAGCATCTGTATCGCCTAGACTTTTGTATTAATGGAAAGGACAGCATCTGTATCGCCTAGACTTTTACATTAATGGAAAGGACAGCATCTGTATCGCCTAGACTTTTGTATTAATGGAAAGGACAGCATCTGTATCGCCTAGACTTTTGTATTAATGGAAAGGACAGCATCTGTATCGCCTAGACTTTTGTATTAATGGAAAGGACAGCATCTGTCAGCATCTGTATCGCCTAGACTTTTATATTAATGGAAAGGACAGCATCTGTATCGCCTAGACTTTTATATTAATGGAAAGGACAGCATCTGTATCGCCTAGACTTTTATATTAATGGAAAGGACAGCATCTGTATCGCCTAGACTTTTATATTAATGGAAAGGACAGCATCTGTATCGCCTAGACTTTTATATTAATGGAAAGGACAGCATCTGTATCGCCCAGACTTTTATATTAATGGAAAGGACAGCATCTGTATCGCCTAGACTTTTATATTAATGGAAAGGACAGCATCTGTATCGCCTAGACTTTTATATTAATGGAAAGGACAGCATCTGTATCGCCTAGACTTTTATATTAGTGAAAAGGACAGCATCTGTATCGCCTAGACTTTTATATTAATGGAAAGGACAGCATCTGTATCGCCTAGACTTTTATATAATGGAAAGGACAGCATCTGTATCGCCTAGACTTTTATATTAATGGAAAGGACAGCATCTGTATCGCCTAGACTTTTATATTAGTGGAAAGGACAGCATCTGTATCGCCTAGACTTTTATATTAATGGAAAGGACAGCATCTGTATCGCCTAGACTTTTATATTAATGGAAAGGACAGCATCTGTATCGCCTAGACTTTTATATTAATGGAAAGGACAGCATCTGTATCGCCTAGACTTTTATATTAGTGGAAAGGACAGCATCTGTATCGCCTAGACTTTTATATTAATGGAAAGGACAGCATCTGTATCGCCTAGACTTTTATATTAATGGAAAGGACAGCATCTGTATCGCCTAGTCTTTTATATTAATGGAAAGGACAGCATCTGTATCGCCTAGACTTTTATATTAATGGAAAGGACAGCATCTGTATCGCCTAGACTTTTGTATTAATGGAAAGGACAGCATCTGTATCGCCTAGACTTTTATATTAATGGAAAGGACAGCATCTGTCAGTATCTGTATCGCCTAGACTTTTATATTAATGGAAAGGACAGCATCTGTATCACCTAGACTTTTATATTAGTGGAAAGGACAGCATCTGTATCGCCTAGACTTTTATATTAATGGAAAGGACAGCAACTGTATCACCTAGACTTTTATATTAGTGGAAAGGACAGCATCTGTATCGCCTAGACTTTTGTATTAATGGAGAGGACAGCATCTGTATCACCTAGACTTTTATATTAATGGAGAGGACAGCATCTGTATCACCTAGACTTTTATATTAGTGGAAAGGACAGCATCTGTATCGCCTAGACTTTTGTATTAATGGAAAGGACAACATCTGTATCGCCTTGACTTTTATATTAATGGAAAGGACAGCATCTGTATCGCCTAGACTTTTGTATTAATGGAAAGGACAACATCTGTATCGCCTTGACTTTTATATTAATGGAAAGGACAGCGTCTGTATCGCCTAGACTTTTATATTAATGGAAAGGACAGCATCTGTATCGCCTAGACTTTTATATTAATGGAAAGGACAGCATCTGTATCGCCTAGACTTTTATATTAATGGAAAGGACAGCATCTGTATCGCCTAGACTTTTGTATTAATGGAAAGGACAGCATCTGTCAGCATCTGTATCGCCTAGACTTTTATATTAGTGAAAAGGACAGCATCTGTATCGCCTAGACTTTTATATTAGTGAAAAGGACAGCATCTGTATCGCCTAGACTTTTATATTAATGGAAAGGACAGCATCTGTATCGCCTAGACTTTTATATAATGGAAAGGACAGCATCTGTATCGCCTAGACTTTTATATTAATGGAAAGGACAGCATCTGTATCGCCTAGACTTTTATATTAGTGGAAAGGACAGCATCTGTATCACCTAGACTTTTGTATTAATGGAAAGGACAGCATCTGTCAGCATCTGTATCGCCTAGACTTTTATATTAATGGAAAGGACAGCATCTGTATCGCCTAGACTTTTATATTAATGGAAAGGACAGCATCTGTATCGCCTAGACTTTTATATTAATGGAAAGGACAGCATCTGTATCGCCTAGACTTTTATATTAATGGAAAGGACAGCATCTGTATCGCCTAGACTTTTATATTAATGGAAAGGACAGCATCTGTATCGCCTAGACTTTTATATTAATGGAAAGGACAGCATCTGTATCGCCTAGACTTTTATATTAATGGAAAGGACAGCATCTGTCAGCATCTGTATCGCCTAGACTTTTATATTAATGGAAAGGACAGCATCTGTATCACCTAGACTTTTATATTAGTGGAAAGGACAGCATCTGTATCGCGTAGACTTTTATATTGGTGGAAAGGACAGCATCTGTATCGCCTAGACTTTTATATTGGTGGAAAGGACAGCAACTGTATCGCCTAGACTTTTATATTGGTGGAAAGGACAGCATCTGTATCGCCTAGACTTTTATATTGGTGGAAAGGACAGCATCTGTATCGCCTATACTTTTATATTGGTGGAAAGGACAGCATCTGTATCGCCTAGACTTTTATATTGGTGGAAAGGACAGCATCTGTATCGCCTAGACTTTTATATTAATGGAAAGGACAGCATCTGTATCGCCTAGACTTTTGTATTAATGGAAAGGACAGCATCTGTATCGCCTAGACTTTTGTATTAATGGAAAGGACAGCATCTGTATCGCCTAGACTTTTATATTAATGGAAAGGACAGCATCTGTATCACCTAGACTTTTATATTAATGGAAAGGACAGCATCTGTATCGCCTAGACTTTTATATTAATGGAAAGGACAGCATCTGTATCGCCTAGACTTTTGTATTAATGGAAAGGACAGCATCTGTATCGCCTAGACTTTTGTATTAATGGAAAGGACAGCATCTGTATCGCCTAGACTTTTATATTAGTGGAAAGGACAGCATCTGTATCGCTTAGACTTTTATATTAATGGAAAGGACTGCATCTGTATCGCCTAGACTTTTGTATTAATGGAAAGGACAGCATCTGTATCGCCTAGACTTTTATATTAATGGAAAGGACTGCATCTGTATCGCCTAGACTTTTATATTAATGGAAAGGACAGCATCTGTATCGCCTAGACTTTTATATTAATGGAAAGGACAGCATCTGTATCGCCTAGACTTTTATATTAATGGAAAGGACAGCATCTGTATCGCCTAGACTTTTATATTAATGGAAAGGACAGCATCTGTATCGCCTAGACTTTTATATTAATGGAAAGGACAGCATCTGTCAGCATCTGTATCGCCTAGACTTTTATATTAATGGAAAGGACAGCATCTGTATCACCTAGACTTTTATATTAGTGGAAAGGACAGCATCTGTATCGCGTAGACTTTTATATTAATGGAAAGGACAGCAACTGTATCACCTAGACTTTTATATTAGTGGAAAGGACAGCATCTGTATCGCCTAGACTTTTATATTAATGGAAAGGACAGCATCTGTATCGCCTAGACTTTTGTATTAATGGAAAGGACAGCATCTGTATCGCCTAGACTTTTGTATTAATGGAAAGGACAGCATCTGTATCGCCTAGACTTTTATATTGGTGGAAAGGACAGCATCTGTATCGCCTAGACTTTTATATTGGTGGAAAGGACAGCATCTGTATCGCCTAGACTTTTATATTAATGGAAAGGACAGCATCTGTATCGCCTAGACTTTTGTATTAATGGAAAGGACAGCATCTGTATCGCCTAGACTTTTGTATTAATGGAAAGGACAGCATCTGTATCGCCTAGACTTTTATATTAATGGAAAGGACAGCATCTGTATCACCTAGACTTTTATATTAATGGAAAGGACAGCATCTGTATCGCCTAGACTTTTATATTAATGGAAAGGACAGCATCTGTATCGCCTAGGCTTTTGTATTAATGGAAAGGACAGCATCTGTATCGCCTAGACTTTTGTATTAATGGAAAGGACAGCATCTGTATCGCCTAGACTTTTATATTAGTGGAAAGGACAGCATCTGTATCGCTTAGACTTTTATATTAATGGAAAGGACTGCATCTGTATCGCCTAGACTTTTGTATTAATGGAAAGGACAGCATCTGTATCGCCTAGACTTTTATATTAATGGAAAGGACTGCATCTGTATCGCCTAGACTTTTATATTAATGGAAAGGGCAGCATCTGTATCGCCTAGAGTTTTATATTAATGGAAAGGACAGCATCTGTATCGCCTAGACTTTTATATTAATGGAGAGGACAGCATCTGTATCGCGTAGACTTTTATATTAATGGAAAGGACAGCATTTGTATCGCCTAGACTTTTATATTAATGGAGAGGACAGCATCTGTATCGCCAAGACTTTTGTATTAATGGAAAGGACAGCATCTGTATCGCCAAGACTTTTATATTAATGGAAAGGACAGCATCTGTATCGCCTAGACTTTTATATTAATGGAAAGGACAGCATCTGTATCGCCTAGACTTTGATATTAATGGAAAGGACAGCATCTGTATCGCCTAGACTTTTATATTAATGGAAAGGACAGCATCTGTATCGTCTAGACTTTTATATTAATGGAAAGGACAGCATCTGTATCGCCTAGACTTTTATATTAATGGAAAGGACAGCATCTGTATCGCCTAGACTTTGATATTAATGGAAAGGACAGCATCTGTATCGCCTAGACTTTTATATTAATGGAAAGGACAGCATCTGTATCGTCTAGACTTTTATATTAATGGAAAGGACAGCATCTGTATCGCCTAGACTTTTATATTAATGGAAAGGACAGCATCTGTATCGCCTAGACTTTTATATTAATGGAAAGGACAGCTTCTGTCAGCATCTGTATCGCCTAGACTTTTATATTAATGGAAAGGACAGCATCTGTATCGCCTAGACTTTTATATTAATGGAAAGGACAGCATCTGTATCGCCTAGACTTTTGTATTAATGGGGAGGACAGCATCTGTATCACCTAGACTTTTATATTAATGGAGAGGACAGCATCTGTATCGCGTAGACTTTTATATTAATGGAAATGACAGCATCTGTATCGCCTAGACTTTTATATTAATGGAAAGGACAGCATCTGTATCGCCTAGACTTTTATATTAATGGAAAGGACAGCTTCTGTCAGCATCTGTATCGCCTAGACTTTTATATTAATGGAAAGGACAGCATCTGTATCGCCTAGACTTTTATATTAATGGAGAGGACAGCATCTGTATCGCGTAGACTTTTATATTAATGGAAAGGACAGCTTCTGTCAGCATCTGTATCGCCTAGACTTTTATATTAATGGAAAGGACAGCATCTGTATCGCCTAGACTTTTATATTAATGGAAAGGACAGCATCTGTATCGCCTAGACTTTTGTATTAATGGAAAGGACAGCATCTGTATCGCGTAGACTTTTATATTAATGGAAATGACAGCATCTGTATCGCCTAGACTTTTATATTAATGGAAAGGACAGCATCTGTATCGCCTAGACTTTTATATTAATGGAAAGGACAGCTTCTGTCAGCATCTGTGTCGCCTAGACTTTTATATTAATGGAAAGGACAGCATCTGTATCGCCTAGACTTTTATATTAATGGAAAGGACAGCATCTGTATCGCCTAGACTTTTGTATTAATGGAGAGGACAGCATCTGTATCACCTAGACTTTTATATTAATGGAGAGGACAGCATCTGTATCACCTAGACTTTTATATTAATGGAAAGGACAGCTTCTGTATCGCCTAGACTTTTATATTACTGGAAAGGACAGCATCTGTATCGCCTAGACTTTTATATTAATGGAAAGGACAGCTTCTGTATCGCCTAGACTTTTATATTAATGGAAAGGACAGCATCTGTATCGCCTAGACTTTTATATTAATGGAAAGGACAGCATCTGTATCGCCCAGACTTTTATATTAATGGAAAGGACAGCTTCTGTCAGCATCTGTATCGCCTAGACTTTTATATTAATGGAAAGGACAGCATCTGTATCGCCTAGACTTTTATATTAATGGAAAGGACAGCATCTGTATCGCCTAGACTTTTGTATTAATGGAGAGGACAGCATCTGTATCACCTAGACTTTTATATTAATGGAGAGGACAGCATCTGTATCACCTAGACTTTTATATTAGTGGAAAGGACAGCATCTGTATCGCCTAGACTTTTGTATTAATGGAAAGGACAACATCTGTATCGCCTTGACTTTTATATTAATGGAAAGGACAGCATCTGTATCGCCTAGACTTTTGTATTAATGGAAAGGACAACATCTGTATCGCCTTGACTTTTATATTAATGGAAAGGACAGCATCTGTATCGCCTAGACTTTTGTATTAATGGAAAGGACAGCATCTGTATCGCCTAGACTTTTATATTAATGGAAAGGACAGCATCTGTATCGCCTAGACTTTTATATTAATGGAGAGGACAGCATCTGTATCGCCTAGACTTTTGTATTAATGGAAAGGACGGCATCTGTATCGCCCAGACTTTTATATTAATGGAAAGGACAGCATCTGTATCGCCTAGACTTTTATATTGGTGGAAAGGACAGCATCTGTATCGCCTAGACTTTTGTATTAATGGAAAGGACAGCATCTGTATCGCCTAGACTTTTATATTAGTGGAAAGGACAACATCTGTATCGCCTAGACTTTTATATTAATGGAAAGGACAGCATCTGTATCGCCTAGACTTTTATATTAGTGGAAAGGACAGCATCTGTATCGCCTAGACTTTTATATTAGTGGAAAGGACAGCATCTGTATCGCCTAGAATTTTGTATTAATGGAAAGGACAGCATCTGTATCGCCTAGACTTTTGTATTAATGGAAAGGACAGCATCTGTATCGCCTAGACTTTTATATTAATGGAAAGGACAGCATCTGTATCGCCTAGACTTTTATATTAATGGAAAGGACAGCATCTGTATCACCTAGACTTTTATATTAGTGGAAAGGACAGCATCTGTATCGCCTAGACTTTTATATTAATGGAAAGGACAGCATCTGTATCGCCTAGACTTTTATATTAGTGGAAAGGACAACATCTGTATCGCCTAGACTTTTATATTAATGGAAAGGACAGCATCTGTATCGCCTAGACTTTTATATTAATGGAAAGGACAGCATCTGTCAGCATCTCTATCGCCTAGGCTTTTATATTAATGGAAAGGACAGCATCTGTATCGCCTAGTCTTTTATATTAATGGAAAGGACAGCATCTGTATCGCCTAGACTTTTATATTAATGGAAAGGACAGCATCTGTATCGCCTAGACTTTTATATTAATGGAAAGGACAGCATCTGTCAGCATCTGTATCGCCTAGACTTTTATATTAATGGAAAGGACAGCATCTGTATCGCCTAGACTTTTATATTAATGGAAAGGACAGCATCTGTATCGCCTAGACTTTTGTATTAATGGAAAGGACAGCATCTGTATCGCCTATACTTTTATATTAATGGAAAGGACAACATCTGTATCGCCTTGACTTTTATATTAATGGAAAGGACAGCATCTGTATCGCCTAGACTTTTATATTAATGGAAAGGACAGCATCTGTATCGCCTAGACTTTTGTATTAATGGAAAGGACAGCATCTGTATCGCCTAGACTTTTATATTAATGGAAAGGACAGCATCTGTATCGCCTAGACTTTTGTATTAATGGAAAGGACAACATCTGTATCGCCTAGACTTTTATATAGGTGGAAAGGACAGCATCTGTCAGCATCTGTATCGCCTAGACTTTTATATTAATGGAAAGGACAGCATCTGTATCGCCTAGGCTTTTGTATTAATGGAAAGGACAGCATCTGTATCGCCTAGACTTTTGTATTAATGGAAAGGACAGCATCTGTATCGCCTAGGCTTTTGTATTAATGGAAAGGACAGCATCTGTATCGCCTAGACTTTTATATTAATGGAAAGGACAGCATCTGTATCGCCTAGACTTTTATATTAATGGAAAGGACAGCATCTGTATCGCCTAGACTTTTGTATTAATGGAAAGGACGGCATCTGTATCGCCTAGACTTTTATATTAATGGAAAGGACGGCATCTGTATCGCCTAGACTTTTATATTAATGGAAAGGACAGCATCTGTATCGCCTAGACTTTTATATTAATGGAAAGGACAGCATCTGTATCGCCTAGACTTTTATATTGGTGGAAAGGACAGCATCTGTATCGCCTAGACTTTATATTAATGGAAAGGAAGTATTGCGCACACTGTTGATATAATAAACACAACAAGTTACTTGACATCAAAAGATGGTGAAAACAATGTTTTCTTGTTTTTAAAAATGGGTTCAACGGAGAATATAAATCAAACTTTCAAACGATTTTCGAAAACAATTGTAAAAGGCCAGCTTCTGTATTTTTATACAGCTCTGCAGGAAAATGCCTAAAGTTTGTGAAATGACGCACACATCGATGATACAGATTGGCTAACATTTCGTAGCTTCAATCTTTATATGAAATTCCCATACGTTTAGTGTTAACTTTTCTGACAGCTTTAGGAAGCCGAGGGAAGCAAAATCTGTTCCAATAACGAAATTGTCAGCCATGAATCATGAAACAATGTACTTTGAAAGTTATGCCATATCCTGGTCCTCACGTATTATCCTTTACATAATGTACTTGTCTGAAAATATTAATTACTCCATATCACACCTTTTTTTCGAAAGCTTCACGCAGATTAGTGGCTAGAAATTATGCAGTTATCATTAATCAATATTTTCTTCCTGCAGCTAGTATCAATGTTTCTTGTTTATTTATTGGGATTTAACGACACTTTCAACAACCAGGTTCATATCTTGTAGGACAGTTTTACAAGTAGAGGAAGCCGGGAAAGAACCACCGAACAGCGGTGAGCAACTGTCAGACTCACCAACTTCCATATTCTGCACAAGCAGTGTTATTTATTTATTTATTTATTTATTTATTTATTTATTTATTTATTTATTTATTTATTGGTGTTTAGGGTCACATATTTCTGCACAATCGTTAATCATGACCACGACAGTTTTGCGGGTGGAGGAAGCCGGAGTACCCGGAGAGAACTACCGAGCAACGGCGAGCAACTGTCAGCTCCCCAACATACTAACTCCACACATGCTGGGTTAGCATTGGTTGAAGACAAGTGCACCATCGACGTGCAGTACGCCTTAGTACACAACGCCACCATGCCTCCACGTGGGCAATGGGATTGAAGTGTCTTGCCCAAGGACACAATGCGGTTGCCGCAGGTGGAATTCAAACGGAGGACCTCTCGACTTGCAGCCTGCACCTCTACCTATACTGACCCCCTCCTCCTCCTCCACGCACACACACAAGCAGTGTTAGCAGCGGTTGAAGGCAAGTGCACCATCGACGTGCAGTATACCTTAGTATAGAACACTACCCGTGCTGCTCCAACACGGACAATCGGTATTTAGTGTCTTGCCTAAAGACAACAGTCACACAATGCGATTACCGCTGGGCAGGATTGAACCATCTATATTTCGGTTTAAAGTACAATGCCCTAACCATAGAGCCACCGCGCACCTCTGTGACCTCAGCAGGAAGTATCAAAACGAGATTGTTCACCATTGTCACTTTTTAAGTAGCGTGTTTTTGTCAGTGTTGTTCTGGTCCGTTGACATTTTGTTCTTCACGACCCTTGAGCACTCTTCAATAACTTGTAATAAAGCAAGTTTTGATGAACAAATTCAAACCACCAAAAATAGTAACGAGGTAAGGTCAGTCGACGGAAAATTTGCTTATACTTTTCAAAATAATTTTATAAATTTACCCGCCGTCTTGTTAGGAGTAGTGTTTGGGGTGGTTAAAAGTATTGTATTTACAATTGGCGATCAACAAAAACACTATTGTGTCATTATATGACTCAAGCTATTTGGCCACCATTCTAATACTGTTTGGAATTCGGCCACCAGTCTAATACAAGTAGAAAATCGATGTTGTTATAGTCTATTTGTTTATCCACTTTTCGTGGAAGTTTGTGCACAAACTGCAGTTGATGTTAGGTGATGTCCTTTTACTCATAACCATATACAGAGTTTCTTTCATGCTCCAGTTATAAATATTTCAGTCAATAAGTATTTAAATCTATGGTGGCTTATTAGCGTCACGTAATTTTAGTTATTAAATTACAGCTGCACTTTAGTAAACTGTACCTGCAATTTAGCTAAATTGTAGCTACAGTTTAATAAATTGTAGGTGCAGTTTAGCTAAACTGTAGCTTCAATTTACTAAATTGCATTTAAATTTAGCTACAATTTACTAAATTACACTAACTAAATTGTTGCTGCAGCGTAGTTAAATTGTAGGTGCAATTTAGCTAAATTGCAGGTACAGTCTACTAAATTGCAGGTGCATTTTTGCCTCAAAAACATAGGTTATGACCCGACGAGGTCGTTCCAACGAGGGGTCATAACCTGTGTTTTTGAGACAAAAAATGAAAAAATAATGAACATTCATTGACAGTTTTTGAGAATAGCGCTGGTCGGTTTTGGCCGCTACGTTGGGTGAAGAATTAAAGAAAACGAATATTTGTGACGTTTTGTAAATGCGTTCGTTGGCCGCTACGTTGGGTAAAGAATTAAAGAAAACGAATATTTCTGACGTTTTGTAAATGCGTTCGTCTCAAATATATGAGACTAGCGAAGCTAAACATAGGCTATAGACTATTTAAGGACAAGTCTGATGCGCTTACAGAATTAGACTAGTGGCCTGAGAACTTGCACATGGCTATGTTTCAAAGACATTCTTGGTTTACCCATTCTCCCCGATTCCATTCTGGATCTGTCGGAGTATTATTTATCATCAGACGCCCATGGTGGTAGAAATTTGAATCTGATAGAATATGAGCTTTTACCTATCGAAAATGGAATTCTACTCTCTCTCTTTCTTGGTTGAAAGTGGAATCAAGAAATTTTCGTTATTTAATCTGAGTTTCTACTGGATTGTGAAGATTTTTGGGTAGAAACCTAAATGTAATCCCATCATCGTTATTCACAAAAATCACAATTCAAATTTTATTATACGGCAGAGTATTAGGATCAGGACCTTTTCATTTAATAATCTCTTTTTACAGATTAGTAATCTGTGTTTACAAATTATTATGAGACTGTTTTTACAATTTATTAGATGACTGTTTTTACAGTTTATTACAAGACTGTTTTTACAGATTAATAATGTGTTTTACATATTATTAGGAGATTGTTTTTACAGATTATTAGAAAACTGATTTTAGAAATTAACTAGCTAACCGGACTTTTGGGGGACCAAATTTTTTCAGTGCAAAACTTCAGCTAGATCCTATAAGTGGTGTACATACTGCATATATCTGTGGTTTCTGATCAAGTCTTGGCTGCCTATTTAGGCAGCCAAGACTTGATCAGAAACCACATTGAAGATTAATGCTTGGTAATTAAGACTTGAAGTATTAACTTAAGCACTCTACAGCAATGATAAATGATAATCATATATATAATACACGTAAGAGTGTCTCTCTCGATTATCCATCGAAAGAATATCAAAATATGATCTGAGAAGTTACACGCCAACTCAGAAGTTACACGCCAACTGAGAAGCCTATTTCTGAGATTTAAGAGCCAGGTCCTGATGTTTTAGAACCAAATACGCACTGGCGCATGCCCAGGTCGGTCCATGGTATATAAACAGTATGCCATGATATGTATATTGATGTATGTACACAAAGGCTATGGGTATATAGTATGGGTATGTAATGGAAAATTGATGGGTGGGATTTCTCGAAACGTTTTCCCGCGAAACGGTTGACGTTGTTATTGACGTCGTAGCGTCGTGACGTCGTGATGCGCACGCGATGTCATAGAAACGTTGACCGCTGTTGTTGTCCACTGTACAATCTGGTATGACATTATTATGGCGGCGAAGTTTTGAACAGAAAGAAATTTGCTTCCCCAAAAGTGTGGTGCCTATGGGGATTTAACACTAGCTGCTTCCCCCAAAGTCCAGGTAACAGGGTACATGCTATATTACTAGTTGATTTGTAAAACAGTTTTCTAATAATCTGTAAAAACTGTCTCCGAACTGATTATTAAATGAAAAGGTCCTGACCCAAATACGCTGCCGTATTATTATCTTTTCAATTATTGCCTTAAAACATAGCTTATGACTTCTGAGTGTAAACGGAACGAGCTGATCTCTCTGAATAGAAGACAGCAGGTATTTATTCAAGCGCTCCGGAAGCGGTGTTGGGTAGGAGGGCCTTGGGGGTAGGTTCTCCTTGCCCTGACTCTAGGGAGGCTATGGCGGACAGCGTATGCCCTTTTGTTGCCAGAAGTGCACTAGCTGGAAAGACTTTACTTTCCGAGAAGTGTTACTGAGGAACTCAACGACTTTTACATATACCAATTTCAATTGTGGGGGAGGGTGTGAGAGGGTGGATATCGGGTATAATGACGAATGCTGGTCGATAATCGCCAAACATAGAAGAAGCTAATCAATCGTCTGGATGAGTTCTTGAGTGGAACAAGGTGTATACATGTATATAATGTCAGTACTATTCAGTGTCACATTCCAATTTATGATATGTTATGATGAACTTCCGGTCTTAACAAATACCCAGAGTGGTGGGCCCTTTCTGATACCATTGCCCATTGCCCTTGAATACTTTCTGCGCCCTTGTTTTTGTTACCAATTTGGTAAAGGTAATGTGTAATATGAAATTGCATAAATTCTTTTATCATTTGACTCGTCCGTTTTGTTCAGTTTAAAACATTTGATATTTTGTTTTCATATTAATCTGTGTTAAATAAAGCCTTCCGCCATCTTCATTGGTCAATTTCAAAACTAGACAGTTTGATTGGCTGAACAAAATACAACTGGGCCACATTTTCATAATTTGCATAATTAGAGTTGGGAGCTTTCATTGGTCAATTTCAAAACTGGACAATTTGATTGGCTAAACAAAATACAACTGCGTCACAATTGCATAATTTCAGTAGGGAGAATTTACGTTATCTGTCCTATTTGGGGTGGGTTATATTGTATTAATCTTTTACCTAACGTAACGGCAAAAACCGTCTCGCGCAATACAAGAAAAACGCAATTCATTTTTTTTTATATTTTCACTTTTTGCTTCCAAAACATAGGTTATGACTCCTCATTGAAACTAGCGTGTCGTGCTCGTTTCAATGAGGGGTCATAACCTATGTTTTGGAAGCAAAAAATGAAAATTTTTAGTAAAATGAGGATGTTTTTACCAAGTGCCGTCTGCAACTCAAGTTAGGTGATGGGTTAAAAAGTCATACCAAGTGGCTAATTTGTGCGTGTGTGTGTCATATGATAAATAAAATATGAAATGAGTGTTTTTCTCATATAATATTTATGAAACTCGTTCGAATTTTCCGTTTGGGCGAGCCAGAGGCTCGCCCAACTGGACAATTCTTAAACTAGTTTCATAAATATTATATGAGGAAAACACTCATTCCATATCCTCTATTTCTGTGTTTATGCGTTTATCTTCGTTCTCTTCAGACAATGTAAACCTTTCTTCTGTTCTTGTTTCTGCATATTGATTTCACACACGCAGAAAATCCATAACTTGGGCGACGTGGCGATGTGAGAGGTATTAAGTGATGTCTTACCTTCCCCAATGTCGGCCTGAAGTTTTAATGAGAGTTTCTAACAGACTGTTTGTGATATTTGAATCACACTTAATGGCATTATCATCACATTTAATCACACGTTTTCTAAGTTGATTCAAGTTTTAGTCCTTTTGGTCCAGGCGCGTAACTAGGATTTCCTATTGGAGGGTGGGGGGGGGGGGGGCATAATTGTTTTTAGGGGTGCCAGATCAATATATGCCACATGCATATCCGAAGGCCGTACGTCTGAGGTGAGGTAGGTATGGGAGGGCCATACCCACCCCACCTCAAGTATACGGTATCCTCCTCCCATTGGTTTGGGTCCGGGGGCTCCCCCCCCCCCCCCCGCGAAAAGTTTGAAAATTCAATGCCCTCAGAGTGAATCTGGAACCCTTTGGTTCTTTAGTTTTCCCATTTTGAGGGGAGGGGGGCGATGTAATGTTTAGGGGGCATGTCCCCCCTAGAACACCCCTTGGCTACGCCAATTCTTGGGTGCCACAAAACGACTTCTGTAAAGTTAAAGCATTAAAGACGACATCTTGTTGCACGATTAGACGATTTCCAACTTTGGAACTCAGATGTCATATATTTCGAACACATGGAGAGAAGGTGCATTTGGATTTCTTCAGCAGCTGGAAATTCACAACTCGCTGTTGGAAAATTCACACTCTTCTCAAAATGAAACGGAGAATTTAACCATTTCACTTTTGTTTGACAGAGCCCCCAGTTGCATTATGGGAATTATTTGCTGCTGGAAATTTGGTATTTTGATATCAGAGCTTCTATGGTTAATCACCATACATGCATGCTGTGTTGGATAGGTTAAGTATGGGTAGGTTTATTGGGGTCAGAAACTCAATACATCTGTCGGCACAACATATACGTTATAAACGTCCCTGTCTCAGCACAAACAAAACGTTCAATACAGAAAACATTCCTGTGACAATCATTATCGTTACTTATTCCCAGTTCCTTACTCGACATTCTTTATTAACCGATTCTATCGGTTGATAACGAATGTCGAATAAGGAACTAGGAACAACTAACCGTTGTCACGCCAGTGAGCATGCCCACTGTTCAGTTTTGTTTGAGATTTTTCGGGAGGTAGCGAGTAGTTGGTTCGATATTCCGCTATTAATTAAAAAGGCATACAGATTTTACGCCTAGTCATAATCCTAAAATTCGCCCACTGTAAAAGCTCATCAATCATTAATATGACAGTTTAATAAATGTCGTATATGCAGTCCGCATATGAGGGATACAGCCAAACTATAGTGTACACGACATGGGGTTGTAGATTTTCTATTTTCACATTTTCAAGCATCACTGTCATTTGACGATAAGTGGTTAGTCACAAAGCCGACTGTAATACGGTACATGAGGAGAAATATAAATGTGATTTAAATGCATGAAAATGTGCTCGCTACTAAACAGTTTACAGAATCATAATTAAAGTTGTTGGTGGGGGGCAATAGGAAGGCAGAAAGGGGATGGAGGGCAGGGAGGTGGTAGGGAGGTAGAAGGGGGTCCAAGCAATTGTGTGCCGGTAGTCATATCACGAGGACTGAAGTCTTGATGTCGGGAAGGGTATAGAGATGGTGTACCTCTCTTGCTTGTGCGACTGTGTGAGGTATAAAACATTTTTGTTAACCCTTTACCAAACCTGAAAAACAGACGACGCTTGCAAACAAAATTCTTCAATAACTATTTTTTTTTCATTTTTTTGTCTCAAAAACATAGGGTGTGACCCCTCTTTGGAACGAGCTCAACGAGCTCGTTCCAAAGAGGGGTCATAAGCTATGTTTTTGAGACAAAAAATGAAAAGATAATGAAAATTAATTGGCGATTTTTGTGACTAGCGCTGGCCGGTTTTGGCCGTTACGTTGGGTAAACGATTAAATATGCCCTAAACGGCACCATTTGCGTACATTTTTAGGCTCGAACGGATCTCACTTTCCACTAGTAAAAGTACTAGTTAGTGTAATAGTATTTTATTTCAATTAACACCTCCGGTGAGGCAGATCGCAAAACGAAAAACAGTACAGTATGCATGCAATACAATAAATCCACCAACATATTTAACATGGAGTCATATGCAATATTCTTACGTATTATACGCAACATAGGTCAATATTGAAGTATGTCATCTGAAATTTCATTAGTTGGCGGCCAGTGAAGATCGTAGAGTTCAGGATTTTAATGGGGAGGGGGAGGGGCGGGGGGGGGGGGGGGCTGTAGGGATTTGGAAACAGGCTCACCCGACTGCACCACTAACAAGTGGTAGACATACATGCTCAACAGTTCGAATCCCACCTGCGGCAATCGCGTTGTGTCCTTGGGCAAGACAGTTCACCCCCATTGCCCACGTGGGAGCACGGTGACGCTGTGTACTAAGGCGTACTGCACGTCGATGGTGCACCTGTCTTCAACCAATACTAACCCTGCTTGTGTGGGGTTAGTATGTTGGGGAGCTGACAGTTGCTCGCCGCTGCTCGGTGGTTCTCTCCGGGTACTCCGGCTTCCTCCACCCATAAAACTGTCGAGGTCATGATTAGCCATTGTGCAGAAATATGTGACCTTAAACACCAATAAATAAATAATAAATACATGCTCAACAGTCTGTAGGGTTGTAAAAGCTTGTGTGCGAGGGTGGGGAGAGGGGGGCGTGAAAAATATAAATAAAGAAAATTCACTGTCTCGCTTTCCAATAGTTGACATGTACAAAGACTTCTGCATCAGCAGAAAATTGTTACAGGTAGTTTCTAGTTTGGTGATATCAGAGTCAGGTGCAGCCCTAAAAATTAGTCACCGTAACTGGCAAAGACGTGGAAATCCACGGCAGTTTACTTCAGGTTTTAAGACGATATTGCCGATTGTAGTGGCAAATTTCGGCGATTTTCGACACTTTGTATGAATATCCGGAAAAACTTAGTAATGTGTCCATATGAACAATCGGGCAAATTTGTGTCGTTGTCTGGTAAATATGGGCAACCCCGTCTCCAGTCTGTAAAGACTGTTACGTCCCGACAATCTGGATGCGTCTACTTAGTTCAACCAATGAATTGTTAAGCATTCGTTTCATATTGGATTGTAGCCTGGTAGTACCCATTGTCTATTACTTTAGGGGGCGTGACAACCGTTGCTTATTCCCAGTTCCTTATTCGACATTCGTTATCAACCGATAAAATCGGTTGATAACGAATGTCGAATAAGGAACTGGGAATAAGTAACGATTGTTACGTCCATATTTCTTTAACAGATCCAGGTACTGTAGTTAGATCCCAGATTACGTAATTACTATTGGACCTCTTAGTGTTCGTCTACTTTGACAATTTAGTTTTGTAGTAGGACAACAGCAAGAAAGCAAGAAGAAAACAGTTTTTTCACAAAGACCTTTCAAGAATCTTTGTCACGGGCTGGTATTAACAATGGAGAAACCCTAAGAATTTTTATTCTGCTCATTTTTTTCGACGTTTTACTTGTTCTACAGGCTCCTAAAGATTTATAGTGTAGGGACGAACCAAAAGTACTTGTGAATCCGGGAATGCACAAAGAGCTAACACCATTGGGTGACTTCTTATTTTCTGTATACACGGTTCGTACATTGAGCGCCCTCATTCGTTGGTTGACACAACGGACTTCAGATTGAATGTTTTTAAGTTTCGTGTCATTTTAGTTGCGTCCTTGACCGAGACACAGAGGTCGATTGGCCGTATGGTCCACTGGGAAAATTCCCGGTGCCAACTCCCTAATGGATGGCCCCTGTGGCCCCCAAAATTAATGCAGCCCAACACCCGTTGGTGCCTGAAATTTCGTGAAAACGCCCGACATAGAGAATATTTCGATATACAAGCAATCTAATCTGTCACTGATTGCTTTGATGCAAGGAAACAATAGTCTTTTTATTTTGAAAATCAAAAATTTTCTCCTATTGGGCCGAACTATGGTCGACCCGATGGGTCCGCGCATCTCCACCCCGTTGATACTATTCTTGCCGAATGAGTAATGAAGATGACACAAAAATGTCATCGAAATGTCCTCTGTGTGAACTGTCATTGATCACTCAGACGCTTTGAAGCAGCGTTCGTTCAGTTCGAAAAATCAAAATTGTCTCCGTTTCCGGGATCCGCCCTGGTTCATTTCACGGTAAAGTTTTTTGGCCCAGTCGGCCCCTGCCGATACACCTCATTCCAACTGCACAAGTGGGCACATGGTGGTGCAGTGTGTTAGGGGCGGACAGTGCAAAAGAGGAATATTCTTTAAAATCTTCTTACCCCGGGCGTGCTCAAATTAAATTTTGTTCAAATCAAGTGCCTGGATTCATATTTGGACTCTCCATGGGAGCCCAAATTTTAACTTAGTGTAATATGAGGAATAATCTTTTAAAATATCCTTCCTCAGACCAACCGTTCAGAATCTATTGATATTTGGTATACAGCATCCTTTGGAGAGTGGGATTCGCGTTTGTTCAAGTTAAGTCCCTAGGTTGATATTTGGGCTTCATAATTTTACATTACTGGAAATATAAACATTTTGTCTTCGGTAGCATCCCGGTACTGTTAAAATCAGCTGACATGGACAACAGTGTTATAAATAATTACTTTTTATGTGTTATTTTTTCTTATTTAATAATACTTAACTATTTGTTGATGCAATCTGTCTTGTTTTTGTGTATTTACTAATGAAAGCTATTCTATTAAATTCTATACAAACTTAACACCCTTGAAGGTACATTCAAGCTTGACGTGAGGCCTCGGGAATGGATACAAGACGTTCAGGCAGGTTATACGTTCTCAGACCTCGTACTCAGTTTACAGCTGGTATTCCAATTCACTGTTTTTCAAGAGCATGGAATGCAATTCAATCAGTGGTTAAACAATTCACTAGAACTGAATTTAAAATAATTCTAACGGGCAGATTGCTTACCTCATATTCTCTTAACCCTTTGAACACCAGAGGACGCTTTACCGACACAGGGGCATGGTATGTCATACTTTCATTAAGTAGGATGCGTGCTAAGTTAATGGCGTGGGTAGACCAATCAATATTTTCAACGAGCAGCCCTAAGGCTGCACGTTGAAAATATTGATTGTCTACCCCATAATAATAAATATGGACTCTTCCAATTGCTGCCATTGAACTGACATGGGAGATACCACCAGGGTTCAAAGGGATAGTGTTTACCAGTTGTAACCCTGTATGTCATGACTGAAGTTATCACTCAGTGACCAATAATTAGTTATTTCTGTTGTCTCGCCCTATGTTAAATTTAGATACCTCTAGATTCGGCAACATGGGTCATGATGTTGTCCCAAGCTACACTGTTTCCCCATTGTACTGCGTGGTGGTCCCATGATGAACTATGGGTCCTCTCAGAAGGGCTTATTTCCAGGATAAGAACGAACTTTTACACACACTGTGGTTTTATACCAGATGTTCGTTAAGAGGACAGGGGGGGGGGGGGGCGGTGGTGTTGGAGTAACCGGTTCTCGTCAGATCACCGAAGTTAAGCAATGCCGAGCCCGGTTGGTCCTCGGATGGGTGACTGTCTGAGCGATCGATTCGGACTCCCGCGTTGTGTTCTTGCGCAAGGCAATTAACCCCGATTGTCCACATGGGGGCACGATGATGCCGTGTACTAAAGCGTAATGTACGTCGATGGTGCGCGTGTCTTCAACCAGTCTAACCCTGCTTGTGCTGCAGTGCGGAGTTACGATGTTGGGGAGCTGGCAGCTGCTCGTCGTTGCTCGGTGGTTCTCGCCGGGTAATTCGGCTCCCTCCACCCGTAAAATTGTCACGGTCATGATTAGCCATTGTGCATAAGTATGTGACCTTAAACACCAATAAATAAATAAATAAATATCGTGAACAGAATCTGCTGTGAGGATTACTCGAATGTGGACAGCAGGAAGGCAGCCTCTGTAACTACAGTTAAAACTAGAAGTCTTGTCATGAAATGCTCAGAAATAACACGTTGATCTGCGCGTTAATCTACGCGTTATGAACATAGAAAGGCTATAAACTTCTGTACATATGACCTGTACACAAGCAATATTTCATCCAATGAACCTCCGGGTAACCCGGAGGTCCATTGGCAGAAACATTGCCTGTGTTTGCTATGAGTAACCAGGAGAACCTGCCGTGCTTTGGATGCCATTCGATATAACTGCGCGCAATTCCAACGTGCAATTAAGCCAAGATAAGCCCATAGTTCATGGCATGACTTCTAGTTTTAACTGTATGCTGTCTCTCCGTAGTATAATAACATTTTATTCAGTTTTAATATTTATACACTGTTATCTGCTGTTATATTATTATTCTGCGAAATAAAATATTCCGTATTCGGGATTCTTGCAAAAAAGGAAGGAGATGGGCTTGGAGTAATGAAGCAGCAATAATAATGAAAAGGTGTGTCAGATATCATCGAACTGTTTGTCTCTGAGTGCTGAGGCAGATGGAAAGATACATGTCATTTCTCCCTACTGTACTATAAAATCTCACATGGACGTAAAAATCGTTACTTATTCCCAGTTCCTTATTCGACATTCGCTATCAACCGATAAAATCGGTTGATAGCGTTGTCGAATTACGAACTGGGAATAAGTAACAGCTGTCACGTCCCCAAATCTCACAGACGCTACCGAACCAATTGTGAATTCCTCTCGGCGCTCATATTTCTTGAGTTAACACCAACATTTTCCCATTGGTAGTAATGAAGCATAAAGTAATTCGAGTGCACATGAAGTCAGGTTGGCAGGTTTGATGTCCAACAACAGGAGTGTACTGGAGGTGCTGGTTGAAAATAATATAAACCACCTGGAATGAAGGGTTTCGGGTATAGAGTACTAGAGGCCTTGGACCTTAGTCTATGGGGGTATAAACCCTTAACCCAGCACTTGGTGAAGTAAAGTGGGGAAAAATATTGCCATTGGCAGAATAAACTATTTTGTTCCCTTCACTTCATCTAGCCTGGCAAGGGAGCCGGAAGCACCCTAGGGCAGGGGAAGGAGGGAAGTATCAAAAAGGACAATCGACTCGGAATAAGGTAAGACCGGGAGCTCAAAACGTATCATAAATCAGTGGCGTAGCCGAGGTGGGGCATGGCACCTTTAAACATTATAATGCCCCCCTCAAAATGGGAAAATTAAAGCACCAGAGGGTCCCAGATTCACTCTGAGGGTATGAAATTTTCAAAATTTTCAACGATGGGAGGGTTAACATAGTTCCGAGGTGGGTTGGGTATGGCCACCCCATAGATGGGGATTCGGGGCAGTCCCCCCGATTCGCCATCAATGGGGAGGCCCATACCCACCCCACCTCAGACTCACGGCCTTCGGATATGCCTACAGCATATATCGACCTAGCACCCCTCAAATAATTATGGTCCCTTCATAAGGAAATCCTAGCTACGCCCCTGTCATAGACTGTAATGTGACACTCGATATGATTACCACATATATGGCCCCTTGAGATACAAAGCTTTGGAACTTCCCCCGCCGATTGTATTGTCTAATTGTTTGCTGATTATCGACCAGCCCCCGTCATTATACTTGACCCCCCTCCCAATTAACTCTTTGCACTCTGATGTCAAAATATCAAAATTTGGACCTGCAGATTTTTCCCATAATGCAACTAGGAAATTAACCAATTCAGTCTTGTTTGACAGAGCTCATTGAACTCTGTCAAACAAGATTGAATTGGTTAAATAACAAGTCGCATTTTGGGATATATTTGCAGCTTGAGATTTTGTTGTCTTGACATCAGCGTGCAGAGGGTTAACACACAACATGCGTTCGAAGAAACGAATACTCGAGAGTTTCATAGTTATACTTCCAGGTAGTCAAGTCTTTTCTACCAGTGCACTTATTGCGAAAAAGGGCACGCGCTTCTCCCTTGCTCCCCTAGCCTCAAGACAAAGGGCAGTTGCCCTTCTCTGCACCCTTGTAGCCTGGTTATATCATCATGATAAATTGAACTTCCAAACGGGAGCGATCTCACAACACCTCACAACTCTAATTACATCTCAAGACTCCGATTAGGGTGTCGCCTTCGTAGACTTGATATCTAAAATCTAAAGTGTAATGTTAATTGTGCAGTCAACCCACTGCTTGTGCTCCTCTTTTGTGACTCATTCATCAGTGGCAACTGTCCTTTTTTGAACTTCAAAACTTACAGTACGTGGAGAGTGGATTGTAACTAAATCACCCGCGGAGTGGAGTTATCACCCAAGCTATAACTTTCAAATTTTGTACACATCGACAAAAACACAAGCAATGTTTCAGCCAATGGACCTCCGGGTTTAACCCGGAGGTCCATTGGCTGAAACTTTGCTTGTGCTGGTTATGCTTTGCAACAAATTTGCAATTATTGCTTGGGTGGAATCGCCACTTTGCGGGTGATTTAGTGATAATACACTCTCCACGTACTGTATATGCGTTCGACATATCTCGTCCAAGCTCCTAAGGAAAAGCTCAGCTCCTTCTCTGGATATGTGCCATGTACAAGCAGTGATTTATTCTTTTCACCCAACTGAAGAAAATTCAAGGTTTATTTGAAAATGTCCCCACCTCGTGACAACATGTCTTCCATTCTATACTTCCCATTATTTGACCGTAAGGGTAATCCCATTTATTGTATTCAGCTCCCTACTGATCAAGCGCCATTTGTGTCCTACGTCCCTGAGTGTCTTATTTTTCCTGACTGTCTCATTTTTTTATCTTAGTTTAATCATTCATAACAATGTCTGAAAACTGACAAAAGCCTCTCATTGGTGCAAATCATTAATTTTATCAGGCAGACGACTATTAAAAGCTTCAAGCTTACTGTCGAATCCCTTCCTTACATTTTGTGCCTCTCTTCTTGTCTCTGTTATATTGTGTACAATTTTTTTAGTTTTTATTATTTGTTATTCATTGTGCATGTTCTTTGATATGAATACATGTAACAAGATTTCTTGAAATAAAAATATTGTTTAAACTAAACGAAGCGCGGTGTCTCAGTAGGTAGAGATACAAGCTGCAAGCCAAGAGGTTCTCGGTTCGAATTCCACCTGCAGCAACCGTGTTGTGTCCTCGGGCAAGACACTTAATCCAGATTACCCACGTGGTGCCACAGTGGCGTTGTGTACTAAGACAGACTGCACGTGGATAGTGCACTTGTCTTCAACCAATGCTAACCCTGCTTGTATGGAGTTAGTATGTTGCGGAGTCTGACAGTTGCTTACAGTTGCTCGGTGTTTCACTCCGGGTACTCTCCCTGTCAAACTGTCCGATAGGAGGTGACCCTGGCTGTCGAAAGTGTCGTTAAGCCCCAATAAATAAATTAACCCTTTACCCAACGAATCGGCCGCATCCGCCCGCGTAATATGCAAATTCAGCAGTTGAAAAAATATTATTTTTAAAAAAAATTCAACAAAACCATATCATGTGACCCCTCATTCCAACGAGGGGTCACATGATATGGTTTTGTTGAAATTATTTGAAAAATTTCAAAAAATGATATTTAATATAATAAATTTTTATATCGTCTGCATTGGGTAAAGGGTTAAATAAATTGAACTTCCAAAACAGGACCTAATTATTGAGAACGATGGACCTGGAAAAATGTTATTAAATAAAATTAATGTTATGCGTCTCGAAAAACTCCAACATGTGGCGAGACACTTCGGTCTGGAAATACCATGAAGAGAACTATAAATAATGCTTTGAAGACTACTTGTTGAGGGATGTTCAAATATAGTTTACTGTTAGACTGATGTCTTTGTTATTATATTTTCAGAAAACGGGGGTGATAAATTTATAATTTTGACTGATTAAATTGCCTACATTCCATCAACACAAACATCAAAATCTCATTTACAAGTACGGCAAATGCTAAAGAATTGGCAGGCCAGTATCTTGAGAAATTTTCATTGCGGAGAATATTCGAGCAAGACGTACTGTTTTTTAGTCAAAATGAAAGACGGCTGTAGCAAATGAATTTCAATTTCATAGAGTTTTGACGGTCCTGTTCAACGCGACTCGACCACAAACTGACGTATGCTGTTTATATAACATTATTTTCCCAAACAGACACCGGATTTAACAGTATTTCCTATGAAATATTTTAGCTGCGCCATATTTATATTGGGTGTCGAACAAGGTTGGCAGCTAAAATGACGCGTTGTGAAGGTAGTCGCGAGGCGTGAGGGTGTGGGCTACAGTTCTTTGACAAGGCCCCTCAGTAGCCACCCTGTCGTGGGAAAACTCAAAACACGACGTTAAACTATCTGCAATACGTTCTGGTCACGATACGAAGGTTGGACCCAATGCGATATAATAATAATTAATGATTTCTCGGCTCACTTTGGAATTTACATTTATAGTGATGCCTGTACTTTAAGCCTTGCTGTCGAACAAGGACAACAGGTAGTAAAACTGAATCCAACGTGCAAAGTGAAACACAAAATCACTTGAAATACATTTGAAAAAATGTCTTTGTTTTACAGTAAGGCTAAAAACAAGTAAAACACTGGGTCGAAGTTGCAAATTGAAAAGGAAAAAACTGTTAATTATAGCTTTATCGCACCGCTCGCCGAAATGCTCACTTCACACTAAGTGTTTAATAGCTTTTATCCCTTTACCCAACGTGGACGATATCAAAATTTAATATTTTAACGGGAGCGCGGTGGCTCAGTAGGTAGAGATGCAGGCTGCAAGCCGAGAGGTACTCGGTTCGAATCCCACCTGCGGCAACCGCATTGTGTCCTTGGGCAAGACACTTAATCCCAAATTAGTTACGTACTCATACTCTTCTTCTAGATATTCATTATCACTTTCATATATCGACTCTACAGTACGTGGAGAGTGTATTATATCACTAAATCACCTGCAGAGTGGCGATTCCGCCCAAGCAATAATTGCAAATTTGTTGCAAAGCATAACCAGCACAAGCAAAGTTTCAGCCAATGGACCTCCGGGTTAAACCCGGAGGTCCATTGGCTGAAACATTGCTTGTGTTTTTTGTCGATATGTACAAAATTTGAAAGTTATAGCTTGGGTGATATCTCCACTCCGCGGGTGATTTAGTTACAATCCACTCTCCACGTACTGTATTTCTTCTTCCCTATTTTCGTACACATTAAACTCTCCATATACTTCGATTTTAGACATTTTATTTAGTTATTTCGCAATCGGTTCAGTTTCGATTGATCAATCGTCTGCTCGCTGATTTCCGTTCGGCACATCTGTGCGGAACCGATTTTCATTTTCCACATGGTTCAGTGTTGTTGTAGATTGGGATTTCATAGAACAGGAGTGTAATAAATATCATAATGCGTTTGATTTATAGATAATGCACGGTAATGTGATCACGGCACCTTCGCCGGATTTAGGACTGGGCAAGCTGGGGAGTTGCCAAGGGGCCTCCACAACCAGGGGCATCCAATATTTCATGAAAAAAAAATTGTAAGGAAAAATGTAGTCTGACCTGAACGTATCAATCAAAACCATATTGCGCGCGTTTTACGTCATTCATACGCAAGACATATTGTATTTGTTTGTAAGTGGTGGAAACAGTTAACTGGTTGGTTTTCTGTCATTGCTAAGCGCACGTCGGCAGACAAACATCTAACGTCATCCATCTTAACGTCGATTTTCTTTAAAACAAGGTTTTGCTTTGCTATTCATTGGCAAACTACCGAAGGCTGCCCAGGGGCCTCCACATGTCTAAATACGGACATGCGCGACACAAATAACATCAACGCCGCACCTTGATAAACAAGCAAAAACAACATCCTTTATTCAATGTTGACTCATTCGTTTTTGAACTTGTAAGTGGTAAGATCCCATAGTGTTGCGAGGGTGGAGAGAGAAATTTGGACTAGAACACGACCAGATCACGATCCGGTCAAAATTCTCTATCGGCTTTTGTGATCGCAGTACTGTACGACTACGTTCGGTACATGACTGCGTTCAAAGTTGGCAGATCTGTAATTACCCTTGAAATGATGCAGTACTTTCGGTACTCTGTAAGATGTAATAAATGACCAAAGACAAAAGACATTACAGACCGGTCTCATTAACGAGCCCTAAAAGCGAAGTCTTTGAACGGATAGAATACAATCGCATTTATACGTTTCTTATGGAAAGCAATCGTTTAACCGATTTACAGTCAGGCATTCAGACCAGAATGCAGTACAGTCTATCAGCTGATCTATATTGATAATTACATAAAATCAGAAGTCTCCGTGTGAACATACCATAGAAGCTTCCGTGTAAACATACCATAGAAGTCTCCGTGTGAAAAGGCCATAGAAGGCTCCGTTTGGAAATACCATAGACGTCTCCATGTGAAAGTACCATAGAAGTTTCCGTGTGAACATACCATAGAAGTCTCCATGTGAAAATACCATAGAAGTCTCCATGTGAACATACCATAGAAGTCTCCGTGTGAACATACCATAGAAGTCTCCGTGTAAACATACAATAGAAGTTTCCGTGTGAACATACCATAGAAGTCTCCGTGTAAACATACAATAGAAGTTTCCGTGTGAACATACCATAGAAGTCTCCGTGTGAACTGAACATACCATAGAAGTCTCCGTGTGAACATACCATAGAAGACACCGTGTGAACATACCATAGAAATCTCCATGTGAACATACCATATAAGTCTCCGTGCGAACATACCCTAGAAGTCTCTGTGTGAACTGAACATACCATAGAAGTCTCTGTGTTAACATACCATAGAAGTCTCCGTGTGAACATACCATAGAAGACACCGTGTGAACATACCATAGAAATCTCCATGTGAACATACCATATAAGTCTCCGTGCGAACATACCATAGAAGTCTCTGTGTGAGATGAACATACCATAGAAGACTCCGTGTGAATATACCATATAAGTCTCCGTGCGAACATACCATAGAAGTCTCCGTGTGAACTGAACATACCATAGAAGACACCGTGCGAACATACCATAGAAGTCTCTGTCTGAACTGAACATACCATAGAAGTCTCCGTGTGAACATACCATAGAAGTCTCCGTGTGAACAGACCATAGAAGTCTCCGTGTGAACATACCATAGAAGTCTCCATGTGAACATAGCATAGACGTCTCCGTGTGAACTGAACATACCATAGAAGTCTCCATGTTAACATACCATAGAAGTCTCCGTGTGAACATACCATAGAAATCTCCGTGTGAACATACCATACAAGTCTCCGTGTGAACATATCATAGAAGTCTCCGTGTGAACTGAACATACCATAGAAGTCTCCGTGTGAACATACCATAGAAGTCTCCGTGTGAACATACCATAGACGTCTCCGTGTGAACTGAACATACCATAGAAGTCTCCGTGTGAACATACCATAGAAGTCTCTGTGTGAACAGACCACAGAAGTCTCCATGTGAACATACCATAGAAGTCTCCGTGTGAACTGAACATACCATAGAAGTATCCGTGTGAACATACCATAGAAGTCTCCGTGTGAACATACCATAGAAGTCTCCGTGTGAACATACCATAGAAGTCTCCGTGTGAACAGACCATGGAAGTCTCCGTGTGAACATACAAAAGAAGTCTCCGAGTCCGAATTGGTAGAATGGTAAACCTGTATACTGGTAGTAACATTTGTAGGAAATTTAGAACTTTTCAGACTAAATATGAGGTCGAAGGAAGCTAGGGCGCTGTACAGATGTAAGTTAACAAACGCGTACAACATCCATGACTGACAATTTTCGCCATAAGAAGTGATTTATAGGAAGGATAGCCCACCACCCCCATTTCCTAAGCCCCCATCCACTGCTCGTATCCTGTTAGGAATCTTGGTTGGTCCTGGTCAGTTATCGATGAGTATTTTTCTATTTGCAAAAGATGCAACATGCAGGTTTGTTTGTACGGGGTGGGCGAGTGGTAATGTCCGAAATCAGTGATAAACATTGAAGTTCATGTCCGGATACCAAATGTCCAGAGAGCATATTTACACTCAAGCAGCACATCCCTGAATATTTCAAAACCGAAACATATATATATATATATCTGGAACCTCTCTGCTTTTATTTGCAAACTTATCCTCGGCATGAATACAGTTTTTTGCATAAAACAAATTCGATGGGCGATGATGACAAAACAGTTTAACGGACGATAAATAGAGCAGCATCAGTGATATAATTCATCATACAGCCATACTAGAGGAGCATCAGTGATATAATTCATCATACAACCATACTAGAGCAGCATCAGTGATATAATTCATCATACAACCATACTAGAGCAGCATCAGTGATATAATTCATCATACAACCATACTAGAGGAGCAGCGGTAATATAATTTATCATACAACCATACTAGAGCAACATCGGTGATATAATTCATCATACAACCATACTAGAGCAGTATCGGTGATATAATTCATCCTACAACCATACTAGAGCAGCAGCAGTGATATAATAATTTATCATACAACCATACTAGAGCAGCATCAGTGATATAATTCATCATACAACCATACTAGAGCAGCATCAGTGATATAATTCATCATACAACACATACTAGAACAGCAGCAGTGATATAATTTATCATACAACCATACTAGAGCAACATCAGTGATATAATTCATCATCCAACCATACTAGAGCAGCAGCAGTGATATAATTCATCATACAACCTTACTAGAGCAGCAGCAGTGATATAATTTATCATACAACCATACTAGAGCAGTACCAGTGATATAATTCATCATACAACCATGCTAGAGCAGCATCAGTGATATAATTCATCACAAAACCATACTAGAGCAGCAGCAGTGATATAATTTATCATACAATCATACCAGAGCAGCATCAGTGATATAATTCATCATACAACCATACTAGAGCAGCAGCAGTAATATAATTCATCATACAACCACACTAGAGCAGTATCAGTGATATAATTCAACATACAGCCACACTAGAGCAGCAGCAGTGATATAATAATTTATCATACAACCATACTAGAGCAGCAGCAGCGATATAATTCATCACACAACCATACTTGAGCAGCAGCACTGACATAAATCATCATACATCCACACTAGAGCAGCAGCAGTGATACAATTCACCATACAACCAGACTAGAGCAGCAGCAATAATATAATTCATCATACAATCATACTAGAGTAGCAGCGGTGATATAATTCATCATACAACCATACTAGAGCAGTATCAGTGATATAATTCATCATACATTCATCATATAACCATACTAGAGCAGCAGCAGTGATATAATAATTTATCATACAACCATACTAGAGCAGCAACAGTGATATAATTCATCACACAACCATACTTGAGCAGCAGCACTGATATAAATCATCATACAACCACACTAGAGCAGCAGCAGTGATATAATAATTTATCATACAACCATACTAGAGCAGCAGCAGTGATATAATTCATCACACAACCATACTTGAGCAGCAGCACTGATATAAATCATCATACATCCACATTAGAGCAGCAGCGGTGATACAATTCATCATACAACCAGACTAGAGCAGCAGCAATGATATAATTCATCATACAATCATACTAGAGTAGCAGCGGTGATATAATTCATCATACAACCATACTAGAGCAGTATCAGTGATATAATTCATCATACATCCACACTAGAGTAGCAGCAATGATATAATTCATCATACAACCATACCAGAGCAGCAGCAGTGATATTATTTATTTATTTATTTATTTATTTATTTATTTATTTATTGGAGTTTTAACGACACTTTCAACAGCCAGGGTCACCTCGTGTCGGGAGTACCCGGGCAGAACAACCGAGCCACGGCGAGCAACTGTCAGGCTCCCCAATATACTAACTCCACCCAGGCAGGGTTAGCATTGGTTGAAAACAAAGGCACCTTCGACGTGTAGTACGCCTAAGTACACAACGCCACCGTACTCCCACATGAGCAATGGGGGTAAAGTGTCTTGCCAAATGACACAACGCGGTTGCCGCAGATGGGATTCGAATCGAGGACCTCTCGGCTTGCAGCCCGCACCTCCACATATTGCCCACCATGCCCATATATAATTCATCATACATCCATAATAGAGCAGTAGGTGTATAATTCATCATACAACCTTACTAGAAAAGCAACAATGATATAATTCATCACACAACCACACTAGAGCAGCAGCATTCGCCTTGTCGGATGCAATCGGTGCCAATTGCACTAACAAAGTCCGTTTGGCATAAAAAATTCAGCATTTAGCACCAAAATATACTTTTGGGAGGTCTCAAAGGCTTTGTGGTTTAACCCTTTACCCAACGTAACGGCCAAAACCGGCCAGCGCTATTCTCAGAAATCGCCAATTAATTTTCAAAATATTTTCATTTTTTGTCTCAAAAACATAGGTTATGACCCCTCGTTGGAACGAGCTCGTCGAGCTCGTTCCAACGAGGGGTCATAACCTATGTTTTTGAGACAAAAAATGAAAAAAATTAGTTATTCAAGAATTTTTTTTGCAAGTGTCGTCTGCTTTTCATGTTAGGTAAAGGGTTAATACTTCAATGCGTCGTTTTCGATAAATACACAGAACGACACAGGCATTAATTGGTTAATCGATATAGCGCGAGTTCCAGCGCGGAAAGTCATAACAACCAAGATCATATCATGTCAGTGACAGTTTTACGGGTGGAGGAAGCCGGAGTACCCGGAGAGAACCGCCGAACAGCTGCCAGCTCACCAACATCGTAACTCCGCACGGCATCACAGGGAGGATTAAATTGGTTGAAGACATGCGCACCATCAACGTGTGGTACGTCTTAGTACACGGCGTCACCGTGCTCCCTCGTGGACAGTCGGAGTGTTATATTTTTTGCCGTTTTGATACAAATCATTTAAAGGCGTCAGGGAATACTGAATTAAAATATCGTACGTTAGCGCAACTAGGCGCAATCTGCAATGCTTTAACGTTGCAGGTAGCGCCTTGTTGCACTCAAAGGGTGTTACATGGTTAATTCGGTCTCATTTACAAACAGAATCCATTAGACACAAAAATCTTTCATTTGGCTCCAAAAATATTCATTCGGCACCGAACAACAATTCCACTTGGCACCAAAAAAAAAGATTAAAAAATCGGGCCAGCGTTAAATCATCACTGTACCTCAATACATATGTTAAATGCACTCTCCTCCCAAACACTGTAGCTGATATTACACATATTGACCTCATTCAGAAAGTCCGAGTTAAATTGGTTAACCTTTGGCCCAACTTGTGGTTTGACCCTTTATCCAACGAATCGCCCGCATCCGCCCGCGTAATATGCAAAATCAGCAGCTGAAAAAATATTATTTTTGGAAATATTTCAACAAAACCATTTGATGTGACCCATCTTTGGAACGAGCTCGTGGAGCTCGTTCCAAAGAGGGGTCACATGCTATGGTTTTGTTGAAATTTTTGGAAAAAATTTAAAAAATGATATTTAAAATAATAAATTTTGAAATCGTCTGCGTTGGGTAATGGGTTAATGCCAGCAATGGTCAGGGGCGGACTAAAAATAAAAGTTATCGGGGAATGCACAAAGGGAGTCATAAATCCAGAGAAAATTTTGATTTTACGAACTAATCGAATGGGGCTTCCTTGCATCTGAGCGATCAAGGTAGTCCACATAGAGGACATTTCGAAAGCATTTTGTACAATCTTCCTCGATCAGTCGACATAAATGGTTCACCCGAGTGTGTGTGTGTGGGGGGGGGGGGGGGGGGGTGATGGGGGCATAGTTCGGCCCAATTGGAGAAATTTTTTAACTTGAATGGTCGCTGTTTCCTTTCATCTGAGCGATCAATGGCAGATTTTTAACTGCTTTTATATCGAAATGTGCCCCATGTGGACTGCAAATGGACATTTCAATATACCAGCAGTCTCTGCAATCAGACCAATTTTGTCTTTTGGTCGTTTTCACGAAATTGCAAGCACTAACAGGTGTTGGGCTGCATCAGTTTTAGGAACCCCAGGGAGAACCCAATAGAGGGTCCATCGGGAATTTTCCCGGTGGACCCACCGACCAATCCGTCTCTGGCAATGGCTATTCACAAGTATTCTGGTTTTGAAAACATGACTTTTTACACCTCGCCAGAACGAGCTCGTCTAGCTCGTTCAAATGAGTGGTCGTCATAATCTATGTTTTAGAGAAAAAAATAAACTTTTTAGTTATTCAAGAATTTGTTTTGTGAATGTCGTCTGCTATTGTGTTGGGTAACGGGTAAATGCGGATCAATGGGTATATGCGCACTGAGGCTTCTGTTTCTGCATGAATGTTGTCTGTTGATGTTTTTGGTTATATTCTTTCTATAATATGTCAAATGCACTATATTCGATCCACGTCGACGAAGGGCGGGAGATCACCCATCCTGGGAATAGGATTCCTGGGCCCCTAGAAATTCGTTGTCGGGTAAACCAGCAATAATTTAGACAAGTTGTTGGTTTGTTCGGTTTATGATTGAAGTTGTGTTGATGAAGGTTATTGTTCAGCGTTGTAGTTCTATAGAATAAACCAATAGTGTTTTCAAGAAAAAAATTATTCTCCGAGTAGGATTAAGAATGAAACCGACGAGCCTCTGGCGAGTCGGTTTCATTCTTAATTCTACGAGCAGAAAAAAACTTTTTATTTGAAAACACTATACGTTTATTTTGTTTATCCCATAAATCTTCTACAGGGCAGTCGCGGCAAAATCGTGCAATAATTCACTACAAAACATCAGCGAGGAGTGAGGAGAACATTGGTCCAATATGATCGACCAGCAAAATTGGAAAAAATAGACAAGGCGCAGTAATACATTTCTGTCTAAAATAATTCCCCGACAAACTTGAGCTAAACTTGCACAAATACTTTATTATATGAGCAGTGTGTGGTGTTTTCTAGTGGCATTGTGTAATACTTTCAAACAGATTCAGAGAAATCAACAAACGAACTATTAATTATGCTAGAAAAATGTGGTAGAGGCCAGAGGTCAACAAGTCCGTCGCTACTGGGGGAATAAATTCTTTCAGTGTTAAACCTATGGGAAAAATTTATCACCCTACTAGGTGAATAAAGCAAAAATTTATCCAAGGACTTTATTGTTCAAATAAACAGCCATTTATGGGATAAAAAGATTCAGTCATCATGTAGGTTCGGTGCAAATCGTTTAGCATGTGATTCATAACATTTGCAGATGGGCACGGTGCAATGTATTTTGGAGATGGAGAATAGTTTTGTATTAATAGGTAGGGTTTGTGCATGTCACTCGTCATTTGCCAAGTACCGTGCACATCAGTTTGCAGACCATACCATTTTATAAATAGGCTTTGAACAGTTATTGCCGGGAAAAAGTAATTTAAATAATTTTTCATTCGGAAATTGGTTTTCGTGAATTTTCTGTATTAAACCTTTGAACCCTAGTGGCATCTTCCATATCAGTCCGTATTCTTTATTTGGGGATAGACCAACCAATTAATATTTTCAACGTGCAGCCTGAGGGCTGCACGTTGAAAATATTGATTGGTCTACATCACACCTTCACTCAAAAGTCAACCAACTTAATGAAATTATGAAGTGTCATGTTACTGGCCCGGAAAAAGGCCTCTGGGGTTCAAAGGGTTAATTTACAAGTAAACTCTTGTGCAAAATATTTTGTAGACATGTCTTGATAAAATCGTTTCGCGTTGAAAGATTTTGTGTTTATTTTTTTCAAATTGACTTGGCGTGTATCCATTTGTGGGTGGTTTGCTGTAAATCGTTTTACAAACAGATCCGTATACATCAATATTTATTTATTTATTTATTTATTTATTTATTTGTGTTTAAGGTCACATATTTATGCACAGTTGCTAATCATGACCGTGACAGTTTTACGGGTGGAGGAAGCCGAAGTACCCGGAGACAACCACCGAGCAACGACGAGCAGCTGCCAGCTCCCCAACATCGTAACTCCGCACTGCAGCATACGCAGGGTTAGATTGGTTGAAGACATGCGCACCATCGACGTGCAGTACGCCTTTATACACGGCGTCATCGTGCCCCCACGTGTACAATAGGGGTTAAGTTCCTTGCCCAAGAACACAACGCGGGAGTCCGAATCGATCGCTCAGACGACCACCCATCCGAAGACTAGCCGGGCTCGACGTTGCTTAACTTCGACGATCTGACGAGAACCGGTTACCGCAACTCCACCGCGCCCCCGTTTAGGTCACATTATTTGTAAATTAGTGAAAATCATTTGCAATGAAAAGAATGTAGTATTTGCAGACAAGTTTCTGTAAATCATTTTCCACACATACTTGGTGCACAGACAGGTCAGTCACAAATTATTATTTTGCACCCAAATATATATGGCAAATGCCGATATGTTGGTGTGTGTCATTTTTCAAACATATTTGGTGAATATCGCTTGGGGTAAAATATTTCGCAGGTAAGTCCGATGTAAATCTTTTTTGTTTCGTATGTAGATACAGAGGATATGGATATGAGAGTTTTTCTCATGTAATATTTATGAAACGAGTGTAAAAATTTTCTGCTTGGGCGAGCCTTGGCGAGCCCAAACGGAAAATTCGGACGAGTTTCATAAATATTATATGAGAAAAACACTCATTTCATATTCTATTTATCATATTACACACACGCGCACAAATTAGCCACTTAGTACGACTTTTTAACCCATCACCTAACTTGAGTTGCAGACGGCACTTAGAAAAAAAACATCCTCGTATAACAAATTTTTTTCATTTTTTGCTTCCAAAACATAGGTTATGACCCCCTCATTGGAACGAGTGCGACACGCTAGTTCCAATGAGGGGTCATAACCTATGTTTTGGAAGCAAAAAGTGAAAATATAAAAAAAAATGAATGGCGTTTTTCTTGTATTGCGCGAGACGGTTTTTACGTTAGGTGAAAGATTTATACAATATAACCCACCCTAAATAGGACAGATAACGTAAATTCTCCCTACTGAAATCATGCAAATGTGACCCAGTTGTATTTTGTTTAACCAATCAAATTGTCCAGTTTTGAAATTGACCAATGAAAGCTCCCAACTCTAATTATGCAAATTATGAAAATGTGGCCCAGTTGTATTTTGTTGTTTTAAAGTGAACAAAACGGACGAGTCATATAATAAATTGTAATATAACACTCAATAGTATTGGCATTATATATAAAGTCCTAGAACTCTTTCAACACTCTCAAAAGCCTGGGTTACATCGTGTCTGACAGTTGTAGGGTGGGGGAAAATGGAGTACGCGGAGGGAACCACCATGAAACTATTAGCAACTGTCAAACTCTCCATCTTACTCAGTCTGAAGAAGCAGTTAGCAGCAGTTGAAGACAGAGCCATCGTGCCCTTACATGGGTAATCAATTAAGTGTTTTGACCAATTCATTTATTAGGGTTTAACGACACTTTAACACCCATATCGTGTCGGTGACAGTTTTACGGTTGGAGGAAGACGGGGTACCCAGAGAGAAGCACGGAGCAACAACGAGCAGCAGCAAGCTCACCAACATCCTAACTCCGCACTGCAGCACAGGCAGTGTTAGATTGGTTGAAGACATGAGCACCATCGACGTGCAGTACGCCTCAGTACACGGCGTCATCCCGCCTTCATGTGGGCAATCGGGGTTAAGTGTCTTGCCCAAGGACACAACACGGGAGTCCGAATCGATCGCTCAGACGGTCAACCATCCAAGTGTTTTGACCAATGACACAACGCAGTTATAGCAGGTTAGGGTCCAACCGTTGATGTTTCGGTTAAAATCCAATCCACTGCCACTGAGTCGCCGCGATCCCACTATCTACATGTATGAAGCCATGGTGTACTTGGGTAGAATATAAATTTCTAGTTGGTCCGTAGAAGGTGGTAATCCCTTACAGGCTTTAATCCTTTGAGCCCTGGTGGTGTCTTCCATGTACGCTCAGTGGAAGCAACTGGAAGAGACCTTATTTATTATTTGGGGTACAGCACTCAATATTTTCAATACCCAGCCCCAAGGCTGAAAATATCGATTGGTCAACCCAACACTTTAACGTAGCAACCATCCTAATCAATGCAGGTATGTCGTATCCTGTTCCTGGGCCGGAAAAGCGGCCGCTCGGGTTCAAATTTATGCCGGTGTGACAGGAATGATAGTCCGTAGGAACGTTAATCCCTCTGGACTATTATTCCGCGGAATTATAGTCCTAGGTTTAACATTCCTAGGAATAGTAGTCCGCCGGACTACTATTCCTAGGAATGTTAGACCTAGGACTATAATTCCGCGGAATAATAGTTCAGAGGGACTAATTTTCCTACGGACTATCATTCCTGTCACACCGGTTCTCGTGAATGCAACCAGTACATATACCCGTAATAAAAAAACCCCTCATATTTGTGTTCTTACTGGCGTTTAGTCCTTGAGGGCGTTATTCCAAATTTGGAGGGTTTCTTGTCTTACGTGTACACAGAGAAGACATTTTCCAACACACACGCTTTGGGTGGTCTTGCTGATGAAAGTTACCATACAGTGGCTTCAAGTGGAGTCTTGGCGGCCTGTATAGGCAGCCAAGACTTCACTACATACCACTGCTAAGTTGGTATCATCTTACGAGGGGGCAATAAAAAACTAGAATTCTCTAGAACTTTGAGTACATGTTCAGAATCTACGATAAAAATCAAATTAACATTTTGCGAGAATCAAACTTTATTCTCATTGTTGCTCTTTCGAGAATCGATTCGGACGAAATGGTTTTTGCGCGCCGAAGGCGCGCAGGGACGATTTAGGGCAGGTCCCTTCCGACCCTCGTTAGCTGTTTGTTGTTGTATGATGTTAGGGCGGGGTAGAGGAGGAAAAGGAAGGAAGGAGGTGGCTTTGCTCCGTCTGGGCTTCTTCCGGCTCTTTTGTTTGGAGGTGGTTGCGATGGTGATGTGGAAGTCGATGATGTAGAGTTTAGTAACTGGATTGTGTCTAATGCCTTTTTGGAATTTGCCCTGGATTTTTTCCTGGACTCGCGGCTTTCGGCGACGGCTTGTTTTCCCAACTCAAGTTCTCGTTTAGCCAACTCTAATGCTCTCCTTATCCTTATGTCCTCGATGGTGACTGCAGACTGAGGTGGCTGTATTGCTGTGATTGACTCACCCGGGATGTCCAGTAGAGTGGGGAGTAAGCAACCTCCGGTTCCTCCTGAGTCTCCACCAGACGTTCCTCATCCAACAGTACCGACTCAGGAGCTGGCAGTTGGTTGGGTGTACTAGTGGGACTAGGAGAGGAACTGGCAGCTGCCTCCAGGACCTCCATCCTCTCGCTCACCTCTTTCTTCCCATTCCGGAAGGCCTCCAAGCGCCGGGCGTCCCTGCGCTTGGTCGATGGAATCTTCTTCCTGTTCTTTCTTTTTTCTCTCTTCAGGGCCTCCGTGCCCCTTCGGGTGAGGACCAGTGGGAGAGGGGATCCTCTCGCCAAAGATACTACCTCTCCCCAAGAGGGTGGTGTCTTGGTTGTCTCTATTTCAAATTCCAGACTCAGGTGGACTCTCTTACCTGTCTCCTGGACAGTTCAGGTGACAGGGCAAGCGATGCCCAGAGCTGAGATGGTTCTGACGCGTCTTTCTGTAGGCCTGGCATTCTGAAAAATGCAGGAGGGCAAAAAATCGCTCTCCTCAATCAGCTTAGGAGAGCAATTAGCTTTACACAGCATTTTAAGTATCCAGTTGAACGAACTCATTGAAACTGAAACCAATAGACTACATCAGTGATTTTATTAACTTGACTAAGGTAAAGCGAAATCTCTTAGACATCTAGATGTCTCACTCAACAACCGAACACACACTTGACAAGACCTGTGTGTGTACCCAGACCTGTTGTCCAAGAAAGTCATACGCCTACCACTACCACCTTCAACCCCCCAAGGGGGGTTGAAGGTGGTAGTAGTGGGCGTATGACTTTCTTGGACAGCAGGTCTGCTTGAATCTACAGCAAGTGCTTCAAGTGACAGGATAGTAGTAATGGTAGTATATTATAGTGTCAATATTCCTTGAATAATTACCCCTCAAACTGTGATGTCAGTTGTTGAACTTGAAACTGACAGAAAAAAAAAATATTGCTGTGACCCATTTTGCTTCAAATGATTGCAACTGTGTTTGGGTATAGTTGCAGCCATTACCTTTTACCACTAAACCACTTTCAAAATGAAATTACGTGATGTTATGTGACTTCGAAGTTAAATTACATTTTTGCTTTACAACAAAAATTTAATGTGAGCATAATACATGTAATCTCGATCATCCCAGACCAAAATATTTAGGAGGGCAATTTTTCGCTCTCCTTAATTCTTTCAGGAGGGCAGTAAGGAGAGCTAAAAATCGCTCTCCTGAAATTGCCAAGCCTGTTTCTGGTAATTCCAGTGTATCCATGATTGATTAAATCAGGTGCTCACACTCTGAAGTCAGAGGTGCGAATGCAAAAAAGATGAAGAATCGATTCTGATTATCGTGTGGATTTTAAGCCGTGCCTGGACTGGCAGTAAAGGTGTTACATATAGGGCAGCATCTATATAGCAAGTGTGGAATAGCTGTCGTACTGAAAACTCATAAATAATACCTTACACTCTGTTTAATGGGAGCTGGAAGTGAAATAATTACGTGCTAACGACATTCATGGCTGTACATCAATAAACACCAAATTTTTAAACACATTTTGTCATTTGAGCAATTAGCAAGTTTGGCTATTTGAATGAAGAAGGAGGTTATTATTTTTCGATTTAAGACGGTTGTTAACACGGGATAAGTGTAACAGTGTGAAGTAATTGCTGAGCCACGGGAAGGTAAAAACACATGTTATTCTTCCAAGCAAATCGAAGTATGTAAAACACTGCCAGTTCAGAATGAGAGTGTGGAGATTGTCTTGCTCTATGAGTGTGCGCCTATATTTATTTATATACTTATTGGTGTTTAAGTTACAGGCCTTTAATTTATCCCTTTACCTAACATGAAAAGCAGACGACACTTGCAAAACAAATTCTTGAATAACTAATTTTTTTCATTGTTTGTCTCAAAAGCATAGGTTATGACCCCTCATTGGAACGAGCCCGACGAGCTCGTTCCAAAGAGGGGCCATAACCTATGTTTTTGAGACAAAAAATGAAAAAAATAATGAAAATTAATTGGCGATTTTTGATAATGGCGTTGGCCGGTTTTGGCCATTACGTTGGGTAACGGGTTAAACCCGAGTGAGAGTGAATACGTTATGTTTCGTGTAGTATTCTCTGCTCCCTCTCGCGTCCGTCTACAGACCGTTGCTGGCACACTGCCGACAGCTGATAGACTGACACCTGTCGTATCCCACTCCAAACTACACCCACACGCAATCATGCAATCACGACAGAAAACACTATGGGCCCACCCCTCCCGCGTTTGTTTTCTACATGTGAGAATGCAGTCATGCAAGTAAAATACTGTCACGGCATAACACTACTGCCATGCAATCATGATACCTATGTACCTCTCTTCCCGAGTTTTTTTTTTAAATTCTCCTTCTTAATCAAAAATCTCTAAATCTAACCGTTATAGATCTACCTTTTTCACCATCACCTCGTTACTGGAAAAGGACCTGTCACACGAAACTCTACATCTTCTCTCATTTTTTATTTATTTAAATTTCGTCAAAGCTGCCCCCAACGAGCGCTGTTGGATTTGGTGGTTCCGAGGGGGTTACGTGAATATGCTCTCTCCTCGCATCAACGGCAAAACCAAGAATAACAACAGGCAACGACAACTCTACAACCAAAGGAAAGAAGAACAAGAGGCCCCATGTGACCTAGGCGCTCACCTGATAAAGTTGTTTAAAGATGGGCTTAATTAGCATCTATGGCACCACTACAGAGAAATGAAGCCATGTAACCATTCAAAACTCTGTTGTCCAGTAAGATGATTTTTGTGGTACTGAAATGCTACCGCAAAAATAATGCTCAGATTTTCCAGTTATGGAAAATAGGGAGTCCAAATATCAACCTAGGGACTTAACTTTAACAACCTTCAGCACCACCCCCCCCCCCCCCCACACCCCAATCAGGATTTTGACCATTGGATCTAAAGAAGCAGATTTTCAGAGTTTACTCCTCATACTGGACTAAGTTAACCCTTTACCTAACATGAAAAGCAGACGACACTTGCAAAAAAAATTCTTTAACTATTTTTTTTTATTTTTTGTCTCAAAAACATAGGTTATGACCCCTCATTGGAACGAGCTCGACGAGCTCGTTCCAATGAGGGGTCATAACCTATGTTTTTGAGACAAAAAATAAAAAAAATAATTAAAATTAATAGGCGATTTTTAAAAATAGCGCTGGCCGGTTTTGGCCGTTACGTTGGGTAAAGGGTTAAACAGCTCAAATATTAACCCAAGGACTTGATTTTTAAAGCTTGTATCTGACTCCCCAAAGTAGGGTATATATCATATATTAAAAAATTCTGCCTGGGGGTTCGTGAGAAGACTTTTAACGAATATTCCTCTTATTGGACCAATTGGGAACCGAAATACTAATCGAGGGACTTGCTTTGAACAAACTCTAATCTGAACCCCGTAAGGAAGCTGTATCCCAAACATCAAAAGGTTCTGACTGGTGGAAGTGAAGAAGATTTTTAAAGATTATTCCCCATTTTCAACTGAGTCGAAATTCAGAATTCTGCATACCGTGTATCAGAAGTTTCTAACCAGTGGTTCTTGATTAAACGTTTTAAAGATTATTCCTCATATTGGACAATGTCAAAATTCGGTCTCCAGTTGGGTGTCAAAATATTAACACAGTGATCTGATTTGAACAAACTTACAACTGACCTCCCTAAGCATGCTGTATACCAAATAACCAAAGATTCAGACCGGTGGATCTGAAGAGGAAATGTTTTAAAGATTATTCCTCATGCTGCACGAAGTCAGCTTCCGTAGAGAGACGAATAATTAGCCGACAGGCTTGATTTGAACACACTTAAATCCGATCCCTGACAGGGTTCTGTGTACCATATATCAAAATATTCTGACCAGTGTTTCTAGTGAATTTTTTTTAAAGATTATTCCTCATATTGTCCCCATAGGGAGCCCAAATATTAACTGGGTGACTTGATTTGAGCAAAGGTTAATCTGACCCCTATTTCGATGTTGTACACCAGGTATTAAAAGAAACTGATTGGTGGTTCTATAGAAGAAAAACATTCTTTAAAGAGTACGTCTCATATTGCACCAAGTTAAAATTTGGTCTCCTGTATTGAACCCAAATGTAAACTGAAGGGTTTAATTTTTTTTAACACTTGTATCTGAGCCCCGCGTAAACCCATCCACCCCCCACCCCCAGATGTTGTATACCAAATATAAAAAAAAGATTCTGATCAGTGGTTCTGGAGAAGTAGATATTTAAAAAAAAAAAGTTGCAAATATGTCGAGTCACCATTTTTTTCATTTCCTCTGCAGTCCACTATGACATAATCGATAGCAAGTATTTTGTATTCCATTCGACTGGTCCTGAGGATGTTTCATACCAAATGATACTGTTCTGTGTGGTTTAGGAAATATGGGCGTTTGAAAATAATACCACATATCAAATTTGGTTCACATCGGCTCAGAAAATAGAAATTAGGGTGGGGCCAAAAACCTTGCCCCTCCCATTACAAGGGCAATTATTACTTCGCGAACTTCGTTTGAACAAATTTGATTCTACACCTCAAAGGGAAGCTCAGTACCAAATACGAAGTCACTGTACCCACTGGTTAATGGGAAGATTTGTTTTTTCAAATTGGGAGCATTTTTCTTCACCCTTCCCTATGGGGCTGGGCAAGTTGATTTGAACAAAAACAAAATGCGATGTCAGAACAAACAATCACCTCAAATTTAACTGAAATCTGTTCAGCTGTTTTGGATGAGAAGTGACACCTGTTACCTATTCCCAGTTTCTTATTCGATATTCGTTATCAGTCAATAAAATCGGATAAGGAACTGGGAATTAGTAACGGTTGCCACGAACGTGTTCTTTTCAGGTTTTAACCTTAGAAGAATAGTTTACAGACTCTTGTTACAGGCCTTCGCCCTTATTGTTCTTTCTCCTCCTTCGTATAAAGTTTACTCAGGGTTTCTTGTTTTCTGGTGGCTGGCCAAAATCGTATTTAAATTGAACGCTTTACCCAACGTAACGGCCCAAAGCGTCAGAATCAAAGAATGCTTTTGGCGGCCACGTTTTTCATCCAACAGGGATAAAATGAGTAACAGTGGTAGAGAACCTCTCACAGACCATGCCTGCCAAGTCTGGTTCACATTGGCTCAGTACTTTCAGAGAAGATGATGAAAATGTGATTTCCTATAGGGTTTCTATAGTAACTATAAGCCACAATTGCAGCCATAATTGCATCCCGATGAAGATTAAATGAGAATCATTGGTAGAGATGGTTACAGTCATCAGTCACATAAAGTTTCAAAACATTTGGCCTTGTAGTTTCAAGGAAGATTTCTTGATAATGCACACATTTATGAATTCTGTTTCAACAAAAAAAATCAGTAAAAGAAGGTTAAATATTTTGAAAATTAAACACATTTTACTCCAATTTTGTCATATCTTAAATGATATAATTTACAGGAGACACGATGAGAAAAGAAAATAACCAAAACTTCCATGCTTTCCAAACACCTGTCATCAATCAGTATTTCTGATAAGTAACTTAAGAGTAATACATGTATTAACATAATTACAGCTGCACTTGTTTACAGAACAAGTCAAAATAAGTTGTAGGATAATCCTATAAACTATGTTTCTTTCTCTTCCTACACTGATAAGACCAGAAGCTGACATCAATTTCTGGAAAGCTCTCACTGATAGCTTTCCAGAAAATGTCAGATTCTGATCTTGACAGTGCAGGAGCAGCAATTTACTTAGTTTATTGCAGTTATGCTACAACTTATTTTGACTTGTACTGTATGCACAATATTTTGGGGTTTTTTCCCAGTTCTCAGTGGAGAAAACTGGAACCAACCCTTACCAGATTCTCAAAAAACAAGTATTTTGCTGACAGTACCGATCCTCAGGCAGACAGGAGAGGCAAGGGGTTAAGCATTAGAATATAACCTCTGGCGGCCACATATTTCCATCCTCTCATAGACCATTTCTGCGAAGTTTGGTTCGCGTCGGCTCAGCAGTTCCAGGAAGAAGATGAAAATGTGATTTCCCCATAGGGTTTCTATAGTAAAAATAAACCGCAATTGCAGCCATGTTTGCAACCCGATCAACATGAAATGTGGAACGTTGGTAGTGGGTGTCGCAGTCATCACCCGTACAAAGTTTCAAAACATTTGGCTCTGTCGTTTCAGAGGAGTAGATTTTTCAACATCCACCAATCAGAATCAAAAAATGCTTCTGGCAGCCATGTTTTTCGATGCACGGTAACAAAAATGAGGAGCATTTGTAGAAGACCTCCCATAGACTATCCCACCAGATTTGGTTCACGTCGGCTCAGTAGTTCCAGAGAAGAAGATGAAGATGTGATTTCCCATATGTTTTCTACAGTAACTATAGGCCGCCATTACGGCCATGTTTACAACCCGATCAACATTAAATGAGGATCGTTTGTAGAGGGGGTCCCAGTCATCATTTGTGTGAAGTATCAAACAATTTGGCCTGGCAGTTTCAGAGAAGATTTTTGAAAATCCACCAACAGAACCAAAGAATGCCTCTGGCGGCCATATTTTTCAACCCACGGGAACAAAATGAGGATCGTTTGTAGAGGAATCCCCATAGACCATTCCTGCCAGGTTTGGTTCATGGAAGCTCAGTAGTTCCAGAGAGGAAGATGAAAATGGGATTTCCCATAGGATTTCTATAGTAATTATAAGCCACAATTGAAGCCATGTTTGCAACCCAATCAACATTAAATGAGGACCATTGGTAGAGGGGTTCCCAGTCATCAACCATGCAAAGTTTCAGAACCTTTGGCCCAGTGGTTTCAGAGGAGAAGATTTTTCAAAATCCACCAATCAGAATCAAAGAATGCCTCTGGCGGCCATGTTTTCAAACCCATGGGATTAAAATGAGGATCATTTGTAGAGGATCTTCCATAGACTATCCCTGCCAGGTTTGGTTCATGTCATCTCAGTAGTTCCAGAGAAGAAGATGAAAATGTGATTTCTCATAGGGTTTCTACAGTAACTATAAGCCGCAATTGCAGCCATGTTTGTGACCCAATCAACCTTAAATGAGGATTGTTGGGTCCCAGTCATCATTTATGTGAAGTTTCAAAACATTTGGCCTGGCAGTTTCAGAGGAGAAGATTTTTGAAAATCCACCAACCAGAATCAAAGAATGCCTCTGGAAGCCATGTTTTTCATCTGACAGAAACAAAATGAAGATCGTTTGTAGAAAACCTCTCATAGACCATTCCTGCCAAGTTTGGTTCACGCTGGCTCAGTGGTTACAGAGAAGGAGATGAAAATGTGAAAAGTTTACGGATGGCAGATGACGACAGATGCCGAGTGATGAGAAAAGTTCACATGGCCTTTTGGGCTAGGTGAGCTAAAAAGTGAAAAAAATCCACCAATATGTGGAGGGAAGATACTGAACCATCTGGTCTGCCTTCAGTGGGGAACAGATGATGGGGTGGTGGGAAGAGAGAAAACAAAACAATAAAAAAGCAAAATAAAAAACAACACAAAACAAGAGGCCCCAAGGGGCCTGAGGGTGCTCACCTGACATGGTAGCCTAAATATCAACCCAGAGAATTGATTTCAACAGGTACCATCTGCTCCTCCTAAGAAAAGCTTATACCAAATATCCAAAGATTCTGATCAGTGGATCTAAAAAAAAAAGAAGATTTTTAAAGAATATTCCTCATATTGAACTAAGTTATAATTCAGGCTCCCACAGGGAGCCCATATATGAACTCAGGGACTTGGCTTTAACAAACTTGAATTGCAACCCCTAAGGATGCTGCCCACCAAATATCAAAACATTCTGACTGCTGGATCTGAAGAAGAAGATTTTTAAAGAAAATTCCTCATTTTGAACTAAGTTACAATTCGAGCTGCCACAGTGAGTCCAAATATGTACCTAGGGACATGGCTTGAACAAACTTGAATCTCACCCCCTAAGGATGCTGCATACCAAATATCAAAACATTCCGACTGCTGGATCTGAAGAAGATTTTTAAAGAAAATTCCTCATTTTGAACCAAGTTATAATTTGGTCTACCACAGTGAAGCCACATATGAACCCAGGGACTTGGCTTGAACAAACTTGAATCTCACCCCCCTTAGCATAGTGCATACCCAATATCAAAAGATTCTGCCTGCTGGATCTTAAGAAGATTTTCAAAGACATTTGCCTGAAATGCACTAAGTTCAAATTTGGGCTCCTATACTGAGCCCAAATATAAACCCAGGGGGCCGATTTGAACAAACTTGAATCAGATCCACCCCACAATGTTGCATACCAAATATCAAAAGATTCTGCTTGCTGAATCTGGAGAAGAAGATTATTTAAGAAATTTGCCTGAAATGCACTAAGTTCGCTTTCAGGCTTCTATAGTGAGCCCAAATATGAATCCAGGGGGCCGATTTGAACAAACTTGAATCAGATCTACCCCACAATGTTGCATACCAAATATGAAGAGATTCTGCCTGCTGGATCTGGAGAAGAAGAATTTTGAATAAATTTGTCTGAAATGCACTAAGTTCGAATTCAAGCTTCTACAGTGAACCCGAATATGAATCTAGGAAGCCGATTTGAACAAACTTGAATCAGATCCACCCCACAATGTTGCATACCAAATATCAAAAGATTCTGCCTGCTGGATCTGGAGAAGAAGATTTTTTAAGAAATTTGCCTGAAATGCACTAAGTTCAAATTTGGGCTCCTATACTGAGCCCAAATATAAACCCAGGGGGGCCAATTTGAACAAACTTGAATCAGATCTACCCCACAATGTTGCTTACCAAATATCAAAAGATTTTGCCTGCTGGATCTGGAGAAGAAGACTTTTTAAGAAATTTGCCTGAAATGCACTAAGTTCGAATTCGAGCTTCTATAGTGAGCCCAATATGAATCTAGGGAGCCGATTTGAACAAACTTGAATCAGATCCACCCCACAATGTTGCATACCAAATATGAAACGATTATGCCTGGTGGATCTGGAAAAGAAGATTTTTGAAGAAATTTGTCTGAAATGCACTAAGTTCGAATTCGAGCTTCTACAGTGAGCCCAAACATGAATCTAGGGAGCCAATTTGAACAAATTTGAATCAGATCCATCCCACAATATTGCATTCCAAATATCAAAAGATTCTGCCTGCTGGATATGGAGAAGAAGATTTTTGAAGAAATTTGCCTGAAATGCACTAAGTTCGAATTCGAGCTTCTATAGTGAGCCCAAATATGAATCTAGGGAGCCGATTTGAACAAATGTGAATCAGATCCACCCCACAATGTTGCATACCAAATATCAAAAGATTCTGCCTGCTGAATCTGGAGAAGAAGATTTTTTAAGAAATTTGCCTGAAATGCACTAAGTTGGAATTCAGGGGGCCGATTTGAACAAACTTGAATCAGATCCACCCCACAATGTTGCATACCAAATATCAAAAGATTCTGCCTGCTGGATCTGGAGAAGAAGATTTTTGAAGAAATTTGCCTGAAATGCACTAAGTTCGAATTCGGGCTTCTATAGTGAGCCTAAATATGAATCCTGAACAAACTTGAATCAGATCCTCCACACAATGTTGCATACCAAATATGAAAAGATTCTGAAGATTTTTGAAGAAATTTGTCTGAAATGCACTAAGTTCGAAATCGGGCTCCTATACTGAGGCCAAATATGAACCCAGGGGGCCGATTTGAACAAACTTGAATCAGATCTACCCTACAATGTTGCGTACCAAATATCAACAGATTCTGCCTGCTGGATCTGGAGAAGAAGATTTTTAATGTTTTTCCCATTGCCTACAGTGTTAAAAAGTGCTGACTCAGCACTTTTTCAAAGTCCTGAAAAAAGTACCTTGTGATCAAACCGATAGGGATTTTTTTTAACCATTCTATTCTACTGGATAAAAGTAAGCTTTACACAAAATAAGAATTCTCTGTGCCGTGTAGTTTTGGGGATATGGCAGTTTTAATGTTTTTCCTATTTTTAGCTCCCGAGGTTCCCACGGGGCTATAAGAAAATTTTTTTTGCATCAATCAACTACTTATGACCCATTATCACCTCATATCAAATTTGGTTCAAATCGACTTCACGGTTCAGAAAGTTAAAAAATTTATAGTAATTTATATATTTTTTATACTTACCAATGACCCAGACATAGCTGGTGCTAACTCTTAAAATATAGGGCCAAACACAAATTTTGCCCCCCAATCCCCAAAATTTGCAACTAAAACTAAAGAAAACATGTCCTGAAAGGCCCTCCACACTTCGCCCCTACTGCGCATGCGCAGTGTCAAGGACGTTCCGAAATTGGCGCCATTTATCATTCTAATAACCAGTGCCTGGTAAGCGCTATGTACTCAGCGGGGAGGCAAGAGTTCCCAACTCCTGGGAGGGCCATCCCCGTCTGGGTCATTGGTAAGTATAAAAAATATATAAATTACTATAAATTTTTTAACATTTTTATACTGTACCAATGACCCAGACATAGCTGAATAGTAAAAAGGCTGGAGGGCCAAGGACATAGAGCAAAATGGAATACGCTCAATAAAATAAAATAGAGTCATCCCCTGTAGGGAAAAGAAGTAATAGGCCTTACATGTATCTTTCCTATTTATGATAAATTAGAAAGATACAACACCTTCCAAAATTGAGCTTCATACATCCATGTACTCTATTAATATCCAATATAATCCTTATACTAATAATTTTTAAAGTAAGCCAATAATAAAGTAAGTCTAGAGAATAGAGACTCTTATACTCCTAAAAGTGTCTGAGAATTTGCATAATCATGTCCGTTGACATATGCAATATTCAAAAGCTATACTTTAAAAACTAAGACTTGAATGAATTTTATAAACTTAAACTTCTCACTAAACAACCATCCCAATAACAGCTCAGAATTACTAACTCCGGAGGAGGTATCCCCTTGTTTTCATAGTAAAACAGGTGACCCAAGGGAACACCCTCCCCCCCCCCCCCTTTTTCTTGCCCTGGGTCAAATAGCCCAGAGCGAAGAGGGCAGCCGAACGGAGACACTGCCGAAACAGACAGCCTACCTAGCTATAGTAGCAACTGTTAAGAGAATGACATTCTGAGCAGTAGATAATAGACCTAACAAAAGAGGCCTCAAGAAATTGACTCGATATTTCTAAGATAAAATTCATGAATGTGGATGGCTGAGCGCAATGAGCGGCCTTCAAAAATCTATAATAGCGACACTATTAATGTAAGCCCAAGAAGTAGAAGAACTCCTACTTCATGAGCCGAAATCTTAAGCACAACTGCTAAGTCAATGATATACCATAAGCAGTACCGATAGTTAATAGAATCCATTAACAATAAAATGGAGCGTAACGTCCTTCTACTAGACATCAAAGACAGAAGAAGCTTACGCCCTTGTAATAAACAGATATCTGTTTATAAATACATAAACTGTACCCGGAAAGAATAAAGGCCTATGGCCATACGAAGATGGAAGGACCTTAAAATAATAGGTTCCGGATAATAGGAGCCTAACTCTTATGCAACAATCCAACCTAAATAGTAACGGAAGTATTGATTCCGAAACTATGAAAGTGAAAATCATCCATCGATAGTGCATGAAACTCACTGACTCTACAGTAAAAGAGAAACCAACAGAATTACTGTCTAAAAGGTCAGAATTTGAAAACTACTGTTTCCAGAGGCTCAAATGATTACTTAGCTAAATAAGAACCGAAGTTAAAATCCGTATAGGAATTTAATCTAAAGATTCTAAGTCTATTTATCAAAAAGTTACTAACTGACTTAGATAAAGAGACAAAAGACTCAATTGTAAACTATCGTAGAGTGCATAGGTATGAGGTAACATAAACCTATAACCTAAATAATAACAGGCTGCAGTAGATCTTGTGAAACAAGTATACTAAAAAATAGCAATGAGTAGTATGGAGGGATCAACAATATGAACATAATGATCCCTACACCACGACGGAAGAGCCTCCACTTTAGTCGCATAGAATAGCGAAGAAGAGGATCTCCTATAGTAAGAAATCGCGTCCAAAGCTCGTCCAGTACAGTGCTTACAATGCAATACGGACCACACAACGGAATACATGAAGGTTGCGACCTTGCTGGTTGTGATAAAGATGACACGATTTACCCAGTGAAAAAAGATCCTCACATAGAGGAAGATTTCACGTTAAGACCCACAGTAGACAAGAGAGTAAATTACTCATGATCTCTGTGAAGATAGAGATGCTATCAACAGAAATGTATTGTGGTTGTTTATCTTAGCAATACCTGCTAAAACAACAGCGCCGGAGGATACGCGTATCCTATCATTCCGTCCTATAGATCAATAGAGCGTTAACACTATTAGCTCAGAGATCTGGACAAGCCAACACATACGTCTGCAATTGATTAGCAAGCTGTGTCATAAATAAATCATCATTGGGCGCTCCCATAGATAGCAAATCTGATTGAATACTTGTTTGTTGAGAGTCCATTCTGACAGCAACAAGCGACCCGTAAGAGAACGGGAGTCCGATAAAACAATCAGACGACCCGGAATATGACGGACCAAAACTGAACTTGATGTACTATAACCAACAGACGGATTCTTTCCATTAAATTGAATAACGGAAACGAAAGAGTGCCTCCCTGGTTCCGGAGATACGCCACTACTGTCGAATTAAAGGACAGGAATTTGGGCATGCGTTTCTGAATAATGTTCATGCAATGACATAAAGCAAGCCTAAAAAACATTATTCCGCGGAAGTTAAACTGATAGCTAAAAGACTGCGGAACCCAAAGACCCTGGCACTTCGAATCCGTAGGGATCAGTATAAATCCCAATCTGTTTGACTGGCAACCGTCATAACAGCCACACTCGGGTCCGGCAACTGCGGCGGCACTCTCTGAGTCAACCACCGAATGTTTGCCCCAGTCTGAATCTCTTGTAACACTAGATAGACAAGAGAATGTATAAATCGAGCAATTCATGGATTGCCGGAAAGTTGCCGTCGAAGAGAAGCTCCTCCGAGAACGAAGCGACTCTGAGAGAGTTCTTAACCTTACTATCCACGCGTGTGGATGTAGCTAGGGCTGCGTCACGTCTAACCAACTCCAATCAGCCACTGAAGGGCGGAGTTATACGTGAACAAACTACTGCCCTCAAAAGAAATTACATTGAGAATAATATCCCGTAAATCTTTTCTTGAAGACGTAATGATAACGCCTCAGTAAGGCGGATTACGTATAATAAAGCGTCTAAGTTAAGTCTACTATACATAATGTCGTTCCCAACATTGAAATTGGAAAAGACATAAACGGCGAAAAAGAATATATGCAGTCTTTAATCACACCGTCTAGATGCATATGAACTCTCGGTATGCCCTGCTCTGCCAAAATAAACTATTTGTAAAAATGATAAAATGGCAGAAATGAGCAACGCGGACAAGAAACTAAACTATCATGCTTAGTAGCAGGCTTGTATATATATATATATATATAGCGTCGAAAAATAAAACACATGTTGTAATGACAATATTGGACTGCGTCGGTAAGTCAGGGACAATGTCCCTGTACCGATCGAAAAATCCGAGTCCAATGACGCTATAAGTCTCTTATCCAAGATCGCAGCAATGAAGTCCGAAAAATAATCACTGGAAGAAATGCCAGAAGATATGAAAGGCATCTTCCGATACTACTAAAGGGAAAACTCGAAATCTTTCGAATCCCTTTCGCCATCCTGTCGGACCCTATAAAGCGTTCGGTCGTCCGTAGCTGATGCAACCGCGGACCACACCGACCCAGCGCCGTCGGATAATTCCTGATTCGACCGAGAAACTGTCAATTGCTGGGATGCTGCGAAACAACTGTGCTAACTCGGATAGCACGTCCGTCACTGAGGCCTGAGGAGAAGCGGTCTTACGATGCATTGCCGCTGGAAGCTCCGTGATCGTTACCCCGTGCATACTTCCAATATGCGAGCGAACGGAGTGTATAGGCCTCGTGTCCCTTGGCTACCGGATGGCGCGACCTATTCGCCGTGGAATCACTGAATGCCGAAACTGATCGGATACTCGAGGTCACGTAGCCAATGTGCGGTCGTGTGCCCTGCTGTGAGGATGAGGAAGCATTAAAGACAGTCTCTCGGACTGTCAATATAACGGAGCGTCCCGAGCAACGGACATATGCTCCGAATGTAAAATATCTGAACCACAACATGCGGTCCCCTATGTTGTTGGGCGAGAGAGGAACCTCTCTCGCTCACAGCCCGGACGGACCTGGACAAGCCAGGAACCGGACTAACAGGCTTCCTCCGATCTGTCCTCAATCTGCCGTCACTGGGTGAGTACTAAAGTAATTAAAGTGCTCGCATCACCCAAATCTCCTTCCTAGACCGCAACGGACGAACCCGGCAGCCGAACCATTCGATGAATGTACGCTACACCGGGTGAGCTAGCGAATGTCACTCCGTAAGCGATAGACATATTCCATGAGCACTTATTGCCGCTAACTCTTCATTAACTATGACGACAGAGGCACACTTTTGAAAGACATCTCCATAACTCTTCGAACAAGAAACCAGAAATGCTTGGATAGCAAGCATAAAATAATAATATATATAGCGTCGTTCAATAATTCGAAAGTTTGTGTGACATTATTGGACTATGTCGGAACTGAGGGACGATGTCCCTGAACCGAACCAAAAATTTCTAAGTCCACCGACGCTATCAGTTTCTTATCCGGCATCGCAGCATATGTTGTTCCGAAAGGGAAAGCTTGAAATCCTCCGAATCCCTTTCGGAATCCCGTCGGACCGGATGAAACTTTCGGACGTCCGTACCCGCTTCCGCGGAGCGTCCCGACCCAGCATCGTCGGATAAAATATATGCGACAGATTCAGTTGATGCTGGGATGCTGCGATAAACTGTGCTATTAAGGAAAGCACGTCCGTTCCCGAGGCCTGTGCAGTAGCGGACTTACGATGCATTGCCGCCGGAAGCTCCGTGTACGTTGACTCCCGCACACTTCCTATGCGAACGTCCGGAGTCTGCAGGCCTCGAGTCCCCGGCTACCGACCCAGCGCTGTCGGATAATTCTCGAACCGACACCGTTTCTGTCGGCTGCTGGGATGCTGCGATAAGCTGTGCTATGTGCACAAGAATGTCCGGCGTCGAGACCTGCGGAGGCGCAGTCTATCGCTGCTTTGCCGAGGGCAGCTCCGCATCAGATGGCTCCCGCATACTTTTCCTATGCGAACGTTCGGAGTCCATCGGTCTCGAATCCCTGGCTGCCGGATGGTGTGACCTGGTCGCCGAAGAATCTTTGATCGGCGAAGCTGGTAATATATCGGCGGTCACGCAGCCAAGGTGCGGTCGTGTGCGCTGACGAGAAGAGGAAGCCTTAGCAGTCTCAGCGGACTGCCTATACAACGGAGCGTCCCGAGCGACGGACGTATGCTCCGCTAGCGACACATTTTGTACCACAACATCTGGGGCCAGATGTTGTTGAACGAGAGAGGGGCCTCTCTCGCTTGCCGTCCGGATGGACCGGAACGAGCTATGAACCGGACTAAAAGGCTTCCTCCGTTCTCCCTCCGATCCGCCGTCACTGGGTGTGCATTAAGTTAATTTTATAGTGCTCGCATCACCCCAAAATTCCTTCTAGACCACAACGGACGAACCCGGCTGCCGAACCATTCGGTGAATGGACGCTACACCGGGCGAGCTAGCGGACGTCAAAGGCCGTCGAACCTACTAGGGTCCTCTTAGGCAATTGGCGTATTACATGAGCACTTTTCCGCTAGCCCTTCATTAATTGTGACGACGGAGGCACACTGTTGGAAGACATCACAGATACATCACCCTAATCTTGATCGTCTGAAATAGAAATTGATAAAGTAGAGTGACCCTGCGGGGAAAGGACCGGAGTGTCCAAATCCCCAACAACATACCGTGACATACGCTTCCCATATTGTCATCGAAATCATACGATACAGAACAGGAGTTAATGCGAGTACACTGACCACATATAGAATGATAATAAAGTCAGAGGAAGACTTCCTCTTAAAACAATTGATCAATATCCTTTCAATGTGAAAAGAAAACAAGTCCTGGTACTCGCACTAACCCCTGGCAATCAAAATACATAATAATAATATGATCCATTAACATAGAAAAAATAATTGAAATCAAAATATTTTGAAAAAATATTTTTTCAGAACAACCCAAGTTTCTGAAAAGTAACGTTGAGCCCCAATGGATCCCAAGCCTAAGTGTGGACAAAAATTTTAAAAATATTTTAAACAATTTATTCAACACTTACGAACAATAATAATGTATCTAGTTATGATTAAAATAACATAAAGATATTATTTTTTAGAAATCCCCCCCTCACACAGAGGGCTGTTGTAAATGTAAACAATGAGTGTAAAAACACTAAAATAAGACTCCAGGCACCCAGGCCCGAAATCAGTTACCAAAAATACACTATCTGATGCAAAACAGAGACTTCCAGGGAAGAAACTGCAGAACATCAGATGGTAGATGCAGAACACAACGCCTAACCACCCGTAGGTGAAGACGTAAACATGGGGAAAGAACAGAATTCATTCTGTTATTCAGCTAAAACTCCCAAAAAATTTTAGTAATAATAATTACAGAAACTATGCCAAAAGCATGGGAGAATAGCAAGGGGGAACTTAAAGGACAGGGAGAGAGGAAAACACTTGTAAAAACAGTGTAACTAAATAATCAGAATGACAACAAAATGGCTGCTGCCTTGAAAATAGGTAACTTAACATAATTTCATTAAAAAATTTTAAGTTACAGCCCTGATAATATTCTGTCACACATTCTTTTCCTCTCCTCCTTCTCTATCCTCCTTAGAATCACCATTTCACTAATATTTATGTGTCTGGCATCATTTAAACTGAGATTTAAAAGCACAAAGATCAGTCAGATGTTAACTGATGAAGGGCCAAACTTAGAATGATAAATGGCGCCAATTTCGGAACGTCCTTGGCACTGCACATGCGCAGTAGGGGCGAAGTGTGGAGGGCCTTTCAGGACATGTTTTCTTTAGTTTTAGATGCAAATTTTGGGGATTGGGGGGCAAAATTTGTGTTTGGCCCTATATTTTAAGAGTTAGCACCAGCTATGTCTGGGTCATTGGTACAGTATAAAAATATAGAAATTTTAGGCGTGCACAGCAGGGTAGCATCACTAAATTTACCCTCTGTGAACCTCAATCTGAATCAGGGTCTCAAAACTAAACAGAAAGAGGTACCCAGAGGATAAATTGGCCCACTGTTTGGGATAGCATCATCAAATTCACCCTCTGGACAGCAGGGTAGCATCACTAAATATACCCTCTGTGAACCACAATCTGAATCAGGTTCTCAAAACTAAACAGAAAGAGGTACCCCGAGGATACACTGGCCCACTGTATGGGATAGCATCATCAAATTCACCCTCTGGGGACCTCATTCTGCAAATGTCAGACTGCTTATTTTCAGGCCTGATTGGATAGTGCCAATAGGCACTAGCCAATCAAATGTTAATAAGAAATGAGTCATTAATGAATCTGCCTCTTACTAGGCCAAATATGGAATCTTTTCTAACAAGAGTGTAGTGATTATAATAAAACTTGGGGTATTTGGTAAAGCCCAATCATGAGCTTCTAGCTCTCCACCAGCTGAAGAAATACGATAAGAAACTTGATGAAATATCAATGCCTTTTTACCTAAATCCATATTCTGTTATTGGGAAAAAGGCCAATATGATCACAGCTATGGTGTACATAACATTACACGTAATACATGTACCTCAAAATTTAAGAAAATTCCCAAATTGATCAGATGTCTGTATTCAACAGTATATGATCAACATGTACAGTGGAGCCTACTTAATTGGATATCTCTTAATTGTATATCCCTGTTAAATGAATATAATTTTCAAACACAAAACCATTTACCATAGCTTCAGTACAAATTTGATCTGTTAATTGCATATGGGTTGTAGAGTAAACTCCTATTAATTGTATATAAATTTTTGTAATATGTCTAAAACATTACTGTGACACGCACCAAATTCCCCTTATTTATCAACCTTTTTGGCCTCACTACATCCAATACAGGCATTTATTCTATTATATCTTGCTTGACAGAGCTCTATGAGCTCTGTCAAACAAGATATAATAGAATAAATGCCCAGTTTACCTCCAGAACACAGGAAACTGACCAAATCCCTGTTAATTGTATACTCCTGTTAATTGAATAATTTTCACTGGCAAAATGGATATTCAATTAAGAGGATTCTACTGTATATGATTCTATTGACAAAATATTTCTTTATTCATTACAACAGAGGATAACTTCAGACACTGCAAATGAAACAACTTCACAGCATGTCCAGGCATCTGAAACCTCTAATCAACAAACAAACACGCATTCCCACTAAATTCAAAGATTATGTGTTATGCTAAAATCACATGATGTATTGTGGAGAATGGGCAAAATTTTGATGCATATCATATGAATATTTGCCCAAATCTCCAAGTACACGAATCTCAGTAGATTCGTGCGAAAATGCACAAAAATAAGATTTTGATTTTAATTCTATTCTAGAACACTATATGTAGTTACTACAAAATTGAAATAAAATCCCAAAATTAAAAGTCATCATTAACTCGTATTAATGAAAGTGTCAATGTCACTGGAGCTCAACTTGTGTAAGACATGTACATGTATTACTAGTATGTGACACAGCAATGGCACACATCTAGGTAATGACCTGATAACAAAGGTACATGTAAAGTATTGTAAAGGTCTGTACATAAATACTAACCGTAGTCTGTAACAAATGTATAGGAAGAGTATTGTAAAGGTGGGTGACAGTTAGATGCCTCTAGCCAGAGCCATATTGAAATGTGCACTTACTGTGTATAAGTAGCACCGAATAAATCAAAGTAAGTTTGCCTAATTAGCCGCTAGCAGTCATCTTTAAATTTCAGACTGCACCCAAAAACACTCGTTCTCATCCCAAGGTGATAACAAAGGTACCCAAGAAGTTTTGTGAAGATCAGTTCATAAATACAACCCCTAGCTGGAGTCGAATTGACGTGTACTTACGATGTATAATAAATCAAAGTTCATCTAATCTGCAAAATTTATGTATGAGAAAAAAACCCTGTATTATATGTGATGTATTCCATGTTACTAAACATTCCTACACAAATTTATTCAAATCAGAGCCTTCATATAGAAATTCTGTACAAAAAACTGATTGCACCTAATTTCGGTATAAAATGGCCGCCAACATCCATCTTGAATTTTGGACCACACCCAAAAACACTTGTTCTCATTCCAAGGTGATAACAAGGTACCCAAGAAATTTCGTGAAGATCAGTTCATAAATACAGCCACAAGCTCGGCTGCTCGAGCAGTACTGACATGTGCGCTTACTGGGTAGGTGGAATTTTGTCTACAACTTTAGTTTTCTGGGAGAACTCCATATGTGCACTGTTTACATTGGTTAAATTGCTTGTTTAATCACACACTGTGTATGGGTACGTTTCAGTGAGCTATTTGGTTTACTTGGTCTATTATGAGCATGCGCAGACAAACGGAATAATAACCAGGTCGTTTCATTGAGCAGTTTATTTTCTGGTTTATCATTCTGGATAAAACCATCTAAACCTACTTGAGAGCAGGGTTATCTGGTTTATCATTCTATTCTTGTCATGTGCATTGGAGAGCACATACAAGTTCTTGGCCTCGCACAACAATAAAAAACATATTCTGATTTCGAGTGTCAAATAAGAAATAAGCAATGCGAGATTCATGAAAAATGCAATAAATAACGAGAGAGAAACGAAAGAGAGAGAAACGATAAAAAAAAGTTAACAACGTTCATTTTGCCCATAAAACCAGCTTTTCAAAAAAAAGTGTTTTTCTCTCGGAAAAAAAAATTGTTATGCAACTCTCAGAAGACTCTTTTTGGTAATTTTATTTCTATGGTCGCATTAACGCAATTTCTGACACTATCATTGGAAAGTGCCTTATGAGGGCCTTTTCAATGATGGTTTTCTAACATTGTTCAAAAATGAAGTCAGGGATATGTTTCTCACTCTTTGGATATCGCCCCCTCCTAACAACGTGTCCATGCTTTACGTTTCCTAGCGACATCACACCAGGGTTTATGTGGAATAGTATTCTCATTAAACAAATTGTTCCATTGGGATTTCTAAACCACAGTTTAGGTTTACATGGAATAGTAAACCAAGTAAATCAGAATAGTTCACTGAAACGTATGCTGTGTTTCAGTGAGCTATTCCAGTTTACTTGGTTTATTAGGAGCATGCATAGACATATGGAATAAAAACTAGTTGTTTCATTGAGTCATTTCTATTCTGGTTTATCATTGTGGATCAAACCTACTAAACCTCCTGGAGAGCAGGGTTATCTGGCTTATCATTCTATTCCTGACATGTGCAGTGGAATGCACATAAAAGTTATAGGCCTCGCACAACAACAGTAAAAAAATATTCTGATTTTGAGTGTCGTAACAGAAATAAACAGTGCAAGGTTCATGAAAAAATGCTATAACTAAAGAGAGAGAAACTATAAACAAGAGGCCCCACGGGGCCTGAAGCGCTCATCTTGTACAGAACACAATTTAAACAGAGTCCAAGAATGAGTCTACATTAAGCAAGCCATCTCCATAGGCTACACTGTCAGTCCTTGAGTCCCTCAGGAGTGACAAAAATAATCTAGGCATCATGCCTTTTCTTCAGTTGATCATAAGTAAACTGTAGAGCTCCCCTATGAAGCCCCTTGATACAACCTATGTGGATTAATCTTAGTACCTCTAGTGGGTACTGAATACAAAATTTTTAATTCTTCAGCAAAATGGCCAATTCCGGCTCACATAGAGAGCCCAAATATTAACCCAGGCTCTTGATTTGAACACAGTTAAATCCGACTTCCCTAGAGATGTTGTGTACCGAATATGAAAGCATTCTGACCGTTGGCTCTGAAGAAGAGAAATTGTAAAGAAATTTCTTCGAATTGCACTAAGTTCAAATTTGGGCTACCATAGCGAGCCCAAATATTGACCTATGGATCCGATTTGAACAAACTTGAATCTGACCCCCCTAGAGATGTTGTATACCAAATGTGAAAGCATTCTGACAAGTGAATCTGAAGAAGAAGATTTTTGAAGAAATTCCCTCATATTGTACCAAGTTAAATTTCATGTTCCCATATGGAGCCCAAATATTAACCTAGGCACTCGAATTGAACAACCTGGAATCTGACCCCCCTAGAGATGTTGTATACCAAATATAAAAGCATTCCGACTGGTGGATCTGAAGAAGAAGATTTTTAAAGAAATTTTCTCATATTGCACTAAGTAAAAATTTGGGCTACCATAGTGAGCCCAAATATATACCTAGGGATCTGATTTGAACAAACGTGAATCTGACCCCCATAGAGATGTTGCATACCAAATATCAAAGCATTCTGACTGATGGATCTGAAGAAGAAGATTTTTTTAAATTACCCTCCATATTGAACAAAGATAAAATTTGGGCTTCCATAGGAAGCCCAAATATTAACCTAGGGACTTGGTTTGAACAATCTAGAATCTGACCCTCATAACAATGATGTATACCAAATATTAAAAGATTCTGACTGGTGGTTCTGAAGAAGAAGATTTTTAAAGAATATTCCCCATATTACCCTATGTTAAAACTTCGGGCTCCTGTAGAGAGCCCAAATGTGAACCAATGAGCTTTATTTCAACAAACTTTTATCTGACCCCCCCCCCCCCCCCCCCCCATGAATGCTGTATACCAAATATCAAAAGATTCTGATGATTGGTTCTGGAGAAAAGATTTTTTAAATTTTTTGCAAATTTGCTGACTCAGCATTTTTTCGATGCCCATTACAGAACACCCTAACATAACCGATGGCAATTTTTTTGTACTATTCAATTCTACTGGTCATAAGGATACTTCATACCACATAAAAGCTCTCTGTTCCGTGGGGTTTGGGAAATATGGGCGTTTGAAAATATTTCTATTTTTAGCTCCCAGGGTTCCCATGGGGATGTGGGAATTTTTTTTTTTACATGGGTCAAGTACTTATGACCCAATACTACCACAAACCAAATTGGGTTCATACTGGACCATCGGTTCAGAAAATAGAAATTTTGGGCGGGGCCAAAAATCTTACCCCTCCTATTACAAAGCCAAATATTACTTCACGAACTTCGTTTGAACAAATTTGATTCTACACCTCATATGGAAGCTCCATAGCAAATATCAAGTCATTGTACACACTGGTTCTTGAGAAGAAGATTTTAAAAATATTTTGGAGCATTTTCCCCCACTCCCTTCCTATGGGGCTGGTCATGCTGAGTTGAACAAAAATGAAATGCCCCTTTGGGACCATCACTCACACAAACTTTCAATTGGCCCAGTGGCTTTGGAGGAGAAGACCAAAACATGGTGTTGACAGACGGCAAGCGATGAGATTAGCTCAGCTTGACTTTTGTCAAGATGAGCTAAAAAGTTAATAAAGTTTATTTAGCCCATAAAAGAAGCTTTTCAAAAATATTCGATTCTCAACTGAAAGAGTGTTTTTCTCTCAGAAAAATTGTTACAACTTTCAGAAGATCCTTTTTGCCCATTTTAAAATTCGCTGTTTGCCTTGTAAAGTAGCTAATTTTTTGTCTGTTCGCCTCATATTTCAGGTTTGGGTTATCAGATTTCAATGAAATATGGAATGAAGATTGTTTATGGGAAAGACTTTCAAATGAGTCATGTCCCTGCAGTAAAACAAAGTAAAAACATGCAAATCACCTCCCCACATGTGGCATTATGTCTGTGTTCTGCATCACTTATTGGTCACTACACTTCAGTAACAGGTGTTTCTGGCCTTCACAACTACCTTGCTGTAAAACCAAGACAATAATTGTGCTGATTGCCCCGTAAAATAGGCAATTTTTTTGGCCTGTTCGCCTCGTATCTCTGGTTTGGGGTTAGCGGCTCTCACTGAAATTTGGAATGAAGATTGTTTATGGGAAAAGCTTTCACAGTATCAAGGTTTGTTTCTTCTCTTCTCATTGTTTGGCGGAATGCACTGTGGGGGGTATGCCCTGGGGCATTGCCCCCACCCCCTCTTGTTAACACTGTTCGAATTTGAAAATCTTGTTTTTTTCCCCAAAATACCACCACATTTACTAAAGACCAGTGTTCTAAACATCCACCCTAGGCTAATTTAGGGTTGTCCGAATTCAATCATGCTTTTAGGTGCCACAGTAGGTATTTTTGGAGTGGCCATCAATGTTCTTCAGTGGCCATCGGTGGCATTCGGTATTTAACAGAAGTGCAAGAGAGCACCTACCCTCAGATTCCCTTTTGAAGCAGGGCTCGCTCTGTCATGTTGCTTTGTAATATGATAGTGACAGATTCCTAGGATTTGCTTGATATCTGTTTCATGAGAATCCATTCTCCTAAAAACTGGTGAAATTTTGACCCTGGAGAATTCAACGTCGTTTTATCTTGTGCAAAATTTTCATTTTGTCATATAATTATTTGTGGCTATAGAGTCAGGGCATAATAATCCCTTATAACTACATGATCTTGGCAGGAATGGCAGAATTGAGGGGGGGGGGAGGGGGGGGGGGGGCTTCTGCCTCCCCCCCCCCTCCCACACACACAGACTTGTTTTGCCAGGCCATGTTTTTTTGTATGCATATATTTTAACACAGCCAATGACTGGTGAAACAAGAGGCAGATCCAGAGCCTCTCCCATATTTTCGCCAGCTATGTTTCTCTCGTACTGGTTCAGTTTCGATGGATTTCAGATCATTTTTTGCAGTAAGTGGCAGCAAATGCTAAAATGTATACAGTCTGTTAAAAGCCAGTTAATAGAAGTCGATCGTAATCTTACAGACATACAAGTACCAAATCCACCCCCAGACAAGATAATCCACAGACAGTATAATTGATGTTAATGTCTGATAAAGCATACAGGTGAGGTCTATTTATCAGCTTTGGACACAATCTGTATGCTTTACCAACATTTTTTAACGGCTCTCAAAGTGTGTGAAATCTTTCAAATACATCTCCTGAAAAATCTCAACATATCCATTCAGATGCATGGAAATGGGGGTTTTGGGACCCTGGAATTTAAAATTTTCGTATGACAGGCCTAACCATGGTTGGTCCGTCAACTGATGCCCTTCCATTCCCTGATCCAGCCTCCCCCCCCCCCCCCCCCTGCTTGGAAACAGTTGTATTGAATTTTATTTTACCTAATAATCCCTTGTTACCACAAAGATTATTCAGTTAACAGTTTTATTGATTCAGTTTGTTTGTTTCATGAGACAGTGACAGGTCATAAAGCACCACATTCTTATTACAGTGGAGCCCACTGAATCTTAACTGAATAACCCTGTTCATTGAATATAATTTCCCAACACAAAACCATTTATCATACCTCCACTTCAAATCTGACCTGTTAATTAAATATAGGGTATAGAGTAAACTCCTGTTAATTGAATAAAAAATCTTGTAAGCTGTCGCGAAATTACCCTGACTCCACCCCCCCCTCCCTAGTTTTCCTTTGTTTATATATATAGGCCTATTTGGCCTCAGTACATCCAATACAGGCATTTAATCTATTATATCATGGAGCTCTGTCAAACAAGATATAATAGAAAAAATGAGTAATTTATCTCTAGAATACAGGAAAGTGACACAATCCATTAATTGAATACTCCTGTTAATTGAATAATATTAATTGGCAAAGTGCCTATTCAATTAACAGGATTCTGTTGTACCAGTATTACAGATTTATTTATTTATTTATTTATTGGTGTTTTAGGTCACATATTTCTGCACAATGGCTAACCATGACCGTGACAGTTTTACGGGTGGAGGAAGCCGGAGTACCCAGAGAGAACCACCGAGCAATGGCAAGCAAGTGTCAGCTCCCCAACATACCAACTCCACACAAGCAGGGTTAGCTTTGGTTGAAGATAGGTGCACCATCGACATGCAGTATGCCTTAGTACACAGCATCACTGGGCCCCCACATGGGCAATGGGGTGAAGTGTCTTCCCCAAGGACACAACGCGGTTGCCGCAGGTGGGATTTGAACCGAGGACCTCTCAGCTTGCAGCCTGCACCTCTACCAACTGAGCCACCATGCCCCCTTATTACAGATTTATTTCCCAATAAGCTAAGCTATTTCATACAAAGAATTATCATATAAACAATCATGTTTAAAACACTGGCATTTGACTAAATATTGACGACAGAGTTATCCACCAGTAGGCCTGGCATTCTTTAGTGCTGCATGCCTACTGCACACCTAGAAAAAATGAGGAGGGCAAATTTTTGCACCCCTTGATTTTCTGGAATGCCAGACCTGTTTAGAACTGCCTTTAAAATCTATTATCTTTTCGTCCCCTGAGTTCTAATGTGTTCTATGTGCCTACTGGCCTACTGGCAGCCTACAGGTCTACTGGCAGCCTACTGGTGGCCTACTGGTGGCCTACTGGCAGCCTACTGGCAGCCTACTGGCACATAGAACACATTGGAAATAAGGGGCCGAACTTTTGTCAAGGTTGCATTTTGACTAAATATTGAATTATCGACCCGTCTATGCAGGTAATCTCCAATAAATTGTAACAAAACAAATTTTACAAATTTGTGCCACATAAAATAATCTAACGATCTATAAATGTAAATTTAACCCTTTACCCAATGAATCAGCCATATCCGCCTGCGTAATACACAAATTAAGCAGCTGAAAAAAATTTCCCCAAAATTCAACAAAACCATATCATGTGACACCTCATTGTTGATATCATCTGTGTTGGGTAAAGGGTTAATGAAAATACACCATTGAAAGCACTTGGTCAACTGATTAGTAGAGGGCAAAAGCATTCTTTGAAGGTTTAATTAGTCCTTAATGCATGTTTCTTGTTCTCATTTTAATGATTTGAAAAATGTTTTCCACAAGAAAATTACAAACTGTTTGCTACTGTAAGTCAGTCCACCCCTTTTATTTTAACTAGTTGAGTGCGATACTATTTTTGGTGGTGAATTTGTTCATCAGAATTTGTTTTATTAAAAATTATTGAAGAGTGTAATCAAACAAACTTATATAAACAAAATATTATTGGTGTTTGACTGAATACGAAACATGAGCAAGGAAATGATGGCTTTTCCCTTGGTACCCTCATTTTTTGAAAGCCCTAATAGTGGCTTCTAGCACTCAACCAGGGTTCCTACACCAAATTGAGAAGTGAATTCCAGGAGTTCCCGGAGGTTCAGATCAATTTTTCAAGGAGTTTCCAGGAGTCAGCTGGGTGAAATTCAAGGGTTTTCAAGGAGTATAAAGTGACCATGTGTTGGGAAGAAGAAAAAATGTTAGGAGTTAAATTAATCCAGTGAGCAACCGACTTGATTTTTCCAAAATTCCAGGAGTTTTCAGGAGGTGCTTCAAAATTCAAGGAGTTTCCAGGTCCTTGGGAGGGGGTTTTGAAATTCAAGGACTTTCAAGGAATTCAAGGAGATGCAGGAACCCTGTCAACCAAATAATAAAACCATTCTGATTCTACCCTTATTAAAATGCCATATTTGTATGCAATCCAGGCATACAAAATGATCAGAACATCAAATTGTTTGTGTTGGTATTAATCACCAAATTAGGCAGAATTGATTTCTATAGGATACTTTCAGTGATTGTAATTCTAACTGGAAATAATGTCCTCCAAATTTATTAGTCTTCTGATGCCATATTTGGAAGATATTATTTACAGCCATGATTGTTTCACTTTAAATATTATTCACATTCAAAGATAATATTTATAATAAATAGGTAGCTGATTATTTATTAAGAGCATGGTATAAAGATACTAGGGCCGGTAATCAGATTTAAAGGGGGCGCGGTGGCGTCGCGGTAACCTATTCTCATCAGATCACCGAAGTTAAGCAACGTCGAGCGCGGTTAGTAGTTGGAAGGGTGACCATTTTCAGCGACTGATTCGCACTCCCGCGTTGTGTCCTTGGGCAAGGCACTTAACCCCGATTGCCTGTATGGGGGCACGATGACGCTGTGTACTAAGGCGTAATGCACGTCGATGGTGCGCATGTCTTCAACCAATCTAACCCTGCCTCTGCCGCAGTGCAGAGTTCAGAGTTACGATGTTGGAGAGCTGACAGCTGCTCGTCGTTGCTCGGTGGTTCTCTCCGGCTTCCTCCACCCGTAAAACTGTCACGACCTGATATGACCCTGGCTGTTAATGTGTCGTTAAACCCTAACAAAAAAAAAAAAAAAAAATCAGATTTAAACCATGAGTAGGAAAAGGGTTTTAACTACAAGGCTCTGCCGAGCGGTTAAAACCATTGTTCTATGAGTGGTTTAAATCTCATTACCGTCCCTAGTGCGGTGAAACCCTGTTAATTGAATAACTACTTTGCCATTAAAAATTATTCAATTAACAGGAGTATTCAATTAACATGGATTGTGTTACTTTCCTGTATCCTAGAGATAAACTTTGCATTTATTCTGTTATATCTTGTTTGACAGAGCTCCATGAGCTCTGTCAAACAAGATATAATAAATTAAATTCCTGTATTGGATGTCCTGAGGCGAAATAGGTTCATAAAAAAGGAAAACTGGGGAGAGTCAGGGTAATTTCTTGACAGGTTACAAGATTTTTTTATTCAATTAACAGGCGTTTACTCTATAACCTATATTCAATTAACAGGTCAAATTTGTAGTGGAGGTATGGTAAACAATGGTTTTGTGTTGGGAAATTATATTCAATTAACCCTTTACCCAACGCAGACGATATCAAAATTTATTATTTTAAATTTCATTTTTTCAAATTTTTCAAAAAATTTCAACAAAACCATATCATGTGACCCCTCGTTGGAATGAGCTCGATGAGCTCATTCCAAGGAGGGGTCACATGATATGGTTTTGTTGAAATTTTTTGGAAAATAATATTTTTTCAACTGCTGAATTTGCATATCACGCGGGCGGATGCAGGCAATTTGTTGGGTAAAGGGTTAACAGGGTTATTCAGTTAAAAAATATCCAATTAAGTGGGCTCCAATGTACCTATTTGTTTTCTTTATACCATGCTCTTAATAAATAATAACTTTGTCACTTGCAATGAAGAAAAAATTATACCTTCTATTGTAAACACATGGGTTTGTTTTGTGGGCAGTACTTCTGGCTGCACGTGAATGCTTGATTGACAGATAGACACATCGTCAAAGTTGATTCAATTTACCTTGCTTTTTCAGTCAAATTATTATTAACAATTATTAAATTTTATTTTAAATATTTAATTGCAGGTATTTTAAACTTAATAAGTCATTCCACGTAGTAGATAGTATCGCAAAATGTTGTATGTTTGAATGAAACATCGTGAAGTGTATTAATATACAGTTAAAATTAGAAGTCCTGTCACGAACGGTGTGCTTATCTAGGCTTAATTGCACGTAGGAATTGCATGCAATTGCCATATCGAATGGCATCCAAAGCATGACAGGTTCTCCTGGTTACTCATAGCAAACACAGGCAATGTTTCTGCCAATGGACCTCTGGGTTACCCGGAGGTCCATTGGCTGAAACATTACTTGTGCACAGGCCATATGTACAGAATTTGATAGCCTTACTATGGTCATAACATGTAGATTAACACACAGATCGACGTGCTATTTGTGTGCATTTCATGACAGGACTTTTAGTTTTAACTGTAGGTGTAAATTTTTGTAATGGAATTCCAACTGAAAACAATTTAACCGTAGTAGAAGCTTTATGCCAGTAGTGGGGTTAAAAGCTAAAATTTAACATATGGCTTTTCATAGGTAGTAACATAGGTCAGCATGCTATAAATATTTATTATTTATTGGTGTTTAAGGTCACATATTTCTGCACAATGGCTAATCATGACCGTGACAGTTTTACGGGTAGAGGAAGCCGGAGTAACCGGAGAAAACCACCGAGCAATGGTGAGCAACTGTCAGCTCCCCAACATACTAACTCCACACAAGCAGGGTTAGCATTGGTTTAAGACAAGTGCACCATCAACGTGCAGCACGCCTTAGTACACGACGTCACCGTGCCCCCACATGGGCAATGGGGGTGAAGTATCTTCCCCAAGGACACAACACGGTTGAAGCAGGTGGGATTCGAACCGAGGACCTCTTGGCTTGCAGCCTGCACCTCTACCTATTGAGCCACCGCGCTCCCACATGGTATAAATAATATCTAAAATAATAATAGGATAGGCTTGATAACAGTTGAATGATTAATTTTCATGAAAGAAGTAACTGATTTTCTTTTCAGTTTTGTTAACCCTCAATGGACTGGGCAACTTTCCTGAATTCCAACTAGACCACAACCTGTACATGTCTAACTGTTTAGCAGTGATTTCTAGTCAGGTCTTGGCTGCCTGTTCAGGCAGCCAAGACCTGACAAGAAATCACTACCCAGATGATTTGTCTATTGTCAGCAGAACCACCTAATGATGGCAGGGTCAGGGCACATGGACTGAGATCGCAAAAGCCTGAAATAAGTCTCTAAACATTAATCCTTTACCCAACGAATCGGCCGCATCTGCCCGTGTAATATGTAAATTCAGCAGTTGAAAAAATATTATTTTTAAAAAAACTTCAACAAAACCATATCATGTGACCCCTCATTGGAATGAACTCATTGAGCTCATTCCAACGAGGGGTCACATGATATGGTTTTGTTGAAATTTTTTGAAAAGTTTGAGAAAATGATATTTAAAATAATAAATAATGATATTGTCTGCGTTGGGTAAAGGGTTAAGATGCGTTTGGAAAAAGTCACAAAATTACCGTAGATATGATTTGTGGTTATAATAGAATGCCACTGTTGAGCTTATTGGCAGTGGAATTTATAGCGTTTTGGCAGAATGATACTACACTACTTATTGTTTTTCCGGATGTGAATTCCTCTTTTGCACAATCACCAAATCTCAGTCAAGTCAGATACCGAATATCAAACCAATACCCAGGTATACAGTATGTGGAGAGTGGATTGTAACTAAATCAGCCGTGGAGTGGAGATATCACCCAAGCTATAACTTTCAAATTTTGTACATATCGACAAGAAACACAAGCAATGTTCCAGCCAATGGACCTCCGGGTTTAACCCGGAGGTTCATTGGTTGAAACTTTGCTTGTGCGGGTTATGCTTTGCAACAAATTTGCAATTATTGCTTGGGTGGAATCTCCACTCTGCGGGTGATTTAGTGATAATACAATCTCCACGTACTGTACCTCCTAGAAATATTGAAACCGATACTAAATTCAAAATTCCCATACCGTCCATCTCTAATATAATAATAGGATAATACTTCATGTAGAATTCTTTTTCCCTGACATTTACAGAGTCACAAAGATCTGTTAAACACTCAAATAAAATGTAATTGGTTGATTTCCTGCATGGATAGAATAATGCCTTTTACACTTGAAATTAAAGATGATAGTAGTAAAAATTATTCCAATCACTAATATCACAAGAGAAACACTAACAGATGATTAATATAATGCTCTCAATATAACTATTAAAATGGTTCATTAAATGGAAATTCTTTATGATCTTTGGTACTGAAATAGAAAAAAAAAAAATTATTCATATACAGGTAAATTATAACATCATCAAATACAGGTAAATTATAACTCCTTCTTATACAGGTAAATTATAACTCCTTTATATACAGGTAAATTATAATTCCTTCATATACAGGTAAATTATAACTCCTTCATATACAGGTAAATTATAACTTCATCATATACAGGTAAATTATAACTCCTTCATATACAGGTAAATTATAACTCCTTCATATACAGGTAAATAAATTATAACTCCTTCATATACAGATAATTAAATTATAACTCCTTCATATACAGTTAAATTATAACTCCTTCATATACAGGTAAATAAATTATAACTCCTTCATATACAGATAATTCAATTATAACTCCTTCATATACAGTTAAATTATAAGTCCTTCATATAAAGGCAAATTATAACTCCTTCATTTAAAGGTAAATAAATTATAACTCCTTCATATAAAGGTAATTATAACTCCTTCATATACAGGTAAATTATAACTCCTTCATATAAAGGTAAATTATAACTCCTTCATATAAAGTTAAATTATAACTCCTTCATATAAAGTTAATAATTATAACTCCATCATATATAGGTAAATTATAACTCCTTCATATAAAGGTAATTATAACTCCATCATATACAGGTAAATTATAACTCCTTCATATAAAGGTAAATTATAACTCCTTCATATCAAGGTAAATTATAACTCCTTCATATAAAGGTAAATTATAACTCCATCATATACAGGTAAATTTTAACTCCTTCATATAAAGGTAATTATAACTCCATCATATACAGGTAAATTATAACTCCTTCATATAAAGGTAAATTATAACTCCTTCATATCAAGGTAAATTATAACTCCTTCATATAAAGGTAAATTATAACTCCTTCATATCAAGGTAAATTATAACTCCTTCATATAAAGGTAAATTATAACTCCATCATATACAGGTAAATTTTAACTCCTTCATATAAAGGTAATTATAACTCCATCATATACAGGTAAATTATAACTCCTTCATATAAAGGTAAATTATAACTCCATCATATATAGGTAAATTATAACTCCTTCATATAAAGGTAATTATAACTCCATCATATACAGGTAAATTTTAACTCCTTCATATAAAGGTAATTATAACTCCATCATATACAGGTAAATTATAACTCCTTCATATAAAGGTAAATTATAACTCCTTCATATCAAGGTAAATTATAACTCCTTCATATAAAGGTAAATTATAACTCCTTCATATAAAGGTAATAATTATAACTCCATCATATACAGGTAAATTATAACTCCTTCATATAAAGGTAATTATAACTCCATCATATACAAGTAAATTATAACTCCTTCATATAAAGGTAAATTATAACTCCTTCATATCAAGGTAAATTATAACTCCTTCATATACAGATAAATAAATTATAACTCCTTCATATACAGTTAAATTATAACTCCTTCATATACAGATAAATAAATTATAACTCCTTCATATACAGTTAAATTATAACTCCTTCATATAAAGGCAAATTATAACTCCTTCATATACAGGTAAATTATAACTTCATCATATACAGGTAAATTATAACTCCTTCATATACAGGTAAATAAATTATAACTCCTTCATATAAAGGCAAATTATAACTCCTTCATATACAGTTAAATTATAACTCCTTCATATAAAGGCAAATTATAACTCCTTCATATACAGTTAAATTATAACTCCTTCATATAAAGGTAAATTATAATTCCTTCATATACAGGTAAATTATAACTCCATCATATACAGGTAAATTATAACTCCATCATATACAGGTAAATTAAAACTTCTTTTTATCAAGGTAAATTATAACGCCTTCATATACAGGTAAATTATAACTCCCAGCTTATGAAAATTTAGTAGAGAGGAATGCATACAAAAATGTCTGTCTGTCTGTATGCCTGTCTGTCTGTTGGTCACTCTGTTGGGAGGTCAGTCGGTCAGTCAGTCTGTGTCTCAGTGTCTGTCTGTCTGCCTTCAACCCTAAATAACAGGAGTTTTACAGAAATTACACTTCACCAGAATCAATAGGTCTAGTGACCAGGGGCCAAGCCAGGCTAAGTGGACTGGGGGAGGGAGCAGGTGGGTAGAAAATATTTTTCAGAATGTTTATCGCCCACTTAATTTCACCTCCTTCTGGGTTAATTGGTTCAGCACTATAAGTCACTATCATTGTTCTACTGAAAAATACTGAAAGTAACTTTTAGTGGCTTTACATTGTATGCATCAACTTTTTGTTTTCTCAGAAGTAGTAATAAAAATGTTTACTGAAAATTGCTTTGTTACAATTTATTGGAGAGTGCCAGCAGGCATGCTCCAATAAATTGTAACAAAACAAATATTTACAAACAAAATCTAGATAAACTATGCCCCCCCCCCCCCCTGCTAGTAGCATGGTATGTGAAAAAAATACCCATGTTGCAAATCAGCTTTCAAAAATAAATTAGTACTCTATCAGTTAACCCTTTACCTAACATGAAAAGCAGACGACACTTGCGAAAAAATGATTGAATAACTAATTTTTTTCATTTTTTGTCTCAAAAACATAGGTAATGACCCCTCATTGGAACGAGCTCGACGAGCTCGTTCCAATGAGGGGTCATAACCTATGTTTTTGAGACAAAAAATGAAAAAATAATAAATATTAATTGGCGATTTTTGAGAATAGCACTGGCCGGTTTTGGCCGTTACGTTGGGTAAAGGGTTAATGTGAATTTTCCATAGGTGCAGAACCAGTGTCTTCCCAGGAAGAACAAAAGAACAAGAGGTGTGACTGTCCCAGATAGGCCAGGCCATAAACCCCCCCCCCCCCCCCAACCATGATTATTCTAAGATGAAAAGGGGCATAATCACAAATGCACAGGTTCCCATGGTAGCAAACATCCATACCAAGTTTCAAAGGAATCGACCCATAAACTTCTGAGAAAATCTCTGGTCAAAATTCTAGGTCTTCTCTTTCAAGTCAAAAAGGGGATTAATTTTGGCAAAAACTAGGGGTGTGACTGTCCCAGGTGGGACTGTCCTTAGTCTCTCCATACCCCTCACTGCCATGATTATTTTAAGACAAAAAAGGGCACAACTCTGGCAACAAAAGTCTGATCACACCTAAAATCGCAGGTGCACACATTCCCATGGTAGTGAACATTCATACCAAGTTTCAAAGAAATTAACACATAAACATCTGAAAAAATCTCTGAGCAAAATTCTAGGCAATTCAGTCACTCTAAGATGAAAAGGGGCATAACTCTGGCAAAAAAAGTCTGATCGATTCTATAATCACAGGTGCACAGGATCCTATGGTAGTGAATATCCATACCAAGTTATAAAGGAATCGACCCATAAACATCTCACAAAATCTCCTGACAAACTTCTAGGTCTGCTTTTTCAAGTTGAAATGGGGCATAATTCTGGCAAAAATGATCCAACTGGAACTATAATCGCAGGTGCACAGGTTCCCGTGGTGGTGAACATTCATACCAAGTTTCAAGCAGATTGGTCCATAAATGTCTGAAAAAATCTCTGGACAAAATTATATCTACAGATGAACAGACAGATGGATGGATGGACAAGGTGATTCAGAACTATAATCACAGGATGGATGGACAGATGGATGGACAGACACAGACCGATGGATGGATGGACAGACAAGATGATTCCAATATACCCCCAACAACTCATTGTGGGGAGGGGTCTAAAAGTAACATTTCATGCCAGCAGGAGCACTCTGACTGAGAACTTAAAGGCTTAAGTACCCAGAAAGTGAAGCAATAGCTATAGCAAAATGACTAAAGAATTACCAGAGTAAGAGAATATGATACAACTTTGGGGATGTCAGGCATTAATGTATATGACTTTATTTCAGAAGACGAGTGTCCTTCAATCCCCGCTGTCCCACTCGGCTATGCCACTGTGCTGTCATGATGTAAGCAGCCCAAGACTTCACCTGAATTCAGTGGAGAACATGTACATATATACTATTCCAAAAAAGTAGGGGATATTTGATAAAAGTGAGAAAAATGAAGAAATATATTCATATTTTCATCAAAAAGACAATTGAGGCATTGCACTGTGACATTTGGTGAATGATTTCAGTGACAGTTGGGTGTCTGACAAGCACATATTTCATGCACTGAGCTGTAGAAGGCATGGACGGTCAGTCAGAGAAATTACCTCATTCAGTCCAAGACCTCAATACCTTGTAAATCCTCCTTGGTTCGCAAGACAAGCACGGATCGGACGTGGCATACTCCTTTCCAAACGTCCAATATCAGCTTGACTGATGTTATTCCATTCTTCCTGCAGTGCAGCCGCGAGTTCCTGAACATTGGTGGGGGCTGTTGTCGTAGACACCTGCCAAGCATATCCCAGACATGCTCACTTGGTGAAAGGTCTGGATTTAGTGCTGGCCAAGACAGTGTAGTGATATTCTGCTCCTGGTGGAACTCTGAAGCGACACGGGCCCTGTGTGCTCTTGCACTGTCATCTTGGAAAATGAATCAACGCCCGTGTCGTCGCGCAAATGGCAACACATAAGCTGCTAACATGATGTCACAGTAGTACTGCCCTGTGACACACCCTTGGATGACCTGTAATGCTGTTCTGTTTGTCATGGTTATGCCTCCCCATACCATAACCACCAAAACGATTGTGCTACCTAACGGTTAGGTCATGGTATCGTTCGTTCCGCCGCCGCCACACTCTGTTTTGCCTGTCGTGGAAGTCGAGAGTGAACCTCGATTCACCAGAAAACATGACGATGCTCCACCGACGATTGTCCCAGTGCTGTCGTGCTCCACACCAATTATGCCTTGCTATGATGTGACGTTCAGTCAAACGTGGAATTATTTGAGATTGTCGAGCATACAAATTCCAGCTGTGTAGGCAATTTTGGATAGTCTGACCACAGACTCACACATCTGTCGCTCGGTGCAGCTGCTGTCCAATTTCTGATGGCAGTTACATAATGCTATGGTTCGGATGAAACGATCCTGGTTAGCAGTTGTCACCCTTGGACAACCTGACTGATGTCTGCCATCAACATTGCCTGTCTGACGGTAGCATGACCACAGCCTGCTAATCACCGATTGAGTAATGTTGAGAATTTGAGCCACTGCAGTCTGTATGTTGCTAGCTTCCAACATGCCAATGGCACATAAACGTTCATCACATGTTTATTATTATTGAATCTCCTGCAATTTTTAACTCAGTTGGTGTAGTTCCATGTCTACATCTACAGTGAAGAATGAGCGCAACCCACTTTGAAATAATGGCTCCACCAACTTCAGATCTGTCATTCAGATCGAACGGGTGCAAAAAACATCGATGAGTGCAAACTGGGTATTGTTAACCAGCATGCCAAATGCATAGAGATAGGAGGATCCGTATTTGAGTTGTCGCGCTGACAAAGGGTGCATAGACTCTATATCAGAGATGTTGTCAAAAAAACACTTAAAAACCCCAAGAGCTCATTTGAAGGCCTACTCTTAAAAGGGCATCTAGTGACCTAAACAAGGCATACATAAAACTAGAACTTCTCTAATAAATTAATTTTAAACAGTCATAGCACTAACACAGTTAACAGTACAGTCAACTCTGTCAGTATTGCATCTTTTACCGGCATCCTGACAGTATTGTGATAGGTTTCAATAACAAATCTTCAGTGTAGTTTTACAATTACATGTACACTGGAATTCTTCATGATCAAGTTGTTTGTTTTTATATGAACTTGGTTTGGGAATTAATTCTGTACAATGAGATTAAATAAACAGATCGTGTTATTGTATGTGACAGTCACAGCTTACTCCCAAACTGCTTTTTGTGAAATTCATTCATGAAGAAAATATTCATACAGGAATCAGAACAATTTTTCTAAGAAACCCGAAAAGGCATAAATGTGCACACCATTTATAGGGTTCGATCAAGGAATCAGAAATTGACATTACTGCCGCTGCCATTTGAATGATGAGATACACATATTATCTTCAGAATTGCATTAATTGGTATAAAGTGACTTTCCTAATAGGTCGCAAAAAATATGCATTTAATGACCTCTCTTGACCGCATAGAGGTGGACCACATTTTGAACCTCCAGCAAGTTTCAACTCATTTGGTGTAGGTAGTATTTCTATAGGTCACACCAAGCCTGAAGTATGAGCAAAAACTACTTTATAACTAAAGAAACCCCCGGCTATGGTGTGTGGCACATCCTCCCATGGTCCTTTATAATTGTGTGAAGTTTGATGACTGTGGCCCTAACAGTCTTAGAGTTATTGGCCCGGGCACACACACACACATGGACACACACATGGACGGACACAAGCACTCTTCAATCACTATCTATATGCCACACGACTTTAGTCGGGGGGGGGGGGGGGACATAAAAGAAATCTTGGAGTCCCAGAGTGGGTCTGACTGAACCCAAAAATATTTGTTGTCATAGCACAGTGATAACAAAGGCACCCAAATACACTCATTCCAGTCACAAGGTGATAACAAAGGTACCCCAAGACGTTTTGTGAAGATCGGTTCATAAATACAGACTGTAGCCTGAGCCGTATTAACATATGCGCTTACTGTGTATAACTAACACTTGTAACAGGGTTAATCGGTTTATGCGACCCGGTTCACTGGCTTGTGTAAAACTGCACTCTGTGTTATTAGTTTCTGGAGTCAAACGTATTACCGATGTTATTATTGGGTCAATTCGTGATGAGCGTGGCGAAGTTTGTTATCAGTGTGTTTTAGCAACATCTCGCATGCTTTCCTATTTGAGTGTGCGAAAAATTTCCTATAAAAGTCGATTGTCACTGTTCTTCAGCCCCCACTTCTGCGGCGACAAAGTTTTAGTTAACTGTGCTGCGTTTCTTTGCCAGACCTAATACCGGTTGGTAAATGTACTAATCTCCCGTAAAAGGGTATCAGGGAAATGTCTCCGATTAGTAAGACTCGTAACGAGAAGCTGAAATGAATTTGATTTTTCCTGTTTCGGTCTGGCAAAATTACAATCCCTCAGGATATTAATATCGGCGTAATATCCCTCACCGTTTAAATGCCTTATAAATTCGTCCCGCAATGGTGACACGGACAGTAGTAAGGTCATGGTGTAATTTTAGGGTGCAGTCAGGGATAAGCCAGTGAAAGGGGCCGTGGTTTCATCAATTTTTTGTTGTTGTTGTTTGTCTTTGTTCAAATGCTCATTTTTTTGTTTTGTTCGTTGTATGTTTAATTATTTGTCTATCGTTCATCAGAATAAACCACGTTATTTGTTCTCCTGTGTTTTAAACCATTTATTGTCAATAACCAGAACCCCAGATCTAATTGTATTCGGCATAGACGGGAATTGGGTAGCCTTTCCTGTTACATATTTTGGAGGTTCCACCGAGATCTGGGTAATCTGTTGTGATATTGTCAATGATGGAGGTCAATTTGTCCACTCAGTCTTGGAGCTTTGGTCATCTGGGCGCTGTGAGTCAAGGTGATTCTAATAATGTAAGTGTAGGTACCCAGGGAGCGAGGTGTAAGGTGGCTAGTGCGTTGCGGACCCCTTCAATGTGTTCGGCGCCGATCAGCAATTTACAGAGTTCCGTGTGCCGCCCTGTTAGTTCCGTACAAAGTTTGCCCTTGTATACACAGGCAGGGAATCTAAGTTTTCCGGGAATAGGGACGCTGAATGTAACGGATAAAGCATTTTGTGGTGCTGAAGGGTATGTGGGAACACAAGCTAAAGAGGAGTCGATGAGAAACTCTCTGGATGCTGGGGGCCCACAGGGCAAAGATTTCAATTACACCAAGGATTTGTTAAACACTGGGTTTTCCTACAAAGATGACTTCGAGTGTCCTGGTCAAGAGCAGTTGTTTATCTCAAATCATTGTACTAGAAGGAAGAATTATTATCGAAATGAGCGTGAAGATAATACTTTCACAGAGAACCGTTCTGAGCCCCTGGGGGCACAGTATCCCGGGGTGCGTAAGGGTGCATTTTTACCTCAGCCACAACGCGAGTTATCGAGCAGAGAGGTCGGAATGGAACGAAGCAATTCATCTGACTATTTGCAATTGCCGAAAAGGGAAATTGGTTCAAACCTGGTGAGTAATAGTGACATTAAAAGACCGTCATTAGGTGATGATTGTGGAGTTGCTGTAGGGTACAACATGTTTGCACTTAGGTGGAGAGTCCAGACTAATACAGTACCTGCACCCTCGTATGACCAAGATGGGGCATTTTATGGTAGAAAGGATCTGTTTGATTCTGGTCGAAATGAACCTAGACTCATGGATCTTAAAACACCGGAACGACAAGGGTCTCAAAGCATTTTTGTTGCTGATCGATCTGGGTTCGATAAAAACCAACCCATGTTTCACCAAGAAAGTACCAATAGAATACAATCAAATCGCCATTATTCTGCAAACGATGGCGTTTCGATGTATCCTTCGGCACAACATTTTCAGCAGCCAGTTTGTTCGAATTTGTCTAGGGGCCTGGAGCGTAGTGATTCTAAACAGATGGGTGACAATCAGACGCGGGAGAGGGGTGCGCGATTGTGTTCGACCCCATTTCGTTCTTCACAAATTGTTGATTTAGGTCCTGCAATTCAGTCACAGTTTGAAAGATGTCCATCATCTGGTTATCCTCAGGGACCTTTCGTGGAAATGATTCGGGATATGACTCAACGTGGACCTCAAGCAAACAACCGTTTTGATGTTTCAGTTGAATGCCCAGGTTTTAATAGAATTGAACGTGGTGTCTCTTTCCCTAATTTAAGTGACAACCAACCTAAGTTTATGAATTTTGATGAGCCGATCCACAAAGACAGAGGGGAGCGACAAAGAGTATTAAAAGAACCTCAGCCTTATGCAGGGAGCACTGATTTTCAGGACTATCTCATTCATTTTGAGCAGGTGGCTGCTTGGAATGGATGGGATGATCAGGAAAAGGGTCAACAGTTAATGATGTGCCTCCAGGGATCGGCCCAGAAAATTTTGAGTGATCTTACCTTGAATCAAATCGGAAGCTATTCAGCTATTAGGCAGGCATTCCTACAAAGATTTAAACCCCCCGGTCGTGAAGCTGCTTTCAGGTTAGAATTTAGGAATCGTCAAAAACAAGAAGCAGAATCTGTTGCTGAGTTTGGTTATTCTTTGAGGAGGTTGTCTAACTTGGCTTTCCCGGAACTTCCTATGTCAGCAAAGGAAGTTTATGTAACAGACCAGTTCATTCAGGGTCTACAAAGTTATGAAATGCGTAAGCATGTGCAGTTTAACCGTCCAAAAACTTTGGATGATGCTATTGCGTGTGCTGTAGAATTTGAAGCCTTTGTGGGATCTCATATGCTGGAAAGGTCAAAAGGTTATGTTTCCGTAGTTCAGAATGAAAAGCAACAAAGTGAACAACAGCCTACTGGATTTGATATTATTAAACTAATTCAAGAAGAATTCAGTAAATTGATCAAAATATTGGATAATTGGGATATGCGTAAAAATCAAAAGGGGAAGCAGAAAAAATGTTTCAAATGCAATGAAGACTGGGTCCCTAAACATAAATGCAACCCCAAGACTGACAAAAATATCGACTCTGATCCGGATCTCAGGAAAGAGCGGGGAAACTAAGGGAGGTCAAGTTTGGGCCCGAAAGCTTGACCCCGCCGTCGCAAACAAAAATTGAAGGAAACAGAAATGGGCAAAAAATTTATTTAAAATCAGTTCATCCTAGTTGTCTTTTTGTCGAAGTCAAAATAAATAGTAGAAATTTTAAATTTTTAGTGGACTCTGGCTCTGCAGTAACTATAATAAGTAAAAATATTTATTTAGAGATAAAAGAATCTGGTGTTGCTGATCTTCGGGATGTTTCATTGGAATTGGCTACGGCTTCTGGAAGCAATCTTTCTGTATTGGGAAATCTTGTATTGGATTTCTGGATTGGAACTCAGAATTTAAAACATGATTTTGTTGTTGCTGAGTTGCATGAGTTTTCTGGCATAATTGGGGCAGATTTTCTGTCTAAACATGACGGAGAGCTGAAATTTGAGAAAAAGGAATTAAAGCTAAGTGGTAAAAGCATAAGATTATTTCCAGAACACTCTGGCCATACCGCGTTGGTACGGTTAGATAAATCAGTAACAATTCAACTTGAAACGGAATGTCTAATCAGTGGATGTGTTGAGAGAGCTTATTCTTTTGAGGAAGGTTTAATAGAACCATCGCAGTTTGTTGAAAGAAAAGGGTTGTTAATGGCCCGCTCATTAGTTAAATCTGATCATGGTTCTGTGGTGATGTCAGTTATGAATCTTTCGAAAAGGAAAGTCACTGTCAATGGTCATTCTGTTATAGCCAGTATTTCCCGGGTAGAAGGAGTGCCGGGAGATAATGAAACAAGTGAAAGTGTGGCTGGTAAGTTATTACCAGAGCATTTATCTCCCCTTGTTCGGGAATGTGGCGAACGCTTAACTCCTCACGAAACAGAAAGAGTTACTGATCTGATTTCAGAATATCAAGATGTTTTTGTAGGGCCCGATGGAAATTTGGGTAGAACACAAATGGTTAAGCACAAGATAGACACTGGTCAAGAAAAGCCTATTAAGATTCCCCCGCGGAGAGCGTCTTCAGACAAAAGAAAAAAAATTGAGCAAGAAGTTAGTAGTATGTTAGAAAAGGGTATAGTTGAACCCAGCGACAGCCCCTGGTCGTCACCTGTGGTGTTAGTTTCCAAAAAAGACGGATCTGTACGTTTCTGTGTGGATTATCGTAAACTAAATTCGGTTACTCGTAAAGACGCCTTTCCATTAAAACGCATAGATGATGTGTTGGATATGTTAGGTAATTCTCAGTGGTTTACTACATTAGATCTGGCTAGTGGATATTGGCAAGTGAGCCTTGATGAGCAAGATAAGGCTAAAACAGCTTTTGCAACTCACGTGGGTCTATACCAGTTTAACGTTATGAGGTTTGGCCTCTGTAACGCTTGTGCAACTTTTTCTAGGCTGATGGACCTAGTCCTGAGAGGCCTTCAGTGGACTCGGTGTTTGTGTTACTTGGATGACGTAATTGTTTTTGGATCAAGTTTTGACATGGCCCTGGAAAATTTGAAGGCTGTTTTGGAATGTTTACGGAGAGCAAATTTGAAACTGAAACCTAAAAAGTGTCAGTTGTTTGCAAAGGAGGTTACTTACTTGGGGCATATTGTATCTGGCGGTGGCATTTACTGTGATCCAAAGAAAATTGCCGCTATAGAGGAATGGAAGTCACCAACATCGGTTGCAGAAATTAAGACATTTGTCGGTTTTGCCGGATATTACCGCCGTTTCATATCAGATTTTGCTACTGTCGTTTCACCCTTAACAAAGCTGACTAGAAAGAATGCAAAGTTCAAATGGGATGGAGACTGTGAGCAGGCATTCTTGAAGCTCAAGGAGCTGCTAATGACTGCACCAGTTTTGACATATCCAACAAGTAATGACCTGTTCATTCTTGATACAGACGCCAGTTTAGTAGGGTTGGGTGCTGTTTTGTCCCAAGTCCAAAATGGGGAGGAGAAGGTAATATCATATGCTAGTCATACACTTAATAAAGCACAGCAAAATTACTGCACAACTTATAAGGAGCTTTTGGCCGTAGTAACCTTTCTGAAATACTTCAAACATTACCTCTGGGGTCGAAAGTTTGTAATAAGAACTGATCACGCCTCTTTGGTTTGGCTGAAGAATTTTAAGGAGCCAGAAGGGATGATCGCTAGGTGGATATCAATTATTGATACATTTGACTGTGAAATCCAGTACAGAAAAGGCAGTCTGCATCGAAATGCAGACGGTCTATCCAGAAAATTTCGTAAATGCAAGCGAGAGGATTGTTTTTCTTGCAAGAATGTAAATTGTGCCATGATTTCCAATTCCGAAAGCGGTGACCCACTTAATATTGTTTCTAACTGGGTTGAGTCATGGTCCAAAGAGTCAATAAAAAAATGGCAGAAAGCTGACCCGGATGTGAATGAAGTTATTTCATTAAAGCAGAAATATGCTGTAAAACCACCAAAGAAAGTTTTGTCTGGATTAAACCGCAGTGTGAGAGTAATGTGTCAGCAGTGGGAGGTGTTGGAGGTTGATCAGGGGATATTATGTAGGAACTGTGAGAAAGATCCCAGTGGAATGTCTTGTCAGCAAATAATTGCACCTTTAGAGATTCGGAATGAAATTATCTGTTTCTTGCACAATACTAAGACTTCTGGTCATTTGGGAAGAGACAAAACAATTGAATCAATTAGGAAACGATTTTACTGGATTGGTATGACAGAAGTTGTAAAAAGGTGGTGCAGCTATTGTGATCTGTGTGCTAAAAGAAAGCCGGGTCCCGGGAAGGGAAAATCGCCACTACAACAGGAAATGTCTACCCAGCCTTGGCAAAGGATAGCAATAGATATTTTGGGTGGACTTCCCATTACTAGAAATGGTAATGAGTATATCATTGTAGTGGGGGATTATTTCTCCAAGTGGACCGAAGCATTCGCTGTCCCCAACCACAGAGCCTTCACGGTAGCTGATAAGCTGATTACGGAGTTGTTTGTACGTTTCGGCCTTCCCTGTCAAATACATAGCGACCAAGGAAAAGAATTTGAATCTGAAATGTTTAAAATTATGTGTGAAAAATTAGGAGTGGAGAAAACCAGAACTGCCCCCTACAGACCACAGTCGGACGGGTTGGTTGAACGATTCAACCGTACTTTAATTCAAATGCTTTCCTCCTTTGTGAATGAGTGTCAGGATGATTGGGATGACCATCTCCCCTACGTCATGATGGCCTATAGGTCCACCAAACACGATAGTACAAATTGCAGTCCAAATCTTGTAATGTTGGGTAGGGAAGTGAACTGCCCCTTAGATTTGATGGTGGGTAACCCCCCTTCCAGAATAAAGGAGTCTTGCCATGTCCATTATGTGCAGTGGGTTCAAAATAGTATGAGGAATACATTTGATTTCGTGTACCGAAATTTGGGCAAAACTGCCTCAAGGCAAAAAAGGTACTATGATCATGGGCTAAAACCCCGGCAATTTGTTACCGGAGACTGGGTCTGGAGGTGGTATCCACCTGCTCTCAAAAATAAACTTTGTCAGGGATGGACTGGGCCCTACTTGGTACTGAGAAGATAACTGATGTTAATTATGAGATTAAAAGATCTAGTAACAATGCCCAAGTGGTAGTCCATGTTGATCACTTAAAGCCCTTTTGTGGGATTCCTCCCGGAGGGTCTAATTTAGATACCCCGTTAGTGGAAGATATGACTACCGGATCAGATCACGGGGCTGAATGTATCTCGGACATGGAGAATGATAACAGTATAGATGAAAATGCCTTCAATGGAGGAGATGTGAATGATTTTTCAGTTGTTAGTCCCAAACGAACGCGAAGGGGGCGAATTATCAAACCTCGAGACATTTATTCTCCATAACATGTCTTAAAGCAGTCTAAAGAAGCATCGGATTTGCTGTACCCTGCTGGATATTTAATTTGAATCATCTTATTTTCAGAAATCATGGAATCGTTCGAGTTATCTGTTCCGGAAAGTGAGCTGTTGGAGCTCGATAATGATATAAGGCCAGAATTTCCAGCGGCTGGTATGAGTTGTAATGTGGTTGGGTGTGATACGCCCGTGTTTTCCAGTTACCGTGCGTATAGTAAGCACTGGGAGAGTAAGCATCGTTGTGGGACTATCGTGAAGTTCCGTTGTCAAATCTGTACCTTCATTCATGTGAAGAAGAACCAATTGGAAAGGCACTACTGGCGGTGTCATCATTTCTCTAAAGAGGAGGCTAAAGTTAAAGCAGCTAGTTCTGCTGGTATCGTAGACACAAACAGTCAGTATGTTGACCCGGGTAATACATTAATGGCTTACCAGTGCGTTCCACAACAGCGATTAAGCTACCGCGAGAAGATGGCAATGGAACGTCATCAGTTGGTTTCATCTTCAGCAGACGTGCTGCAACATCGTACGATGAATCCTGTTGCTAGATGCGATGAGGTGGATGTTTGTAATACTCAGTGTGTTAGAAGAGTTAAGAGGAAATGGCAGCTCACCACAGATGGTCATCAAGAAGAAGAAGAAGTGGCAGAAAAGGAAGATTTTAGAAAATTTAAAAAGATTGTTTAAATATGTATAGGAGGCCTATATAGTACGTGGCTTGTTTAACCTCCTGTGTTGCAGACAGTGTCCTGTTGCTCATTGTTTGCAACATAGGTGGTTGACCAACCAAATATTCATCGTGTATTTCATCATAAATTATGTTTTCTTGTAGAATCGATGACCCTGTTATAGTGTTGGTAAAAACAAATATTAGTTGTTTTTTTTTTAGGTGGGGGGAATGTAACAGGGTTAATCGGTTTATGCGACCCGGTTCACTGGCTTGTGTAAAACTGCACTCTGTGTTATTAGTTTCTGGAGTCAAACGTATTACCGATGTTATTATTGGGTCAATTCGTGATGAGCGTGGCGAAGTTTGTTATCAGTGTGTTTTAGCAACATCTCGCACGCTTTCCTTTTTGAGTGTGCGAAACATTTCCTATAAAAGTCGATTGTCACTGTTCTTCAACCCCCACTTCTGCGGCGACAAAGTTTTAGTTAACTGTGCTGCGTTTCTTTGCCAGACCTAATACCGGTTGGTAAATGTACTAATCTCCCGTAAAAGGGTATCAGGGAAATGTCTCCGATTAGTAAGACTCGTAACGAGAAGCTGAAATGAATTTGATTTTTCCTGTTTCGGTCTGGCAAAATTACAATCCCTCAGGATATTAATATCGGCGTAATATCCCTCACTGTTTAAGTGCCTTATAAATTTGTCCCGCAATGGTGACACGGACAGTAGTAAGGTCATGGTGTAATTTTAGGGTGCAGTCAGGGATAAGCCAGTGAAAGGGGCCGTGGTTTCATCAATTTTTTTTTGTTGTTGTTTGCCTTTGTTCAAATGCTCATTTTTTTGTTTTGTTCGTTGTATGTTTAATTATTTGTCTATCGTTCATCAGAATAAACCACGTTATTTGTTCTCCTGTGTTTTAAACCATTTATTGTCAATAACCAGAACCCCAGATCTAATTGTATTCGGCATAGACGGGAATTGGGTAGCCTTTCCTGTTACACACTGAACAAATCAAAGTTCATCTAATTTTCATAATTTCCACACGAGAAAAAAAACCCGTATTATATGTGATGTATTCCATGTTACTAAACATTCCTACAAAAATTTATTCAAATCAGAACTTTCATACAGAAGTTCTGTACAAAAAACTGATTGCACTAACTTTGGTACAAAATGGCTGCTGGCAGCTATATTGAAAGTGAAGCAATAGCTATAGCAAAATGACTAAAGAATTACCAGAGTAAGAGAATATGATACAACTTTGGGGATGTCAGGCATTAATGTATATGACTTTATTTCAGAAGACGAGTGTCCTTCAATCCCCGGTGTCCCACTTGGCTATGCCACTGTGCTGTCATGATGTAAGCAGCCCAAGACTTCACCTGAATTCAGTGGAGAACATGTACATATATACTATTCCAAAAAAGTAGGGGATATTTGATAAAAGTGAGAAAAATGAAGAAATATATTTATATTTTCATCAAAAAGACAATTGAGGCATTGCACTGTGACATTTGGTGAATGATTTCAATGACAGTTGGGTGTCTGACAAGCACATATTTCATGCACGGAGCTGTAGAAGACATGGACGGTCAGTCCGAGAAATTACCTCATTCAGTCCAAGACCTCAATACCTTGTAAATCCTCCTTGGTTCGCAAGACAAGCATGGATCTGACGTGGCATACTCCTTTCCAAACGTCCAATATCAGCTTGACTGATGTTATTCCATTCTTCCTGCAGTGCAGCCGCGAGTTCCTGGACATTGGTGGGGGGGCTGTTGTCGTAGACACCTGCCAAGCATATCCCAGACATGCTCACTTGGTGAAAGGTCTGGATTTAGTGCTGGCCAAGACAGTGTAGTGATGTTCTGCTCCTGGGGGAACTCTGAAGCGACACGGGCCCTGTGTGCTCTTGCACTGTCATCTTGGAAAATGAATCAATGCCCGTGTCGTCACGCAAATGGCACCACATAAGCTGCTAACATGATGTCACAGTAGTACTGCCCTGTGACACACCCTTGGATGACCTGTAATGCTGTTCTGTTTGTAATGGTTATGCCTCCCCATACCATAACCAATCCACCACCAAAACGATCGTGCTACCTAACGGTTAGGTCATGGTATCGTTCGTTCTGCCGCCGCCACACTCTGTTTTGTCTGTCGTGGAAGTCGAGAGTGAACCTCGATTCACCGGAAAACATGACGATGCTTCACCGACGATTGTCCCAGTGCTGTCGTGCTCCACACCAATTACGCCTTGCTATGATGTGACATTCAGTCAAACGTGGAATTATTTGAGATTGTCGAGCATACAAATTCCAGCTGTGCAGGCAATTTTGGATAGTCTGACCACAGACTCACACATCTGTTGCTCGGTGCAGCTGCTGTCCAATTTCTGATGGCAGTTACATAATGCTGTGGTTCGGATGAAACGATCCTGGTTAGCAGTTGTCACCCATGGACAACCTGACTGATGTCTGCCATCAACATTGCCTGTCTGACGGTAGCATGACCACAACCTGCTAATCACCGATTGAGTAACGTTGAGAATTTGATCCACTGCAGTCTGTATGTTGCTAGCTTCCAACATGCCAATGGCACATAAACGTTCGTCACATGTTAAGTTTTGACCAGAAACTATTGATGAACGAGTTTATACCAAGAAAAGAATGATGAGACCTCCGAAAAAGCCCGTCCAGTACAAATGAAAATTTCAAAACGTACCACACGGACATTAACGTGGCACTCGTGCGAAAAACCTGCATGAAGTTTTAGTGGCCAGCGACATTCATGATCCACACTAAATTTGGTAACATACTGCGCCTTTTTTAATTTTTGTTAATAATGCTTGTCATCGAATTGGACCTATCTGCTCCTCACTTCTCGCTGTGTTTTGAAGCGTGTAACAGCACGATTTCACTGTGACTGCCCTGTAAAAGATTTATGGGATAAACAAAGTAAACATATAGTATTTTTGCAAGTTTAGCTCAGTTTGTAGGGGAATTATTTTTATACAGAAATGTATAAAAATAATTCCCCTACAAACTGAGCTAAACTTGCAAAAATACTTTTATTAAATGAACAATGTGTAGTGTTTTCTACAGGCATTGTGCAATACTTTCAAAAAGGTTTAAAGAAAGCAATAATTGAACTGGTAATTATACTACACGAATGCGGTAAAGGTCAGAGGTCAACAAGTCCGCCTCTACTATAGGAATAAATTCTTTCAGTGTTAAACATATGGGGAACATTTATCACCCTACCAGGTGAATAAAGCAAACATTTATCCAAGGCTTTTATTGTTCGAATAAAAAGACATTTACGGGAGTCAAGTGTATTGCACAAGAAGACTCAAAAAATGACATCAGGTTTAACTCCTTACCTGCTGAGTACAGTAGAATCCTCTTAATTAAATATCCATTTTGCCAGTGAAAATTATTCAATTAACAGGAGTATACAATTAACAGGGATTTTGTCAGTTTCCTGTGTTCTGGAGGTAAACTGAGCATTTATTCTATTATATCTTGTTTGACAGAGCTCATAGAGCTCTGTCAAACAAGATATAATAGAATAAATGCCTGTACTGGATATAGTGAGGCCAAAAAGGTTGATAAGGGGAATTTGGTGCGTGTCACAGTAATTTTTTTGACATAAGACAAAAAGTTATATACAATTAACAGGAGTTTACTCTACAAGCCATATGCAATTAACAGATCAAATTTGTACTGAAGCTATGGTAAATGGTTTTGTGTTTGAAAATTATATTCAATTAACAGGGATATACAATTAAGAGATATCCAATTAAGTGGGCTCCACTGTATTTTCAATATATTTCTCATCAAATCTAGTCTTGGCTGTTACATGTACATAGCAGCCATGACTAGATTTGTTGAAACAATCGCGACATCAACGCCGTAGCTGCGACAGGTGGTGCAATTTCACAAAATTCTACGTTCATCAAGGGCCATAACTCCAAGAAAAATATTTGGAACAACACATGCATTGAACAGTGGCTAGACATCAATAAGATACACTTACACGCCAAATATACAGTCATTCCATCAAGTATTTCAAAAGTTATTGAGTTTTGAAACTCGTTGGTCACAGACAGACCGACCGACCGACCGACCGACAGACAGACCGACAGACAGACAGACAGACCGACATTGCCACTTATAGAGCTGCTAGTCGCAGCTAAAAAAAATCAACCAAATTTAACTTGAGAAATCATTGGTGAAAAAATCCAAGCCATTTAGAGAGGTAAAATTTGATTAAATGCACCCAAATTATACTTATTTCATTGGCAAGAGAAATCTTGTTCTGGGCAGGAATATCTGCCAGCAACATGCAAGGAGTTTAACTCAAACCCTATCACACAAGAAATGATGAGTTTTCAAGTATTATCATCTTGAAACACTTAAAATGAGCCACGTAAAGATTTTTTTTATTTGAAGATAGTCACATTTTCGAAACAAATATTGTTAAACATACCATCATTTCATAGCAAAAGAATTTTGATTGAAAAAGCAGGAGAGGAGTACTCACAAACTAAATTGAATATCTCTAAAGAGGCTGAACAATTACAAGTTACAGTATATCACGAGAGATAATCTGTTAGCAAATGTAAGCTTTCTTAAGGTGAAAGTGAGGGAAATTTGTTTTCAGTACTTGGAAATTCCCACCACTGATATTTTATAAATTCAAATTAAATATACACAAATTATACATCCAAACTAGAGAAACAGAATTTACTGCATCCAGTAAATTCAAGTCTGTGTGAAAAGGGTTAAAGTATCAGGAATAAACTCTACAGAAAGATAATTTATGGAGGCTTATTTTCTGGAGTAAAATATTTTTTAACAAACCAGAAATGGGTTTTCGTTAACAGTATTTACAGATATTCATAAAGGAATCAGAACAATTTTTATAAGAAACCAGAAAAGGCATATATGTGATCAGCATTCAAAGGGTTCGATACACGAATCAGAAATGAAAAATTTTGGCTCTGCCCACTAATTTGAGTGATGAAATACATTCAAAAACTTTAGAAATACATTAAGGTGTAAATGCATTTTCCAGTCATTCTTAATAATATGCACTTGATGACCCCATTCAGGTGGACCATATATTGAATCTCCAGCAATTTTTAACTCAGTTGGTGTGGTTCCATGTCTACATCTACATTGAAGAATGAGCGCAACCCACTTTGAAATAATGGCTCCACCAACTTCAGATCTGTCATTCAGATCGAACGGGTGCAAAAAACATCGATGAGTGCAAACTGGGTATTGTTAACCAGCATGCCAAAATGCATAGAGATAGGAGGATCCATATTTGAGTTGTCGCGCTGACAAAGGTTGCATAGACTCTATATCGGAGATATTGTCAATAAAACCTTAAAAACCCCAAGAGCTCATTTGAAGGCCTACTCTTAAAAGGGCATCTAGTGACCTAAACAAGGCATACATAAAACTAGAACTTCTCTAATAAATTAATTTTAAACAGTCATAGCACTAACACAGTTAACAGTACTGTCAACTATGTCAGTATTGCATCTTTTACCGGCATCCTGACAGTATTGTGATAGGTTTCAATAAAAAATCTTCAGTGTAGTTTTACAATTACATGTCCACTGGAATTCTTCATGATCAAGTTGTTTGTTTTTATATTAACTTGGTTTGGGAATTAATTCTGTACAATGAGATTAAATAAACAGATCGTGTTATTGTATGTGACAGTCACAGCTTACTCCCAAACTGCTTTTTGTGAAATTCATTCATGGAGAAAATATTCATACAGGAATCAGAACAATTTTTCTAAGAAACCCGAAAAGGCATAAATGTGCACACCATTTATAGGGTTCGATCAAGGAATCAGAAATTGACATTACTGCCGCTGCCATTTGAATGATGAGATACACATATAATCTTCAGAATTGCATTAATTGGTATAAAGTGACTTTCCTAATAGGTCGCAAAAAAAATATGCATTTAATGACCTCTCTTGACCGCATAGAGGTGGACCACATTTTGAACCTCCAGCAAGTTTCAACTCATTTGGTGTAGGTAGTATTTCTATAGTTCACACCAAGCCTGAAGTATGAGCAAAAACTACTTTATAACTAAAGAAACCCCCGGCTATGGTGTGTGGCACATCCTCCCATGGTCCTTTATAATTGTGTGAAGTTTGATGACTGTGGCCCTAACAGTCTTCGAGTTATAGGCCCGGGCACACACACACCCATGGACACACACATGGACGGACACAAGCACTCTTCAATCACTATATGCCACCCGACTTTAGTCGGGGGAGGGGGGGGGGAACATAAAAGGAAATCTTTGAGTCCCAGAGTGGGTCTGGTTGAACCCAAAAATATTTGTTCTCATAGCACAGTGATAACAAAGGCACCCAAATACACTCACTCCAGTCACAAGGGGATAACAAAGGTACCCCAAGAAGTTTTCTGAAGATCGGTTCATAAATACAGACTCTAGCCCGAGCCATATTAACATATGCGCTTACTGTGTATAAGTAACACTGAACAAATCAAAGTTCATCTAATTTGCATAATTTCCGCACGAGAAAAAAACCCTGTATTATATGTGATGTATTCCATGTTACTAAACATTCCTACAAAAATTTATTCAAATCAGAACTTTCATACAGAAGTTCTGTACAAAAAACTGATTGCACTAACTTTGGTACAAAATGGCTGCTGGCGGCTATATTGAATTTTGGACCGCACCCCAAAACACTCGTTCTCATACCACGGTGATACCCCCGTGGGAACCCCGGGATGTGAAGCAGTGTTTGTTTACTGTGGTAAACAAGCTCTGATTCACTGGTAAAATAGGACCCAGTCACTAATGCTTGGGGTGCAAGTCCTCTAAAATAGGCAACATGGGGTATAAACGATTGACTGACCTTGACTTTATCTCCATGTTGTGGTCATGATTAGCCATTATGCAGAAGTATGTGACCATAAACAACAATAAATAAATAAATAAATAAATAAATAACCTCGGTGATAACAAAAGGTACCCAAGAAGTTTTGTAAAGATCGGTTCATAAATACAGCCTCCAGCCTGTGCCGTATAGAAGTTGTGTACAAAAAAAATGATTGGACCTAATTTCAGTACAAAATAGCCACTTGCAGCCATCTTGAATTTTGGACCGCACCCAGAAACACTTGTTATCGTCCCAAGGTGATAACAAAGGTACCCAAGAAGTTTTGTGAAGATCGGTTCATAAATTCAGCCTCCAGCCCGAGTCGTGTTGACACGTGCATTTACTGTGTATTAGTAGCACTGAATAAGTCAAAAGTTCATCTAATTTGCATAATTTCTGCTCGAGAAAAACAAACCCATACTATATGTGATGTATCCCATGGTACTAAAGATTCATACAAAAATTTATTCAAATCAGAACTTTCATACATAAGTTCTGTACAAAAAACTGATGCACTAACTAAAGTACAAAATGGCTGCTGGTGGCCATCTTGAATTTTGGACTGCACCCAAAACCACTCATTATCGTCCCACGGTGATAAGAAAGGTACCCAAGAAGTTTCGTAAAGATCAGTTCATAAATACAGCCTCTAGCCCGAGCCGTATTAGCATTTGCAGTTACAGTGCTGAAAGTAACATTAAATAGATCAAAGTTAGTCTAATTGGTATAATTTATGTATGAGGAAAAGGAACCGTATTATATGTGATGTATCCCACGGTACTAAACATTCACACAAAAAATTATTCAAATCAGCGCTTTCATATGGAAGTTCGGCGCAAAAATCTGATTGTACCTAATTTTGTACAAAATGGCTGCCAGTGGCCATCTTGAATTTCAGAACGGACCCCAAAACACTTGTTCTCGTCCCACGGTGATAACAAAGGTACCCAAGAAGTTTCGTAAGGATCGGTTCATAAATACAGCCTCTTGCCCGAGCCGTATTGGTATTTGCACTTACAGTGCTGAAAATAACACTAATTAAATAAAAAGTTAGTCTAATTTGCATAATTTACACACGAAAAAAAAAGCGTGTTATATGTGATGTATTCTATGGTAATAAACATTCATACAAAAAATTATTCAAATCAGAGCTCTCATATGGAAGTTCTGTGCCAAAAACAATCTAATTGCACCTAATTTTGTACAGAATGGCTGCCAGTGGCCATCTTGAATTTCGGACTGGGCCCCAAAACACCTGTTCTCGTTTCACAGTGACAACAAAGGTACCCAAGAAGTTTTGTTTCATAAATACGGACTCTAGCCCGAGCCATGTGTACGGCACGACAGACAGACAGACGACGAGCCATGACAATACCTCGAATTTGGCTTCGCCAAAGTTGAGTTAAAAATGGACTAAGTTTAACAACCAGTAGTTTTGTAAAATATTGAAGCAAGTCAAAATTCTGACAATACGCACACATCTGGAAAATGTAGAAACATCCTGTTACAAAAGGCCTCACGGGGCCTGAAATGCTCATCTTGAACAGAACACAATTTAAACAAAGTCCAAGAATGAGCACATTAAACAAGCCATCTCCATAGGCTACACTCTTAATTCTTGAGTCCCTCAGGAGTGACAAAAATAATACGGGCATCATGCCTTTTCTTCAGTTGATCATAAAGTAAAATGTTGAGCTCCCCAATGAAGCCCCTTGATACAACCTTTGTGGATTAATCTTAGTCACACATCTAGAGGGTACTGAATACAAAATTTTTAATTTTTCAGCAAAATGGCCAACTCCGGCTCCATAGGGAGCCCAAATATTAACCCACCCTCTCAATTTGAACACAGTTGAATCTGACATCCCTAGAGATGTTGTGTACCAAATATGAAAGCATTCTTACTGTTGGATCTGAAGAAGAGAAATTTTAAAGAAATTTCTTCATATTGCATCAAGTTAAAATTTGGGCTACCATAGTGAGCCCAAATATTAACCTATGGATCCGATTTGAACAAATTTGAAACTTGAACCCCAAACCCCCCCCCCCCCCCCCCCCCCCCCCCCCCCCCCCCCGCCTTCCCCTAGATGTATACCAAATATGAAAGCATTCTGAGTAGTGGATCTGAAGAAGAAGATTTTTGAAGAAATCCCCTCATATTGTACTAAGTTAAATTTCAGGTCCAATATGGAGCCCAAATATTAACCCAGGTACTCGAATTGAACAAACTGGAATCTGCCCCCCCCCCCCCCCCCTCCCCTAGAGATGTTGTATACCAAATATGAAAGCATTTCGACTGGTGGATCTGAAGAAGAAGATTTTTAAAGAAATTTCCACATATTGCACTAAGTAAAAAAATTGGGCTACCATAGCGAGCCCAAATATATACCTAGGGATCTGATTTGAACAAACTTGAATCTGACCCCCCATGTTGCATACCAAATACGAAAGCATTCTGACTGGTGGCTCTGAAGAAGAAATTACCCCTCCCCCCCCTCCCCCCCCCCCCCCCCCCCCCCATATTGAACAAAGTTAAAATTTGTGCTTCTGTAGGAAGCCCAAATATCAACCTAGGGACTTGGTTCAATTTGAACAATCTTGAATCTGACCCTCGTAACAATGATGCATACCAAACATTAAGAGAAAGAGATTCTGACTGGTGGTTCTGAAGAAGAAGATTTTTAAAGAATATTCCCCATATAACCCTATATTAAAAACTCGGGCTCCTATAGTGAGCCCAAATATGAACCAATGAGCTTTTTTATTTCAACAAACTTGCATCTGATCCCCCTATGAATGTGGTATACCAAATATCAAAAGATTCTGATGATTGGTTCTGGAGAAAAAGATTTTTTAAAATTTTTTCCAAATATGCTGACTCGGCACTTTTTTCGATGCCCATTACAGAACACCCTAACATAACCGATGGCAATTTTTTAACCATTCAATTCTACTGGTCCTAGGGATACTTCGTACCAAATAACAGCTCTCTGTTCTGTGTCGTTTGGGAAATATGGACGTTTGAAAATATTTCTAATTTTAGCTCCCAGGGTTCCCATGGGATGCGGGAATTTTTTTTTTTTTTTTTGCATGGGTCAAGTACTTATGACCCAATAATACCACATACCAAATTTGGTTCATACCGGACAATCGGTTAAGAAAATAGAAATTTTGGGCGGGGTCAAAAATCTTATCCCTCCCATTACAAAGCCAAATATTGCTTCACGAACTTCGTTTGAAAAAAGTTGATTCTACTCCCCAAAGGAAGTTCCATAGCAAATGTCACACTGGTTCTTGAGAAGAAGATTTTAAAAAATTTTTGGAGCATTTTTCCCACTCCCTTCCTATGGGACTGGGCATGTTGAGTTGAACAAAAATGCAATGCCCCTTTGGAATCATCACTCACACAAACTTTCGCTTGAATTGGCCAAGTGGCTTTGGAAGAGAAGACCAAAAAATGGTGTTGACGCACAGCGGACGGCGGACAGAAAGGAATGAAATTAGCTCAGCTTGACTTTGTCAAGATGAGCTAATAAGAGAGGTTAGACGGACAAACAATATACCCTATATGCAGAAAGATAGAGGGAAAGACAGAGGTAAAACAATATGCCCCCTGACTATTCGTTGTGGGCATAACAAGGACATACGCCAATTGTAACCAGACCGTCCAAGGCAGCCACTTGAAATTCTGAGAATGTGTTCTATCCCTGCTCGACAGTTTAGTATCTTTCTTGAGTCCTGTGACCAGATGAAAACACCGTGGATGTACCCATAAGAGAAGTCTCAAATCTGCCAAGGGTTAAACGTTTATTAATAATAACAAGATATAAAACTAGAAGGGTGGTTGGTACTGCCGGCAGGTCATAAAAAGTATACACTCCGTTACATGTACAGTAGATTGTGGAGAGAGTTTTTGGAGTAGCGACTCGAAATTTTCAACGTTCGTTCTAGAAGCTCTGCCCAACTTGACCTGTGCCTGAAAAATCCAACAACCATAGCCCGTGGGAGCCTCACGCGCATGCGCATACGGTCTTTTCGAATTGGACTTGAGGAAATGCGCAATTCGTGTCTCCTTTCCAGGCATCCGATGGAGCAACTATTCGTGAATGCTGAGTGAAAATTTCGTGGAAATCCGCGGAGAATGCGCTGACATATAGCGTTTTTGAAGAGAGGAGGTAATTTTCTGAATTTGGTCTTTTTCAAGTCGGAGCGAAAGAAGTGGGCGGGAATGGGCACAGTCTCTCGTGGTGCCCCCTCTCTGGGGTAGGTCCATTTAAAAGTTACAATAGAGCGTGGCTGACGAAGGGATGGCTGTAAATCAAAGTAGTTTCTTTAAGAACAGCACCCAGGGATCCCATCGCAACCTTGAAACCTATGAGAATCATCGGAAGTTAAAAGTGAAAAGAAAACGGCGGTGAGTAGGTTTTTGGCGGGAAAAGATTAATGAGAATTTGCATACAAGACATTAAAATAGCACTTCAGACATATGCTCACTGTGTCCAGACCGCTGAAGGCAGCGACTTGCAATTTTCAGAACTTGTTCTACGTAGCCTGGCCGACATTTGGGCATAAAATCGAGTGTTCTGACCGTGTGCAAAACACCACGCCTCGCGCGGAAACCGTAGGGACGGTTCAATTCAATGAAATTTCCATTCATTATTTACCTGTCAATGGCAGAGTTTGGCATTATTTCTGTCTGATGAACTGTTCAACTTTAACTATTTACACCTTTATGTAGGACCGAAAGAACACTGCATGCTTACCAATATTCAGGTACTGATTTTACGAAAATAACAATTATTTCAACAGTACCCACTTGGGAACTCTCAAATCTGCCAAGGATTAAACTCTTAATAATAACATGTAAAACAAAAGTTGTCATACTTTGCTAGCCGCATGCACCCATAGACAACAGTCAGCACTCAATCAATTAGGAAAGGAGTAAATTGCAACTTAAACTTAACAAATTCTGAAAAATGGAGTTATTTTCCACGGCACCTATCTTTATGCATCCAAAACAGGGATTGGGTTGAACTTTACAGCTACCTTATCAAGGAAAATCTTCTTGGGCTTGAACTGTAAATTTGAATGTCAACAGAATTTTCAGATATTACCAAAATCACAATTATACAGACAGTACCCATATGAGAGTCTCAAATCTGCTAAGGGTTAAACTTTTAATACTCACATATAAAACAAAAGTTTTCATACTATGACTGCTGCATGCAGCTATTGAAAACATTTAGCACTCAATCAGTTAGGAATGGAATAAATTGTCACTTAATCGTACCAAATTCTGAAAAAGTCTGAGTTTTTTGGACAGCATCTATCTTTATGCAAACAGAATGGGCATATGGTTAAACTTTACAACCAAATGTACAACAGAAAATATGCTCGATAGGTAATTGTGAATACGAACATGTGCATCACTTTTCAATATACCATTCGTAAATGGAAGAAAAATGAACTAAAAATGAGCCACTTTTATGAACGAGTTAAGGATACTCGAATTCAAGGCTCGAAAACGAGTTTAAGGTTAAAACCTTGAATAGAATATATAACAGCCAAATTATTCTTGGATGAATGCTCAAATTTCTCATAGGAAACATTTTTAAAAAATGTGGCCGCAGAGCTGAGAAATTGCATGTGAAAATTTACCAGTTTTTCCAAAATTGCACTTTGCTTGGAATTTTGAGGTCAAAAGGGAGCAACGTGAGTAATACAGCTTATGTAGTCAGGTGTAGTAAGTCACGCTACAAATATAATGAAAGCTCCAGCCAAATCGTCCTGTGTCTTGTTTGAGAATTGTGGCAAAACGTAACATTGTGACAACATTTTGCACGGTTTTGGCAGAAAAAGAAAAACTTCAGAAATGCCATGATCCAGGTGAGAAACTTCTAATGAAGCTCTCCATATGTGCCAAATTTCAGTAGAATAGTAAAGAATCCATCAGACAAAAATCATTGAAATAGAAAATAATGTTAATACTAGAGAAATAGAATTTACTGCATCCAGTAAATTCAAGCTTGTAAGAAAAGAGTTAAAATATCTATTGGGAAAAAACTATATAGAAAGAGAATTTATGGAGGGTTATTTTCGGGAGTAACATATTTTTAAACAAATCTGGAATGGATTTTCGTAAACAGTATATACAGATATTCATAATGGAGTCAGAACAATTCTTTAAAGAAACCAGAAAAGGCATATATGTGCACAGCATTCAAAAGGTTTGATTTAGATTTAGATTTAGATTATTTATTTAACGGTATAGATAACATGCAATACATGATAATTATGATTCATAGAAATACGTTATCATAACTTGTATTAGAAATGCATTTACAAAACAACATGGAATCAGTATCTATACCGTAGGGAGATGACATAGCCAGATTGGCTGTCTACCTGTCAACTCTATACTGTAGAGAGATGACATAGCCAGATTGGCTGTCTACCTGTCAACTCTATACCGTAGGGAGATGACATAGCCAGATTGGCTGTCTACCTGTCAACTCTATACTGTAGAGAGATGACATAACCAGATTGGCTGTCTACCTGTCAACTCTATACCGTAGAGAGATGACATAGCCAGATTGGCTGTCTACTTGTCAACTCTATACTGTAGAGAGATGACATAGCCAGATTGGCTGTCTACTTGTCAAAAGAATGCATTAGGTGTCCAAAAATGTGATTCCCAGCAATACTAAAAAATGCACTCAGTTATCCCTGGGCGACCTCAGTGATCTTGTCCATATTGTGAACCTCTATGGAGTGTTGACTCATTTGGTGTTGGTCCCCATGTCTATCTGTCATACAATCCTTGAGATATGAGCGTGACCCACTTTCAAAAATTTTGGCCATGCCCACTTTTTTTTTTTCATCAAAAATGCATGTGTGTATGTCAGGAATGCTTTAGAGGGTCAGAAAATGTGATTTCTAGCAATTATGAAAAATGCACTTAATGACCCCTAGGTGACCTCCGTGACCTTGACCCATATTTTGAATCTCCATCGAGTGTCGACTCATTTGGTGTTGGTCCCAGGTCCATACGTCATACCACGCCTGAGATATGGGCGTGACCCACTTTCAAAACACCCCTACAGACACCACTAATACCCCAGGAATCTGAAAAACATAGGTGGATGAGAACTTGTGACTGTCTATCAGCATGCCAAAAATTAACGAGATAGGGCAATTCGTTTTTGAGTTATCTTGCGGACAAAAAAGTGATGAGAAGACAGAAGACAGGAGAAGAAGAAGAAAAAGAAACCGTGCAAAAAACAATAGTCTGTGTGTTTCACACAGACTAATGAAGGTTGTGATGTATAGAACATGATAAATATATGCAGTCAACTCAGAATTGACAGCTGGCACTGATTGTTCCTGGAAGTCTGCCGCCATATTGGTACCAAAACTAGTAATAAAATAATATTTCAGAACAATTCGTGGCCAAATGTGCTTCAGATATATAAAAAAAAAATGCTATGCCTTCAAAATGCTTTACGATGCAGCAATATGACTGCATTTGAGGAATGGCCAGTGCTGTCTGAATTTTTTATTGAAGAAGAGGTTCACGGCTGGCCAGCGCTGTCTGAATTTTTTTTTGAAGAAGAGGTTCACGGCCGATAGACATGCGTATATCATGTAATACCACAAATTTTCATTGAAAAACAATCGCATAATTCTAAGAAATTCAAGCAGGTGTCATGATACCCTGCAAATGATATGGCAACTGTACAGTCTCCATGTAATAATAGTGTGTAGCGTGAAGACGATCTATCTCATTTTTTTATTTTAGACGTCATTGTACATCATCAATGCTTTTTTTGGCCTTAACCCTTTACCTAACGTAACGGCCAAAACCGGTCAGCGCTATTCTAAAAAATCGCCAATTAATTTTCATTATATTTTCATTTTTTGTCTCAAAAACATAGGTTATGACCCCTCGTTGGAACGAGCTCGTTGAGCTCGTTCCAACGAGGGGTCATAAACTATGTTTTTGAGACGAAAAATGAAAAAAATTAGTTATTCAAGAATATTTTTTGCAAGTGTCGTCTGCTTTTCATGTTAGGTAAAGGGTTAATAACCTTGACTGAAATGTAAACAAACAGAAAGCGAAACAATGTTGAGAGTTTTGGAATTTACCAGCAAGCAGCTATATCTCTGTGTTTTGAATAATTTTGATTTCCTAGCTTTGTCCTTTGGCCACGGGTTATTCTGAAATATTATTGTATTATCAGTTTGGATATGAATATGATAGCAGACTTCCAGGAGCCATTGGTAACTGCTGTCAACTTTGTGAGTTGATTGCGGATATTTTTTGTGTTCTATATATCATACCCTTCATTTTGATGCATAATTTGTGTATACAGTGGAGCCCACTTAATTGGATATCTCTTAATTGTATATCCCTGTTAATTGAATATAATTTTCAAACTCAAAACCATTTACCATACCTTCAGTACAAATTTGATCTGTTAATTGCATATGGGTTGTGGAGTAAACTCCTGTTAATTGTATATAACTTTTTGTAATATATCGAAAAAATTACTGTGACACGCACCAAATTCCCCTTATTTATCAACCTTTTTGGCCTCACTACATCCAATACAGGCATTTATTCTATTATATCTTGTTTGACAGAGCTCTATGAGATCTGTCAAACAAGATATAATAGAATAAATGCTCTGTTTACTTCCAGAACACAGGAAACTGACCAAATGCCTGTTAATTGTATACTCCTGTTTATTGAATAATTTTCACTGGCAAAATGAGTATTCAATTGAGAGGATTCTACTGTATCTAAAATATGTTTATGGAATATCAGACTTGGGAATTTCTAATTTAATTTTCATTACTTATATAGCACCTTAAGTTCAAAAAAGGGGGTGCGGTGGCGTTGCGGTGGCGTTGCGGTAACCGGTTCTTGTCAGATCACCAAAGTTAAGCAACGTTGAGCCTGGTTAGTCCTTGGATGGGTGACTGTCTGAGCGAGTGATTCGGACTCCCACGTTGTGTCCTTGGGCAAGGCACTTCACCCCGATTGTCCACATGGGGGCACTTAACACTGTGTACTAAGGCGTACTGCACGTCGATGGTGTGCATGTCTTCAACCAATCTAACCATGCCTGTGCTGCAGTGCGGAGTTACGATTTTGGGGAGCTGGCAGCTGCTCATCGTTGCTTGGTGGTTCTCTCCAAGTACTCCAGCTTCCTCTACCCATAAAACTGTCACCGGCATGATATGACCTTGGCTGTTAACCCTTTTATCCAACGCGGACGATATCAAAATTTATTATTTTAAATATATTTTTTTAAAATTTTTAAAAACATTTCAACAAAACCATATCATGTGACCCCTCAATGAGCTCATTCCAATGAGGGGTCACATGATATGGTTTTATTTCAACAAAACCATATCATGTGACCCCTCATTGGAACGAGCTCAATGAGCTCATTCCAATGAGGGGTCACATGATATGGTTTTGTTGAAATATTTTGAAAAATTTACTTTTTTCAACTGCTCAATTTGCAAATTACACAGGCGGATTTATTTATTTATTGGTGTTTAAGGTCACATATTTATGCACAATGGCTAATCATGACCGTGACAGTTTTACGGGTGGAGGAAGCCGGAGTACCCAGAGGGAACCACCGGGCAACTGTCAGCTCCCCAACATACTAACTCCACACACGCAGGGTTAGCATTGGTTGAAGACAAGTGCACCATCGACGTGCAGTACGCCTTAGTACACAACCTCACCATGCCCCTGTGGGCAATGGGGGTGAAGTGTCTTGCACACGGGCGGATGCGGGCGATTCGTTAGGTAAAGGGTTATTGTGTCGTTAAACCCTAATAAATAAATAAATAAGTGAAAAAAATGTGAAACAAAGAGACAGGATGGCTGTTTATTACATATCAGTTGTTATTTTATAAGGACTTTTTAGCCTTTAATCCTCTGAACCCATATCTTCCATATCAATTCAATGGCAGCTATTGATAGAGTCCATGTTCATTATCTGCAGGCCTGAAAATAAGCAGTCTGACATTTGCAGAATGAGGTCCCCAGAGGGTGAATTTGATGATGCTATCCCAAATAGTGGGCCAATTTATCCTCTGGGTACCTCTTTCTGTTTAGTTTTGATTCCCTGATTCAGATTGAGGTTCACAGAGGGTAAATTTAGTGATGCTACCCTCTGTGCAGGGTAACATCACAAAATTCACCCTCTGGGGACCTCATTTTGCAGATGACAGTCTGCTTATTTTCTGGCTTAATTATCTGGGGGGTAGACCAATTAATATTTTCAGTGTGCAGCATTTGGGCTGCACCTTGAAAATATTCATTGATCTATCCCATATATTTACTTAGCAGTCAACCTACTTAATAAAATCACAAAGTATCATGATCCTGGGCCAGAAAAGCAGCCTCTAGGGTTCAAGGGGTTAAAATTTCATTTCAATGATTTATAATATTTTTCACATCAAGCAATCCCACTAGCAAAAGGAAGCCATACCCAAATCTGAATTATTCTTAAGTTTACAAACTTGTACCACCAGAAAGTACTTTGAACTGTGCAGTTTATCAGTTTTGTAAGTCAGTTTAGGATTTCAAAATAAAACAAAACCAAAACCACTGGTGTTGACACAGTACCTCAACTTGACAACCGTGAATTTGGTAAGCTGAACTTGGTAAGTTATAAGTGAGAGGGCAAAATTGAAGATCATTGGTACCAAAGTTATTTGGTGAAACTTCAACATAACAGCATTGCACAACTTCAGAGCAATCCATGCATTTTTAAATGTAATCTGAAGGTCTGGCTAAAAGAAGAATGTTGTTACACAAATGCAGTAAGTTTAAAGGTCATTGTAAACGGCAACTTTTTTCTCAGAAATGAATGCTAATTGATAGCTTTTATCTAGAGGTCTCGCCAAATGAGAACACCAAGTTAAAAAAAAAATCCTACAATAAATGTGACCTGTTGGCCATGTCAAAGAAGAATGTTGAACCACAAGTGCACTAAATTCAAACGTCATTGCCAACGGCAATGTTTTTTGACAGAAATAGAAAAAATCGATAGCACCCACACAGAGTTCACTCCAAACAAGCATATCAGGTTTCAAAGTGATCCGATCATAAATGTGCCCTGCAGGGTGCGCAAAAGTGAAATACTGAAGCATAACTGAACTAAGTTCATCAAAGGTCATTGCCAACAACGATGTTTTTTGATGGAAATGACTCAAGGCTCCAGTCTAATTCTGTAAGAAATTTGACACTATTATGGCTTGGAACCAGTCTAGCCCATGGGAAGAAAATCCATTATATTTACAGGGCGGCTTTATTCAAGTACGAATGTGGGATGAGAGTGTTGAGTATAGCACTTGATACAACATAATTAATTCTTGATTAAATTGGCCTGCATGCACACAGGATTATCTCCGGTGTCTTCCCACTAGACCAATTCTCTTTAGACCAATTTCCTTTTGGCCAATTCCTAAAAGACCAATTCCCCCTTAGACCAACTACATAGTGTTATTGATTAAGGGTTGATTAAGGATAATTAAGAAAGCATTTATTTATAAAAATCTGCCCACCATCTATAAAATATCGACAAGCCAGAAAACGAACCGACTATCATCTGAGAAATGAGGTCCCCAGAGGGTGAATTTGGTGATGCTACCCTTCACAGCAGGGTAGCATCACTAAATTTACCCTCTGTGAACCTCAACCTGAATCAAGGTCTCAAACATAAGAGAAAGAGGTACCCAGAGGATAAACTGGCCCACTGTATGGGATAGCATCAACAAGTTCACCCTCTGGGGACCTCATTCTGCAAATGACAGACTGCTTGTTTTCAGGCTTGAATAATCAATAACATTAAATACATTTATGAATATTTATAAATATATCAAATTATTGATATAGAATTATTTTAAAAGTAGAACACATCAGTTGGTCTAAGGGGAATTGGTCTTTTGGGAATTGGCCTCGTGGGAGTTGGTCTAAAGGGAATTGGCCTCGTGGGAATGAACCTTATCTTCAACTGATATAGAGAATATGGAATGAGTGTTTTGGTCACAGGATATTTATGAAATTTATCTAAGAATTTTCCATTTTGCTAAGCCTCTCGCAAGGCAAAACAGGAGATTTGGAGACAAATTTCATAAATATCATGTGACCAAAACATGAATTTTATATTCTGTTTATCATATGACACCACAGTTACCAAAAATACACCTTTTGGATAGAAAAGAAGGGTTAGAGAATGGAATTTTACCTTGAACGTCATGCAATTGATTGTGATGAGTCACAGTGGAACACAGTCATACGTCATAACCGCATTAATTTGATACAGATCTTTTGGGCGATAACCAATCAGAAAGCATTCTTTTAAAATTGACCAATCAAATCAACTGGGGGTGTTTTGAAGCACTAATTAATATTTATTGAAAATATAAAACGGTAATAAGCCGCGAAAATGGAGAAGTCGTATGATAAATCTACTTACTGCAGATATGGAATAACTCTTCTATTTTGGTTTAGACTGGCTAATTCATTCATCTCGTCATCTGATAACTCAAAATCAAATATCTACAATATAAACAAAAACTAAAATATTCTCAAGTTTATTTTACTCACCATTAATCCTTTCCCCAACACAGACGATATCAAAATTTATTATTTTAATAATCATTTTTTTAAATTTTTAAAAAAATTTCAACAAAACCATATCATGTGACCCCTCGTTGGAACGAGCTCGTTCCAACGAGGGGCCACATGATATGGTTTTGTTGAAATTTTTTGAAAAATAATATTTTTTCAACTGCTGAATTTGCATATTACGTGGGTGGATGCGGCCGATTCGTTGGATAAAGGGTTAAATATTATTGAAAATTATTTAAATCAAACTTTCTAACCACATGTAAATTTAATTCTCATCATTACCACTTTAGTGGGTATTCTCTAGTATACTGAACAAAAAAGTTAGGGATCATGGAATGTTTTTGTGATGAAAAGTATACATGTAGTAGATGCAGATAAATTTTTGAAATTATTATTATTATTTATTTATTTCAGACATTTAGTTCATATTTCAATACATAAAAAAGAGAAAACATATATACATTTTACATAGTGTCAACAACATGAATGCAGCTGTTGCATTTGCATTTTACATTGAGTAACTGAAGTGGTGCCTAAGGGCAGATGTAAGTCAGTTATACATGAGGAAATTCCAGTATTCCATGAGGGTAGAAACATACCTCAAGTCAGAATTGCATATGGCATTAATGATAGAGTTGCTGCTGGCTATCTAGAGGAGCTGCGTACGGAAACTATAGATCATCCTTCGCCTTAGACATAGGAGAGACAGGATATCATTTGCGAAATAACAACACTGACCACCTTTAGAGTTCAGATGTACTCAGAAGCTTTAAAGTCATTAACCCTTTACCCAACACAGACAATATCAAAATTTATTATTTTAAATATCATTTTTTAAAATTTTTCAAAAAATTTCAACAAAACCATATCATGTGACCCCTCGTCACAATGAGGGGTCACATGATATGGTTTTGTTGAAATTTTTTGAAAAAATAATACTTTTTCAACTGCTGAATTTGTATATTACGCGGGCGGATGCGGGCGATTCGTTGGGTAAAGGGTTAAGCAATAATGATGTCAAACAATAATACCCAGAAACAAGGTGAGATCACTAGTTGTGAAAGTGAATGGAGATCCAAGCAAGTGTTGGTGTAAACCACACAAAGAGTGACTTAAATAGTGGGTATGACCCCCTTGTGCTGTCATGACTGCCTAACAATGGCATTAATGATGTCAAACAATAATACCCAGAAACAAGGTGAGATCACTAGTTGTGAAAGTGAATGGAGATCCAAGCAAGTGTTGGTGTAAACCACACAAAGAGTGACTTAAATAGTGGGTATGACCCCCTTGTGCTGTCATGACTGCCTAACAATGGCATTGCATGCTCATGATGAGATCAACATTGTTCTGTTCAGGAAGATTGTTCCTTTCCTGTCTCAGTGCATTCTCAAGGTCGTCCAGAGTCTGTGGTTGGTTTGGGAGCTGTGAAATGTGATACTGCAGCTGATCCAATACATGTTCACTGACTGTAAACAGGATGGAGAGGGTTCTCCAACTCGCGATCTGACCCCAGATCTTGACGAGCGACCCGTAGAGAAACTTAAAGGCTTCTTCTCCTAATTGCCATCATTGCTGGGTGACCTTTATATTATAAGGTGCTCGTTCTTCCCAAATTATACTACTCAACCGCAATGGACCTACCTGGCATTTTGGCTCCCTGAAAAAGGGACCACCACTGCACCAGTCGAGCTAGCTGCATGCAGAGAATTAAGCTCCGCCAGCTTTAATCCTGTGCACATATATCATGAGCACCTTGGCAACTAGTTCTTTTTTATTCATCAGAGCGGGGCTCATCAGAGTGCGACCACAGCAGCATGTAACGGACAGGTGTCAAAGTACCATCACCATGTTCTTGTTCCTCCGAAAAAGACACTGAAAGACTAATATTAGCCAGCAGTGAAGGCTCCCATCGGAACTTCACCACCCACCACACAGGTTGACACCCATTTCCAACGTTCGCATCCCACAGTACAAGTATTGAAGGAGTGCCGCGACTATCGGCAAACAATTCCTTATTCCGAGGCTTCTTGGTCTTACACTAAGTACCAATTATTATAATGGCAACAATAATAATGAAGCCAAAAACACAAGTCTGCTGCACTCTCAACAATAAGCATCACAATGATACAAAACATAGAGAAAACAAAATTTTTCGACTAAAATTTTTTTAAAATTTTCGAAAATTTTGAATAAAGCCTAAGTGCCCCAAGAGAACCTTGTGAGCCCAAGGGCATCCCGATAGACCCTATGTGTGGACAACCACTAACTAATAAAAGCTAAACTTCCGGAATAAGATATACTATGTATCCTAATAGAAAAACTGTGATTGTTTTAAACTAAACATTGAATTAATACAAATTCAAAACGATATTGAACAGACAACAACGTCAAGAGGAAAAACTGGAAACTAACCAACAACAGGCACAACAATGGCCCAGAGTCAGTAACTGATCAACAACCACCTGATGCAAAGCTAGATCTTCATATGAAGAAAAAACAATGCATCTAGTAGAAGATGCCAGAATACAAAAACGTCCTGAACCGAAATAGACAGGACATAAACATAGGGGATAAACAGAATACCTATTCTGTTTACAAGTTAAACTGCCAAGAATTTAATAAAAATTCTTCAATAAAAAAGCCGAAAGAGCTTGGGAGAATAACAGTAGGGTTCAGGAGAGGGAAGGGAAGTAATACTAACAAAACAACAGTGGAGTCATATTATAATGATGACGTTAAGAAGCATATCCCGAAATTGGGGAACATGAATAATTTTGCATAAAAATTATAAAGTTACAGCCCTGAATATCTGAAACCACTGTTATTCACTTCCAGCATCCTGTTACACTGTTCATTTCATGAAAACCATCATTGATTTGTGTCTGGCATCTTCAAAAATGAGAATTTAAAGCAAAGATGTCAGTTTAATTGTTACTGACTTTGGGCCAAACAGAAAAATGATGTTTGCGCAAATTCCGGTCTCTTTCTCGGTGCTGCGCATGTGCAAATACTAAGAGTATGGAGGGCCAGATAGGACTTTTTATTTTCAGTATTGTATGCAAATATTGGGGTTTGGGGGTTCACAATTTGTGTTTGGCCCTTAATAATATTGAGGTTGCACCAGCTAAGTCTGGGCCATTGCTTTTAGTATAAAAATACTGAACTGCAAGATCCAGCAAAAACAAGGCAAATGGTTTTACTGTGTCTGTACACAAAATGATCAAACTACCTTACTGAGTGGGAACTGTATGCTTGACCACTATGGACTCTCGTTACTTAGTCTGTCAAAGGGAGCGAATACATCATGTTTTCATTGCCACGTCCACTGGATGAGTCAATAAGGGAGAAAATGTGACATTGTTTTCAACAATACAGGTAATCTGTAAAAACATTTCGTCATTTTTTTCAGGTAATCTATTGATTACCTGATGGAATCAGGCAAACTTCAGATTACCATTGTAGCGGTCGAGGTATAAAGACCATTTACCGACCAGCCTGGTTGGACCGGATCTCTTAGTCTCGTGGTAAATCGGTTGCTTTGTGTGCTAGAGGTCGATGGTTCGAACCCTGTCTCCCGCACTTATCTCGCCTCCGGTTACATTTGGGGGCTCATCTGATCCTCAGCAGTAGGTGGCACTGTGGGTGTTTCGACTGCTCTCAGGGAGGAACCTGGTGAGATTCACATGTGGTGAATCTCAAAAGAAGGGGAGACTAGTGTAGCGGGCGAGGTATAAAGGCTATTTACCGACCAGCCTGGCTGGTCTGGATCTCTTAGTCTTGTGGTAAATTGGTCGCTTTGTGTGCTAGAGCATCCCAGGTCCCGCAACAAAGCCGACAGAGGGTGATAAACCTAATGCATAGGTCAGGGGTGTCAACACACGTGCATCAACGAGAATGCAACAATCTAAAAATCAAGATAATGAAGAATCCAATGATCCCAATTTTTCAGCATGGACCAATAATGACTCAGATGCGAAATTGCAGAAGATGCAAAGAAATGACCCTGAACTGGGCATTGTATATACATGGATGGAAAACAAAAATCGCTCAAAGTGGGCTGAAGTTTTTAAAATGGATGCAGCAGTTAAATTTTATTGGCACATCTGGGAGTCGTTGACTTTCCGCAATAGCCTATTGTGTAGAATTTTCCATCGCAAAGTTGACACAGGAATACACCTTCAGCTCTTAGTGCCAAAGTAGCTAGATTTCTAGCCTCAAACGAGCTTATTTTATGATTTTGATATTTTATGTGCTCGTTCTCAGCTAGAAATTTAAAGGCGATTTTTCAATCGGACGTTCGTAACGGTTTTTCGGTACGAACGGTTTGGGTGTATAAAAATGCCTGAATTACCCTCTTTCACAAGCTTATTCCAGTTTGCAGTTCAAGTTGGTCACCTCTTAAACAATTCTGCACAAAAATATTGCCCAGTTCGATGTTTGTTATTCAAAAAATGTTCGATATTCGACATAGCCCTAGCAAAAATCAACAAGATTTCCTAATTTCACATTGGGATTTACCATCACACCGTGACGTCACAGTCAAATCCTAAACTCGGGAGCCACAAAGCGAGCCAATTTAAGAACGACATTTGAATTGGGAGGGAACTAAAAGGCAACGTAATACAAAAATGTGAATTGGCATAAATCCTTCAGACAAACAATATTTTTTTTTATTTGGCACTCCCGACATCGGTTTGAGCTGTCACAGCAAGTGACCTCAATCAAACTCAGAAGAAAACAATGAGGAGACGGCTTATAAAAGCTTAAAGCTTACTGCTGAATCCTTTCAACAAATCTCGTTCTTGACTCATTACTTTAATGCATACCATTGTACTGCGCACTCTGTATGACAATCATGCTGTAGTTTATTATATGTATGCATCATACTTTTTCATGAATAAATATTGTTTAAAATTAAAACAATGAATAATGAACTCGCAAAAGTGTGAAGCACAGTGGCACGTTACAAACTATTTTTTTAATTCCCAAATAATATTTATTAGAAAATCATACTCGACACCCACATGATAATAGTAGGCCTATAATATGCCGCTATTTATAATATACTATGATCATTGGGGTGACCAGTATGATTTTCGAATAAATATTATTTGAGACATAAAAATCGTGTGTAACGTGACCCTATGTGTGAAGTATATGAACAAATTGAAAGTTGGGGTACTCTCTTTTTCCACTTATTCTTCTTTTTTTTTTTTTTGGGGGGGGGGGGGGGGGCTGATTTCCTCCCCAATTACAAGGTCGGAAAAGCAACCGGTGTATGTCTGTGTGGGGGGGGGGGGGGGATTTTGCTCAAAAAATGATTCCGTGTGCATTATCGAGGCTCGTAACACCAAGGTGGGTGTGTGAAAATTGGCTCCCCCTCTTCCCCCTTCTTACTGCCTGCATGTGGCCTGGGGATCTCTGCAGAGAAATTTTGAAAAATATGATGGCCTGAGATCGAATTTAGAGCCCCCGCCCACACACACAACGGCTGCCTTTCCCACCTTGTAATTGGGAAGGAAATCAGTCACATTTGGGGGACAACCATTTTTTAGCAAGTCCCCCCCCCCCCCTCCCCACACACACACACAAGATTCGATAAAAAGCCATTTTAGGGGCTCGTCTCCAATTCCTTCCTGGTAGACAAGGGTATAAAGTTGCAAATATGTTTTTGAGCTAGCCCCCAACACCCCCCACCCCCGCCACCGCATTCGCCTAACTGATCAAAATATGTAAATATCTTTGTAACTGAATGCTGGACACATCACCATATATACACAACACACCACAAGGCCAATAACGCATGCATGGGTCAATAACGCATGCATGGGTGTACACAACTCCATACATTATCAGAAAGGACATTTTCCCATGTGTGGACGAACAAAACCTTATATTGTATCGTGACATACGTTAACAACACTTGGATTTTTTTTATTATTATTATTTTTTATTTTCATATATCAAATGTTTGTACACAACTGCATCGTATGAAATATTTTCAACAAAAAACATTTGAATGCTGGACATGAGCCCCCCTCCCCCCATCCCCCCGCCACCGGAAACTGCCAAGACTGGCGAAAGAATATCCGAAAGAATAAGAGAGACCCAAAGTCCGTAATATAATTTTCTGGGTATGTCTATTAAATAGTAATTTTTTAGAATAATAAAATGATGACAGGCAGGGTGGGGTGGTGGTCAGTTATCAGGGCCGTCGAGGTGGGGGGAGGTGGGAGGTAACCGATGTAGTAACACCGGAGCCCGCCGTTAATGGGGGCCCGGTAGCATATACGTATGGGTTAATGTTTTAAGGGGGGGGGGGGGCTGGGATATTTGCCCAAAAAATGATTTCGCCGCAACTCCAATAGGCCCGAAAAAAATATGAAATTGCCCGAAAAATTCAATTTTTAATATGAAATTGCCCGATAAATCCAATTTTTTTCACATTCATACGCCTATGCCCGGTAGCTTCCCTGCTGGAGTACAAGCTCCAGCATTCTTAGGCAATTGAAACCATGCTTTGTGGTGGATATTTCAATATTACTCGCCGCTCCGCAAGAATTCATGGTCATGTGTCATCCATTAACGGCGGGCTCCGGTGTTACTACATCGGTTACCCGCCCCCCCCCCCCCCCCCCCCCCCCCCCCCAACGGCCCTGACAACTGACCACCCCCCACCACCTGTCATTATTTTATTATTGTGTCCGACACGAAACATTTTATTGTATACCGTTGTTCAAGTGCTTTTCGCAGCAAGCAGTAATAAAATGATGACAGACAGGAGAGGGGGCAGTTGTCCGGGAATGGGAGGGGTGGGGGCTCATGTCCATATTTGCTATAACGAGGGGGCTCATGTCCTGGGGCAAATGTCAAGGGGGGCACTCGTCTGGGGGGGCACATGTCCGGCATTCGCAGATAATATTTCACTCTATGCAATGCGCGAAATCTCAAGATTGTGCGGTTTCTCGTGAGTCGTTAGAAATCACATATTCTCCCATTTTCAAACTTTGCGATGAATCCACACCAGCATGAATATGCTGGTCGGAATATAGTGTGGTCATGTGTAAAAAGCCCCGATGGGCCACACTGAACTTCCACAAGTGCCAATTTCCAATTTTTTTCCGTTTGAAGCTTCAGAATCCCAACAACGAGAGTGATAGACCCCTTTTCGTTTTAGTCATCACCTCGCCTCTATACATGCGTGGGACAATGCGCGTGCGTGTGTGTGTGGGGGGTAGATAGTAGTGTGCTATACCCATACTTAAACGACCGATTGATAACTCGGAGCTAAAATTGAATAAAAGTATTACCAAACATATTTAATGTTATCTTTTATAAATGAAAGTCGGTCATTCCCCACCACCAGGAGACCTGTCCAACCGGAAGTTATCACCTGAATAGGCCTATTTACCACCCGGACAGGAGCTGAACTAAGGGCCTTATTTCCTGGTGGCGAATGTCCAGGTGGCACATCATATATAGACGGGAAAATGTTGGGGGGGGGGGGGCGGGTGAAGCTGGATTGCTGTATTTCCCTGGTGAGGGGGCCTAGGCCTATATCAGTGACCCGGCACTACCAGTGGTGCAGGCCGTCGACAGGAGGTAGGAGGGGTAGGGATGTAGTAACAAGAGGCAGATGTTAATGGGCCCCACTCGCATCACTGCTGGAGTACAACCTCAAGCACTCCTATGCAGTTGAAACCATGTTTTTTGGTGGTTATTTCAATATTACGCGAATTCCGCGTTCCCCCACTCCCTCACGCAAGAATTCACGGTCATGTGTCAAAATTAAGGAAACCTCATCTTTTGACATCCATAAAAACGATTTTGTTTTTTCCCTTCCCCCACCTACGAGAAAGGGACGCCCCTTTCACACTCGCCTCCACTCGTCGCCATACGACTGGGTATGATGCGCACCGCCTCGCAGCTAGACATTAACACGGGGCCTAGTCCAAACTTGGACCCAAAGTCCTTTATATATTATTTTGGTGTTATAAGTCCTTTGAGGCATATCACACCCAAAAATTATATTACGGACTTCAGGTCCAAGTTTGGACTACACGAGCCCCTTTTTTCCTCTCGATCGGGGCCTGGATATTCCTCGACGCCCTGCACTGATGAGATCGATCATTCGTTATTATCAATATAATTTCCATTTTATTGGAGAATAAGAGTAGAATGCTCGTTGGCGATTTTTATTTGAAACACAGTTTTTATTTTGTTTTAGAACGTGTGTTCCGGGAAAACTGTTAAATATTTTGATATTAAGACGCTAGTATCAGCTTGTATCAGAGTTTTTGTTGCAGAATCTTCTTTAAAACTTGTTACTTGACTTCGTTTCGGCTGAGTGTCCATTGCCAATTTTCAATTACCCAAAAAGTGTTCCCCCTAAACATGCACTGATTGTCGCATGAACGGGAAGAAAAACATTTTTTTAATGCGGTAGGTGTTATCCATGTCAATAAATATCCGATTCTTTTTCAGTGTTGTTTAGCGAGCACATGCAATGTTTTGTTTGGACCGAACGACCAGCATGTATTTAACAAGGACCAATTATCTAAACTTGTTTCTCGTTTCGTGGTATATAATGAATACAAGGGTCCAGATGTGGAGCCCAGTGTGCGATAAATAAATATCCGATTATAAAAATCAGAGCTAGTGCCAAAGAATCTTCGTCGGGAAGTGATGACTTCTATGCATCAGAATATTTTATCTGGACATTTGGGAAACAAAAAGACAAGAAAAGAAAAAGAAAAAAGATTGTGTTTTACACATTATTTTAAAAAGAAAAACTAATTACTTTCATATTGGCTAGTATCAAACTAAATTTATTCATTTTCGGTCCTGACAATGGTGAGCTTTGTTCACCATTCTCATGGCTTAAAGAGAACAAATTTGGCTGTAAAAAGAGGAAATGTCTCCCACCCAAAAAAAAAAAAGAAGTAGCCTCCCTTTTATTGATGGGCTAGTACATTTGTAAATGGGAATGCACCAGTGCACATTGCCATGGCCAAATGGGACTGGAATATCAATTTAAGAAGGTGAAACAAAATTTCCCCCAGGTTATATGTAAATTGCAGTAAACATGCAATTTTAGTACTTGCTTGTATACGCATATCATCATTGGGATGATTGCACTTCGAGGTGAAAACAAAATTTCAAAATTACTTCCCTTTGACCTGTAATTTTGGTCCAAGCCGTCTTGGCATCAAAAACGTTTTTTTTTTGTCAACCTACAGTTGGCTGATAGTGATTTGTGTTCGTGAGGACACTGAACACCTTGGGCGGAGGGTAGTGTGACGAAATGGCCTTAGCTGTCATCTTTCGTTTTTATAAACGGCGCTCGGATCTTCTGAACGCCATTCTTGTAACATCGAGAAGCCGGTTTTATTTATGTTGCAATTGGCAACCTGTATTTCGCAGGCACGTATAACCCGACAATTTGTAGGTCAAATTGGCGTCTGTACATCGGAATGAAATTATCCGTATAAATCACTTTGACATGAAAGAACTCACCTCGCAACAAATTCATAGTACCACATCCTGCATAAATTAATCCATTTATATCCGAATCGGGAATTATCCTTTGCAAGAATAGCAATTTTAGGCCGTAAATATTCACGTTGTTTTTGGGGAAACATGTTTGCAGTTTAAAATTCGAACTCCGCGCGTGCGCATTTAGTCTTTCCTCCGTCCCAGTTTCTGAACGCTATTCTTGAAATTGTACCCACGAAGTATTGACCCATTTACAGCAAACTGGCTTATTAAATCAAATACCGTGAATTTGTTGCGTGGTGATGCTTAAAAATAAATAATGTTGCATATGTTTTGGGATTTGCATTCCTATTTGAATGTAAATGCTGTAAGATTTGCGTTTAGAAAACTGTGTTGAGCATGAGACTATATCACGTGATCCACACCCAACGTTGTGGATTTTCCCTACTATAAAAAGACACGCAGACGTCGATCAACGCTTTGAATGCTGGGTTACTCCTAGCTGCAACAACGCATCCAAAATGCTCACACAGCTCTCTAAATATTTAACAAAGGTGCATATACTGGATAGAAAAATTAGCAGTATGACTATTTTGTCATCTGGCTTCATTTATTCAGAAGCCTAAATGGATTTTAAGGGATTATTTCATAGGGCTAGAATGAAGTCTTGAAGAGCTCATTCTGACCCAATGTAAACAGTCAATACAGATGGCCGGTCACAATGACTTGTTAATTCAATAATCATTGTATATAAATAATGAAGAAAAGTTAAATGAATATTATTTTGGAATATTATTGAAAGGAAATATTTATACAAAATAGTCATACTAATTTATCCATTTAGAAATGTAATGAAGTGAAGAGTAATTGCCTTTATACTTATAACACAGAAATAGTGTGGGAATAATTTGCCTTAAGCCAAGAACCAGCCTCCATGTAAAGGTTTCTACTGGTTAATTCTAAGTGGGTTACTCCTACTTGGTCCAGTGAGAAACTAGTTCATATTATAAGGGAAGTCAAAAATCTAGGATTGAGGAAACAATATTTCCCATTACAAATTTTGTTAGGGTATTAACCCCCTGATTTACCATGTGTATTGGTTAGTTGATTTTTGGGTGATTCAGTACTGATAGCAGGTTTAGTTTTCCAGATGGCAGGTCACACAAGTGATCAGTACTGAATCATCAGACAAATGAGGCAAGTCAATCCTATTCAGGTGAAGGTTATGCATACATGAAGTTTAACCCCCTCTCGGGCTTGGACATACCTAATTAAGTAAAATTAGCTGTATATAATCAATGTACATACACAAATTAATTTATTGTTGAGAAGATAGTATATGGGACAAATAAGAGCTACACATAGAAAGAAAATAAAAGTTGATATATAATTTTATTACAGTCTCCTATCCTTTAGGGCAGCCATGCTGCTATTCATATCTCACTCTCAAGCTTCCCTGCTCTTTGTCTCCCCATTTTCACCTTCAATTTCCCAACGGTTTAGGATAGGTTACCCTAGGGACCACCTACCCGTTACAATATATACTTACTTGATGTAAAAACAAGTATGGCACTACTGCATTCTCTCAGCCATTATATGTTTTAAAACTGGAACTATTTTCAACTTGCATAAATTTTTGGATCTTGATGATAAAAAGAAGAAACAAGAGCACCGCCTAGTGGGACAACATACGCCCGTCAAAATTGGAACATGTACAGTTTCTCTGGGGTAAAGTTTGAAATTTTTGTTGACTCAACTATGTCCGCCCCACCTCCTCCAATCATTGTCCATTCCCCTGCCCTGTCTGGGGTAAAGGGTTTCAAATTGTATGCTTGTGTGCACACATTTCATATTGTTTTTGTGAAATTTTAGTATGCAGAATGGAAATGCAAACAATTTTTAGGTGAGGAAGATTCTCCTCGCCATGTACAATGGTAGCGTCCATTCATTGACAGGTTAACTTCATTGATAACGATTGACGATAGGTGATGCCAAGGAAAAGGACATTTTGAGGATCATAACAGCTATAAACGGTGAGGATTCTTGTCGTTTAAAAATAAAATGGAGTTATCTGCTCCTGTCACATGCACAACTACAATTGATGATCAACAAGGGTGCAAAGTTTGAACAATAAAGCATGTAAAATGTTGAAGGAGTTGGCGACAGAATGCTCTAATGTCTTAAGTACTAAAAGGGGTGACATAACTCTGGAAATACAAAACAGAGCTACCTGCTCTTGTCACATGCACAACGGCAATTGGCGATCAAAATGTGTGCAAAGTTTGAACAATAAAGCATGTAAAATGTTGATGGAGTAGGCGACACAATACTGTGATGTTTCAAGTATTAAAAGGGGGCATAACTCTGGAGATACAAAACAGAGTTACCTGTTCTTGTCACATGCACAACGGCAATTACTGATCAACATGTTTGTAAAGTTTGAACAATATAGCATGTAAACCTTTGGAGGAGTAGGCGACACAAAAATTGTTTATGGATAGATAGACGGACGGACGGACGGACGGACGGACACGGACGGACGGACGGACGGACGGACGGACAGACAGACAGACAGACAATGCCATAACATAATACATCCGTCAAAAAATGATGGGCGTATAAAAATGAAAACTGGGGTAAAATTTACTGCTAATCTGGTCTTATGTTTTTCACAAAATGAAAACTCTGTTGCATCTGTGGTTAAAGGCACAACTCTAATAAAGCAACCTACCTGAATATTCTCTGTAATTCTTGATGGAGTGACACTCTTTGGTATCACAGAGACACCTCTCTGTATTAAAAATCGTAAGGCTACCTGTAACAAAGAAAAAATCATTTTAGTTCCGAAGTCTAGCCTTTATTACTTTCCAAAGTGTGATTTACTCGGATTTCCAGGTTTGATTATAAACGATAACTTCACAAGTGAATTATGCAATCAACAATTGGGTCATGTATCCGTGCACGCAAACAAAGACGCTTTGCCGTGGGTGTAATGGGGACTTCATTGTTTTCTGTTTTTTTAACCCTTTACCTAACATGAAAAGCAGACGACACTTGCAAAAAAAATCTTGAATAACCATTATTTTCAATTTTTGTCTCAAAAACATAGGTTATGACCCCTCATTGGGACGAGAATAACTATTATTTTCATTTTTTGTCTCAAAAACATAGGTTATGACCCCTCATTGGAATGAGCTCGTTCCAACGAGGGGTCATAACCTATGTTTTAGAGACAAAAAAGGAAAAAATAATGAAAATTAATTGGCGATTTTTAAAAATAGCGCTGGCCAGTTTGGGCCGTTACGTTAGGTAAAGGGTTAAATAATATAATTATCGTTACTATTGAAAAGTAATAAACAGAGTAAACGCTTGACTAGACTGGTTACGTGAAATAATTCATTCGAGGCGAGAGACTGTATTGTATTCGCGCACTCATGTTTGTACAACGTCCCTCACCTCTCATGAATCATTTCATGTAACCAGTCCGGTCAAGCGATTACACTCTATATAATCCATTATACATTCATTCATAAATACTGTTGTACATCACAGTGAGGTACATTTTTCACTTGAGAACTATTTACAACTCCATAAGAAAAAAGAGGTGGCTGAATCTCAAAATGAAAGAGTGTTGGGCGGAAAAATATGAGAGCATTCTGACTGTTGGATCTGAAGAAGATAAATTTTAAAGAAATGTTTTCATATTGCACTAAGTTAACCCAAATATTAACCTACAGATCCGATTTGGACAAACTTGAATCTGACCCCCATGGAGATGTTGTGTACCAAATATGAAAGCATTCCCGACTAGTGGATCTGAAGAAGAAGATTTTTGAAGAAATTCCCTCATATTGTACTAAGTTAAATTTCAGGTTCCCATGTGGAGCCCAATTATTAACCCAGGTACTCGAATCGAACAAACTTGAATCTGACCCCCAGAGGTGTTGTATACCAAGTATGAAAGCACTGAACTGGTGGATCTGAAGAAGATGATTTTTAAAGACATTTCTTCATATCGTTCTAAGAAACAAGAGGCCTGAAGCACTCATCTTGAACAGAACACAATATAAACAGAGTCCAAGAATGAGTCTACATTAAGCAATCCATAGGATACACTGTCAATCCTTGAGCCCCACAGGAGGGACAAAAATAATCTGGGCATTATGCCTTTTCTTCAGTTGATCAAAATGTAAAATGTGGAGCTCCCCTATGAAGCCCCTTGATACAACCTATGTGGTTTAATCTTAGTTACACACCTCTAGTGCTCTAGAGGGTACTGAATACAAATTTTTGAATTCTTCAGCAACATGGCCAATTCCGGCTCCCATAGGAAGCCCAAATATTAACCCAGGCTCTCGATTTGAACACAGCTGAATCTGACTTCCCTAGAGATGTTGTGTACCAAATATGAAGGCATTCTGACAGTTGGATCTGAAGAAGAGAAATTTTAAAGAAATTTCTTCATATTGCACTAAGTTAAAGTTTGGGCTACCATAGCGACCCCAAATATTAACCTACGGATCCGATTTGAACAAACTTGAATCTGACCCCCCTAGACTTTTGTATACCAAATATGAAAGCATTATGACTCGTGGATCTGAAGAAGAAGATTTTTGAAGAAATTCCATCATATTGTATTAAGTTAAATTTCAGGTTCCCATATGGAGCCCAAATATTAACCCAGGTACTCGATTTGAACAAACTTGAATCTGACCCCCCTAGAGATGTTGTATACCAAATATGAAAGCATTCTGACTCGTGGATCTGAAGAAGAAGATTTTTAAAGAAATTTCCTCGTATCGCACTAAGTAAAAATTTGGGCTACTATAGTGAGCCCAAATATATACCTAGGGATCTGATTTGAACAAACTTGAATCTGCCACCCCTTGAGATGTTGCATACCAAATATGAAAGCATTCTGATTGGTGGATCTGAAGAAAAAGATTTTTTAAAATTAGGCACTTAACCACAATTGTCCACGTGGGGACCAATGACGCCATGTACTGAGGCATACTGCATGTCGATGGTGCGCATAACCGATGACGCCATGTACTGAGGCATACTGCATGTCGATGGTGCGCATGTCTTAAACCAATCTAACCCTGCCTGTGCTGCAGTGTAGAGTTACGATGTTGGGGAGCTGGCAGCTGCTTGTCGTTGCTCGTTGGTTCTCTCCGGGTGCTGCAGCATCCTCCACCCGTAAAACTGTCACGGTCATGAGTAGCTATTGTGCAGAAATATGTGACCTTAAACCCCAATAAATATGTGACTAGCCACATAAAGTTGAACTAACAAATGGTGTTTGTGTCTAAAAAAGTGGGTTATGCGGCTAAAATGTTTTTTTATGTGGCTAAAATGGTTTATGTGGCTAAAAAGTGGGTACTGAACTTTCAGGGATTTTTCAGTAAGCTGAAAGGGTTAGGGTCTGCTGCCACCCAGAAATTAGACTTAAACTAGAGGTCTGACTGTCCCAGATGGGCCTGTCCATACCCCCGCTGCCATGATTATTCTAAGATGAAAAGTGGCACAACTCTGATAAAAAAGTCCAATCAAAACTATAATCATCAGTGCACAGGTTTCCATGATAGTAAACATTCTTATCAAGTTTCAAAGGAATCAACCCATAAACATCCGAGAAAATCTCCAGACAAAATTCAGGTATTCTAAGAAGAAAAGGGGAATAACTCTGGCATGAAAAGTCCAATTGAAACTATAATCGCAGGTGCACAGGTTCCCGCCGTGGTGAACAACCTTACCAAGTGTCAACAAAATCGAATAATAAACGTCTGAGAAAATCTTCGAACAAAATTCTAGGCAATTCAGGTATTCTAAGACAAAAAAGTGCATAACTTGGGCCAAAAAAGTCCAATCAAAACTATAATCACAGGTGCACAGGATCCTAAGGTAGTAAACATCCATACCAAGTTTCGTTGCAGAGGGTATAAAAAGAGTTTTTAGTGGTTGTCCTTGCATTTTAAATTCCTCAAATATTTTAGCCACATAAACCCTGATTTCAGAAGAATCAGTCCGTCCATCTGTCCATCTGACTGTCAGTCCACCAGTCCATAGACATAATTTTGTCCAGAGATTTTCTCAAACGTTTATGGACCAATCTGCTCGAAACGTGGTGTGAATGTTCACCACCATGGGAAACTCTGCAGCTGCAAATATTGTTTGGGCCGGATTATTTTTGCCAGACTTATGCAACTTTTGATTTGAAAAAACAGGCCTAGAATTTTATTTGGAAATTTTCTCAGACGTTTATGGATCGATTCCTTTGAAACATGTTATGGACATTTACTACCATGGGAACCTGTGCACCTGCAATTATAGTTTCGATTAGACCTTTGTTGCCAGAATTATGTCACTTTTCGTCTTAGAATGCCTGGAATTTTGTCCGGAGATTTTCTCAGCGGTTTATGGGTTGATTCCTTTAAAACTTGGTATGGATGTTCACTACCATGGGAAACTGTGCACCTGTGATTACAGTTTCGATAAGACTTTCTTTCCCAGAGTTATGCCCCTTTTCATCTTAAAATGCCTGAATTTTCTCCGGAGATTTTCTCAGAAGTTTATGGGTCGCTTCCTTGGATGGATATTCACTACCATGGGAACTTATGCATCTGTGATTATAGATTCGATCAGATTTTTTTTTACCAGTGTTGGGCCCCCATTTGTCTTAGAATAAACATGGCAGTGTGGGGTGGGGGGGATGGTAATGGGTATGCCCATCTGGGACAGTAACACCTCTAGTTGAATTTCTCAGTGACGCCTTCCCAAGAATTGATGTCAGAAGCTAGGATCAACTTTGAAAAAAGTAATTTGTTTTGCACTCATCCTATATACAGTACATGGAGAGTGTATTATCATTAAATCACCCACAGAGTGGCAATTCCACCCAAGCAAAATTTGCAAATTTGCTGCAAAGCATAACCATCACAAGCAAAGTTCCAGCCCGGTTTAACCCGGAGGTTCATTGGCTGAAACATTGCTTGTGTTTTTTGTCCATATGTTCAGAATTTGAAAGTGATACTTTGGGTGATAACTCCACTCCATGGGTGATTTAGTTACAATCCACTCTCCACATACTGTATATGGTGACTGGTAGCACAGATAGAATGTAAGTAATTTGTCTATATCGTATGTGAATTCATTCATTGTCTCGCGATAAAATATGTTACAAGTAGAGAATATGGTTAATCGTCAGTCTTTTGGAAGTCACCTAAGGAAATCTACTGTTATGGGTTGGAGCTGTCTATATCTATGTGACACAAGAGATGTGAATATACTTAAAAATTTACCTACTCTATTTGAATGAAAAATCACAGTAAAAAATTACAAATCATCCGCGTACAAGCCAGAAAATAAGCAAACTGTCATCTGTAAAATGAGTTCCCCAGAGGGTGAATTTAGTGTTGCTACCCTGCACAGCAGGGTAGCATCACTAAATTTACCCTCTGTGAACATCAATCTGAATCAGGGTCTCAAAACTAAACAGAAAGAAGTACCCAGAGGATAAATTGGACCACTGTATAGGACAGCATCATCAAATTCACCCTCTGGGAACCTCACTCTCCAAATGTCAGACTGCTTATTTTCAGGCCTGTCCGCGTAAATAGTACCTGAGCGCAAGCCCTGATAGTGGCTTCTAGCACCAAGCCAGAAAATAAGCTGACTGTTGGCTGCAAAATGAGGTCCCTAGAGGGTGAATTTAGTGATGCTACCCTGCATAGCAGGGTAGCATCACTAAATTTACCCTCTGCGAACATCAATCTGAATCAGGGTCTCAAAACTAAACAGAAAGAAGTACCCAGAGGATAAATTGGACCACTGTATAGGACAGCATCATCAAATTCACCCTCTGGGAACCTATTCTGCAAATGTCAGACTGCTTATTTTCAGGCCTGTCCATGTAAATAAGTACCTGAGCAGAACTTTTATTTTTTCTGGATGCTATTTTCTGAAGCAAAGGTTCCATTATCATAGCTGTAGGCTCCTGGCTGAAAATAGAACAACATTTGTTACAGAGGCAGTGCAGAGGAAGCTCGATGAAAGTGGAGGGGCACAACTTTTCAAGGCTACCACAGTTTGGACCATTGGGAGAAAAGTTACAATGGTATATCAGTAGATGTACAGTGACAAACTATAGTCTCTCATTTAGATAAGCATGCCGCGGTGTGGTCACTGTCCTGTCCATTTTTTCTACTTCAATCATCTTCCAACCCAAAGGCTATCCATCAGGTTGGAAGATGGGTGAAGTATAAGAAACAGATCGAAGGTGGGATTCTTTTGTCAAAGGCTGCATGAATTTGCAAATAATATATTACAGGAATTCCTGTAAGTTGACACGTTTGTGTGCATCCATTTTAACTCATTGTGCAACCACACAACATGTCTGTGGAAAAAAGTGGAGGGCATGTGTCCCCTGAGCTATCCTGGTTCCACCGCCTCTGATTTGTTACTCATTTCTATTGGAGAAATTTAAGATTTTGACAGGCATAAGTATGTGAGTGGGTGGGGAGGGGGAGAATAATTTTCAGAACCCCCCCCCCCCCCCCTCCCCAGCAACATTCCACCTTGTGCTCAGTTAACAGTGTGTATCCCACAGAGGTGAACATCCAGAGTCTCACCTGGGGAAAAAAGTTAATTTTTCCGGCCAACTGGAACATGCTGAGCACTTTTTGATGGCTCAAGGAGCCAGAATGTGAAGGAATAACTATAACAAAATTACCCATGAAATGTCATTGAGAAAGTACATAAATCAGTTTTTGGGATTTCTGGCAGGAATATGTATATGGTTCATTTCTCCTAAAACATTACTTGGCAAATCCCCGACCCCTCCCCTGCTCCCCCCCCACCCCCCCCCCCCCCTCCCTCCACTCACTGCAATGCTGGATTTAGTAAGCTTCTATCAGTGCCTAAATAAAAATCCATATTTTAAGTTTTCGGTTAAATAATTTTGCTCATTTCTGATAGACCTGCACAAAAAAGATGTGTATGGGCATTAAAAAGAATATTTATTACATGCATAAAAACAATAACCATCACTCCCCACACACACAAAAAAGAAAATACACCCATTTCTATAGTCATAGATACTTGGCAGAAGCCGAGAAGACAAAAAAGCCTACCTGCCGACACATTTATTTATTACAAGCCTGTTCTATGAAATCCCTATCTACAGCAACATTCAACCATGCAGAAAATGAAAATCCATTCTGCACACATGTGCCGAATGGAAATCGTTGATGGACTATTTTTAGACAATCACATCCTCTGTCAAAACTTTACATAACTTGCCTACTTGGAATTTCCATTTGAACTACAGTCACGGAAGCCGAGCAGCTTAAATGAAGCGACTGCATTCTAATAAGCTATCACAAAGACAATCAACTAAATAAAAACATCTTTGTGTGTAGAATTACTTCTAAAGGTTAGAAGGGAGAGTTCAAACCAATAATTATTAGTTGTATAATGACAACAAATTGAATAGAACTAGCTCAAATATGTATGTACTACAGTTAAAGCTAGAAGTCCTGTCACGAACTGTGCACTTATCTAGCCTTAATTGCATGTAGGAATTGCGTGCAGTTTTCATACCGAATGGCATCCAAAGCACGACAGGTTCTCCTGGTTACTCATAGCAAACATGGGCAATGTTTCTGCCAATGGACCTCTGGGTTACCCGGAGGTCCATTGGCTGAAACATTGCTTGTGCACAGGCCATATGTACAGAATTTGATAGCCTTAGTATGGTCATAACGCATAGATTTACGAGCAGATCGAAGTGCTATTTGTGCACATTTGATGACAGGACTTCTAGTTTTAACTGTACAATAGTACAAACATACCTACACCACATGTTTGACCTATTTATAAATCTCCCCCAAATCTCACATGTGTTTGTAAATATTAGCAAACGATTGATCACCCCAAACTGAACCGATTGCAAAATAACTATTATATATATATTGTCCTAATAATTGTTTTTATAGACTGGAAGTAGGGCCCTGCGATTGCTCAAATTTTGAGTCTAAGCTCGAGTTGGAATGCAAAATCGACTCAACTCATCTCCAATTCGCAGATGTCCTTTTTCTCAAGTTGATTCGGACCCGATAAATGGCAGAGTTTTCATTGTGAGTTCTTTCTTTAAACGATGCAATAATCCAGTTTGTCCACAAAAGAAACAGGAAAATATGTTACAAATCCTATTCGTATCACTGTTAAATGATACCAACACGATTTACTGATGACTCATCGCAGCCTTAGTAAAGTCGGCATTATACATAAGTCGTAATGGGATTCATCACCTGAAGATAAGGCTTTGCTCTCAAGGTGAAATGCCCAATGGATGGTAGATAACTTTACTGTGTAGAATGAAGTACACTCCGAGCACTCGAGTCCATATACTTCCATTTAATGGAAGTATAGACTTGAGAGCTCGGAGTGCACTTGGTGTTTTGACTGCATGAACAACCCAATATGCCTTGCCAAATTTGGAAAACGTGTTAAAACTTGTCAAAATTGTTACTTGGAATGCAAGAAAGGTCAGTAGCTTGTACCAAAATATGTATACATGGAATAGTTAGCCGACTGAAAGTCGCATTTACGCGATGAAAGAACATTAAATCCCTCTCTGTTGAAAAGAAATCAGGCCATTGATTTTATAAGAATCGACTCGAAAAATTACTCGACTCACGAGTTTTAAACTAGAATCGAATCAAGAATTGACTCGAACTAAAACATCCGACTCACAGGGCCCTAACTGGAAAGCATGTAATAAACACAGAATGACACGCATGTGTGAATGGATTAATCGATATGGCACTTGTGTCATCATGGAAGAATAAAACTCGAGGCCTTTGGCCTCTCATTCTATCCTTCCGTGCTGGCACTCATGCCATATTGGTTAACCCATTCACACGCACGTCGTTTTGGGTATGTCATCCCAGAAGGATAAAACTCGAGGTCTGCGGCCTCTCATTTTATCCTTTTGCGCTGGCACTCATGCCATACTGATTAACCCATTCACATGCACTTGTCATTCTGTGTATGTCCCGGTTGAGAAACCTAGGTGGAACAGACATATTTTACCCACAAACGTATAACACAATATCACATGCTGTAAACTTCAATATTATGGATATGGTAATGGTGCATCTCAGCATTTTTCTTATCAATGCCTTAACCCTTCACCTAACAAAACGGTGGCATCTACTTACGTAATTTACAAATTAAGCAGTTGAAAAAATTTATTTTTCAAACAAGGGCATTGCGAGGAGTGGCTAAATACACCAATTAGCCATTTTGAATTGTACCATCTTTGGCTGAGATCAAATGGTCCAAACTGGAGTTTAACCCTTTACCCAACGTAGAGAATATCAAAATTTATTATTTTAATTACTATTTTTAAAAACATTTCAAAAAAATTTCAACAAAACCATATCATGTGACCCCTCATTGGAACGAGCTCGTTCCAATGAGGGGTCACATGATATAGTTTTGTTGAAATATTCTGAAGAATTAATTTTTTTCAACTGCTCAATTTACAAATTACGCGGGCGGATGTGGGCGATTCGTTAGGTAAAGGGTTAATGATCCAATGTTAATAGACGGTGAAATTCCAAGTCAAAAACAGGGCCGTAGGCCTGTAACTCAAGTAAAAATGCTTGGACAGAACCATATTTGAACTTGGCCTGTATCAATAGCTCGGTAATTCACATACCATCTTTGATTGAGATCAAATAATCCAAACTGGAATTATCTGTCGGAAACCAAAAATGTTAATAGACGGCCAAATTCTAAGTCGAAAAAGTGCCTTAACTCACTGTAAAAATAATTGGACAGAACAGATATTCGAACTTGGCCTGTATCACTAGCTGGGTAATACACAAACTAGCGTTGGTTGGGATCAAAGAATCCAAATAGGAGTTATCGGTTGGAAACCAAAAATGTTAATAGACGGTTGAATTCTTTGTCAAAAAAGGCGAATAAAAATTTCAAGGAAACCATATCATGTGACCCCTCACTGTAACAAGCTCATTGATCTTGTTCCAATGAGGGTTCACATGATATGGTTTCCTTGAAATGTTTTGAAAAATTAAAAAAAACAACAATTATCTCCTTGCATTCTGGTAGTGTAACAAATTTTTCATCACTGACTAGCTATTGCCCATGCGGCAAGAAAAATTTAACAAATAAAATCTTGTTTGACAGAGCTCAATTGCAATGAGCTCTGTCAAACAAGATTTAATTTTTTTAAATTCTCAGTTGTATTGTGGGAAAAATTTACTGCTGAAAACTATTTTGACATCAGAGTGCAGAGAGTTAAAACTAGAAGAGTGATTCTCTAGAATCACAGGCTTTTCCTGGCATACAAAAACATTAAGCCCTTTGAAGGAATTGTACAAATATAGGTGTGCATACCAATGTTGTCCTGGATGAAGGGTTCACACAACATTAAATGAAACTTCCATCCAATGCATGCATAAAATCACTTGAAATCCTTCAAAACTCATTTTAATGCAGAAAAATAATTATGCCGACCCTGAAAGTTTTATTAGTAAAAGTCACTCATTTAGTTCATTCTAAGCATAAATTTCCATCGGACATCAACTGCGAATTTGAAACTGATTCTGGGAGTTCAAGGTTTCAAAATTACCTGTAGAAATAAAATATATCAGACAATATAAATGTGGAACAAGAGGCAAGGTCCAGTTCAGCAAAGAAAACTGCATTCGATAAATACATGAAATTTTACAATGCATCACCATTGGTGTTGACAGGTCATGAGTTACTGGATGTTTACTGGCCAGGTATGTCATCATGTGAGGCGAATACGGCCAAGTCTAATATTGATCGCACTGAGTCTTACATGACACCATTCCTGGCAAGTAAATATCCTAACTCAGAATTTGGAAGTTGTCTATCAGTTAGCTATAATCCAATTACACCTGAATGCAAATTAAAGTCAATTTTCTAGAGAAGTTAAAAAATTTATAGTAATTTATATATTTTTTATACTTACCAATGACCCAGACATAGCTGGTGCTAACTCTTAAAAATCTAGGGCCAAACACAAATTTTGCCCCCCAATCCCCAAAATTTGCATCCAAAACCAAAAGAAATCATGTCCTGAAGGACCTCTATACCTTGCCCCTACTGCGCATGCGCAGTGTCAAGGAGGTTCCGAAATTGGCGCCAATTATCATTCTTACAAGCAGTGCCTGGTCAGCGCTATGTACTCAGCGGGGAGGTATGAGTTCCCAACTCCTGGGAGGGCCATCCCCATCTGGGTCATTGGTAAGTATAAAAAATATATAAATTACTATAAATTTTTTAACATTTTTATACTGTACCAATGACCCAGACATAGCTGAATAGTAAAAAGGCTGGAGGGCCTAGGACATAGAGGAAAATCCAATAAGCTCAACTATATAATATAGAGTCAACCCCTCAAGGAGAAAAGGAGTATTAGGCTTTACATGTATCTTTCTTATTTTATGTTAAATTAGAAAGATACAATACCCTTCATAATTGAGCACAATAACATTCATGTTCTCTATTAACATCCAGTATAACCCTTTATACTAACTATTTTTAAAGTAAGCCAATAAATAAAGTTAGTCCAGAGAATTGAGACTCTTTATATTCTTTAAAAGTGTCTGAGGATTGTATATTAACGCCCGTTTGACACTTGACATATACAAATGCTTCACACCGAGCTACACTTTAAAAATATGACATGAATGAATTTTTAACATTAATATTACACTTTAAAACCATCCCGGAAACGACTCAGAAATACTGACTTCGGAGGAGGCATTCCCTTGCTTTTCACTATAAAGCAGGTGACCTAAGGGAACACCCCCCCCCCCCCCCCTTCCCCTTGCCCTGGGTCAAATAGCCCAGAGCGAAGAGGGCAGCCAGACGGAGTCACTGCCGCAACAGAAAGCCTGCATAACTATAGTTGCAACTGTTTAGTGGACGACATTCTGAGCAACAGATAACGGACCTAAACAATGCAGGTCTCCAGAAATGGACTCAATATTTCTGAGATAAAAATTCATGAATGTGGATGGCTGAGACCAATAAGCAGCCTTCATTAAATCTGTAATAGCAATACTATTTGCGTAAGCCCAAGATGTAGAAAGAGCTCTTACTTCATGAGCCGAAATCTTAAGCACAGACTGCTGAGAAGAAGATAAATTTTCATAAGCAGTACGGATAGTTAATTGAATCCATCTAGCAATAGAATGGACTGAAATGTCCTTTCTATTAGGCATCAGAGACAGAAAGAAACGTTTTCGTCCCTTTCTGATAAACTGAGATCTCTGTTTATAAATACGTAACGCTCTAACAGGACAGAGTAAAGGCCTACGCCCGTCTGAAGATGGAGGGCCTTAATAACAATAGGTTCCGGATATTTATTAGGAGCCTGATTCTTAGCTAAAAATCCCACATTAGTAGTGAAGGTGATAGTGTTCCCGACACTACGATAGTGAGAATCATCCACCGACAGTGCATGAAGCTCACTGACTGTTCTAGCAGAAGAGAAAGCTAAGAGAAAAGCTGTCTTATAAGACAAGAATTTGAAATCTACTGTCCCAAGAGGTTCAAATGGCTTTTCCTTCAGTTTAAGAAGAACCCAAGCTAAATTCCACTTAGGAATTAACCTAAGAGTTCTGGGTCTATTTATCGAGAAGTTTCTAACTAACTTAGATAAAGAGACATTAGATCCAATTTGTAAACTATCATGATGTGCATAGGTATCAGATAACATAGACCTATAACCCTTAATAGTAACAGGCTGCAGTTTGATTTCGTCAAACAAGTATACTAGAAAGTTTGCAATGTCTGGTATGGAGGGATCGAAAATATCAACAGAATGATCCCTACACCAACGACGAAAAACCTTCCACTTAGCCGCATAGTTTAGCGAAGAGGAGGTCCTCCTACAGTTAGAAATCGCGTCCACTGCTCGTCCTGTAAAGTGCTTGCCATGCAAGAAGGACCGCACAACGGAAAAACGTGAAGGTTGAGACCTTGCGGGTTGTGATGAAGTTGACGCGGTTTCCCCTGCGAAAGAAGATCCTCCCGTGGAGGAAGCTTTCGCGGTAGGTCCCACAACAGACACCTGAGTAGATTTATCCATGGTCTCTGTGGAGACAGAGATGCTACCAACAGAATCTTGCATTGAGATTGTTTTATTTTTAGCAATACCTGCTGAATCAACGGCGTTGGAGGATACGCATATCCTATCATTCCGTCCCAAGGGATCGACAGAGCGTCTACTGCAAATGCTCTTGGATCCGGACACGGAGACACATACATCTGCAACTGATTGTTGAGATGTGTCGCAAATAAGTCTATCATTGGCCACTCCCATTGGTAGCAAATCTGATTGAATACTTGTTTGTTGAGAGTCCACTCCGACGGCGACAAGCGACCCTTTCGTGAAAGGGAGTCTGCTAGTACATTCAGACGACCCGGTATATGATGGACCGAAAGTAGAACTTGATGTTCTAGAGCAAACAGAAGGATTCTTTCCGTTAGATTGAACAACGGAACTGAAAGAGTGCCTCCCTGGTTCCATATATACGCCACTACTGTCGTATTGTCGGACAGGATTTGGACATGAGCATTGTGAATAATGTCCATCCAATGACGTAACGCAAGCCAAATTGACATCATTTCCTTGATGTTTATGTGCTTGCCCAGGAATTGCGGATCCCAAAGACCCTGGCATCTCGAATCTGTTGGGATCAATGATGCACCCCAACCTGTTTGACTGGCATCCGTCATAATCGTAAAACTCGGATCCGGCAACTGCAGCGGAACTCCCTGAGTTAACCACTGAATGTTTGCCCAGTGAATCTCTCGTTTCACTTGATCTGACAAGAGAACGTCTATGTCGAGCGAATGAATTTTCACACTCCAATTCTGAGTCAAAAAAATTTGGAGAGGACGAGTGCGTAACCGCCCCATCGGAATGAGGTCCGCAGCGGCTCCGCACAGACCTATCAGTCTCATGAACTCCCTCGCTGTGATTTTGTCTGTGTGAAGACAATAGCGATCGTAACAACTGACTAATTTCGCTCTGGTTAACGGCAGACGAACGAGATTGTTGTGCGTCTCGAAGCTCATTCCCAGATGTGTGAATGACTTGGACGGCACCAGATCCGACTTCTCTTCGTTTATTATAAAAACCGAGATGTTGGAGCAATAGAAGCAGATTCTGCACATCGTTCTGAAGCGTTAACTCGTTGCCGTACCTCTGAAGAATGTCGTCCAGGTAGGCCGACGTTACCGCAGACGAATGAGCTCGGAAATACATCAATACATCATTACCGAGTTCATTACCCGAGTGAAAGCCCAGGGTGCTAGGTTCAATCCGAAGCACATCGCCCGAAATTGATACACCACTCCTAGGACTGCGAAGCGTAGATACTTTCTGAATGTCGGATGTACCATGACGTGAAAGTACGCATCTTTGAGATCTATGCTTGTTGCATAATCGTTCACTCGAATACTCGCTCTGACCGATCGAATCGTCTCCATATAAAACTTCGGAGCGACGATCAGCTTGTCTATCCAGCTCAAATCTATGACTGGACGGAACGAGCCGTCTGGTTTCGGAACCAGAAACAGATGGCTGTAGAATCCCGGTGTTTCCTGGTTTTCTACGAACTCTACCGCGTTCTTCATTAAAAGAGACTGCACCTCTGATAACAGAGCGTCTCTTTTCTGCGGATTTGACGGAAGTTGAGTCCATTTTGGACTTCGAGTTAATGGAGGCTTTCGTTTGAAGGATATTTTTAGACCTTCCGAAATCACCCCTCTCACCCAAGGGTCATCCGTAATCGACGCCCACTCTTGTGAAAAACTCGACAACCTTCCGCCAACCGGCACGCGATAGAGGTTGAAGCCATCACCTCCTGGACCTGGAGGCCTGCGGGAGGAGAAACCATGTCCTCCACGACCCGCACCTCATCCTGTCGATCTCGGGGCGTCCGACCGGTTGTCCCGGCCCGAAGGACGTCCCGCACATGAGTCGCTGCCTTGACGGTCTCTTGAATAAGACCAAGAGGACGCACCGGAACCTCTATAGGAACCTCTCTTGGGCGCATTAGACCCAGAAGTGCCTGTCTTACTCTTATCTGCTGTGTCCGACTTCTTAGAAGCGGATTTAAACAGCAGAGAATCCGAAGCTTTCTTAGTAATGTTATCGTAAATTGCAGAAAGCTTGCCGTCGAAGAGAAGTTCTCCGGAGACCGAAGCGACTCTGAGAGAGTTCTTCACCTTACTATCCACAAGTGTGGATGTAGCTAGGGCTGCGTCACGTCTAACCAACTCTAGGTTTGCCACTGAAAGGGCGGCGTTACACGTGGAATAAGCTACTGCCCTTGAAAGAAGTCTTAAAGAGGATTGTATATCCTGGAATTCTTTCCCTTGAAGACGCAGTGATAACGCCTTTGTAAGGTGGTCTGCGTAAGATAAAGCGTCTAAACTGGCTCTGTTAGACGGAACAGTCGTCTCCAACACCGCGGTTGGAATAGACGTAGACGACGGTAATGATAATTCTAAGTCTTCCGCTTCGTCGTCCATACGCAGAGGAACTCTCGGGATACCCTGTCCTGCCGTATCGAATTTATTCCTTGCATTAATGAAAGGCAGGTTAAGAGCATTGGCGGACAAGAAACCCGCTTTTCCTGTTTTGGAAGCAAGCTTGAATATAGCGTCGTTCAATAATTCAAATGTTCTTGTGACATTATTGGACTGAGATGGAAACTCGGGAGCGATGTCCCTGAACCGCTCGAAGAAATCAGTGTCCAATGACGCTATAATTCTCTTGTCCGGTACAACCTGAGGAAGAAAGTGCCGGATGAAGTACACGGCAGCTTTATGTTGTTCCGAAAGGGATAGCTCCAAGTCATCCGTATCCCTTTCACCATCTGGTCGGACCTCACGATGCTCCCGGTCGTCCGCACCCGATGCTTCGGCGGAGTGTACCGACCCAGTGCCGTCGGATAATTCCCGATCCGACACCGTTTCTGTCGGTTGCTGGGATGCTGCGATAAGTTGTGCTATTTGAGCAAGCATGTCCGACATCAAGGCCTGCGGAGGCGCAGTCTTTCGCTGCTTCGCCGAGGGCAGCTCCGCCGAGGGCAGCTCCGCATCTAGTGACTCCCGCATACTCTTCCTATGCGAACGTCCGGAGTCAACCGGCCTCGTGTCCCTGGCTACCGGATGGCGTGACCTGGTCGCCGAAGAATCCCTGATCGGCGAAGCTGGTAGAATATCGGCGGTCACGTAGCCAAGGTGCGGTCGTGTGCGCTGGTGAGAGGAAGAAGCCTGAGCAGTCTCAGCGGACTGCCTATACAACGGAGCGTCCCGAGCGACGGACGTGTGCTCCGCTTGCGACACATTTTGTACCATAACATCTGGTCCTAGATGTTGTTGTACGAGAGAGGGGCCTCTCTCGCTCGCGGCCCGGCTGGACCTGGACGAGCTAGGAACCGGACACGAAGGCTTCCTACGATCTCTCCTACTATCCGCCGTCACTGGGTGTGCACCTTGAATGTTTATAGTGCTCGCATCACCCAACATTTCCTCCTGGACCGCATCGGACGAACCCGGGTGCCGAACCATTCGGTGAATGGATGCTACACCGAGAGAGCTAGCGGACGACAACTGTCGTATCTCCATGAGCACTTTTGCCGCTAGCTCTGCATTCATTTGTGACGACGGAAGCGCACTTGCGGAAGATAACATGGAAACATCATCCTGTTCTTGTTCCTCTGAAATAGAAACTGATAGAGTAGAGTGACCCTGCGGAGAAAGAGCCGGCATAGCCCTTTCTCCACTAACAACATACCGTGACACACGTTTCCAATGTTTGTCATCCCAATATTGACATATTGAACAGGAGTTAGTGCGAGTACACTGACTACAATTAATACAATGATCATGAAAGTCAGAGGAAGATTTCTTCCTATTACAATTTGAACAATATCCTTTCATTGTGAAAAGTCAACAACAAGTCCTAGTACTCGCACAAACCCCTAAACACAAAGATACATAATAACATGATCCATTAATATTGAAAAAACAATTGAAAATCAAAATAATTTTTGAAAAATATTTTTTCAGCGAAGCCCAAGTTTCTGAAAAGTAACGTTGAGCCCCAATGGATCCCAAGGCTAAGTGTGGTCAAAAATTTTAAAATTATATTAAATAATTAATGCAACACTTACGGATAATAATAATGTATCTTATAGTGAGATAAACTACTCCAAAGGCAAACAGCCCCCCTCAAAAGAGACTGTTGCCAATGTAAACAAACAGTGTAAAAACACCAGAAAACATGACTCCAGGCACTGACAATACTGGCCCGAAATCACACCAGAAAACATGACTCCAGGCACTGACAATACTGGCCCGAAATCAGTCATCAAAATTACACACTATCTGATGCAAAACAGAGACTCCCAGGGGAGAATCTGCAGAACATCAGATGGTAGATGCAGAACACAACGTTTATACACCCATGGGTGAAAACGTAAACATGGGGAAAATAACAGAATTCATTCTGTAACCAAGCTAATTCTCCCAAGAGAATTTAGAAATGATCTTTCTCAAAAATATGCCAAAAGCATGGGAGAATAGCAAGGGGGGACTTAGAAGACCAGGGGAGAGGAAACACTGAATAAGCAGTGCAACTTTATAGCAAGAATGACAACAACAGGCCCATGCCTCGAAAATAGGCAACTTAACATAATTTCATTAAAAAATTTTAAGTTACAGCCCTGATTATTTTCTGTCACTCCTTTTTCCCCTCCTCCTTCTATATCCTCCTTAGAATCACCATTTCTCCAATAATTATGTGTCTGGCATCCTTTAAACTGAGATTTACAAGCACAAAGATCAGTGAGATGTTGACTGATGAAGGGCCAAACAGAGAATGATAATTGGCGCCAATTTCGGAACGTCCTTGACACTGCGCATGTGCAGTAGTGGCAAAGTATGGAGGTCCTTCAGGACATGATTTCTTTTGGTTTTGGATGCAAATTTTGGGGATTGGGGGGCAAAATTTGTGTTTGGCCCTAGATTTTTAAGAGTTAGCACCAGCTATGTCTGGGTCATTGGTACAGTATAAAAATATTGGTATGAAGGTCCCCCAAACAATCCAAACAAAACTTATGACAAACTCACACTCATTTACAACTACCTGAGGTCCCTGTGCTGTTCACTAATATTCTATTTGGAGAGGCAGTGGCTCAGTAGGTAGAGGTGCAGGCTGCGAGCCGAGAAGTCCTCGGTTTGAATCCCACCTGCAACAACCACATTGTGTCCTTGGACAAGACACTTCACCCACGTGGGGGCATGGTGGCATAGTGTACTAAGGCATACTGCATGTCGGTGGTGCACATGTCTTCAACCAATGCTAATCCTGCTTGTGTGGTGTTAGTACATTGCTTGGTGGTTCTCTTCAGGTGCTCGTGCTTCCTCCACACGTAAAACTGCCCAACACGAAGTGACCATGACTGTCGAAAGTGTTGTTAAATCCCAATAAATAAATAAATTATTCCACTAGCTCTTTGGGCCCCAGATTTACTGTGGTTGGAGGTTTTAGCACTGAGGTGAGGATCAAGCGCGAGCGGGAGCCAGCACATGTCCCTTTCTGGTAAAATTATCTCAGGTGACAAATTTCAACTCAATATCTTTAAATGTAGCCTGAATTTGTATGAAAGGTTGATTAATTGCAGGGTTAAAATAACTATGTACCCGCTATCTAAAATTTTACCGCAAAGTTAGTCGTAATAAAAAATACAGTGGAGCCCACTTAATTGGATATCTCTTAACTGAATAACCCTGTTAATTGAATATAATTTTCCAACACAAAACCATTTACCATACCTTCAGTACAAAACTGACCTGTTAATTGAATATAGGTTATAGAGTAAACTCCTGTTAATTGAATAAAAAATCTTGTAACCTGTCGAGAAATTACCCTGACACTTCCCAGGTTTCCTTTGTTTATAGACTTATTTGGCCTCAGTACATCCAATACAGGCATTTAATCTATTATATCTTGTTTGACAGAGCTCATGGAGCTCTGTCAAACAAGATATAATAGAATAAATGTTAAGTTTATCTCTAGAACACAGGAAAGTGACTCATTTCCTGTTTATTGACTATTCCTGTTAATTGAATAATTTTTACTGGCAAAGTGGCTATTCAATTAACACGGTTCCACTGTACTGTATTAATGCTATAGGAATACCGCCATAAGAAGGCGCTAATATGGCATCATTAACAAAAAAATATCACATAGCATGTAGCCTGTACTGTGATGATCATGGAGTACAGTGATGTAACATATGTCAACCCGTAACTTGTCAGTTATGAGATCTAGGATTTTAAAAATGATCGCGTTTGGCAGACATTTTGGAGTCACCGCAGATAAAATCGAAAAAAATGTTTTAAAATGTTTTGAATTTATGATAATCATACATTACATTCTTCCTATTCAGTCTATTACTGGTGTTCTGCTAAATCACAGTGCCGAGACTGTCGGCCAAAATGTCTGATTTTCAGGCCTATTTTTGAGGTTTTGAAAAATGTTGGCCAAAAAAATAATTTTGGTAAACTTTTGTTACCAGTTGCTTATGGAAAAGTGTATTTATGACGAATCTGAAAATTTCAGGTCATTAGGCCATTCGAACCAGAAGATATTGGTCAGTCAATGAAAATTTGGGCATTTTTTCCACGTTTGGCAGCCATTTTGGACATTGTGGATAAAATCAAAATTTCTTTTGCATTTATGATAACGATACATTACATTCTTACTATTCAGACCATTACTGGTGTTCTGCTTATTCACAGTGCCGAGATTGTTGGCCAAAATGTTTGATTTTCAGGCCTATTTTTGATGTTTTGGAAATTTTTGACAGAAAATATAATTTTGATAAACTTTTGTTAACAGTTTTTTATGGAAATGTGTATTTATGACAAATCTGTGAAAATTTCAGGTCGTTAGCCCATTCGGACCAAGAGATATTGGTCAATAAAAATTTGGGCATTTTTGGTGGCAGAAAGTTAATGCCCAATGTCAAAAGTTTATTGTGAAGACAAAGTATAACCATCTATGACCTTGCGAAGTTTTAACAAAATCTGTAAAAGCGTTCTCGAGAATTAATCTCTTGTTAAGTGATGGAAGAAAGAAAGAAAGAAAAAAAAAATTTTATCCTGCACAATAACAAATGTTTTTTACTTTTAGGAAAACCCAAATAAATTTTGATATCCTGTATATTCAATGGGTTAAGGATTAATGTTGTCTTCACGCAAAGTGTTGTTTGCTTTCCAAGTATATAGAGGATATTCACGAAAATTTGATGAATACCGAAAATATCTCGTGAGTGGCTACAAAGAAATATGAGGATCTTCACGAGCGACACAGTCGCGAGTGAAGATCCTCATATTTCTTGTAGCCACGAACGAGATATTTTCGGTATTCATCAAATTTTCGTGAATTTTCTTTTTATTTAATGCTCTACGACTACAAACTCTCCAATTTGTGGCCTTTATTTGCCATTAAGGCGCAAAATTTATGTGCCGAACCGGCGTCCATACAAAAATTACAACAACCAAACTCCAACCATTGGAATGTGTGAATATCCGCACAAAAAGTAGTCCCGTCTTATTTCTCCCCTAACTTTACGATTTACCAAGGCTGGCGAATTGAAATAATCGCAATGTGTTTCGAAGAAATAGAACAATAACAAAAAACACCACTTTCTTATTTTCAATAACAAGACACGTCATTTTATTTTTTTTGAACTCAATGCACTGAAGACGTGTGAAGTTGAACTGAAGAAATTTGAAAGTGATTTCGGCTTTTCGCTGGAAGGTGAATGAGAAAGTCAAACTTTGAAACCGCTGATTTAATGAATTGATTTAGTCACTGTCACTATCAATTATTCGAATTCGTTTGTATTTGGGACTCTGGAATTCATTACTGATGTGCTGACTCGTTTAAAGTACATGTGATTCGTCATCCGAACCTACGATGAAATATCGATTTCTAAATATCATTTTGATATTTCGTTTTGCCGACCGACAGGGGAATATGACTTAATTTTTCAGCGTGAATTGATGCCTGAGCATTAAATAAAGAACTTTTACTTGCTCTTTCAAAAAATGTAATTACAAATTTAACCCTTAGGGACCTAATTCCAAATAGGATAACTTTTAATGCAAAGGAACAGGTGCCATGACATGTATTGTTTGGTTAAAATCAAAACTTGTTTTGTAAGTACCTTGTCAGTTGTTCTAGGTAAGTCTTGGCTGCCTTTGTAGGCAGCCACGACTTGACAAGAAACAACTGCAAAGCCACAACTGCAAAGACTTGACCATAAACAACTGCAAAACATCCCCAGGTCCTTAAGGGTTAATCTTCTATGTAGTTAACTTCCGAGATATCTCATGTACCTTCTCCATCATTATTGGAGACATTATTCAGCATGTTAACCCTTCAGGGCCTAATTCTGACTTTGATAACCTTTTAATGCAAAGCAACAGTTGCCCCAACATGCATTGTTTGGGTAAACTCAAAACTTGTTTTCTAAGTACCTTGTCAGTTGTTCAAGGCAAGTCTTGACTGCCTCTGCAGGCAGTCAAGACTTGACTAGAAACAACTGCAAAGCCACAGACTTTCAAAGTATAGTGAAAATGTATGAAAGTCTCTAGGCGTTTAAGGTTTAATCAAGTAGATCAGGTAGTACATGACCAGTTTTCAACATCAAATGATGAAATGATGTCACACAGCCAATTGGGGGTGGGAGGGGGTTAAAAAGAATCCAAGCCTCTCATGATTTTTCCTTCGAGTGAGATTTTCCAATCCCACACCCACTGATGATAATATTACTGATTCTGCACAAAATCAATGAAAAAGGGTTTTTAGATATCAATTTTTGGACTTCTGAAAGTTCTTCAAGCTAATCTGATATCATGTGGCTTCTATACAGGGACTTTGTGCTAAATCAGTCAAAATCCACCAAGCTCTCTTTACTTATGGTGTACAATTTGGGTCATAAGTTTTTTCTAGAGTGATGAGATTGAAATGCACGTCCAACATACATTTTTTGTTGGTGCACCTAGTACAGGTATCTTAGCCATGAACCTATAAAAATTGGGATTGCACTTGGAAAAAAGTATGCATCCAACATGCCATTTACATGCCCAACATGCAATTTATACATCCGACTTATAAATACATGTATGTTGGACCGGGAGGGGGGGGGGGGGGGGGGGGGGGGGGGGGGCCAGCAAAAATTTGCAAGACGTGACGTGGGGGTGGGTGGGTCTCTTGAATGCGCCAAAAATGTGCATTTCCAACTTGTGCAATTTTTTGAATTTTTTAAAAATATATCAATATATCAGCTAATATATACCATCATTTGTGTTTCAAACCTTAAAGATGATGTTGTACATCACACTCTTAACATAAACACAACATCAGGAGGCTTTATATGTAAGAATATTGGGCTTAATCTGGGAAAATGTCACACGTTAGTAGGGGGTGGGTGTCTTGTTCGAAATGTAGAAAATCTGCAGACAATATTTTGGGAACAATTCAAATGAAAATTTGTTCCCGTATATGTACACCTGCTCTGGCCAAGCCTGATAATGAACAGCTGGTCATTTGTAGATTGGGGCCCACAGCAGCCCACAGAGGTTTAAATTGGTGGTACCAGTTTAAGAACATTATGAAAACCACCTAAAGACAGCTGTGCCTACTAAGTTTATAAGTTTATTTTGGATTTTAATGGGAGAGTGGGGGGAGGGGTGGGTGTCTGAGAATGGTAGTAGAAAATTTGCACGTAGTGGGTGGGTGGGTGAAAAAGGAGCCGAATAAAAAATAGGACGTCACATCTTTACTGGTTGGACATGCATTTTTCATCACAATAAAACTAAAATTCACATTGGGCATGCATCTATAAATAGGAGATAGCATTGTAACTGTATTTTTTGTAGGTGCACCCACATTTTCAAATAGAATTGCAAGGGTAAAAAATAGGTCCAATCATGAAATATGCATGTCCAATGTGCGTTTCAAACTCATCTCAATGAAACATGCATGTCCATCATTCACTTATAAATAGAAGACTTAATACACTTCCATTGTGCATTTCTGATTTGAACAATTAAAACTGTAGAATGTACATCCAACATGCATTTATAAATAACATACTTGTCCAGCATTCATTTTAGGCTGCAGCCAATCAGAATATTCATCATATATTCATTCAAACGTTTTACACAATAAAAGATTTGATTGTGTGGTAAACGTGGTATTTTTGGCATCAGCCAATCAATATTTGGCAAATAATTATGCATCGAAAAAGAGAAATGGACTTGACCAGAAACGTTTTTGTAATGTCCAACACAATGAAAAACTTTGAAAAAGTGTGTCTTTGCATATGTTAGCCTACCATGTTAATATATAGAGATTATTACCATTATGTCGATGTACCAAATATGTATCCGAGTCTCGATCCGGGTTCTAAGGGTAGATCACGACTTGTCTTTGACGCGTTCAAAGACACGTCGAAGACGAGTCATGATCTACCCTTAGAACCCGGATCGAGACTCGGATACATATTTTGTACATCCATATAATGGTAATAATCATTTTATCTTACAATATATTGGGGATAAGTCAAGAATTTAGATGAATATATAACAAACTATTTATTCATATGGATGAACAAAAAGAAAAAAATGGAACTCACGTGAAAGGAACGTGCTTGTATCCGACCCCCTGATACAAACATCTGTATCAGGGGGTCGGATACACGACAGTTGCAGAGTTAATACAGACAAAATACATGTTGATTGTAAGATAAAATGTGAAAGAATCGATATGAACAGGGAGAGGTAAAGAATTAACTTGCAGACTCAAGTAAAAAAAAATTGATTTCCCTCATCAAGGGACCCACCACCTCATGTACAAAACAGTTTTTTTCCAGAGCAATATTAGAGACCCACCACCTCCCAATAATATCTTTGATGAAAAGCATCATGTCAAAGAGAGTATTTTTTAATTTTACATATTCCAGCTTCTTCAGATAGTGATCTGTCTAGACCAAGAGGCAATTTAAGTTCTCATTTATTTCAGTCATTATAGTATTTATTTATTGGTGTATAAGGTCATATACTTATGCACAATGCCTAATCATGACCGTGACAGTTGTACTGGTGGAGGAAGCTGGAGTACCCGGAAAGAACCACCGAGCAACAACGAGCAGCTGCCAGCTCCCCAACATCATAACTCCACACTGCAGCACAGGCAGGGTTAGATTGGTTGAAGACATGCGTACCATCAACGTGCAGTACGCCTTAGTACATCGTGCTCCCATGTGGACAATCGGGATTAAGTGCCTTGCACAAGGACACAATGCGGGAGTCCGAATTGATCGCTCAGATGGTCACCCATCCAGTGATTAACCGGGCTCGACATTGCTTAACTTCGGTGATCGGACGACTACCGGTAACTAAAGTGCCACCGTGCCCCCAGTCATTATAGTACATGGAGCATGAATTACTATCAGATCACAGTGGGCAGAGGTTTCCACCCAAATTTGTGTCTGATGCTTGAAAGGTGCTCACGACAAACACACAGTAAACATCAGCAAACTTTCATCTCATTTATCATCAGGTACAGGTGATCTATGAGTTCAACGTTTTTTATTGTCTCTATATGTTTCTCTCTGTTAAATAGAGAGTAATCACTTGACTGGACTGGTTACGTGAAATAATTCATGATAGCTTGGTGAAGGACGTTGTCCAAACACGAGTGTGCGAATACGCACAAGTGTTTTACAATCTAGTTCCTCGACTCGAATGAATTATTTCACGTAACCAGTCCAGTCAAGTGATTACTCTATTTATTACTTTTCATTATTATCGATAATTATATTATTTAACCCTTTACCTAACGTAATGACCAAAACCGGCCAGCGCAATTCTAAAAATTCGCCAATTAATTTTCATTATTTTTTTCATTTTTTGTCTCTAAAACATAGGTTATGACCCCTCATTGGAACGAGCTCGTCATAACCTATGTTTTTGAGACAAAAAATGAAAATAATAGTTATTCAAGAATTTTTTTGGCAAGTGTCGTCTGCTTTTCATGTTAGGTAAAGGATAAAAAAAACCCCAAAAACAATGAAGTCCCCATTACACCCACGGCAAAGCGTCTTTGTTTGCATGCACGGATACATGACCCTATTGTTGATTGCATAATTCACTTGTTAAGTTATCGTTTATAATCAAAGCGGGAAATCCCAGTAAATCACACTTTGGAAAGTAATAAATGAATGTAAAGCCTTTGCTACCTTGATTTGGTAATAATCCACTCCACATGAACACTACAGCTACCGTGATCTGGTCATAATCCACTTGTGTGGGCAGTGATGGTCATACAAATGCATTTACCAGGTAAAACAAATCATCATCAGCAAAATTTTTATTAATGAAGTACCGAGTTGTACCTGATCTAAATTTACCTGAGGAAATCATTGGTGAAAAATCCCATTCAGTTCACAGGAGTAAAATTTGATTAAACCTTTACCTAACGAATCGCCTGCATCTGCCTGCGTAATATGCAAATTCAGCAGTTGAAAAAATATTATTTTTCAAAAACTTTCAACAAAACCATATCATGTGACCCCTTGTTGGGACGAGCTCGTCCCAACAAGGGGCCACATGATATGGTTTTGTTGAGATTTGTGGAAAAATTTGAAAAAATGGTATTTTGATATCGTCTGCGTTGGGTAAATGGTTAAACGTGCCAAAACTAGAGGTACTGTGAGCAAGCTCACAAAGTGATACCCCCCCCCCCCCCCCCCCCCCCCCCCCGTGCCTGAAATGTATAAGTTAGATTATCTCCCCTTGGAAATGTCAGAACGGAATTATATTGCTTTATGCACATCTGCATATGGAGTTCTTCCATTGTGTAAAGTTTCATGAAAATTCTTCAAACGGTTTAGGAGGAGTTGCACTTATAAGGATGGACAGATGGATGGACAGACGGATGGACAGGGTGATTCTTATATACCCCCCCACACCACCCCCCCACCCCACTGCCCCCCCCCCCCCAACTTTGTTTGTGGGGGGGTATATTCAGTGGCAAGAGAAATCCTGTCCGGGCAGGTATATCCGCCAACAGCATGCAAAGGTTTAAGGGTTACAGTTTCCAATTATGATGTAGCTTACCTGTCTTTGGATGGAGGAGTACCTAATGGACAATAAGCTGTCACTGTGATATTTTTAGATTTACAAAACTCTATCAACTTTTCGTTTTGAATATGAAGGTTAATTTCTATCTGCAACAAAAGTTAAAAAAAATATTAACTTACAAAAATCTGAAAATGTCTGTTTTTAGCTTCAACCAAAAAGGTTAGAAAGTCGAGAAGTACTTGTGTCAGCTATTTCATTTGTTTGTGATCAAACATTCCAAGCAGATTGTAATAATGGTCATGTGACAATACATTATAACCAAAGGACAGGCTGTCATAAAGTGTTGGTAAGTTAGTAAGTAGTTCTTTAGTCTGTTCACAATGTTCACACCTTCCTGTGCATTGACCTTTGTTGACGTTATAACAACATAGTTTTGGGTTATGCAGTGGAGCCCACTCAACTGGATATCTCTTAACTGAATAACCCTGTTAACTGAATAAAATTTCCCAACACAAAACCATTTACCATACCTCCAGTACAAATTTGACCTGTTAATTGAACAATATTTCTTTACAGGTGAACAATATTCGATCATTTCCAATTGTACAGAACTGTCATTTATTCTGAACATATCTCAGGTGAAATATAAAAAAAAATATATTTTTTTTATTTAATCTTATTTGTTTTACAAGGATTGACGAACAAGTTATGTAACTTATATTAACGCCAGGGATGTGGCGACAGGGGGTATTTTTTTCAATAGTTGGAAATTCCGAGGTCAAAAATCAAATAGTTGGAAATTCACTAAATTAACATTGTTCATGAAAAATATTAAAATTCCAACTAATGATGAGAAATTTTGATCTTTTATTTCCAACTGGAAACTTGAGTTTCAAATTTCCTACTCTAAAATTGACATGGCCTCAAAATTTCGACTCTGACATCAATCCGGTAAATTTTCTGACCCAGACACATTATAAATGACACTTTTTCCGTTTCAGGACTAGTGAAAATTTTCAGAAGGTTTCATAACCCTTTACCCAAAGCAGACGATTTCAAAATTCATTATTTTAAATATCATTTTTTTTTAATTTTTAAAACATTTCAACAAAACCATTCATGTGACCCCCTCTTTCGAATGAGCTCGACGAGCTCGTTCCAAAGAGGGGTCACATGATATGGTTTTGTTGAAATTTTTCGATAAATATTTTTTCAGCAGCTGTATTTGCATATTACGTGGGCGGATGCGGGCGATTTGTTGGGTAAAGGGTTAAAAGATATCACCCAGCACTGCAGTGCAACCGCCTATTGAAACCACTCGCAGTTGGAATTTACACCGGTGCCCCCCCCCCCAGCTGAAACCCTCTAGCCACATCCCTGATTAATGCCTCTCCTTGGCACAATGGTGCAGATGTGTGGGATGACCTTCCTAGTGGCAACTTCGTACTCGCTCTTCTTGAATACTATGAAGGGATCTTTAGTCTGCACAGAGTGTGTCTCATTCTGCACAGAGAACAGCCATTTTACGTCCCCACCAGATAGGATGGTAGGCTGTGTCAGTGACAACTCCACAATTGATGCTGATAGAGGGTGTTCGGACACCTCGACAACTTTCCCCAACCGGGGATTGATCCCAGAACCTCTGGTATGAGAGACCAGCGCTCTTATCCACTCGGCCACCACTCTCTGAAAAATTTATTTGGTTCTCAAGCAATTAATCTGGCTTTATTTTCATTTTGGTTGTTTGATAACTGGAATTGTGCCAAATTATCTTTGGTTGGAACAATTTGTTCACATGTTCTTGCCTTGTTAAAATTTATGGGAGAGTGCCTACAGGCACTCTCCCATAAATTGCAACATGGCAAATCTATACAAGCTAAATAATTTTGCTTCAAAAATAACAAGAAGCACTTCCACAAAATTAAGATTTTATCCCCCAACTTCAGTCCAAGGGAAACAACTTTTGTTTTCAAATCTACTTTTCCAACACTCAGATTTGTAGAAGAAGTTAACACTAAAATTGAAGTGCAAGTGACACCAACAGGATTTCATCGATAATTTTTCAAGTGAATCATCAAATTAAATTCACAAAAGAAATGATCATCTGTAATTTTAATTTACAATTTATGTAACTTGGGGTTCTTGCACTCATATGAATAGTCAGGATTCAAAGAGTTTTAATGACCTTTCTGCAATAGTTTTAATGCCCTTTCAGAAAGAGTTTAAATGCCCTTTCAGCAAGAGTTTTAATGCCCTTTCTGCAAGAGTTTTAATGACCTTTCTGTATGAGTTTTAATGCTCTCTCTGCAAGAGTTTTAATGCCCTTTCTGTATGAGTTTTAATGCCCTCTCTGCAAGAGTTTAATGCCCTTTCTGTATGAGTTTTAATGCCCTCTCTGCAAGAGTTTAAAGCCCTTTCAGCAAGAGTTTTAATGCTCTTTTTGGAAGAGTTTTAATGCCCTTTCTGCAAGAGTTTTAATGCCCTTTCAGCAAGAGTTTTAATGCTCTTTTTGGAAGAGTTTTAATGCCCTTTCTGCAAGAGTGTTAATGCCCTTTCAGCAAGAGTTTTAATGCTCTTTCTGCCACGCTTTTGAGGATTTTTAAATATATGGATCAACTCAGAATCAGGCTTGTCATTTCCAGGCATTTGTCCTTACCGTCAGTCACCCATATAAAACCATAAAGCTGCGTGCAGTAAACACCCTCCTACAGTACAGTATGGCCCACAGGTGGGCAATATTTACACAGACATAAATATATTAGATTCCAAACACTAATTGTAGGAATAAACATTATTTATAAAGTCAAGTCTAGTCAATCATTTATAACCATGTTGCCTATTTTAGAGGACTTCCACCCCAAACATTGGTAACTGGGTCCTATTTTACCAGTAAAACAAAGTTTGTTTACCACAGTAAACAAGTGCTGCTTCACTTCCCGGGGTTCCCACCGGGAAAGAATAATCATAAAAAATTGAATTAACGAAGCACCGCTTACAATCCAGTGCTTCATTAACCCTTTACCTAACATGAAAGCAGACGACACTTGCAAACAAAATTCTTTAATAATTAATTTTGTTCATGTTTTGCCTCAAAAACATAGGTTATGACCCCTCATTGGAACGAGCTCGATGAGCTCGTTCCAAAGAGGGGTCATAACCTATGTTTTTGAGACAAAAAATGAAAAAAATAATGAAAATTAATTGGCGATTTTTGTGAATAGCGCTGGCCGGTTTTGGCCATTACGTTGGGTAAAGGGTTAATTAAAATTCTGCTGGTGATGATTTTTATTGTCTGATAAATGTATGCGTGGACATCACAGCCCACATGTGGATTATGACCAGTCCATGGCGACTGTACTGTATTCAAATGATGACGAAAATCATTGCCTGCTTCAGATGGGTATATATTTCACAAGCAGGAGATGATAACACCATTTGATTCCATTCCGCATGTTACATGGAGAGCTGTTATCACCCCCCCCCCATCCCCCCCCCCCCCCCCCCCCCCCCCCCCCATAAAGGTGCCATCAAGGTACTCTTCAAAACCCAACATCATTTCATCATGCAGGCCATCCAAAGATCTCTTTGATTGGACACCCTCTCACCATTTAAGGTTACCATCCTCCATGACTCATTCTCTGATGATTTTTTTACCCTGGATTGTCCCTACGTCAAGGTCCGAGATCTCTGGTGAGTAGTTCTCTATTAACTCCCTCGCTTGGACCATCAACCCTGTCTTTGCATCTGAATTCCAAATATTCTGGAACCTTAGTTTACACCATTCATGAAAACTTGAATGACCAAATTAAATGTTTTAAAACTTTGTTGAATGTGGTAATTCAGGTGGCTACAGGAATTTATAATCACTGTGAAAGTGGATATGAAGGGGGGGGGGGGACACAGGCCCCTGCCCCCCCCCCCCCCCCCTTTGCCAGAGCCATGTCATAATACAGCATTGAGCAAAACCTGAATTTATGAATTCAGATGATCACGCATGCTTGCACAGTTACAACGGCTCATATTCTGACAACACTGGCGTAACTATAACTTTTAGGCCATACAGAATATGACATTGGCATTGATTTAGATTTAATAAAATGCATTGTGTAGTCAACATGTATGTATATTTGTGTATACAGTTACTATTTTTCTGGCAGCAATTTACTATCTAAATGAGAGCTCAAGGTTGAGGAAAATCGCAGGTTTCTGGTGCACTATTTGAGGGAGGCCTCTCGGACCCCACCAGCAAGAGAGGGACACCCCTTCTCTTGCACGTCCCCTACTCACAGCTTCACGGCTCGGATGATGCTTTGCATCATATGGTTAATTGGCAGCACCCCCTTCCCCTCCCTATTCCATACTCCTGGATCCGGCCCTGAATTCTATAACCAATATTCAATTAACTGGTTGAGTGCAAAATTATTTTTAAAAGATGATTTGAAACATGTTTTTTTTTTCAAAGATATCAGGCTACAAGCAAGAGTAGTCTTAGTTTAAAACTTTCTGTAGATAATGAACTGTTTGGTTACAATTTATTGGAGATTGCTAAGGCCTAAAAAAATAAAAAATCTGTTTCTCAGGCCCTCCCACATGGTTCTTTTGGCTGCTGCATACTCTCTTTTTATAACCAATTTAAACTTTAAAAAAATAAAAATTAAATGGTTTATGTCTGATATTTTATCCAAGTTAAAAAAATTGATGAATTTGTCCCTTGAGTGCAAGAAGGCTTTGCAATGCTTTAGCATTGCAAAGTCTTCTTGCACTCAAGGGATGAAATACACCACCACCCATGCTATTCTGTAGATTATGAGGCTTAAAACTTGAACCAAGAACATGAACTTTTGACGACAAAAAAGTAATTATTGAAATATAAAATAAAATAAAAAAATGCTCGCCCGCATGCAATTTCACAAATAATGGTCTGAGAAACAGAAGATCTACTTTGTGTGGCCTAATAGCACACTCCAATAAATTGCAACCAAACAATTTTATATGAGAAATTTTTCTGCTACTCCTGAGTGAACATCAAGCTAATGCACACAGTGTAAAGCCACTCGAGTTGCTTTCAGCACTTTTCAATAGCGCCATGATAGTGGCTTCTAGCACTCAACCAGTTAACTGGTAGAGTGCTGGAAGCCCAGATTTGGGCTTTACTCTGAAGTGTCAGTACCAGCACTTAAAGGCTTCATATTTTGTGGATGTTGTTCATACCACCTTTGAAGTGAACTTATTTAGTCTGTTATGATTTGCCTTGTTACAATTTATGGGAGAGTGCCTATTGGCACTCTCCCATAAATTGTAACTTGGCAAATGTATGTGAACAAATTTTGATGACCAAAAATAATTCAGCACTCTACCAGTTAATAGGTCAGGTTTGTACTGAAGGTATGGTAAATAGTTTTGTGTTTGAAAGTTATATTCAATTAACAGGGTTATTGAATTAAGAGATATCCAATTAAGTGATCTGCGCTGTATACCAGTATATACAACGATTGGTAAGACTATTGATTTTGGTTGGTTCTCACAATGCTGACTCACTCAAAATAAATAATTCTCTGAATGCTCTCACACTAATTAATTTCTTCTGCAAGGACACAACGCAGTTGCCGCAGGTGGGATTCGAACCGAGGACCAAACTCTTCTAAAGAATTGAGGGGTGGGTTAATGTGGCCCTCACTGCTAATGTATGTCAACCAAAGTTACCAAGTTACAGTGAAATTATTCCAAAATGAGTCATCCTATTAAGTTACAATGAAATCCCTTCATAAATATAACTCAAAGACTTTGCTAAAGGAAGTCACATGATGGCTGGGCAGTCATGGTTGACCGATCATGACCAAAATAGGACAGTCTCATCTAGATATCATACAAACTTATCCTACAATGTTACAATTAAATCTGTTCATAAAAAGAACCTGTAGACAGTACTAAATGAATCCAGGTTGCATTACCAGATGGCGGTAACACCTGACCGATCGTGACCAAAATACGAAAGTCTCGTCTAGACATCATATTGAGTAATCCTTCCAAGTTACAATGAAATCACTTCATAAATATGAACTGTAGACTGTGCTGAACAAATCTAGACCACAGGCCTTTGCGGCCATCAGGGTTGACCAAACGTGGCCAAAATAGGATGTTCTCATCTAGACATTATACTGAGTCATCCTACCAAGTTACAATGAAATCCCTTCATAAATACGACCTGTAGACTGTGCTAATGGTTTTCGGGTTTCGGGCATGGGCAGCCATCATGGTTGACAGACGGCAGCCAAAGAAGTTCTCATCTAGACATCATACAGAGTCATCCTACAAAGTTACAATGAAATCCCTCCATATTAAATACAATCTGTAGACTGGGCTGAAATGTTTTGGATTTCGGTTTTGGGCAGCCGTCATGAATGACAGATCATGACCAAAAGGGGAAGTTCTCATCGAGATATTATACAGAGTCATCCGAATAAGTTACAAAGAAATCCCTTCATAAATACAACCTGTAGACTGTGCTAGATATTTTTGGGTTTTGGCTTCAGGCAGCTATCACGGTTGATCCATCTCGACCAAAAGAGGAAGTTCTCATCTAGACATGACCTCAAACCTTCATATGAAATTTTGTGATGATCAGACAAGAACTGCGGGGTGTAGCCTGTGCACAGATAGACTTTCGTATGCATGATGGGAATAGCTTATCTTGACTTTGTCAAGTTAAGCTAAAAATTAAGGTGCTATGTAAGTTAACCCTTTACCCAACGTAACGGCCAAAACCGGCCAGCGCGATTCTCAAAAATCGCCAATGAATTTTTATTATTTTTTCATTTTTTGTCTCAAAAACATAGGTTATGACCCCTCGTTGGAACGAGCTCATCGAGCTCGTTCCAACGAGGGGTCATAACCTATGTTTTTGAGACAAAAAATGAAAACAATTAGTTATTCAAGAATTTTTTTTTGCAAGTGTCGTCTGCTTTTCATGTTAGGTAAAGGGTTAAGGAAAAATAATTTAGCTGAAATTTCCAATTCTGATATTCTCTAAATAAATTTCAAATACTATACACATATTATACATTGAAATAAAGCTTGCAGACTGCCTGGAACTCTTTGTGCCTGCCATCAACTGTTAGAGTGCAAAGCATGTATTTTTCATGTTCCATACACCACAACCTTCATTTTGATGTATAATTTGTGTATATTTATTTCAAATTTATGAAATTTCAGACTTGGGAATTTCATAGTAAATTATTTTTCCTTATTTATCTCTCTTTTTCTCTTTCGACCAAGTATGACATGCTGAAATTAAAAAGAACAAAATGAAATAGAGTTGATTATTATTCAAATACAAGTCGAGGGGGGGGGGGGAGGAAGATGTGACCTTAGAAGAAAATGTCATCAATTGGATCATGGTTTGGAGAATGAGAAACAAAAATTGTTGGAAGTGTAAAGAAAGTTTTTGAATATGCTATCTTATCTTATCTATACCTTTCATATTTCCCCCATTTGTAAGAAAAAACTACAGCTTTCATATTTCTCCCATTTGTAAGAAACAAACTATAGCTTTCAAATTTCTCCCATTTATAAGAAACAAACTATAGCTTTCATATTTCTCCCATTTGTAAGAAACAAACTATAGCTTTCATATTTCTCCCATTTATAAGAAACAAACTATACCTTCCATATTTCTCCCATTTGTAAGAAACAAACTATAGCTTTCATATTTCTCCCATTTATAAGAAACAAACTATTGCTTTCATATTTCTCCCATTTGTAAGAAACAAACTATAGCTTTCATATTTCTCCCATTTGTAAGAAACAAACTATAGGTTTCATATTTCTCCCGTCTGTAAGAAACAAACTATAGCTTTCATATTTCTCTCATTTGTAAGAAACAAACTATAGTTTTCATATTTCTCCCATTTGTAAAAAACAAACTGTAGCTTTCATATTTCTCCCATTTGTAATAAACAAACTATAGCTTTCATATTTCTCCCATTTATAAGAAACAAACTATAGCTTTCATATTTCACCCATTTATAAGAAACAAACTATAGCTTTTTAACACCCAGAGAATGTTTTAGCATCACTGACTCCAGGTCAGAAAACAATAGATTCCAGTTTTCTGAGAACCTCTCCCCACTCCCCTGATTTTAACCCATAAAATTTCTATTTTTGTGAATAGACCAACTCAAAACGTACAAAATGCAACAACCAAAATGCCCCCAATCCCCACCAGTCTACGGTGGCAGTAGGGTGACTTCTATATCCATAATTAATTAATCTGAAATAATTGTCAAAACTGTCAGCTGTCCAAATTCAATTAACCCTTTACCCAATGCAGACGATATCAAAATTTATTATTTTAAATATCATTTTTTTTAATTTTTCAAAAAATTTCAACAAAACCATATCATGTGAACCCTCGTTGGAATGAGCTCGACGAGCTCGTTCCAATGAGGGGTCACATGATATGGTTTTGTTGAAATTTTTTTAAAAATAATATTTTTTTCAAATGCTGAATTTGAATATTATGCGGACGGATGCGGGCGATTCGTTGGGTAAAGGGTTAACTATTCCTCGAGTTGAAGAAACAAAAGGCTCCAAAGGACTTCAATCGCTCACCTTATAAAATTGTTTAAAGACGGATTTATGGTCACATTTAGCATCAACATGCTTATATAGTTAATCTAATTTAGCGAGGGGAGTTGGGGTGGTGGGAGAAGGGTCTGTTGGGTCAATTTTTTCTCTCCTTGTTTTTGCGTAAAATCATTCAAATCCCTTCAAAACACATTATGAAGCAAAAAGAAAAATGAAAGTGTCAATGACACTGTTGCTCAACTTGTGTAAGACATGTACATGTATAGTATGTGACACAGCAATGACACACATCTAGGTAATGACATGATAACAAAGGTACATATATAAAGTATTGTAACGGTCTGTACATAAATACTGACCCTAGCCTGTAACAAATGTGCAGGTACAGTATTGTAAAGGTAGGTGACAGCTAGATGCTAAACTAGAAAAAAAAATCTCCATGGGGTTAATGTTACAATGAGGATCCTTGTACAGTGGAGCCCACCTAATTGGATATCTCTTAATTGTATATCCCTGTTAATTGAATATAATTATCAAACACAAAAACATTTACCATACCTCCAGTACAAATTTGATCTGTTAATTGCATATGGGTTGTAGAGTAAACTCCTGTAATTGTATATAAATTTTTGTAATATGTCGAAAAAATTACTGTGACACGCACCAAATTCCCCTTATTTATCAACATTTATGGCCTCACTACATCTAATACATTTATTCTATTATATCTTGTTTGGCAGAGCTCTATGAGCTCTGTCAAACAAGATATAATAGAATAAATGCTCAGTTTAACTCCAGAACACAGGAAACTGACCTAATCCCTGTTAATTGTATACTCCTGTTAATTGAATAATTTTCACTGGCAAAATGGATATTCAATTAAGAGGATTCTACTGTATAGTGCACCATAATGTTAGCAATTGTTTTGGCCTGTTTGATTCAAACCCTTCTAAGGTTGATTCATACTAATTAATAAATATTTGTCCAGTCCTCTTTAAAATGTAGGTATTTGAATTTTTTATCTTTATCTCATAGGGTTCCCACGGACGAGAAGGTTTGATTTTTCTCATTGGAAATAGAAAATCGGGTTGTGCTAATAATGTTTACACTCCCCAAACAACACCAAATATTAACACAGGAATTTGGCTTCAACACATTTGAATATACACATCCTTGGGATGCTGAATTCAAGAAACATCATTTTGTCTGGTGTTTTTGGAAAAGATTTTTAATTATCTCCCTTTTTGAGTCCCTCAGTGTGTCTGACTGAACACAAAAATATTTCTTCTCATATCACAGTGATAACAAAGGCACCCAATAAATTTATAGCAAACATTACTGACATAACAAATCTTCTTTACAGGTTCTGTACAAAAAATGTAATACACACAATTCTTGAAAATATGACTGCCGACAGGCATTTTGAATTTTGGGCCGAGCCCAAAAGCACTCATTACCATGCCATGATGATAACAAATGTAGTCCTAGAAGTTCTGTACAAAAAACTGATTGTACCTAATTTTGGTATAAACTGGCCACCGGCAGCCATCTTGAATTTCTGGATCGCACCCCAAAACACTCGATCTCGTCCCAAGGTGATAACAAAGGTAACCAAGAAGTTTCATGAAGATCGGTTCATGAATACAGCCTCTAGCCCGAGCCATATTGACATGTGCACTTACTGTGTATAAGTAGAAGGTGTACTGCTTGTCGATGGTGCACATATCTTCAACCAGTCTAACCCTGCCTGTGCTGCAGTGCAGAGTTATGATGTTGGGGAGCTGGCAGCTGTTCGTCATTGCCTGGTGGTTCTCTCCGGGTACTTCGGCTTCCTCCACCCGTAAACCTGTCATTGACACGATATGACCATGGCTGTTAAAGTGCCGTTAAACCTTAATAAATAAATAACTAATAAGTGTACCAAGTATCAAAGGATTCTGATAGGTTGTTCTGGAGGAGTTTTATTAATTTTTATACAAAACTTTGTGGGGTGCTAAGAGAATAATGCCCCTTTTGGTTCCCCTTGTGGGTGTGGCAACCTTATTTGAAGACACTTGAATTGACATATAAGGAATATGCATATCAAATTTGGTTTAATTCAGCCCATTGGTTTATGATGAGAAGTCAATAATGTAAAGTTCATGCAGGATGAATGATGGACAGATGGACTGACAGACAGACGATAGACATAAAGTGATCACGTACGCTCCCCCTGACTTTCAGTCAGGCGAGCTAAAAATAAAAGAAGGTTAATTCAATTCTACTTCCGAAACCAACTCACTCACAATGATACGATGTCAACATTGACTTCTCACGTCATTCCCTTAGACGTTTTGTGGACAATATTTGCTGTAAAGAAATATTTGTGATAATGTGATAAAAAAAAATTTCACATTGAAATATACTATTTTGACATCAGTCTTCAGAGGGTTAATGCACCCATACAGATATCCATCTGTTTGTTACAAAATAGAATTCTAATGGCAGAGGTGAGTGTATGGGAGCTTCAAGTTATCACCAACATAAATCTTGACTAACTAAATTGATGGATCTAATTTTAAATGTTTACCTGCTGATTATATGGTTTGATACGTGCTACATCTAAAATCCGTGTAAGCTGTTTTGAGTTGAAATTGGATACACCAATATGCTTTGTTAAACCTTCGTCAACACAATCTTCCATTGCCTGCAACACAGAATGTATTCTCAATAACTTAACTCCCTTCACACTGATGTCAAAATATCGAAATTTCAATCATAAATTTTTCCCATAATGCAACTACTAATTTAACCAATTCAAACTTGTTTGACAGAGCTCAGTGAGCTCTGTCAAACAAGGCTGAATTGGTTAAATTCCTAGGAGTATTGATGGAAAAAAATCTGTAGGTTGAAACTTTAATATTTTGAATCATTGTGGTAATTAGGTATTTTACAAGTGGTCTTGTGGGTCTGGTTATGTTCCCATTTTTCAAGGCAATTTAAGTTAACTTTATCTCCAGGGCGCAATGAGTGGCTCAGTGGTTACGGAATTGGACTTCAAACCAAAAGGTCCATGGCTTGATCCTGGGGCAACTGCATTGCGTCCTTGGGCAAGGTACATAATCCCAATTGCTCATGTGGGGGCACGGTGGCTATGTGTACTAAGGCGTACTGCACTTGTCTTCAACCAATGCTAATCCTGCTTGTAAGGAGTTAGTATGTTGGAGTGTCTGGCAATTGCTTGCCATTGCTCAGTGGTTCTCTCAGGGTACTTTGGCTTCCTCCACCCATAAAAAACTGTCTGACACAAAGTGACCCTGGCTGTTGAAAGTGTTGTTAAATCCCGATAAATAAATAAATAAATAAATAAATAAATAAAAATTAGTTTTTCTCCAATCACCATAGATTCTCCAGTTCCTAATTCACTGACGAACATTTACTCTTAAAAGTTTGGGAAATCTTGAAAATCTTCCCCACCATTATTGGTAGGTAAGGTGGCTACTAATGATTTCTAGTTGAGCCTTGTTCACCTGTATAGTCACGCAAGACTTGACTAGAAATCCATGCAGGGTAATAAGAGGTTTATTTATCAGATAGGATTTTCTTTCCCAGAATTGCCCATTATCATAGTTGGCTGATATGACTTCAAACACGGCTCATATGACTCATATGACTCTTATCTCAGCCGATATGAACCAAGCTAGAGTTGTCCTGGTTGATATATTACTTGGCACAACCAGTTTGTTTATATTGAAACATTTCACTGGTTTTGCCGAACGCAACAATGTTAACCCTTTACCCAATACACCCAATGACATCCATATCCTACAAAGTGTCAGGATATTTTAGGTAATGTTAGCCTTGCATTGGTTAATTTGCTGCCGCCATGTTAGGTAAAGGGTTATAATGACTCAATTATTTTCACACGAATCCTAGCAGAGGTGCAGCATGAATCTACATGGATTCTCTCTGGTTTTGTTACCCGAATCTTTGTGAGAATCGATTCTCGGATTCCCGTTGAAATATAAGCCCTGTGCTGGATGAGGAAATGATGATGACAATAAGTAAGGATAAGGCAGATGAACAGAAGAAAGGAGAGTTATACTGAAAGTTCAAAACAAATAAAGATTCAGAGTCAAAAGTGGAGATTCGTTGAAGTAGGAGAAGAGACAGTTCAGCTATTCATGCATAGTGACTTCCCCAATGAGGAATCTGCGACATTCAGATAGCAGGCACTCTCCAGTAATTTGTAATAGAACAAATTTATATAAACAAAATATTATTTGCTTTTGAAACACGAGCAAGGAAAACGTTGTTTTTTGCTTTGGTGCCCTCATTTTTTTGAAAGCCCTGATGGTGGCTTCTAACAATCAGTCCGTTAATAAATAAGGTATTACTTGGTTAGTTTCATAATGACCAATATATCAGCCCTTGGTAACTTCACATTAACCTTTGTCCTCTGGTCGCAGGCTGATAGGAAGTTACCTCGGGATGATATCTTGGCCATTATGAAACTAACCAAGTAATAACATCTAATTGTTACTTATTTGATTTAATATCAGCCTTAATTGATATCAGCCTGATAGGCCTGGCATTTTCAGGAGTTATTCGCCTCGCCTACTGCTCACCTTAAAAAAATTAAGAAGGGCAAAAACTAGCCCTCCTGGCCTTAGAAAATAATGATTACCATAACAGCCACATTCCGAAAACCCACATCTTTTCAGATCTCTGCTTTGTTAATTGTCTATGTAAGACATCCGCACTGCTCCTTCCACACCCCCAGGCCTTGCCGAAACCGGGAGGTGTGGGAGGGGCAGTGTACCCATCTCACAGAGACTACCTTGTTAGAAGTACCAAATAAAATGTACAAAGCCCACTAGGCAGAATTCATTAACAGTAAAACTTCATTTTGCCACTTTTAGCTTTTGTAAGCTGGAGGAGAGCTAATCACTTCTCTTGGCCATGCGAGGGGAGGGATTTTCAGCCCTCCTGCATTTTTAAGAATGCCAGACCTGGCCTGAGGTAACATGATGTCAGCCTGAGACTCATGGTCAAGGCCAATAATGTTACTGAGGGCCAAGCCTGGAAATAAGAAATCTGTCATTTGCAGAATGAGGTCCCCAGAGAGTGAATTTGCTGATGCCTCCCCATACAGTGGGCCAATTTATCCCCAGGGTACCTCTTTCTGTTTAGGCTTGAGAACCTTGATTCAGAGTGAGGTTCACAGAGGGTAAATTTAGTGATGCTACTCTCCTGTGCAGGGTAGTGTCATCAAATTCACCCTCTGGGGATTTCATTCTGCAGATGACAGTCTGCTTATTTCCAGGCATGCCGAGAGCTGATATCAAAGCTGATATAATTTATTTATTTAATGGTGTATATATATACTGTTTAAGGTAGCGCTGCACGGTATATCGATAAACCGATATATACCGGTATTCAAACCAATATCAATTGAATACCAGTGTAATTACAAAAATATCGGTTTATCGTCATTATTTACTTACCCTCAATTTAATTTTCAAGATGTCTTGAGTTTTTTAACTGTAGCTCCGAATGAATAATATTATCCCTTTATCCAAGGAATCATCTGCTTGAGCACTCGTAAAATACAAATTCAGCAGTTGAAAAAATAATTTTCAAAAGTTTCAACAAAACTATATCATGTGACCCCCTCATTGGAACGAGCTCGTTGAGCTCGTTCCAATGAGGGGTCACATGATATAGTTTTGTTGAAATCTTTGGTTAAAATCTGATAAACTAATTTTGAAAATAATAAATTTTGATATCATCTGCGTTGGGTAAAGGCCTTTCGAACTGTATCATCAAGGCGTGCTAATTCGTTCCGCCTGTGATGCCTCGAATCTCGATTGTGGTACTTATGTTCATATTTTCTCTGAACAGCTTTCAATATACTGGTATACCACGGTATTTTTTTGAATACCGATACCGGTATTCAGTTTTGAACATCGTGCAGCCCTAGTTTAAGGTCACATATTTTCTGCACAATGGCTAATTATGACAACATGTTTATTAATTGGATGATTATATTTCAAAGACACACAAGCACCCTTCAAGTGAAGACTAGGTCAAGATATCAGTTAGATATATTTAACTTACAAGCTGCAGACATGGGCGACATTTAGAAACACAAGAAAATAAAAGGCCACATGGGGCCTGAAGCACTCACCTTGAACAGAACCCAATATAAAGAGAGTCCAAGAATGAATCTACATTAAGCAATCAATCTACATAGGATCCATTGTCAATCCTTGAGCCCCTCAGGAGTGACTAAAATAGTCTGGGCATCGTGCCTTTTCTTCAGTTGATCATAATGTAAAAAGTGGAGCTCTCCTATGGAGCCTCTTTATACAACCTATGTGGATTAACCTTAGTTACACACCTCTAGAGGGTACATAATAAAACATTTCTAATTCTTCAGCAACATGGCCAATTCCGACTCCCACAGGGAGCTCAGGTATTAACCCAGGCACTTGCTTTGAACAAACTGGAATCTCACCCCACTAGAGATGTTGTATACCAAATATGAAAGCATTCTGTCTGGTGGATCTGAAGAAGAAGATTTTTAAAGAAATTTCCTCATACTGCACTAAGATAAAATTCAGGCTATCATAGGGAGCCCAGATATTAACCCAAGGACTCGATCTGAACAAAATTGAATCTGACCCCCCCCCCCCTGCCCCAGACCCACCCCCCACCCCCACCCCCAAGATGTAAACCAAATAGGAGAACATAACGACAGGTGGATCTGAAGAAGATAATTTTTTAAGAAATTCCCTCATCATGCAGTTACTTAAAATTTTGGCTCCTATGTGGAGCCTAAATATTAACCCAGGCACTCAATTTGAACAAAGTTGAATCTGTACCAAATATCAAAAAATTCTGACTATTGGTTCTGGAGATAATTTTTAAAAATTATCGCACCACTCTCACAATCAAACCAGTCTGGTTTAGTTTAAACAATATTTATTACAAAAAAGGCAAACGATAACAGAGATAAATTGCAAACATTAATGTGAATTCGGCAGTAAGCTGAAAACTTATACAAGGCCGTTTCCACCAACACAAGATCACAAAGATTTGTCAATGACAATAGCAGGTATGAGTATTAAGTACAAACAGTGTTTATCTGCATTATACAAGCGTTTGAAAAGCGACAGTAACTAATCTTGTATAGAAACAGTCAGGGATGGGTTGAGCTGCAAGAAAAGTTGGAAAGTGCGAGGTGGATACATTCATTGCGTAGAGTTATTTATTTGTGTCTAATGTCACTCACCTATGCGAAATGACTACGCGTGACGTAAGATAGAAATATAATCAAGGTAACTCCAATTATTTGCCACCCAAGATGCTCATTTGGAGGACTTTGACCCAAGCATTGGTAACAGAGTCACGGTTGATCAGTAAGGCTTCGCCTGTTTACCACTGTAAACAAGTGTAGCTTAGTTTACAGGCATTCCCACGGAGATCATCTTGATATTAATTGTGGGTTAGTATTTATTATAGTAAGTATATTAAATGGGCTAATACTACATTGGGGTTAATTAGTGAATCGCTTACTTGATAAAATAAAGTCGTGTACCACTTCAAAGATAAGGCTGTTGTCATGATTACTCAGGAATTCTGAACCGAATAGAAGTGTAGAGGAGTCCGCTCCAAATGGAAGGAGATTAATTGAATAATTACGAGCATTGGAGAAAATTGGACAATGCAGGAGAAAATGAACGGGAGTCTCTTCCTCTCCACACCGGCATAGGGGGGTTGGTGATAAGTGGTTGTAATATAAGTGAAAATTGAGGTTACTACACCCTAGTCTTAATCTACAGTGATATATTTGGGCTGTGCGAGCTTTCGATCTACAGTAGAACCTTGGTAGTCGTCAATTGCCGTTGTTTAGATTAAAGTTTGTCAATGATGAGTTTTCACGCACGGACAAGGGCAAATTATTCCATTGGTCAGTAATGCTGGGTATGAAGGAAGATTTATACAGTTCAGTCCGACAGAACGGAACACGGTGGTTTTGACCTGATTGAAGACTAAGTGAAGGATTGGTCGAGGAAGCACGTGGTGGGATTTTACTGGAGATGTGTGGAGGAACCATACGGTGGTACATTTTGAAGAACTGGATTAACTTGTGCTTGTAATGTCTATCTTGCAACGGTTCCCATCAGACAGTCTGGTTTATTGTCTACAATAAGCTATATTCCAAGTTTGATGGAAATCTGACTCCTGTAACTCAAGTTACCATCAGGAAACCAATATCAACATGTCTTCTAAGCTGGAAAAGAGACATAATTCTGCCAAAAAATATCAAACCAAGCCCACTATCAACCACAATCTGTATTATGCCGTAATAAACCTATGTATAATGAAAGTGTCAATGACACTGTAGCTTAACTTGTGTGTTGTGTTTGATAAAAAGGATAATGTTCAATGTTTATGAAAGGATTATGAAATAAGACAACAATTGTGATAATTGGGAATATGTTCATTTCTGTTCCCTGTGTGCTATGTTTATGATAAAAATAATATGAGGTGTACACTGTACTAAAGAGCTGAGGGGTGGGTTAATATGACCTCACAGTTAATGTATGTGGCCCTCACAGTTAACGTATATCAACAAAAGTTACCAAGTTACAGTGAAATTATTCCAAAACAAATTAATCCTATCAAGTTACATTAAAATCCCCTCATAAATATGGCCTGTAGACTGTGCTAAAGGTTTTCGGGCTTCGGGCCCCTGTAGCTGTCAGTTTCCCAATTGCGTCCAAAGGGGACGTTCTCATCTAGGCATTATATGAAGTCAATCTACCAAGTTACAATGAAATCCCTTAATAAATATGACCTGTAGACAGTGCTAAAGGTTTTTGGGCTTTGGGCTCTGGCAGCCATCATGGATGAATGATCGCAACCAAAAGGGGACATTCTCATCTGGACACTATTTGGAGTCATCCTACCAAGCTACAATGAAATCCCTTCATAATTATGACCTGTAGACTGTTCTAAAGGTTTTTGGGCTTTGGGCCCCTGAAGCCGTCACGGTTGCCCAATCGTGTCCAAAAGGGGACGTTCTCATCTAGACATTATATGAAGTCAACCTACCAAGTTACAATGAAATCCCTTCATAAATATGACCTGTAGACTGTGCTAAAAGTTTTCGGGCTTCGGGCTCGGGCAGCCATCATGGTTGAATGATAGCAACCAAAGGGGGACAATCTCATCTGGGCATCATCTGGAGTGATCCTGCAAAGTTACAATGAAATCCCTTCATAAATATGACCTGTAGACTGTACTCAAGGTTTTCGGGATTTGGGCAACTGTTACCATCACAGCTGACCAATCACGACCAAAATGGGATGTCATCATCTAGGCATTATATGGAGTCAAACTAACAGGTTACAATGAAATCCTTCTATAAATATAACCTTTTGCCTATGCTAAAGGTTTTTGGGCTCGGGCACCCATCAAGGCTGAATGATCATGGCCACAATGGGACGTTCTCATCTAGACATTATTTGGAGTCATCCTACCAAGTTACAATGAAATCCCTTCATAAATATAACCTGTAGACAGTGCAAAAGGGTTTCGGGCTTCGGGCACCTTTAGCCGTCAAAGTTGCCCAATCATGCCCAAAAGGTGACTGTCTCATCTAGACATTGTATGAAGTCAACCCACCAAGTTACAATGAAATTCCTCAATAAATATGACCTGTAGACTGTGGTAAAGGTTTTTGGGTTTTGGGCTCGGGCAGTCATCACGGTTGGCAGATCATGCCCAAATGGGGAAATTCTCATCTAGACATCATAAGGAGTCATCCTACCAAGTTACAATGAAATCCCTCCATATTAAACATGACCTGCAGACTGTGCTAAAAGTTTTTGGGTTTCGGGCTTGGGCAGCCATCACGGTTGATTGATCATGCCCAAAAGGGGACGTTCTCATCTAGGCATTATACAGAGGCATCCTACCAAGTTACAATGAAATCCCTTCATAAATACGGCCTGTAGACTGTGCTAATGGTTTTTGGGTTTTGGGCTCGGGCAGCCATACCGGTTGCCCGATCGTGACCAAAAGGGGACGTTCTCATCTAGACATTATATGAAGTCAACCTACCAAGTTACAATGAAATCCCTTCATAAATATGACCTGTAGCCTGTGCTTAAGGTTTTCGGGCATTGGGCTCGGGCAGCCATCATGGTTGAATGATCGCAACCAAAGGGGACAATCTCATCTGGGCATCATCTGGAGTGATCCTATGAAGTTACAATGAAATCCATTCATAAATATGACCTGTAGATGGTGCTCAAGGTTTTCGGGCTTCGGGCACCTGTAGCCATCACAGTTGACCAATCACGACCAAAAGGGGATGTCATCATCTAGGCATTATATGGAGTCAACCTTACAGGTTACAATGAAATCCTTCTATAAATATAACCTTTTGCCTATGCTAAAGGTTTTTGGGCTCGGGCACCCATCAAGGCTGAATGATCATGGCCAAAATGGGACATTCTCATCTAGACATTATTTGGAGTCATCCTACCAAGTTACAATGAAATCCCCTCATAAATATGACCTGTAGACTGTGCTAAAGGTTTTCGGGCTTCGGGCACCTTTAGCCGTCAAAGTTCCCCAATCAAGTCCAAAAGGGGACGTTCTCATCTAGACATTATATGAAGTCAACCTACCAAGTTACAATGAAATCCCTTCATAAATATGACCTGTAGACTGTGCTAAAGATTTTCGGGCTTTGGGCTCGGGCAGCCATCATGGTTGAATGATCGCAACCAAAGGGGACAATCTCATCTGGGCATCATCTAGAATGATCCTAAGAAGTTACAATGAAATCCCTTCATAAATATGACCTGTAGACTGTGCTCAAGGTTTTCGGGCTTCAGGCACTAGTAGCCATCACAACTGACCAATCACGACCAAAAGGGGATGTCATCATCTAGGCATTACATGGAGTCAACCTAACAGGTTACAATGAAATCCTTCCATAAATATGACCTTTTGCCTATGCTAAAGGTTTTTGGGCTCGGGCACCCATCAAGGTTGCATGATCACGATCAAAATGGGATGTTCTCATCTAGACATTATTTGGAGTCATCCTACCAAGTTACAATGAAATCCCTTCATAAATATGACCTCTAAACTGTGCTAAAGGTTTTCGGGCTTTGGGCCCCTGTAGCCGCCACAGTTGCCCAATCATGCCCAAAAGGTGACTGTCTCAACTAGACATTGTATGAAGTCAACCCACCACGTTACAATGAAATTCCTCAATAAATATGACCTGTAGACTGTGGTAAAGGTTTTCGGGTTTTGGGCTCGGGCAGTCGTCACGGTTGGCAGATCATGCCCAAATGGGGAAATTCTCATCTAGACATCATAAGGAGTCATCCTACTAAGTTACAATGAAATCCCTCCATATTAAACATGACCTGCAGACTGTGCTAAAAGTTTTTGGGTTTCGGGCTTGGGCAGCCATCACGGTTGATTGATCATGCCCAAAAGGGGATGTTCTCATCTAGGCATTATACAGAGGCATCCTACCAAGTTACAATGAAATCCCTTCATAAATACGACCTGTAGACTGTGCTAATGGTTTTCGGGTTTTGGGCTCGGGCAGCCATACCGGTTGCCCAATCGTGACCAAAAGGAGACGTTCTCATCTAGACATGACCCCAAACCTGCATATGAAATTTCATGACGATCAGACAAGAACTGCGGGGTGTAGCCTGTGCTAAAGGAAAATGTGAACAGACGTCACAGACTCACAGACTAACAGACTTCTGCACGCGTGATGGCAATAGCTTATCTTGACAATGTCAAGTTAAGCTAAAAATTTGTTTCATTTCGTTCAGTCAGACTAAAGTTATTGTCTGGAAATCAATATCAGCATGTTTTCTAAGTCGGAAAAGGGTCATAACTCCGCCAATAAATATCAGATGAAGCTCACTATCAATCCCAACCTGTATTATGTGATTATGAACCTACAAAGTTTTTCATTTCATTCAGTCAAACTAAAGTTATCGTCCGGAAACCTTATTCAGGACAGATATATGGATGGACAGACAAGGGTAACATTTAATGCCACTGCCAAAATTGATGGGGGCATAAAAAGTCATATTACACATCACCCTAGAAAAATAATTTAACACTCAATCAGTTAAATTTAGCAATTCCCAAAAAATTATTTTCCAAAAATTTCAACAAAAGCATTTCATGTGACCCCTGAACAGATAGTGCTTCAGACAGTGGTTATCAGATTTATTTTCATGGAGGTCACTGTCAAAGCAAGTAAAGTGATGTGGAGTATAACTGTGAGAATCACTACAAATTAAGACTGTATAATAAGACATAATAAACTGATGTGAAAAGTAATCCCTATATGAAATTTCATTAAAATCGGTTGACTCAAAGGAAAGTTAGAGCCTGGAAACCATCAGACAATCAAATTTAAGCAACCTAATTAAATAGGCGCGGACAATACCCATGTTCGAACTTGGACCCACAATTGATGAAAGTGATCTACTATCCAAATTTCATCGAAATCGACTGACTTTTAGGAAAGTTAGAGCACTGAATAAATCAAAGTTTCACTAATTTGAATAATTTTTTGCACGAGAACAAAACCCATATTATATGTGATGTATTGCATGTTACTAAATATTGATACAAAAATTTACTCAAATCCGAAGTTTCACCATCTTGAATTTTGGACCAAACCCCAAAACACATATTCTGGTCTCACAATGATAACAAAGATACCCAAAAAGTTTCGTGAAGATCGGTTCATAAATACAGCTTTCAGTCGGAGGTGCATTGACGCACGGGGCAGATGAACAGGCAGGTGGACAGATTTTTGGTACAAAATTTCCCACATTCGAACTTGACCTAGGTATTGATAAAAGTAATCCATATGTGAAATTTCACAGAAATCGGTTCATTTTAAGGAAAAGTTGGAGTCTGGAACCGTCAGCCAATCAAATTTCAGCAACCTAATTAAATATGTGCAGAAAATGCCCATATTCAAACTTGGACCCACAATTGATGAAAGTGATCTACTACCCTAATTTCATCGAAATCTGGTCACTGTAAGGAAAGATAGAGTCTGGAAACGAAAAACACGGAAGGATGGAAGGACACCCCAAATTTAATATCTCCCACTTTTTTCAAAAAGCGATACACAATTAAAAGATAAATGTACTTACCTTCCAGGTGTCTACAAAATCAACATCAGAAAACAAGATATTCCCTGCTTCATCTTTTGGTTCCATTTCTCCACCTTCCTGTAATATACATCCAAACAGAGCTGATAAATCAAACTGATTGTTTTCAGAACGAAAACTCATGATTTTATTATTTTTATGGAGATGTCCAGCAACAGGATTTTTTTATCACAGTTCTTGTGGGTGGTGAGTTTGGTGAATTAATATATTAAACCTTTGATACTTTTGTACGTCTTATGACATACGAAATCAAACAGTGCATTGATACTTTTGTACATCTTGACATAAGAAATCAGACAGCATGTTGATAATTCTGTACATCTTATGACATACGAAATCAAACAGCCAAGCCTGAATATAAGCAACCTGTCATTTGCAAAATGAGGTCCCCAGAGGGTGAATTTGCTGATGTTATCCCATACAGTGGGCCAATTTATCCTCTAAGTACATCTTTTTGTTTTGGCTTGAGACCTTGATTCAGACAGGTTCACAAGGGTAAATTTTGTGATGCTACCCTGCTGAGCAGGGTAGCATCACCAAATTCCCCCTCTGGGGACCTCATTTTGAAGATGGCAGTCTGCTTATTTTCAGGCTTGCAAACAGCGCATTGATACTTTTTTACATCTTAACATATGAAATCAAACAGCGTGTTGATACTTTTGTATGTCTTATGACATACAAAATCAAACAGCACATTTATACTTTGTACATCTTGACATACGAAATCAAACAGCATGTTGATACTTCTGTATGTCTTATGACATATGAAATCAAACAGCACGTTTATACTTTGTACATCTTGACATACGAAATCAAACAGCATGTTGATACTTCTGTACGTCTTATGACATATGAAATCAAACAGCACGTTTATACTTTGTACATCTTGACATACGAAATCAAACAGCATGTTGATACTTCTGTAGTCTTATGACATATGAAATCAAACAGCATGTTTATACTTTTGTACGCCTTATGACATACAAAATCATATTTCTGAAATTAAATATTCTGATATTTTTTCCTTAATGCCCAATCTGTTTTTAAAACACAATTAAGATAAAAAATTTTTTATTGTATGACTGATGCTTGCTATTGTTTCTATCAAAGTCCACTCATTAACAGACAGCTCGAATTCTGTTCTGAGATAAAAGCTTTAAGCTATACCCCTCTTGAGTGCAGTCTTTCATGGAGGAGAGGTGCAGGTGCCAGTGTGCCCAGCCAAACTCACAAATTGCACTTAACAAGCATGAATATAATGTTTCTAGAACAATCTGGAGTGTACCTCTTGCTGTATAGACAGAGCTATCACACGTCAATAGATTAGATAGCTTTCTACAGATCTCGGTGTACACTTGAGCGGTATATACTCCAGTTTTTTTTTGGCCAATGACAGATCCAAAGTTAGTACAGCCAAGCAAGCCCATTTAACTGGATGTCTCTTTATTGAATAACCCTGTTAATTAAATATAATTTCCAATACCAAACCATTTGTCATACCTTCAACACCAATGTCACATCTTAACAGCACATAGAGTACACTTCTGTTAATTGTATAAAAAATCTTGATAATGCAGAGAAATGACCCGATATAATTACTGAATTTCCCTTGTTTATACAACAATTTGGCCTCACAAGCATTTAATCTCTTATGTAATAGAATAGTCCCTACAAACCAGATCTTCTGTTTCTCACGACATTTGTTTTGTAAAACTGCACATGGGCAGGCATTTTTTTATTTTATTTTTATAATTTTGGTAAGTATTTCTTGGCCATCAAAAGTTGATGTTGTTGTTTGTTTTATATTTTAAGCATCATAATCTGCACAACAGAATGGGTGATGGTGTCTTTTGTCCCTTAAAGCATTGCAAAGCCTTCATGCACATGAGGGACAAATTTATCAATTTTATCAACTTGGGTAAAATATCAGACATAAACCATTTAATTTTTATTTTTTTTAACTTTGCATTGGTTATAAAAAGAGAACATGTGGCATCCAAAAAAAACATGTGGAAGGGCCCGAGAAACAGATTTTTAACTTTTTAGGCCATAAATACCCAGTTTATCTCCAGAAAATGAGAAAGTGACCAAATTCCTATTAACACAATACTTGTTAATTGAATAATTTTCAATGACAGACTGACTGTTCAATTAACATGGTTCTACTACATCTCACAATTTTCTAACCTAATTTTCTAAAATCTTCTGACAATGTTCCTGGGCTGTTGACCATCAATATGTACTTACTTAACTCAAAATAATTCTTTAAAATTATATTTATTTATTTATTTATTGCGCTTCAACAACACTTTCGACAACCAGAGTCACTTCGTGTCAGACAGTTTTATGCGTGGAGGAAGCCGAGTTACCTGGTGAGAACCACTGAGCAACAGCGAAGAACTATATGACACCCCACCGTACTAACCCCACACAAGCAGGTTTAGCATTGGTTGAAGACAAGTGCACCATCGATGGGCAATATGCCTTAGTACACAGTTCCACCACACCCCACGATTTAAAACAATAATAAATTAAACAGGCCCTACATGTTCATTTATGATCATTTTACAGAATTACTTTTGTTCAACAAAAGTAATTCTTAAAGATCATAAAAATAGAACATATTTCATGTGTGTGACTGCTTGATTGTCATACTTAAAAGGAGAACTTTTTTACAAAAGATATATGAAACACAAGGTTATTTTTGGCATAATCAAAATTTGTGGTTTCGAGAAATGGTCCTTTATTTCAAATTAATGGCTTTCAGAGAAAATGTTAAAGTTTAGGCAACCAACAATATTTCAGACAGACAAAAAAATTCTGAAAGATATGGTCACAGGAGGTCACTGCCACCCTCCCTCCACCAACCACCCTCCTAGTATCAGGCCTGACCAAAGATTCATTTTACCAGTATATTTATTTATTTATTGGTGTTTAAGATCACATACTTATGCACAATGGCTAATCATGACTGTGACAGTTTTGCGGGTGGAAGAAGACCCAGAGACAACCACCAAGAAATGTCAGCTCCTCAACATTCTAACTCTGTTCAAGCTCCGCTCAAGCAGAGTTACAGCAGTTGAAGACATGTGCACCATTGATGTGCAGTATGCTTTAGTACACAGCATCATCGTACCCCCATGTAGGCAACCGGGATAAAGTGCCTTGCCCAAGGACATAATGAAGGTCGTCACGGATTGGATCGAACTCGGGACCTCTAGCACATAAGTCCAACAGTCTACTACTGAGCCATCACGCTCCGATTGTTTGAACTAAAATAGTATATCTAAAAGTCTTATTGGCAGTGGTGCAGCCACGTGTGGGCCTGGGGCTTGGACGTTCCTAACATTTTTGCTGTCTTCCCCCCCCCACCCCCCCCCACCTCCCAAGAAACATCAACCCAGTGCAACTTTCATATAACATATAGAACCCTAAAAACAAGCTATTAATTTTGAATATGTTTTCATTTTTGGAATTCACTAAAAATAAACCCAACAAGGCATCTTAAGCTGAGTTTGAATAGTACTGGCTGGTTTTGACCATTACATTGGGTAAAGAGTTTATACAGAGGACATTTACACTAAGGCCGTACAGTGTACAGGGTTAGTTATTCAGTTAGAAATTAAATTTTTTTTTATAACCATGAGTGCAGTACACAGGGTTAGTCACACATTCTGGTTATAAAAGATTGGTAACTGCCATATCACATGCTGCATGAAAATGTATGACTAAGGCTGTAAAAATGCTTTGGGTAAGTTAGTTACATATGTCATTACAAAGGGTACTGGATTCAAGGAACTATTGGAAATACTTATACTGGATTGTGGGGATTTTTTAAAGTGAATTCCAAAAATGAAAACATATTCTATTTTCAAGTAATAGTGTGTTTAAAAAGGTCTCCAATATAGAGCGACACACACACTCCCAAATTTCCTCTTAGTGCATTGAATTTTGCACAATTTTCTTGGGCTGAGTCCTAGATAGGATGCTGTGGATGTTACCCCCACTCCTCCCACTTCCCTTTAAGGGAAGACAAAAAAAACCCAGAGGTCCATTGGCTGAAACATTGCCTAAAGGGAAGTGGGAGGTGGGGGTAACAACTGGTGGGTCCTACTGGTGGTTAAGAATAGCCTTCCAAATATGTTTGCTCCCCCCACCCACCCCTATTATAGAATCCTGGCAACATGCCTGGTTATTTGAGAACAATTAGGGAATCAATCAAGCCAAGAGGTCCTCGGTTCGAATACCACCTTCAGCAACTGCGTTGTGTTCTTGGGCAAGACACTTCACCCCCATTGCCCACATGGGGGCACGGTGATGCTGTGTACTAAGGCGTACTGCATGTCGATGGTGCACTTGTCTTCAACCAATGCTAACCCTGCTTGTGTGAAGTTAGTATGTTGGGGAGCTGACAGTTGCTCGCCGTTGCTCGGGGGTTCTCTCCGGGTACTCTGGCTTCCTCCACCTGTAAAACTGTCGTGGTCATGATTAGCCATTGTGCAGAAATATGTGACCTTAAACACCAATAACTAAATAAATTAGGGAATTAAAATTGTTACCAGGCATACAGGGCTTATGATTTTATAAAGTTTTCATAATTCCCTTAATTAGAATGCATTTTGTACATTAATTTCTTTATTTAGAGACAAAAAGCTGGTGTTTGAGAAAATATATTGACTCAAATGATTTGCTTTTATATGAATGAGAGTGTTAACCCTTTACCCAACGTAACGGCCAAAACCGGCTAGCGCTATTCTAAAAAATCGCCAATTAATTTTCAAAATATTTTCATTTTTTGTCTCAAAAACATAGGTTATGACCCCTCATTGGCACGAACTCATCGAGCTCGTTCCAACGATGGGTCATAACCTATGTTTTTGAGACAAAAAATGAAAAAATTTAGTTATTCAAGAATTTTTTTTGCAAGTGTCGTCTGCTTTTCATGTTAGATAAAGGGTTAAGCTAGATGTGTCAGTTCGACTTGTTGTATGTCCCCACTGGGAAACAAAAGTCTGGAAAAATTATTGTCGGAGTGTTTCCCATCATAAACTAAGTTCAAGGTCAATAACTTTGCGTAAAATCATCCGGCCAGGACCAAACTTGGAACTTGATTTGTAAGTACCCTTGACAAAGCCACATGCCACAAATCAGCCAATTATCTCAATATACAGTACGTGGAGAGTGGATTGTAACTAAATCACCCGCAGAGTGGAGTTATCACCCAAGCTATAACTTTCAAATTTTGTACATATCGACAAAAAACACAAGCAATGTTTCAGCCAATGGACCTCTGGGTTTAACCCGGAGGTCCATTGACTGAAACTTTAGTGGTGTTGGTTATGCTTTGCAACAAATTTACAATTATTCCTCGAGTGGAATCTCCACTCTGCTGGTGATTTAGTGATAATACACTCTCCATGTACTGTATGGTGAAACGAGTCTGGAAAGCTGTTATTTCGGATTATGATGGAACGACAGAGTGGTGAGGGCAACACCATATCCCCCGTAGGACTGCACGATATTTGAAGCTGAATACCAGTGCTGATGTTCAAAGCTAGAAGCCCTATAAAGAGCCTGTAATCACTCACCTGGAACTACATATAAAAATGTGATTTCCCCTGGGCTTTCCATGGTAACTATGAGCTGCAATTGTGGCCATGTTTGCAACATTACATCAACATTACATGAGGATCATTGGTAGAAGGTGTCCCAGTCCTCAATCATGTGAAGTTTCAAAACATTTGACTTTGTAGTTTCAGAAGGGAAGATTTTTGCAAAATCCATCAGTCAGAATCAGAGAATGTCTCTGGTGGCCATATTTTCCAACTAATGGGAACAGAAAGAGGATTGTTTGAAGAGGACCTCCTATAGAACATTCCTGCAAAGTTTGGTTCACGTCGGCTCAGTAGTTCCAGAGAAGAAGATGAAAATGTGATATCCCATAGAGTTTCTATAGTAACTATAAGCTGCAATTGTGGCCATGGTTGCAACATGATCAACATTAAATGAGGACCATTGGTAGAGGGTGTCTCAGTCATCAACCATGCAAAGTTTCAAAACAAGTGGCCCTGTGGTTTCAGAGGAGAAGATTTTTCAAAATCCATAAATTGGAATAAAAAAATGCTTCTGGCAGCCATGTTTTTCAATGCATGGCAACAAAAATGTGGAGCATTAGTAGAAGACCTCCCATAGACTATCCCTACCAGGTTAGGTCCACATCGGCTCAGAAGGTCCAGAGAAGAAAATGAAAATGTGATTTCCCATAGGGTTTCTATAGTAACTATAAGCCGCAATTGTGGCTCAACCCAATAAACATTAAATGATGGTCGATGGTAGAGGGGGTCCCAGTTATCAACCAAGCAAAGTTACAAAACATTTGACCCTGTGGTTTTAGAGGAGAAGATTTATAAAAATCCACCAATCAGACTCAAAGAATGCATGGCGGCCATGTTTTCAAACGCATGGAAGCAAAATGAGGATCGTTTGTAGAGGAGATCCCATAAACTATCCCTGCCAGGTTTTTTTTCATGTCAGCTCTGTAGTTCCAGAGAAGATGAAAATGTAATTTCCCATAGGGTTTCTACAGTAACTATAAGCCACAACTGTGGCCTTGTTTATAACCCGATCAACATTAAATGAGGATTGTTGGTAGAGAGGGTACCAGTCAGCATTTGAAGTATGTGAAGTATCAAAACATTTGGCCTGGCAGTTTCAGAGGAGAAGATTTTTGAAAATCCACCAATTGTTTGTTTGTTTGTTGGTGGTTAACGTCACATATTTATGCACCATGGCTAATCGTGACACAACATGGAGATGAAGTCAAGTGTAGTCAATCGTTGATCTACATGTTGCCCATTTTAGAGGACTTTCACCCCAAGCATTGGTGACTGGGTCCTATTTTACTAGTAAAGCGGAACTGGTTTACCACAGTAAACAAGTGCTGCTTACTTCCCGGGGTTCCCACGGGGAGAAAATCCACCAATCAGAATCAAAGTATGCCTCTGGCGGCCAAGTTTTTCAACCCACGGGAACGAAATGAGGATCGTTTGTAGGGGACCTCCCATAGACTATCCCTACCAGGTTTGTTTTCACGTCACCTCAGTAGCTCCAGAGAAGAAGATGAAAATGTGATTTTCCATGGGGTTTCTATAGTAAATATAAGCAGCAATTGTGGCCATGTTTACAACCCGATCAATATTAAATGAGGATCATTGATAGAGGGGGTCTCAATCATCATTTATGTGAAGTATCAAAACATTTGGCCTGGCAGTTTCAGAGGAGATGATTTTTGAAAATCCACCAATCAGAATCAAAGAATGCCTCTGCCAGCCATGTTTTTCAACCCACAGGAAGAAAATGAGGATCGTTTGTAGAGGACTTCCCATAGACCATCCCTGCCAAGTTTGTTTCATGTCGGCTCCGTAGTTCCAGAGAAGAAGATGAAAATGTGATTTCTCATAGGGTTTCTATAGTAACTGTAAGCCGTAATTGCGGCCCTGTTTGTATCCCGGTCAACATTAAATGAGGATTGTTGGCAGACGGTGTCCCAGTCATCATTTCTATGAAGTTTCAAAACATTGTGCCGGGTTGTTTCAGAGGAGAAGATTTTTGAAAATCCACCAAACAGAATCAAAGAATGCCTATGGAAGCCATGTTTTTCATCCAATGGGAACAAAATGAGGATCGTTTGTGGAGGACCTCCCATACACTATTCCTGTCAAGTTTATTCAGACCAGCTCAGCGGTTACAGAGAAGATGAAAATGTGAAAAGTTTATGGATGCCGGACACTGGATGATGACGGACGCCAAGTGATGAGAAAAGCTCACATGGCCTAAAATTTTAGACCAGGTGAGCTAAAAATACCGCAGTATACTGGTATATTGAAACACTAGTTGTTTAGATATCTGAACATACGTACCATAATCTGGGCTTGATCCATCAAAATCGGAACAAATCAGTATGTCTTGATGATGCAGTTCGAATAACCCTTTACCCAATAGAGACAATATCAAATTTTATTTTTTTAAATATTGGTTTATCAAATTTTTTTAAAAATTTCAACAAGTGACCCTTCATTGGAATGAGCTCATCACATGACATGGTTTTGTTGAAATTTTTAGAAAAATAATATTTTTTCACTGGCACAATTTGTGCATTATATTCAAATGCGGCCAATTCATTAGGTACAGGGAGGACATTCATTATTCATTCAGAACTACAGTTAAATAAAAAACTCAAAATTGAATTGTGGGTAAATAAATAATGATGATAAACAATATTTTTGCAATTACACCAGTATTCAATCGATACTGGTTTGAATACGGTGTGTATCTGTTTATTGATATACTGTACAATCCTATCCCATCCCCCTCCTCCCCTCAAACTCAAGAAAATGTGAAGCATGTGGTAAATCATGGGTGGAGATTTTGACAACTTATTTCGTGATCTCACCAGCAACATTCAGCTAGTTTTTGAAGAATTTCATATCATTATTTATTTATTTATTTATTTAAGGGTGTTTAAGGTCACATACTTATGCACAATGGCTAATCATGACCGCAACATGGATATAAAGTCAAGGGTTTTCAATCATTTATACCTCATGTTGCACATTTTAGAGGATTTCCACCTCAATCATTGGCTTTACTTCGCGGGTCCCCACAGGGGATTTCATATCATGGTTTAAATGGATTCGTGTGAAAATATTTCGCGAGAATTATGTTAGATTCGCGTGATGCCAGACGAATTTTAAGCCCTGGGCACATAAAAAATGTGATGTGTAAAGTGTTGAGCATCAGAAGCAACAAGAAATTATATAAATCTGTGATTAACCCTTTACCCAACGTAACGGCCAAAACCGGCCAGCGCGATTCTCAAAAATCGCCAATGAATTTTTATTATTTTTTCATTTTTTGTCTCAAAAACATAGGTTATGACCCCTCGTTGGAACGAGCTCGTCGAGCTCGTTCCAATGAGGGGTCATAACCTATGTTTTTGAGACAAAAAATGAAAAAAATTAGTTATTCAAGAATTTTTTTTGCAAGTGTCGTCTGCTTTTCATGTTAGGTAAAGGGTTAAAAAATTTCATGCAGATGAATTAGCAGAAGATACGACAATGTGAAGAAATTAACAAATCTTCCTGAAGTGATTCGATGTAAACAAACTTGCCGCTAACTGTCCCCCCTTGATGATCAGCTTTTGTGTGAGTAACAGTTTAATGAATAGTGAAGAAACGAAACTGTATAATAATAATTATAAGAAAATAAGACACCATACTCGAGGTCTGCCTGACTTTTTCACACAATAACTCAAATTCAGGAAGTTGATGGATGAGAAGAGAATATTGCCGAAGTTTACTACATCAACATTTCTCCATCTATTTTATAAATTATCTTTGTAAAGATATGTCTCACCTCAGGACAATCTGGACAGTAGTAAATGCATCATGTACCCCCAACTCCAAAATTTTCCAAAAATTGTTAAGAGAAAGACAGATAGAAACAAAAAAAACAAAGACAGTGGCAGGTACGGCTGCACAATATTCAAAACTGAATACCGGTATCGGTATTCAAAAAAATACAGCGGTATACCGGTATATCGAAAATTGTTCAGATATATGAACACAAGTACCACAATCGGGACTCGAGGCGTCACGGTTGAAACCAATTAGCATGTGCTGATGATGCGGTTCGACGAGCTCGTTCCAATGAGGGGTCACATGATATAGTTTTGTTGAAATTTTTGAAAATTATTTTTTCAACTGCTGAAATTGTATATTACGAGGGCACAAGCAGACGATTCCTTGGATAAAGGGATACTATTATTCATTCGGGGCTACAATTAAAAAACTCAAGACATCTTGAAAATCAAAATTGTGGGTAAATAAATAATGACGATAAACCGATCTTTTTGTAATTACACCGGTATTCAATCGATATTGGTTTCAATACCGGTATATATCGGTTTATCGATATACCATGCAGCCCTAGTGGCAGGGGCACAGAGATGGAGAGAGAGAGTGTGAGTTTATGAAATTGCAATATTATTGGGAATTAGCTGGCGGGAGGAGGTGGGTGGATGGGGGCAGGAACATATGCTTTAAGACGTGATCGAAGATTCCTTGTTTGATTTGTCCCGACTAGAGCAGTTAAAGACGAGAAAAATAACCATTTTGGGTTCCATATTTAACAAATTTCCCCATCAAACCAAAACAATGTTTTGGCCTGATGGGAAACTTGTTACACATTGAGCCAAAAATGTGTATTATTCTTAATGTGGATACGAGTGAGTCCCAAACATAGATTTGTATTGAATTCCTGCCATGCCACTAAGCCACGTGGGCCACAACTGTAAAGTTCAAAATGCTTCCAAAGTCACTGTGTGTCCAGTACTGAAAAAAAATACAGCAATATACCGGTATATTGTAGACAAGTTTCGACGCTGAACGCAGTTTCCAGTACCTATGATTGATAGTCACTGATCCTGATGATTACATTCAGATGATTGAGCTCATTAACCCCATACCTAACACAGCAGCCCAAAATGGCCAGAACATTACCAGAATAAGCCTGTCACAGCCTAAAATGTATCATAAGTTTCTCAATAAAACCATACAGATATGGATATCATTAGAACCAGCTCAGTGAGCTGGTTCTAATGATATCCATATTTGTAAGGTTTTATTGAACAATTGTTAAATTTGTTTTCGAATTTTGTGAAATTTAATTTATTTTTTAAAAATACTGTGTTAAGTAAAGGGTTAATACATATATTTAATTCATGTGTTCTACAGTTGAGCAAATTCAGTTGGAATAATTAACTGAATGACATTTTTCTGTGTCCTGATACAAGATCTTTTAACACAGTTCTAATGAGTATCGGATTTAAATATTTTGCATGAAAAAATTAATATTGCTCCTTTCTGATACACTTTGATGGAGCTACATCAATAAATCTATGTACAGGCAGATTAAAATTTCCTATAATCAACATCAGGGGTGATTATTATCCTCATAACACATGCAGAAGTCTCAAAAGAAGCGTGTGCAGCTTAAATAAACATTATGGCTGCCTGCACATACTGGCTGAAGTGACAAAGAAAACATCCATCAACTGCTCATTTTGGTTTGTTGGAAACTCTAAGTGATTGACAGCAATTCACAACAGTAGTTATAAATTTGGGCAGAGTTTGGACCACGATGAATCATTGTTTCCTCTTAGTGTGGGGATGAGTGAGACCCAAACATAGATTTATGTGTTGTATTCCTGCCATGCCACTAAGGCACATAGACCATAACTAATATATATCAGTGAGTGGGAACCCTGGTATGATAATACTACCACCACCCCCCCCCCCCCCCCCCCCCCCCCCACAAAGTGTGTAATACTTCCTAAGTCATAGTGTATCTTTAATTGTTTTCCCTCCATAATACATTCATCATAGGGCTGCACGGTATTCAAATATCGGTATTGGTATTGAAAAAAATACCACGATATACTGGATATCATAGACAAGTTCAGAATCTGAAAGTAGTTATGAGTACCTGTGACTGATAGTCACTGATACTGAATATTACAGTTAAAACTAGAAGTCCTGTCACGAATAGTGTGCTTATCTAGGCTTAATTGCGCATTGGAATTGCGCGCAATTGCCATATCGAATGGCATCCAAAGCACGGCAGGTTGTCTTGATTACTCATAGCAAACACATGCAATGTTTCTGCCAATGGACCTCCGGGTTACCCGGAGGTCCATTGGCTGAAACATTGCTTGTGCACAGGCCATATGTACAGAATTTGATAGCTTTACTTGGGCCATAACACGTACATTAACGCGCATATCAACGTGCTATTTGTGTGCATTTCATGACAGGACTTCTAGTTTTAACTGTACTTTCCGATTGCTGAACTAATTAACAAATACATTTAATTCATGTGTTCTACAGTTGAACAAATTCAGTTGAAAAAATTAACTGAATGACACTTTTTCATGTTTTCATACAAGATCTTTTAACACAGTTCTCATGAGTACCGAATTTAAATATCTTGCACAAAAATACAAAATATTGTTCCTTTTGGGTACACTTTGGAGCTACATCAATAAATCTATGTACACAAGCAGATTAAAATTTCTTGTGATAAACATGAAGTGTGTGCAGTTTAACCCTTACGCAATGCAGATGATATCAAAATTTATTATTTTAAATATCCTTTTTTTTAAATTTTTCAAAAAATTTCAACAAAACCATATCATGTGACCCCTCATTGGAATGAGCTCCACAAACTCGTTCCAAAGAGGTTTAATATGGTTTTGTTAAAATTTTTTGAGAAATAGTATTTTTTCAGCTGCTGAATCTGCATATTACGTGGGCGGTTGTGGCCAATTCATTGGGTAAAGGGTTAAGGAATCAATAATCACACTCTGAAGAAGGAATAAAAACAGTCATGTATAAGGTCTAAAAATACTTCAACAAACCTTGTACCCCATTGGCCAATGCATTGTATACAGGTCGAGATACTTCAGACCCAAATCATACAAGGTCTTCTTCAAGCTAGATCTCACAAGTCCAGGGCTATGACATGAGTTCCAGAGCTGAAAGAAAATACAAAATAATAGAAATATTATATCAGACAAAAGTGCTAAGGGAACAGTGTGGCATTATTTACCATTAGTCGAAGAGCTGAACAGCTCTTATGTCAAGGTGAGTTGTAATTCACTATGTCAGAATAGTGGTTTGGGGATGGGTGGGGAGGTAGTGGTAGAATGGATATAGAGGGTAAGTGCTCTCACCCACACACTATTTTTCCATTGACTTTCTATATAATTGCACAATGCATTTAAAAATATATGAGCATGCAAATATCTTCTGTAACTTATTATCTGCAAATGGAAATTGGGAAGATAAACGACACACAATTTCACCCTAAGCTGGTTCAGTCTATTTCTACTACTTCAACCAACTTTCAACCCAAAGGCTAGCCTTTGAAAGATGGTTGAAGTAGCAGAAATAGACCAGACCCTGACCAGACCCAGACCAGACCCCTACCAGACCATAACATGTACATCAAAAAAGAATAGCTCATAGGTATTTGTACATTCGGGAATATAAGTTAATAGAATGTTTGACTTCAGTGACACAAAAAAGCTTTGTCAGTTCTTTCAAGACTAAAAATATATTAATCACATTCCCTCCTCTCCACACACCCACTTTGAACAACTTCCACTACACCCATCTCGGTCTCAGAATCAATGAAATATCATTCCTGTGGATCCATTTTTGAATTTTCCTCTCACCATCCCAGAGGCCAGGGTGTGATTATCCCTGGACACAACTTGCATACTGCCGTGGGCTACTACAGTTAAAACTAGAAGTCCTGTCACGAACTGTGCGCTTATCCAGGCTTAATTGCGCATAGGAATTGCGTGCAATTGCCATATCAAATGGCATCCAAAGCACGGCAGGTTCTCCTGGTTACTCAGAGCAAACACAGGCAATGTTTCTGCCAATGGACCTCCGGGTTACCCGGAGGTCCATTGGCTGAAACATTGCTTTCGCACAGGCCATATTTACAGAATTTGATAGCCTTACTACAGTCCTAACGCGTAGATTAACACGCAGATCGACGTGCTATTTGTGTGCATTTCATGACAGGACTTCTAGTTTTAACTGTATGTCAGCCCTGTGGGAGAATCTTTTTTTTAAATGTGCTCTCTCTCCTCCCCGAACCAAAAAAAAAAAATCCATCACCTTAGAGGTCTTACTAATGAGATGTGTATATTACTGAACCGAATACCAGATAATTTCCTTTCAATAATTAACATTGCATCAGTTTCCAATATATTCTCTGGCAAATGGGCAGTTAATTAACGGATTGTGTGATAACTGAATAAGCAAATAATTCATAATTATTTATTGACAGACAGATAGACAGGGGCACTCAATGAGTCAATGGTCCATTGCCACACCCCATCCCACCAGGAGTCCCTCAGTTTTGGCCAGACTGGCCCAAAGGACAAGGTGCCATTGACCAGGATGAATCATAATATGCAGGTCTTGCAATGTACCTTGGACATTTGTGCCTACTTCCATCACACACACTTTCACTCAGCAAGTTCCATCACCTTTATCTCTAACTTGTATAATTTCTGACATGATTTACTCACAACACTTGCAATACTTTTTTTCCTAAGAGAATCAAAACCAAGCCTGTCATAATTAATTGCGAAGTTGACTATTCACCCATAATCAAATACATTTTCAAGTCGACAATTGTGGGTTTATGTCACTCCTTTACTGATGAATTATTACAAGACTACCAAAATTTAATTTGCGTAACCCAAAAACAGGCCCTGCAAATATGTTATTGCGTAACCCATTTTATTCTGCGTAACCTGTGTTTTAATAAGCAACTCACAAACTAGTGTTATGTGTACTGAGATGGGGATACCTTAGTGTCTGAAAGATTCATTGGCCTTGTACCCAGTACCCCTGGGCTTCTAGCCCAGGGATACCAGGGACAAGGCCAATGAATCGTACTGAGACCGTTGGTACCTTAAATGCCTTTGATATGGTAGTATTCCATTCAACTGCATTATGAGCTTAGCTCAAGAATTTTTCCAAAATTGTTGCGAGAGTGAAAAGTAGGTTTCGCCATCACGAAGTTGCACAACCTCTTCGTAACATGAGAGATCGCTCCTGCAATTTTGGCAGGCCTGTTATTAGTTACTACTCTCCTCTCTATCATGGTCATAAATACATTGTAATTGATATGGGAAAAAAGTATATATAGAATATACCCATAGTACATGTAGCTTGACGTACCAAATGTTCACCACAAGTGGTGTTAACTGCGAGCCTTTGACCATGAGTGGTGAACATCTGGTGCACAAGCCAGAAAATAAGCAGACTGTCATCTGCAAAATGAGGCCCCCAGGGGGTAAATTTAGTGATGCTACCCTGCACAGCAGGGTAGCATCACTAAATTTACCCTCTGTGAACCTCAATCTGAATCAGGGTTTCAAAACTAAACAGAAAGAGGAACCCAGAGGATAAATTGACCCACTGTATGGGATAGCATCATTAAATTCACCATCCGGGGACCTCATTCTGTAAATGTCAGACTGCTTATTTTCAGGCCTGATGGTACACCAAGCTACTTTGGGTATATTTTATTTATACCATGATCGTCAGATTATTAAGAGTCGATATTATTTTTTCTTGATTTTACTGTGCAACACACGCACAAATCTGTTTTTGTTTACATGAGCCCTAGTCCGCGGTACTTCCGCTGTCAATTTTAACACCGAATCGAAATGGAAAAAGAAACGCGCAAATCACGGGACCTTTTTCATTTTAATGACTTGCGAGGTGACGAGCGATAAATTTAGACAAGTCTGCATTCAGGTCGAGGTCACCAAAGGTCAACTTGGATGTAGTTTCACTGTTGGTGTAAATTTTAACTACTGAAATCCCATTGCAGGCGTGTTCACCACGGTTGATGTGTAAAGCTAAAAGTTATGTCATAGGCTTTTTATATATTGTAGAATAGGTAATCACGATATATAGAGGATATGGAATTAGTGTTTTTCTCATATAATATTTATGAAACGAGCCTCTGGCGAGTCCAAATGGAAAATACGGACGAGTTTCATAAATATTATATGAGAAAAACACTCATTTCATATTCTATTTATCATATGACACACACACGCACAAATTAGCCACTTAGTATGACTTTTTAACTCATCACCTAACTTGAGTTGCAGACGGCACTTGGAAAAAACATCCTCGTATAACTAAAAATTTTCGTTTTTTGCTTCCAAAACATAGGTTATGACCCCTCATTGGAATGAGCTTGACGAGCTCATTCCAATAAGGGGTCATAACCTATGTTTTGGAAACAAAAAATGAAAATATAAAAAAAAATGAATGGCGTTTTTCTTGTAGGAGAAAGATTAACACAATATAGCCCACCCTAAATAGGACAGATAACGTAAATTCTCCCTACTGAAATTATGCAAATGTGACCCAGTTGTATTTTGTTTAGCCAATCAAACTGTCCAGTTTTGAAATTGACCAATGAAAGCTCCCAACTCTAATTATGCAAATTATGAAAATGTGGCCCAGTTGTATTTTGTTCAGCCAATCAAATTGTCTAGTTTTTAAATTGACCAATGAAATTGACGGAAGGCTTTATTTATCACTGATTAATATGAAAACAAAATATCAAATGTTTTAAAGTGAACAAAATGGACGAGTCATATGATAAAAAGAGATACAACACATGACACCAGGTCTGGCATTCTAGAAAGTATGGGAGTACAAATAATTGCCAAGGAATGCAATTACCTTCTTAAATCTCAATGCAGCCATTATTACAGTCTTGACCACCTCAGGTCCAAAACTGAGCCTAGACTCAGGTTTGGGCCTGAGGTGGTCATCTGAATTTTCTCCGGCGAGCAGTTGGCATGCAGCAAAACTTGCATGCCTGAAGAATGTCTGGCCCGAGGAACTTAATAACCCAAAATATTGTCTTCTATATAGTTGTTTCAAGATATCGCAGAGTATGAGTAAAGTTGACTTTAATCGAATATTCTTCTTTAAAAGTTGATCATGAAATTTCATAATCATGCCAACCCTTCTAAAACTGTTAATGTTTAGGCAACACAAAGTAGATCTTCAGTTTCGCAGGCCATTTTTTGTAAAATTGCATTCAGGAAGACGGTTTTTTATTATATTTTTTATTTTTGTGATTATTTCTTTGCCATCAAAAGTTTCTGTTCTTGGTTTGCTTTATGTTTTAGGCCTCATCTACACAATAGCATGGGTGGTGATGTATCTTGTCCCTTGAGTGCAAGAAGGCTTTGCAATGCTTGTTACACTCAAGGGACAAATTTATCAATTTTATTAACTTAAAATATCAGATATAAACAATTTTATTTTTATTTTTTTAAGTTTGCATTAGTTATAAAAAGAGGGCATGTGGCAGCCAAAAGGACCATGAAGGAGAGCCTAAGAAACAGATTTATTTTAATGCTAACACTTGAGTGTTGAAAATTTTTCAGTCATTTGTCTTTATCAAGTGAGAAAAATTAGGTTAACCCCTAGCACTCAGGTAGTGCAACAGAATTTTCTTCAATTACTCTGTATTTCTCTTGTTTAACCGTAACATGCAAAGCAGACGACACTTGCAAAAAAATTATTGAATAACTATTTTTTTTCATTTTTTGTCTCAAAAACATAGGTTATACCAATAACCAATTTTACTGTGTTCCACCCAGTTTGGTTCAAGTTTGGTTCCAATTTTACTGTGTTTGTACATAAATAGATCAATCTGTCTTACTGGGAGGGAACTGGAATAGTGCTCCCTGTGGAATCTTGTGATTTAGTTTATCACACACAAAGGTGTGAATATGTCGTCACATATTCTCTCCAATTGATTTGTCCATCAGATGAGTTAATAAGGGGAAAAATGTGACACCAAGAACATAACACAGATTAGGCCTAAAAAAGTTAAAAATATGTTTCTCAGGCCCTTCTGCATGGTCCTTTTGGGTGTCGCATGCTCTCTTTTTATAACCAATGAAAACTTAAAACAAGAGGCCCCAAGGGGCCTTAAGCCTTTACCTAACATGAAAAGCAGACGTCACTTTGCAAAAAAAAATCTTGAATAACTAATTTTTTTCATTTTTAGTCTAAAAAAAATAGGTTATGACCTGTCGTTGGAATGAGCTCGACCCAACGGGGGGGGGGGGACAAAAAGTGAAAATATAGTGAAAATTAATTGGTGATTTTTTAAAATAGCGCTGGCCGGTTTTGGCCATTACGTTGGAGAAAGGGTTAACTATGAAATTATTCATAACTCTAGTGTCCATGTCTTCCTGACTGCTTCCAATTCTATCAGCTGTGAACTAGCACTGCCAAATTTCCAAGGATTGGTATGTCACTGCCCCCCGATCAAATAGAGCATGAATATTAACTCAGAGATCCAATTTGAACAAACCTCCCTCCCCCCCCCCCCTCCCCCTCCAGATGCTGTATACCAAATATGAAAGCATTCGGATGGTGGATCTGAAGATTTTCAAAAAAAAAAAAAATTCAGACTCCCAAATATTTACCCAGGGACGCAATTCAAACAAACTTGAATCTGACCCTCCACCCTCACGCCTAGAGATATTGTATACCAAATATCAAAAGATTCTAACTGATGCTTCTAGAGCTAGGAACTCGATTTTGAAAACAATTGAGAAACATTTTTTGAAACCAGATCCAAAATGTTCAGGCTATAAAAAAAAAAAAAAAATTTCATCTCAAAACTGAACAAAACGCATGAAAAATCCCCCCAAATTTCTGAATTTTGGTCCAAAATTTTGGAGTCTGAACTGGACCCAAAATTTTCAGGCTAAAATTTTTTTTGTTTTTCGTCTCAAAATTGAACAAAACGCATAAAAAATCGATAACAATTTTTTGCACATTTTGGTCCAAAATTTCTAAGTCCGAACCAGACCCAAAATTTTTAACCCAGGGACCCGATTTGAACAAACTTGAATCTGACTCCCTCAAAAGATGATGTATACCAAATGTTAAAGATTCTGACTGTTGGATCTGAAGAAGAAGATTTTTAAAGAAATTTCCTCATATTGCAGTAAGTTAAAATTTGGGCTCCCACAGGGAGCCCAAATATTAACTGAGGAACTTGACTTGAACAAACTTGAATCTGGCCTCCCTAGAGATGATGTACACCAAATATGAGAAAATTCCGACTGGTGGATCTGAAGAAGAAGATTTTTAAAGAATAATCCACATATTGCACAAAGTTAAAATTTGGGCTCAAATAGGGAGCCTAAATATTAACCCAGTGACTCGATTTGAACAAACTTGAATCTGGCCCCACTGGAGATGATGATGTATACCAAATATTAAAAGATTCTGACCACTGGATCGGAAGAAGAAGATTTTTAAAGAAATTTCCTCATATTATTGAACTAAGTTAAAATTTGAGCTCCTACTGGAAGCCCAAATATTAACCCAGCAACTCGATTTGAACAAACTTGAATCTGCCCCCATCCCCCTCCTCCCCCCACCCCCCACCACCAAGAGATGTTGTGTACCCAATATGAAAAGATTCTGACTGGTGGAGCTGAAGAAGAAAACTTTTAAAAAAATTCCCTCATATTGCACTAAGTTAAAATTCAGACTCCCATAGGGAGCCCAAATATTAACTGAGGAACTCGATTTGAACAAACTTGAATCTGGCCCCCCTAGAGGTGATGTATACCAAATATGAGAGGATTCTGACTGGTGGATCTGAAGAAGAAGATTTTGAAAGAAATTTCCTCATATTGCACTAAGTTAAAATTCAAGCTCCCATAGGGAGCCCAAATATTAACCCAGCGACTCGATTTGAACAAACTTGAATCTAGCCTGACCTAGAGATATTGTATACCACATTTGAAAAGATTCTGACCACTGGATCTGAAGAAGAAGATTTTTTTGGTATTTTATGGTTGCTATCAGAGTTATGCCCCTTGTGGTGCCCCTGTGGGCATGGAAACTTTATTTGAACAAACTTAAATTGACATATGATAAGGAAGATGCACACCAGATTTGGTTCAATTTGGTGCAGGAGTTTGTGAGGAGAAGTCGATAATGTAAAGTTTACGCCGGACGGACAGACAACGACGGTTGATGGATCACGGACAGAGAGTGATTAGTAAAGCTCCCCTTGAGCTAAAAATAAAACTTAAATGGTTTATGACAGATATTTTACCCATGTTAATAATATTGATAAATTCATCAGTTGAGTGCAACAAGGCTTTGCAATGCTTTAGCTTTAGCATTGCAAAGGCTTCTTGCATTCAAGGAACAAAATACACCCCCACCCATGCTATTCTGTAGATTATGAGGCCTAAAACACATGACAAACCAAGAATATGAACTTTTGATGGCAAAGAAATAACTACAAAATAAAAAATAAAATACAAAAGTGCCTGCCTGCATGAAATTTTACACAAAAATGACCTGAGAAAACAGAAGATCTACTTTTTGGGGCCTAAAGAATAACAGTTTTTAGTTGTTCCTGTTTGTGTTTGTTAAAGTGTTAAATATTGAAAATTGGTTAGAAAACATCTAGAGTCTTGTTTCCTGTTAAAAGGTCATATCTGGGGTTAATGGATATTCTCGGCCAAATGGCTATTTTGGGCTATAGTTTTATTTTGTGATGGTGCGGATTCAGTAAATAATGCTTATTAATGCTGATATGCCGAAAATAATCTGTTGATGGTCTTGAGTCAAAATGTGTGCTGTCAAGCACATTTCAGTTGGAGGTCAAGGTCACATTGGAGTGTTTAATGACCAACCGAGACCCATTTAGGACCTGACAATTTGCAGGTTACAAATGGGACAATTGTGTAAATTTACTTTGAGAAAGGCTTGAGAAAAAATGAATAAGAAACCCATATGTTTTTTAATTGTCAGAATGATTATCTTATGATGTAAAATCTTCAGTGGAGGAGTAAGGAATTCCTATAACATAGTTTTATCGCTGTCGATGCATGAAAATTGGAAATTAATCCCCAAAATGAGAAACTTTTGACCATTTTTTGAGTCATCAACTGTGTAATTCAGCTGAGAGTATTTGAGTGATATTGTAAGATTCTGATGGTGTGCTGTTTTCTCCAGGAAAGGCCATACTGAGGGCTTCCAGAAACTGTACACATTGTGAGGATTGTGAATAGGGGAGGTAATTTAAATGCAAATTATCCTCAGCCATGTTAATCAGAAGCTGTGCATTTCTTGAAAAACCAATGTTTTCACATGAATAACTGACGAGACCTTATGTAGAAAACAGTATTTGCTTTCATTGCATTTTCTGTCCACCAATCCATAGCAACCAACTGTATCATTGGGAATAAGTTGCAGGATAACTAAAAGAAATATTAAAACATATTTTTCCTTTTCAGTGGTACCATGTACAGATATAATTTCCTGGAAAGTTCCCCTCTTGATGTATTTTATATCTAGTAATGGTATTATCAAGAGAATTATGTAGGGTATTGTTTTCTTTTACATACTTTTGTTTGACAATTATGTTAAATGGTATAGTTGAATGGAGAATTCTTTCTAAAAATTTTCCAGGGAATTGTGTTAGAGTCTGGTTAATTAGTTGAAATAATTTGAGACAGAATATTCTTAATCATTACATTTGTACAGCTCCTTTCATATCAAGCCCGAAAATAAGCAATCTGTCATTTGCAAAATGAGGTCCACAGAGGGTGAATTTGCTGATGTTATCTCATACAATGAGCCAATTTATCCTCTGGGTACCTCTTGCTGTTTAGGCTTGAGACCTTGATTCAGATTGAGGCTGTGCAGGGTAGCATCACCAAATTCACCCTCTGGGTCACATATTTTTGCACAATGGCTAATCATGACCACAACATGAGTATCAACTCAAGACCAGGGGTGAGCGTTAATAAGCCATGTTGCCCATTTTACAGAGTGTTTGCACCTCCCAAGGCCCAAGCACTGGTGACTGGGTCCTATTTTACCAGTAAAACAGAGCCTGTGTACGGCAGTGAACTGGCACTGCTCTGCTTCCCGGGGTTCCCACGGGGACTGCTGATGACAGTCTGCTTATTTTCAGGCTTGCTTCATATGTCAGACACTTAGATCAGGTCAGGACCTGACACGGGTCTATTCTTTAACCCTTTAGCAAACACATTTTATGCTATGCGGGAAAATATGGTTGCAAGAGATTTATAGAAATCTTTCTTTTATGATTACATTAAATTATCATTGACAGAATCAGCCAACGATGCTTTGCCAAATGAAAGTGAGTTGAGGTGGCTGTAGAGAAGGGTGGGTGGAGGGCTGAAATATGTATTTGTGAGGGAGGATATAGTTTACAAATACATGTAATTTCTTGTGAGTTTTTTTCAGATGTAACCCTTTACCTTCCAAATCGGCTGTATTCACCCTCATAATATGCAAATTCAGCAGTTGAAAAACATTATCTTTCAAAGAATTTCGACAAAATCATATTATGTGAACCCTCATTGGAATGAGCTCATTCCTATGAGGGATCAAATGATATGGTTTTGTTGAAATTTTTTGAAAAATTAAAAAAATTATATTTAAAATAATAAATTTTGATGTTGTCTGTGTTGGGTAAAGGGTTAATCAGTTAATGTGTGATGCTGTTGTAGTTTGGTACTGAAAGTGTATTTACACATCAAAAATAAATGATCAATAACCATTGGTGCAGACTGATTATTGGCAATATACCAACACAGCTGCCATGAGAGCTATTGTCCTTGGTGATACAACTGTGCATCCATCTGAATTGAAATTTAACTTCCTCCTATCAGGTTGAAGCATACTGCCTTGACAGAATAAGGGATGCACTGATGTTACATGCTTTCATACAATGCAAAATTTTAATCAACAAAGCTTTTATCAGAGTCAGAAATGTGCAAGAACAGGCCTTCTCTCACTGAACATTACTGTGTAAAGAAACGTAAAAATGTGGCCATCAGAGTGCACGATCTGCTGATATCCATGGGGTTTAAGGGCACTAAGTTAACAATTTTTTTGCATGTGCCATACACCATTCTTTTCAGAAGTAAATACAGATGTACATTTGTTTCTGAAAGTGTGTGGCTTTTTTTATTTTTCACTTAAGGTTTCGTTTCCTATTAAAAGGTCATATTTGAGGTTAATGGATATCCCCCCAGCCAAATGGCTATTTTGGGCTATAGTTTTATTTTGTGATGGTACGGATTTAATAAATAATGCTCATTAATGGTCATATGGCCAAAATAAACTGTTGATGGCATTGATGCAAACTGTGTACTGTCAACTGCATTTCAGTTGGAGGTCAAGGTCACAAAGGAGAGTTTAATAACTTACCCAGACCTGTTTTGGAGCTGACATTTTACAGGTTACAAATGGGACAATTTTTGTGTAAATTTGCTTTGAGAAAGACTTTTGAAAAAATGAGTAAGAAACTCATATGTTCTTTATCTGTCAGAATGTTCATCTTATACTGTAAAATCCTCAGTGGAGGAATAAGGAATAAGTTTCATCAGTACCAATGCACGAAAATTGGAAATTTATCCCCAAAATGAGGAAATTTGGACTATTTTGAGCTATCAACTGTCTCATTCAGCTGAGTGTATTTGAGTAATCATTGTAAGATTTTGATTGTGTAGTTTTCTCTAGGAAAGGCTATACTGAGAGCTTCCAGAAACTGTATACATTCTGGGGATTGTGAATATAACTTAAATGAAAAATATCCTCAGTTGTGTTAATGAGATGCTGTGCATTTCTTGAAAAATCAACGTTTCACATGAATAACTGTAACGAGATCTAGGGAAAGTTTTTTAGTCAGCAAAAGCAGGGTGCATTCCTGGGGGAAATATATAATCTGAAAAAGTGTGGGGACATTCCACCAACCCTACTCCACCCGTACTCCTACCACCACTGGACCATGCTGGAACGTGTCTCTGGGTGCCCAAAACTTTCATTATCAAATAACATGTCAGTGATTTTGTTGTTACGAAGTTTATGTAACTTTACCTTACTAATAACAAACAGGTCCTCACGAACAATAGTGCCCTCTGTTATTAATTCCTTCAAAGCATGCCCAATCGTCCTTTCATTTCTGTAAAAGGCTGCACAGTCTAAAACACGGTATCCATTCCTCACAGCATGTTTTACAGCATTGTGTAATTTCTCATCATCCTAGAAATGACACAAAAACAGACATATTACACCTTTTAGAAATTTTGGTTTTTTCTTGGTTCTCATGTATGTAGCTCAAAGCAAGAATAATGCCAGTTTGTACACAATATTCATGGGTTTAATATAGGTTCTCAGGTCTGCTGTTTTCAAAATTTTGCATAACCCATTTATCGTTCACCTAGTCTGAGCTTTGGTACTTTACCATTCATCCCACTGTACTTGACTCAGGTAACCCATTAGGTAACCTAAATATATATGTATGGCAACTATGCTAATACAGTAGAATCCTCTTAATTGAATATCCATTTTGCCAGTGAAAATTATTCAATTAACAGGAGTATACAATTAACAGGGATTTGGTCAGTTTTCTGTGTTCTGGGGGTAAACTGAGCATTTATTCTATTATATCTTGTTTGACAGAGCTCCACTGTAAAACAAGATATAATAGAATAAATGCCTGTATTGGATATAGTGAGGCCAAAAAGGTTGATAAATAAGGGGAATTTGATGCGTGTCACAGTAATTTTTTTGACATATTACAAAAAGTTATATACAATTAACAGGAGTTTACTCTACAACCCATATGCAATTAACAGATCAAATTTGTACTGAAGCTATGGTAAATGGTTTTGTGTTTGAAAATTATATTCAATTAACAGGGATATACAATTAAGAGATATCCAGTTAAGTGGGCTCCACTGTATATGAATTGTTGTAGCCAAGTTCTGGCTCCTATGGAGAATGAATAAAGATGAATCCTCAGGAACAATAATGAAGCTGTGTTGCAACAATTCAGATTCGAATTAGTTACAATTATAGCCTAATCTTGGCATGGGCTAGCATGCTGCAGAAGAGTATGGAATTCAGAATCACAATTTGCATCAAAAACATGAATTACTGCCATTTCCTGATTTTGTATGTATGTTACATCTTAAGATGATCAGTAATCTGAAAATGATGTTGAGCATCAACCAATCATCAGCACAGGTGTTTGCATCTGCCTGAAGTATAACTGCACTGTTGGCCAAATTGGCCAACAGGGCAGCTATACTTCAGGCAGATGCAGACACCTATGCAGCTGATTACTGGTCGATGTTCAAAATCACTCCACCATTTATTTGTACCAGATCACTGAACTTAGCGAAAATTTCACATGACCCGACAACAATTTGCTGCGACCCATTTTTCATTACAGTAAAACCTGTCTTGAGAAACCACTGTCTTGAGAGACCACCTGTCTTGAGAGACCACATCTGCCAGGCACCGATTGGTTTTACTCTATAATGGATCTGCTATGGGAGACTACCTGTTTTGAGAGACCACCTGTCTTGAGAGACCACTGTGACCTGGTACCAACTTGTATTTTTATGCCATAATGGACCTGCCTTGAGAGACCGCCCCTTTGAAGACTGAAACCATGTTCTGGAATTGGAAAATCCATTGTGGTTAAACTAACATAATTAAAAGTATTAAAAGCTCTTAATTGGGTTTCATATGCTAACTCATTTAAGACTGAGATGTTTTTATAAGACCCCTGTAAAAAGATTAGGATTATTGCTGAATAAACAATTTCATACATACCTGAAATGTGACAGATAGGAATAAAAATAAATTTGTGTTGAAAATCTTTTTGTAACAAATTGAAATGGACTGTTAATGAAGATTTTCAACACTAATTTATTTTTATAATTTTTATAACAGTCCATTTCAATTTGTTACAAAAACTTCATAAAAAAGAATAACTACAAAGTAATTACAAAAATCTATTCTTCTCCATTTCTGAATTTTGTGGTTGGTTTTTCACTGACTTGAGAAAACCTGAAACCTGCTATGAGAGACCACCTGTCTTGAGAGACCACTTTTGTGTGGCCCAAAGGGTGGTCTCTCAAGACAGGTTCTAATGTACATGTTTTTCATTTTTGGTAACCTCCACGCAGCCCAAACAGCCATTCGCCTCAAATCGACAGACCTGGGTTCATAACCTTTTACCTGACATGATACCAAATTTTTTATGTTATTACATGTTTTTCAAATTTTTCACAAAATTTAAAAAAAATCATACCATTGTGATCTCCCATTGGAATGACCTCAATGAGATTGTTCCAATGAGGGGGGTCATATGATATAGTTCTGTTTAATTTTTTTTTCAACTGCTCATTTTGTAAATAATGTGGATACAGCCAATTCATTAGGGAAAGGATTTAGATCACCTAGATTTCTCAGGCCTGGCATTTTCAGGAGAGCGATTTATTCGCTTGACTATTGCCTGCCTTAAAAAAATTAAGGAGGGAGAAAATAGCCCTCCTGGCCTCAGAATATAATGATTATATGTACCATAACAGCCTATTCCTAAAACCAACATTTTTCAGATCTCTGCTATGTTAGTGATCTCTGAAAGATGGCTACCCTGCCCCTCCCACACCTCCAGGCCTTGATGATGACTGGAGGTGTGGGAGGGGCAGTGTTGCCATCTCACCGAGACTACCTTGTTAACAACACCAAATGGAATGTACAAAGCCCACTAGGCAGAATTCAGTAACGGTAACACTTCATTTTGCCGCTTTTAGCTTTTGTAAGCTTGAGGAGAGATAATCACTCTCATAGGCCATGTGAGGGAAGAAATTTTTAGCTCTCCTGCATTTTTAAGAATGATACTTTGGTTGATAACTCCACTCCACAAGTGATTTAGTTGCAATCCATTCTCCATGTACTGTATGTAATTATATTTTTCCCATGCTCTTCTATCAGCATGCCAATTGAAAGTCAAATTCGATGACCTGAGCTGAAGGGTGAAATTTTCGGAATTCACAGATGGACAGAGTGATGCATTCACTGCTTTCAACAAGGTCCACAACTAAACTCTAAGCCCAACAAGGTTGACAACTCAGGCAAGAAAGTGCATACAACCCTTTCTATGTGGAGATCTCCAAATCATGCTGGTCTGCCAAGAGACCCAGTGTCTACCAAATCTAAGATCGTCATACAAATGTGTGTATGTGCAGGTCCAACGGAATCCAAAAGCAACAAACAAAAATAAAAGCAACAGGAGAAAGAATATAAAGTGTGATGTACCACAAGTTGGGGCTGGATCAGACCATCAGCGGCGATCCGTTTTATTTTAGTCCTCTCTTGATGGTCAGTGAGGGGCAGTAGGTTGGACCTGTCGAGTTGTCAATAATGGTCTTCACATTGTGGTGTACATCTAAGAAATGTTTGGGGACTGGTTGTGAAAGAGTTTAATATGTTAATTGTAGTAAAACTTGAAGTCTGCGGTCCCTATCATCCCGCTAACTGCAAGTCAGGCCATCATGCCATCATGCAATGATTTTGTGTTCTGGAACCGGCTGGCCTGGTAAGTCCCCCCCCCCCCCCCCCACTTCCCCACCTCCTTCAATATACACACAGAGGCCCGTGTCAGTCTTCGCCTGAGGCCAATCACAGCACTGCTTTCGTTGCACTGTAGACAACGTGTTTCACACATGGATGTAGCTGTTGAAACAAAGTGAACCAAGTAATCATCAGAAAGCTCATCTAAAACAAGAGGCCCAAAGGGGGCTTAATCTCTCACTTGACAAAGTGGTTCAAAGAAGTATTTTGGGTCACTTTCAGTTAGTCATGGTTCATCAACACTACAGAGGAATGATGTCATGCAATTATTCATAACTCTGGTGTCCATGTCAGATGATTATTTTCCTAGGTCTTCATGACTGCTTCCAGTTCTATCAGCTGTAGACAAGCACTGCCAAACTTACAAAGATTTTTTGTCAGTGCAGTAAAAGTGGCATTTTATGGAAAAACACTAAGGAATGAATTTGAACAAACTTGAACTCAACCTCCACCCCCCTCCCCTCCCCTCCCCCACAGAGAGCCCAAATATTAAGCTAGGGACTAGAATTGACAAAACTGGAATATGTTCCCCCTCCCCCACCTTCATATGTTGCATACCAAATATCAAAATATTTTTTCTGGTGGATCTGATGAATAAGAATATTAAAGAATATTCCCCATAAAGCACAAAGTTAAATTTTGGGCGCCAATAGAGAGCCCAAATATTAAATCCAAGGTCTTGATTTGAACAAACTTGAATCTACCCCCCTGGAGATGTTGTATACCAAATATGAAAGCATTCTGTCTGGTGGATCTGAAGAAGAAGATTTTTAAAGATTCTTCCCAATATTTCACTAAGTTAAAATTCGTCCCCCACAGGAAGCCCAAATATTAACTGAGGGACCGTAAAACGGGGTGAATAGGGACGGTTTTTGAATATCAATCAATTTTTTTATTATTTTAAACCTCCATATGTAATATGTTTCCCCTTAAATCTATGTCCAGTGTTGAATGCAATCTGTTAACATGCTTTTTTCAGGTATTTTTTGTCAATGGGTATATTTTTTTTATTTATTACTGGTTGTCCCTATTGACCCCAACTAAGGGGTGAATAGAGACAGTCATTGATATGTGTGTTTGTCTCTATTGTACTCTAGATTGGGGCCAATAGGGACTTTTAATATATTTTAAAAAATGAATTTCACAACTTCTGCAGCATTTATCAACTGCCAACTGGTCTTCATTGGGCGGAAGAACGCCACATCGAGTGGCTGGGTCAGGTGGGTTGAGTTAGGCGGAAGAAAGCAGAACTCAATTTCATTTTGCTCACATAACCCAATGACCTTTGCTGAGAGGTGTGAACTGAGATTGTCTCCTATTAACACCTTCCGACCATCTAGGTTCTTTAAGTGTGGCAGAGCGAGGGTTTGAAACCAGTCCGAAAAACACACAAGATCGAACCACCCGGATTTGCTTCTGTTATAGCGTGCTTGATGGGGCCCTCCAAGGGTCCATGTATCATAGAGGTGGATAGATTTATATACCACATATGGTGGCAGAACATGGCCATCTGCACAGGCAGCATACATTATTGATGTTGCTGATTTGGAGCTGTCCATGATGTGCTCCGGGTATTTCATGCCCCTTCTCATAACAACTTTTTTCCTCCCCGGCTCGTCACTCAAGTTGGTTTCATCGTAATTCATTATGTTGGACGGGGGGAACATCTTTTAGTGTCTCTGTAAGGTTGTCAAAGTATTGGTTGACTATAGTCGGTGAAACCTTTGCCCTGGAGCGTTTTATATTTTGACACATTCTCATCGCAAGTTCATCTTTATGTCGCTTCAGAAATGAATTGGCCCACTCATTCCCTGGCATGTTTTCCTTGAACCGCGGAACTGTAACTCCTCGTCGATCAAGATAGCCCTTTACAATATATCTAATATCCAATTTGTCCATAGGATACCCCCACAAGGCACAAGTTATAAGGCGCTTCACGAGATGTTCTTCAACATCCTTCTGTAGAGCTGTCGGGCCACCTTGCGGAGACATGTCGGTGTGCTTGGCATGTCTAAACAATACACTTCTTGGTATTTCATATTGATCAGCAGCTTTCCTGTATGTCATGCCATTTTTTTATAGCTGCCAAAGCTTTCTGAATGTCATTTTCACTATACTTCCTGTACCGTTTCGAACCTGGTTTCGGTTTGTAAGTCCTAGCCATTGTCCCTATTCACCCCACAAAAACGTCAAATTATACCTGAAAATAGAAACCTAAAAAAATTATCTCTAGTATTTCCCAAAATATGGCATTGCTCTTAGGTTGCAATCACAGATAAATTATTGACAAAATGGTGCCATACATTTGGTCAACGTCACTTCTGGTTTGCGTGTGGGAACGAAGTTTTGACCGAGTAAATTTTTTGACGTTTTTGGTTGCGGGCATCAGGGGGGCATAACTCACTTGTAAGATGCAGATAGGACTGACACTCCATGTCCTATTTCCATTTGATGAGTAGTACTACAGAAGTGATTGAGGTCATGAAAGGCATTGTTTATGATAGCACGGAGAATAACGTAAATAACAAATATCGCAAAATTGTCCCTATTTACCCCACAGTCCCTATTCACCCCATTTTACGGGACTTGATTTGAACAAATTTGAATCTAACACTCGTAACAATGAAGTATACCAAATATTAAAAGATTCTGAGTAGTGGTTCTGAAGAAGTTTTTTAAAGTTTATTCTCCGTATTGCCCTAAGTTAAGATTGGGGCTCCTGTATTGAGACCAAATATGAACCAAGTGGCTTAATCTGAACAAACTTGTATGGGGGGGGGGGGGGGGGGGATTGGAGTATGATAGTGATGAGTGTGTGGTACTCTCGAGCATTCGTCTTTATAATTACTATTACACCGTGACATATAGGTCAAATTGGCCGGGTGCGTTTCTGTGAAATGATATTATAAAAGTGAAATTGATTGTATTTTATCGCATATGTCACGTAAATAAAGATACATACAGCGCCAAAGAATATTTCTCATCCATATGCGCATGAGTTAACAGTTTTGGGCGCTTTATCAAGTCTTATTATTATTTGTAGTGATCAACACTGAATTGTGGTTAAAGGTCTGCAGACCTACATAGATATGCCCTTGACGGGGGTTTCCTCAGAGATGAAAAGAGCATATTGCTGGAGATTTGTCGTTAGTCTATTTCCGTTTGATGGAAGGCATTCCAGAAAGACCGGCCCGGGAAAGTAGATCGAGACATATGGGTCCGTTGTCGGTTCCAAAGCGAGGGCGATCGACCTCTGGAAACGTCAATTGAGTCAACACGTGGGTTCGAACTGCAGAACGGACGAGTCCTTGCCCATATTTTAAAATGGGCCCGGGGGGGGGGGGGCATGACTACGGTTATGGGAGGGGTGGAAGCTAGGTAACATTACTCACGATTGAGCGCTGGACGAGTAAGCCCAGTCTGGAGTTAAATGGATGCGAGTAAAGGCACCGATAGGTAAATGGGTTCAGGTGACTAACGACTAGACAACAGATATAATAAATGAGTCTGTCGTTGAAATGAGAGTTTGGGGGACTGGTGTAAAGACCATGCAGTCTGGTCCAGGTCCTCGGTGGCATAAGGACCAGAGTTTATTTATTTATTGATATATTTATTTATTTATTAGTGTTTAAGGTCACATATTTCCACACAATCAAATTCCACAGTAAACAAGCGCTGCTCCACTTCCCAGGAACAGAAAGAGGATAGCTACACTATTTTTGTGAATATCGGGAATTATCTCATGAGTGTGGACCTGAAAGTTTTATTTTTCACGAGCGCTTGCGCGAGTGAAAAATAATACTTCCATGTCCACACGAATTAGGTAATTCCCGATATTCACTAAAATAGTGTAGATTTTCTTTTTATTATATGCTACTTGACATTTTACTGTGCAATATTCAGCCCAATTTCACTGCAAACAGTTATGTTTCAGGACGACGTTCAAGGCGACGTCATGCGCCGAAGCGTAACGTCATTTAGGAAGGTACTGAAAAAAATTCACCGTGTGGACGCAAGCGCGCGCGAAAAATAAAACTTTCAGGTCCACACTCATGAGATAATTGCAGATACTGACTAAAATAGAGTAGGTTTTCTTTTTATCATATGCTATGAGACATTTTATCGCACAATATGCAGCCCAATTCGATCCCAAATGCGTACCTTTCAAAACAATAACAAAGATCACCTGATCCTTCCTTCAAGACGACGTGATGCGGCGTAGCGTGACGTCATTTAGGAAGCTATTGAGAAATATTTCTCGATATCTATCGTGCCGATAGATATCGAGAAATATCTTTTAGATAATTTGCGATAATTCACAAGCTAGCATATAATAAAAGACAGTATTGGGTACAAGATCACAAAATGGTACCGGAAGGAATTGTTGCTCTACCAGTGGCAGCAGAAAAAAAGGTAAAATTATACTCCGTTAAAGAATTCGTCGATTGACAGTGTAGTCCAAACTTGGTACTTAACTGGTAGAGTGCTGGAAGCCCATATTTGGACTTTATTCTGAAGAGCAGGTGCCGCAACTTAATGACTTCGTATTCTGTGAATGTGCTTATTTTTGAAGTAAAATTATTTAGTCTGCGGAGATTTGCCTTGTTACAATTTATGGGAGAGTGCCTATTGGCACTCTCCCATAAATTGTAACAAGGCAAAGAGACGAGGACAAATTTGGATGACCAAAAATAATTTAGCACTCTACCTGTTAAAGGTCATTACAGTACCTCTATTTTTTATTTGCCTTTCATTTCAGCACTCTCAGTACCAGTGCATGAGTCGATATATGTTTTAGTGTTTCCACCAACCTTACCCTCATCGGAACAATGCAGCTTACCTCATAGTGTGATCCGAAATGGTACAATTATTTATTTATTGGTGTTTCAGGTCACATAGTTCTGCAGAATTGTGACTGCAACATTCACATGAAATCAAGTTTAGTCAACCGTTTATACTCATGTTGCCCATTTTAGAGGGCGTCCACCCCAAGCCTGGCCTGGCATTCTTAATGAAAGTGTCCATGACACTGTAGCTCAACTTGACAAACTTGAACTTGGTAAGTTATAAGTGAAATGGCAAAATTGAAGATCATTGGTACCAATGTTATTTGGTGAAATTTCAACATAACAGCATTGTGTGTGCACAATGTCAGAGTAATCCATGCATTTTTAAATGTAAACTGTATGGCTGGCTAAAGGAAGAATGTTGATACACAAATGCAGAAAGTTCAGAGGTTATTGTAAATGGTTACTTTTTTCACAGAAATGAATGCTAATCAATAGCTCTTATCTAAAGGTCTTGCCTAATGAGCACACAAAGTCCAAAAACAATCCTATGATACATGTGGCTCGTAGGCAATGTCAAAAAAGAATATTGATGCACAAATGCAATAAATTCAAAGATTGTTGCTAACAGCAACAGTTTTTGATGGAAATGAAAAGAAAATCAATAGCTCCTATCTTTGTCACCCTGCATAAGCATACAAAGTTTCAAAACAACCTGATAATGAATGCGCCCTCTGCGGCATGCCCAAGGAAGATGTTAATGCACAAATGCACTAAGTTTGAAGGTCATTGCTTGTAGCAATGTCTTTTTCTCACTCTTGTATGGAAATTCATAAATATACCCTGCAGAGAGTGCAAAAAGGATAAGTTGCTGCACAAATGCAGTAAGTTCAAAGGCTGGTGATAACGGCAATAATTTTTTTTGGAAATGAAATAAAATCAATAGCTCGCATCAAGAGGACACCCCGAACACACATACCAAGTTTCAAAGTGATCCGAGCATAAATGTACCCCGAAGGGTGTGCCAAAGGGAAATATTGAAGCCTGACTAAACTAAGTTCAAAGGTTGTTGCCAGCGGCAACATTTTTTTTCAGAAATGGAAGAAAATCGATAACTCCCATATAGATATCACCCCACACAAGCGCACCCAGTTTCCAAGCAATCCACTCATAAATGTGCCCTGCAGGGTGTGTCAAAGGGAAATATTGATGCATAACTGCACTAAGTTTTTACTAAGTTCATCAGATGTCGTTGACAATGGCAACTATTTTTGATGGAAATGGAAGAAAATCGACAGCTCCCATCTAGAGGTCACCCCAAACAAGCACACCAGGTTTCAAAGCGATACGGTCAAAAATGTGCACGGCAGGCTGCGCCAAAGGGAAATATTGATGCATAACTGTATGAAGTTCATCGAAGGTCATTGCCAGCGACAACATGTTTTGGCAATAATTTAAGAAAATCAATAGCTCCCATCTAGAGGTAACACCAAACAAGCATACAAAGTTTCAAACCGATCTGATCATAAATGTGCCCTGTAGGGCATGCCAAAGGAATATATTGATGCATGACTAAACTGAGTTCAAAGGTTTTGATGAATAACTGCACTAAGTTCATCAAAGGTCGTTGCCAGCGGCAACATAAAATTTTTTTTATGGAAATGGAAGAAAATCGATTTGCTCCCATCTAGAGGTAACCCCAAACAAGCATACCAAGTCTCAAACCATTCTGATTATAAATGTGCCCTGTAGGGCGTGCCAAAGGAATATATTGATGCCTGACTAAACTAAGTTCAAAGTCGTTTCCAGCGGCAACATTTTGTGACGGAAATGGAAGAAAATCGATAGCTACCATCTAGAGATCACCCCAAACAACCATACCAAGTTTTAAAGTGGCAACTATTTTTGATGGAAATGGAAGAAAATCGATAGCTTCCATCTAGAGGTCACCCCAAACAAGCACACCAGGTTTCAAAGCGATACGGTCAAAAATGTGCATTGCAGTGTGAGCCAAAGGGAAATATTGATGCATAACTGCATTAAGTTCATCGAAGGTCATTGCCAGCGGCAACATTTTTTGAAAGAAATCCACGGAAATCAATAGCTCCCATCTAGAGGTAACACCAAACAAGCATGCCAAGTTTCAAAGCAAAAGAATATATTGATGCCTGACTAAACTGAACTAAGTTCAAAGGTCGTTGCCAGCGGCAACATTTTTCTACGGAAATGGAAGAAAATCGATAGCTCCCATCTAGAGGCCACTCCAAACAAGCATGCCAGGTTTTAAAGCAAATCCGATCATAAATGTGCCCTGCAGGGTGTGCCAAAGGAAAATATTGAGGTCTGACTAAACTAAGTTCAAAGAACGTTGCCAGGGGCAACATTTTTTGACGGAAATAGAAGAAAATCGATAGCTCCCACCTAGAGGTAACACCAAACAAGCATACAAAGTTTCAAACCGATCTTATCATAAATGTGCCATGTAAGGCATGCCAAAGGAATATATTGATGCATGACTAAACTAAGTTAAAAGGTTTTGATGCATAACTGCACTTAGTTCATCAAAGGTCGTTGTCAGCGGCAACATAAAACTTTTGATGGAAATGCAATCCGATCATAAATGTGCCCTGTAGGGTGTGCCAAAGGGAAATATTGAGGTCTGACTAAACTAAGTTCTAAGAACGTTGCCAGCGGCAACATTTTTTGACGGAAATGGAAGAAAATCGATAGCTCCCATCTAGAGGTAACTCGAAACAAGCATACCAAGTTTCAAACCGATCTGATCAAAAATGTGCCCTGAACGGCGTGCCAAAGGAATATATTGATGCCTGACTAAACTAAGTTCAAAAGTCGTTGCCAACGGCAACATTCTTCAACGGAAATGGAAGAACATCGATATCTCTCATCCAGAGGTCACTCCAAACAAGCATGCCAGGTTTCAAAGCAATCCAATCATAAATGCGCCCTGTAGGGTGTGCCAAAGGGAAATAATGAGGTCTTTTGACTAAACTAAGTTGTAAGATCATTGGCCGCGGCAACATTTTTTGACGGAAATTGAAAAATATCTACAGCTCCCATCTAGAGGTCACTCCAAACACGCATACCAGGTTTCAAAGCAATCCGATCATAAATGTGCCCTGTAGGGTGCTTCCAAACGGAAATATTGAGGTCTGACTAAACTAAGTTCTAAGAACGTTGCCAGCGGCAACATTTTTTGACGGAAATTGAAGAAAATCGATAGCTCCCACCTAGAGGTCACCCACGTTTCAAAGCGATCCGATAATAAATGTGCCCTGCAGGGTGTGCCAAAGGGAAATTCTGATGCATAACTGAACTAAGTTCATCAAAGGTCGTTGCCAGCGGCAACATTTCTTGGCAGATATTGAAGAAAATCGATAGCTCCCATCTAGGGGTAATCCCAAACAAGCATACCAAGTTTCAAACCGATCTAATAAAAAATGTGGCCTGTACGGCGTGCCAAAGGAATATATTGATGCATGACTAAACTAAGTTCAAAAGTCGTTGCCAGCGGCAACATTTTTCAACGGAAATGGAAGAAAATCGATAGCCCCCATCTAGAGGTCATTCCAAACAAGCATGCCAGGTTTCAAAGCAATCCGATCATAAATGTGCCCTGTAGGGTGCTTCCAAACGGAAATATTGAGGTCTGACTAAACTAAGTTCTAAGAACGTTACCAGCGGCAACATTTTTTGACGGAAACTGAAGAAAATCGATAGCTCCCATCAAAAGGTCACCCCAAACAAGCGTACCAAGTTTCAAAGCGATCTGATCATAAATGCGACCTGTGAGGTGTGCCAAAGAAAATTGTGGACGTACGTACGTACGCGCGGACGTACGTACGTACAGTACGTGGAGAGTGTATTATCACTAAATCACCCGCAGAGTGGAGATTCCACCCGAGGAATAATTGCAAATTTGTTGCAAAGCATAACCAGCACCAGCAGAGTTTCAGCCAATGGACCTCTGGGTTTAACCCGGAGGTCCATTGGCTGAAACATTGCTTGTGTTTTTTGTCCATATGTACAAAATTTGAAAGTTATAGCTTGGGTGATAACTCCACTCTGCGGGTGATTTACTTGCAATCCACTCTCCATGTACTGTACGTCGACGGACGAGAAGTGATGGCAATAGCTCAGCTTGACTTTGTCAAGTTGAGCTAAAAATGCAGCAGGGCTAAAAATCGATCCACTCGAATGGCCTAGGGGAGCGATTAGCTCTCCCCAAGCTTACAAAAACTAGAAGTGGCAAAATGAAGTTTTTACTGTTAATGAATTCTATCTGGTGGGCTTTGTACATTTTATTTGGTGCTGCTAACCAGGTAGTCTCTGTGAGACAGCTACAATGCCCCTCCCACACCTCCAGGTGTGGGAGGGGGAATGTGGCCGTCTTACATAGACCACTAATATAGCAGAGGAGATGAAAAGATGAAAATATGTAGGTTTTAAGAATAGGCTGTTATGGTAATCATTATTTTCTAAGGTCAGGAGGGCGAGTTTTAGCCCTTCTTAATTTTTTTTAAGGCGAGCGAATGAATCACTCTCCTGAAGACGAAGAGTATACGATACAGTGATGCTTGCCTTAGAGAACGCGGAGGGACGCCGTTCACTTATTTTTCTGTAAGGGGGAATACCGTTCCCCTACAATTTCAAAACCCGAGATGGCTTGATCTTCACGAATACTCAGCACAAGCACATCTTACTATCCGCACTTAACCCATTTCATCTGTGTATAGCTCCACCCCACCCCCACCCCCTCACACACACACACAAAACAATGGCCACCTCTTTGGAAGAGTTGTGAGTACTAAATATTCAAAAAATTTCCCCGCGATGGACTCCCACGCACCCCCCCCCCCCCCCCTCCCTTTACTATTCCTAGTGGAAAACACTCTCCTAACGATGCGTCCCGTTTTAGCCATCGCTACACGTTAAACGCCCGTTCTGAACGGGCGCTCACTGCGCAGTGATGGCCATCGCGGGTCGTCACCTATTTCTTAATTTCGGAAAGCATCACTGTTCTTATATCAAATTTGAGAATTATAACTAGTGCTCTTCTGATCACATTGCGTTCTGTCCGAGTAGGCCTACTCCTGCTTCCCCCATCCGTAAAACTGCCCCACATGGCGTTCTGTCCGAGTAGGCCTACTCCTGCTTCCCCCATCCGTAAAACTGCCCCACATGGCGTTCTGTCCGAGTAGGCCTACTCCTGCTTCCCCCATCCGTAAAACTGCCCAACATGGCGTTCTGTCCGAGTAGGCCTACTCCTGCTTCCTCTATCCTAGTTCAGCGATCCGAACGTAGTGACTACGTTCGGATCGCTGAACTACCTCCATCCGTAAAACCCCACATGATATGCCCAGCTGCAGGGATGTGGCGACAGGGGGTGGGGTGGGGCGGGGCGGGCGGGTGGTGTGTGTGTGGGGGGAGGTGTCTCACCCCCCCCCCCACCGCCCCCCCCCCCCTCAGCTAGGTGTATTTTTTTTAATAGTTGGAAATTCCGAGGTCAAAAATCAAATAGTTGGAAATTCAATAAATTAACATAGTTCATGAAAAATATTAAAATTCCAACTAATGATGAGAAATTTTGATCTTTTATTTCCAACTGGAAACTTGAGTTTCAAATTTCCTACTCTAAAATTGACATTGGCCTCAAATTTCGACTCTGACATGAATCCGGTAAATTTTCTGACCCAGACACATTATAAATGATGCTTTTTCCGTTTCAGGACTAGTGAAAATTTTCAGAAGGGTTCATAAGCATGTGTATATATATATATAATCACTTTAACCCTTTACCCAACGCAGACGATTTCAAAATTCATTATTTTAAATATCATTTTTTAAATTTAAAAAAAAAAAAATTCAACAAAACCATATCATGTGACCCCCTCTTTGGAACGAGCTCGTTCCAAAGAGGGGTCACATGATATGGTTTTGTTGAAATTGTTCGAAAAATATTTTTTCAGCAGCTGTATTTGCATATTACGCGGGTGGATGCGGGCGATTCGTTGGTTAAAGGGTTAAAAGATATCACCCAGCGCTGCAGTGCAACCACCTATCGAAACTACTCACAGTTGGAATTTACACCGGTGGCACCCCCCCCCCCCCCCCAGCTGAAACCCTCTAGCCACATCCCTGCCCAGCTTGCTGTTGAAAGTGTCGTTAAAGTCCTTTAAACATATAAACAAATCTTTATCTTAACTTTACAGTCCAGTAGGAGCTTTTGTATGTTTTCATTATTTATGGCTCCTTCCAGCGCCACACACATAACAGATTACAAAAACAAACAACCACTGGGCTCTGAACTGGAGTCTGGAGCTAACAAATTCTGAGCGGTTACCAGACCTTTCGGTTCAAAAATAAAACGTCCCGTCTTGTATATATTTTAAGGGCGGGGATATCTTATCCTACCAACCCCCTCCCCACCCCACAACCCCAGTTAGCGACGCTGTGGGTAAAATTAATTACAGAACAAAGGTGCTTTGAATCTGTAAGCAGGAAAAGGTTGAGCTGAAACACACAAACTGAAACTGCTGATTGTGGACGAGTCAGCTACCAAAAAATAGGTCATGAATCGGGAAAAGAAAACTGGTGTTCAGTTTTTTATCACCATATGTACAATAATCAATCGATACTGTTTGCATGCAAGAAGGGCTCAGTATTACCATTAGAACACGCCATACCTTTCTTGGTGCGAATGTGCCCAAGCCAACCCAAGGCATTCGGTGGCAAGTGGCTGCATCTCCAGGTTTCTCCATACTGTGAGTTGCCTATTTTTGGTAGCGCAACCGCTGTTTTTTATTTGCGATTCCTGCGTAAACACCGAATGCTTGTGAACTAATTCCGTCAACGTCTAAATTTCTTCATACTTCAAGTTACTTGGAAGAAAGATGCCAAACTTGGTGAATATGAAGAAAAGAAGTTAGAACCCGCTGCCCGATGTTTGACAATGGTTAATTTCTTCTCGCGGTTGATTTAACACCAGTTTTTGAATAAAAATTATGTGCGTCCGTAAATTATCACTGTAAACATAAAATGTGGAACTGATACGGGTCATTGCCCAGATTCAGTGGATTTCTACGGGAAGCAGTACGCAAAACAATTCACTGGTACTCCATGTGTTGAGTGATGTTAAAGTTGTTTTGAAACCCTTTGCATTTGAATTGTACCTCTCTCTAAGCCGAGGATTACGGTACCTGACCGTACCTCGGTGTATTGGCCGTAACGCACACAGGATCCTGTGGTTAGGGGGCGCCACATTTCAATCATGGGACATGGTGCGAGGGATCATCCGACACGCGTAATCGCAAGTAAAGGGCGAGAATGAGAGAGGGTATTTCATTCTCGAGGGCGGGTCCAGGGGTCTTCCCAGGAAATATTTTGGAAAGATCCTTGTGGATCTCCGATGGCTTCTTGGTACATGGCCACGATGTTTTCCAGTCCAAGTTTATACAGACTCATTCAATTTTGGACAAAAGGAAATCAGATTGTAAAGGCTCACGGGGGGGGGGGGGGGGGGGGGGCAAAAAAGTTGTAGCTGTTTCCATGGGGTACAGTATAACCCGTAACACATGGACATTCACGACTTATCACGGATAATACCATACCCCTTAGTCTCAGTCTTTGGGAGACAGAATGAGTTAAAAAAAACGCCCCCCCCCCCCCCTTAGTACCATGGTAAACCATGATAAATCCCAAAATACCCTGGTAGTACCATGGTATTACCAGGATATTTTGGGATTTACCATGATTTACCATGGTACTTTTTTATAAGGGCCGGGTGCTCCCTTTCTGGACCCACTTATGGTAGGTCTAAAGGGGAGGGAGTATGCCTTCCAGTGGTCCTCCTGGGGTCACCCCTAAAACAAGCATAAACAGTCCTAATCTCTGCAAGGCATTTGTTTGTCCTAATTCTGGAGTGTATGTACATTGAAGAGATCTTGTGTCGCTGAGTTACAGTAACTGTTGATATAAGTTACAGGTAACAGTGCGTGAGTACTGCGATTAGTGCATTTGGTTCATTCATTGGTGCATCGTCATCAATGCCTACTTTCGTGCCACTTTCTTCACTGCAGGCTGCAAGCCGCGGACGCAGATCTGTCTTCAGATCTGTGAATGGGGCATGGGGAGATACCAAACGACAAAAGCCGTCCATTATAAAAAAAATTGTCGTGTTTTACGTTTGCTTTGTTGAAAAAAAATCATGGTAGGCTTTAACCCTTTATCCTAACATGAAAAGCAGACGACACTTGCAAAAAAAAAATTCTTGAATAAATATTTTTTTTCTTTTTTTTTGTCTCAAAAAAAACATAGGTTATGACCCCTCGTTGGAACGAGCTCGTTCCAACGAGGGAAATAACCTATGTTTTTGAGAAAAAAAAAATGAAAAAATACTGAAAATTAATTTGAAGATTTTTGAGAATAGCGCTGGCCGGTTTCGGCCGTTACGTTGGGTAAAGGGTTAAAGAGAACCCTTGGTACATGGTTATAGTTAGAGGAACGCCGGGGCGTTACGGAGGGAATCCCCCTTGCTCTTGTCCGGGGTGGAGGGGGAGGGGGCGCATTCATGCCATTTAATAAGATGTGCTTTGATTAAGATACACTCACTGTTTTTTTACACCACTCAAAAGAGTGCTTTCGATATAAAATCTGAAACAATTTAGTGAGACACTGATTCGTTGATCTAAGCCACGGGATCTGTATGGGTTCATGTATCCAATCGGAGCATTCTATCCAGGTTGCCCTCCTAAGTAGTCTGTCTCTACCCCCTTCCCCTTCGAACTTCTAACGTCCCAGTGTAGATGGCGACACTCACAGCCAGCGGCGTAGACGCACAGATCAGAGGCGGGTGGTATCCCCTGCGAGTCAATGTTATTTTCACTAAAGACTAGTCTCAGGCTATTAAAAGTGACCATATACAGTACAACCGCCGTAGACTGGCCACCTTCCACGGGTGAGTAATATTTCCACGGTCGCAATAATAATAGATTCAAAACACTAATTACAGGAATAAGCATCAAAAATTTACTTAATGAAGCACCGGGTTATACCCGGTGCTTCATTAATTAAATTTTTGCTGATAATGATTTTAATTACCTGGTAAACGCATGCGTGGACATCACTGCCCACGTGCGGATTACGACCAGTCCACGGTGACTGTACTGTATGCAAGTAAAAGTTTGGGGTCATTTGCAGAAATTCTTGATCATGCCATCAGTAGTTTTGGGAAAAGGCAAGTAGATACCCCCACTCTCCCCACACACCGAAATGTTAGGAGGCGTAAGTCCGCCTCCCAAGATCTTCGCCCATGGTGTAAGTATCCGAGTGCCTACTTGCATCTCTATAGGCAGTAATAGAATCCCTGAATGCTTATCTCCCTACACGGATGTCAAAATACCGAAATGTCATGTATTAAATGTTTGCCATGATGCAATTGCAACTAGTAAGTTCAGTCTTGTTTGAGTTAGCTCAATGAGCTGCCAAACAAAATCGAATTGTTTGAATTCATAGTCTCATTGTGAGAAACATATGCAACCTGGAAATTTCTATTTTTCAACATAATTGTGCCAAGGGTTAAAAAAAAACATATGGGCAATCAACAAATTCAAACTATGTTTGTGCTTTGACTATATGGAGATTCGCCAGAACAGTGGGGATGCACTGTCCATCATCCTTAATAATTACCCAAATCAATGTTCTAAATTTCTATTGGACGCCTATATGTTGAGGCGTGAGAAACTGTATCTTTTAAATTAAAGCTCAGAGCTATTGAATATTCTACTTATTAGCCTGTAGTGGATTGTCTTGAGTATCTCTTTGGCATCGTATATGGTGGAGTTGTCCGCCGTGAGTTCATACTGTTAATCATTATGTTTAAGCCGTGTATAGATAGGTCCTCCAGTCGGGTGCATTTCTTCATGTTTTATTCATAACTAATCTAGTGATGCCGTATTAACCCATGGCCCGGTCCCTAGGCACTTCGGGACGGGGCTCTATCCAGCCCTTCAATCTTTCACCCCACTACAGCTGACAGTCTGACTCTGGTATGGTAGGCACTATGCCGCAGTACACAGCTCTATTCCATTTTTGCGGGTCTCCTGAAGAATTCTGCCCACAACTTGACATATTATTTAAATAAGCATTAAAATAATGTACTGTATGTATAAATATATACAAAGTATACTTATGCGAGTATATATATGGATAAATACATATGTACATGTATCGCTATGGCGCAGAGAGCAAAGTGTCTTTAACCATTGGAGCCTTAAGACGCTGGTAACAATGCCTTAGCAAAAAAAAAAAAAAAAAAAAAAAACCCAAAAAACCCCAAAAATGGCGGGCCCACAGCTTCAGCCTAGTCAACCTTATGAATAATACGGCCCTGGATGCGTATGGTTGTGTAGTCCGCCGCGAGTTCGAACTGTTAAACAATCACTACCCCCAATCTATCACCTTTCGGGCGATAGATTGGGGATATTGTTTGTTCCACTCTTTGGGCTCACTTGTCACACGTTGACCTTTTTGAATAGCAAGACATGACTGTACTTACTTTTTCTTAATAATAATTTCTTCTTTTGCCTAATAGCGGGGGAGGAATTCGTCACATACAGGTGAATTGTGCACTTGGTGATACCTTCTTGAAATTTGGCACACTGTTAGTGTAGGCTATGAGGTTCTCAAAAACGATCGGCTACAAGTTGACACCGACCGGTGGCGACCAGTAGCGGCACAATCCAAAATGGCCGCCAGCGGCTGAAGGGAACCTCCTTTTCGACGGTCTACCGACTATACATCCGATTGTAAGGGCGCGAAAGTGAACTCTGATCCACGCACGTGTTGGAAACAGACGTGGGAGATGATGTAGAATAAAACGAGATTCTCTATACGGACGCATCAATTTCTTGGAACTTGAAAAGAGCGTTGTTTCTCCGGGATCAGCGTCATTCAGGCAAACCTGAATGACGCTGATCCCGGAGAAACAACGCTCTTTATGAAGCAGTCTCTTTGCCATACAATCTCTTGTTTGGCGTAATTCCGCAAGCAATTCTGATTTGTCTGTCGAAATTAATTCGAGAACGCGATTGTTCACAAAAATCATTCACAGAATGAGTGAGAATCCTCTTCGTGTACGGACTAGTACTGACTGGGAACGTTGTTGCTTTTGCCAGCAAGACAGTTCCAAGAAATTGATGCGTCCGTATAGAGAATCTCGTTTTCATGACGCCTATAAAGCTATTGAGGAAGACATAACGCGCTTCCTAGATAATGGCGTTGAGCTTCCATATAATTTGACCATTGATTGTTTGATGAGAGAGAGTGATGAGTGTATGTCGATGTCACTGTTGACGAATAAGGCAATATATCATAAGACATGCCGTGACAGTATTCGGACTCACATCGTACAGCGCGTGCTACACAAGCGAGAGCGAAATGAGGCAGTGGCATCCTGCTCCACGCTGAGTCCTAAAAGAACACGGACAAGTTTTGAATCTGGCTGTGACAGGAAACTGCCCCAGTGTGTTTATTGTCACAAACGCGAAGGTGACAGCAGTGAGCCTATTTGCAGATCAATGTCTGATAACAATAAACTCAAAATTATGGCAAAGGAAGCCGAGAACTGGGTTGTTTTTTCTCGGGTCAATGCAGCATTTGATTCCGCTGCTAGTGATCTTTACTATCACAAAACCTGTTATTGTAAGCTTGCCAATGAAGCACGAGCGGCTAAATCTAAAAAGTCGAAGAACGCCGAACATTCCGCGTCAGGCCTGCCCTATGACCCTCTCGTTATGGCAGAGCTCATAACATTTGTTGAACACAACGATTCCGCGATGAAGCTTGTCGATCTCAAGAATCTGTACAGTCGGAGGTTGAAGCAAGTCGGTTCTGATTGGCTTAGTGAAGAAATACATTCCACTCGATTCAAAGAACATTTGTTGCAGAAATTGGGCGATGGCTGGGACGCCTTCACACAGGGTAGAGATGTGTTTATTTCAAGTAGGTTTCGAGTTGGCTCCTTGTTGTCCGAATCTTTAACTCGTATAGTGTCTGAGGAAGAGGCAAAAAAGATAGTTGATGTGGGTCTTCTTCTGCGTAAACACATACTCATATCTCAAGCTCCTTTCACGGGATCATTTTCATCTTATTGCTTGAGCGAGCCTGTACCCAACTCACTCCTGACTCTTCTTAGAGTTCTACTTGAGGGCACATGTAGTATACAGAACTTAGGCGATGATGAGACTGTTAATGCCAAGACTCGAGTGGCTTGTACTATTTCACAGATGTTGATCAGCAATTCAGCGAAACGCTCCGAACATGCACAAAATGTTCACCAGAGACGTGACAGAGAAACTCCAATGCCTCTTTATGTGGGTTTGAAGTTGCATGCCCATGATCGTATGAAAAATCTTATCAGAGATTTTCATCAAATGGGACTCTCTGTCTCTTATGATCGCGTAATGGATGTTCGCAGGAGTTTCGCGAGAGCTGTTTCACTGCGGTTCAAGAACGAAGGTGTTGTAGTCCCAGCTAACTGCAAACGTAATGTTTTCTCGATAGGAACCACTGATAACATTGATGTATCTGGTAGATCTGATATGCATGGTACGTCCATCACACTCATTGGTCAACTGAGCAGGGACAATGTGGGTACTGATCCCCCACCACTGAGTTTAGATGTTCCAGAAGACACACAAATTGAACTCCCAGACGACTATGCATTTGTTCCTTTCGTTGAAGACTTTGGTGGGGACATCAGGCTTGAATCTCCAGATGAATGTAATGTACGGCCCAATGAATATGCAGATTTGAACGTGGGAGAGAATGACTGGTTGTCTCATGTGTCACAGATCAGCAATAAAGGGAAGGTTGATGGCAGCTGGCAGCTTGATGAAGTCCCTGTGACCTTTTCAGGCTTCTTTTCAAAACATGAAGATCAAGACAATGTCAAACCTCGTGCAGTTATTGGGGTATTCCCTGTTTTCAGTGAGCAGAAAGCGGACTCACTCAGTATGCAGAAGCATGCTATGTATGTGGTCAGGGAAGCTACTGCTTTCGTAAACCCCGGCCAGATACCTGTCATTGAAGGTGACTGTCCGTTGTATGCCAGGCAGAAAAAATGTCAATGGCTGTTCCCAGAGGAGATAGGTGAGGATCGAATGGTGTGTATGATTGGATTCCTGCATCTTGAAATGTGCACCCAAGAAGCTGGTGGTAAGCTTATGGGTGGTTCTGGTTGGGAGCGAATGTTTCACCTCGCAAAGATATTCACACCCGGTGTAGCATCATCCCTACTTGGTGGGAAACATGTCAAGAGGACGCGACAGGCATATCTTCTCACTCTAGCTTGGCTTGAGATCCTCAGAAAGAATGCTTATGAGATTTACTGTCAGCAGACTGGGCCCCATGAGTCATTTGAAATGTGGGAACAGAGGATTCTTTCACAATCTCCAACTGCGCGCTATTGGGGTGAAATCGTTCGGAACTTTCTCTTGACAAGCTGTCAATTCGTTCGGAACCAACGAATCGGTAACTGGCCTGGTACACTGTGTTCTATCGATGAGTTGTGCAGTTACTTTTTTGCCCTAGGACATACAAATTATTGTCGGTGGGTCCCCGTATTTCTGAGAGACATGTCTCAGCTACCCAGGCGGCATCCTTCAATCCACAACAAATTCATGGAAGGCCATTTTGTGGTCCAGCGTAGTGAGAGGAAGTTCAGTATGATGGGTTTAGATCAGAGCCAAGAACATAGTATCCAACTACTCAAAGAAGACAGTGGTCCAAAAGGTCTCTATGGCCAGGCTGAAGAGAAAGTCGTTATTGAGCTTTCAAGGTCAGAAGTTCTGCGTGTTATAGATGAGTATGAATATGCAAGTTTCCACACAACATCATCAGATAACACGGAACACCCGGAAAGTTCGGTATCAGAGCAGAAAAAATTTCTGAATCAATTGAAATCTCTCCTCGATCTGGTGAATCAGGGACTCATTATCAACCCTTATGATGAAACTAGTGGTCAGCTGGTGACATTAGATACTGGTGAATATATGGACCCCGAAGTTAGTAAGAGTTTACGGTCATTACCCGAAAGGGGCAAGCATTTATATTCCACTTTCTTGAAGGAAAGGCTTGTGGAATGCACCGTACCCCTGAATGATGTTATTCCCAAGGCAAATATATATACCTTCCTTAACCCACCCCCAGCCAACCTGGACAAAGGCCGAGACAAACTCATGTCAAGTAAAGCAACTGCCGCAATAGTTACCCAGATGTTCGTTTCACTGCAAGCCCGGCCTGATTCAAACATGGATGAGTTTTTCATGCACGAGAATGCACGTGATCCGCCAGCATTATCCGATAGAGGTAAGCTACGGAGTGGGACAAAATCTCAAATTCTCAATTGTTTACCAGCTATTCCTGCACAAGGGAAGAATTCAGCAGCTAGACAAGCTTCAGTTGTCATCTTGGATATGCCTGCTGTAGTCCATGTAATCAAACCACAGAAAGCGGATCTGTTTGGAGAATATGCTCGATTGCAATTATTGCCATACATCGAATCTCTGATTAACACGAACACCACAAGGGTTGATGCGATCTATGACTGTTACCCCGAAGGCAGTTTGAAGAATCAGACGCGAGCAAAACGCCTCGGTGAGACAGCAGTTAGGTTGATACGGGTGTCCGAGAACGTCCCTTTACCTAAAGGGAAGAATTGGCAGGCATTCTTGAAAGTTAGTGAGAATAAAGACGAATTTTTCAAGTTCCTGTCTGCTGAACTGCTGAAATTAACATCAACATCCGAGTACCAGTTGTTAACGACATCAGGAGAATATGTACTATGCAATAAGGATGTTAGCTTATGTGACATATCTCCATCGAACCACGAGGAAGCAGACACGCGCATGATGCTTCATCTCAACCATGCAGTCTCACAAGGTCACAAAATAGCTTTTCTTCGCACGGTTGATTCTGATGTCGTCATTCTGTCTTTGCACCATTTCGCAACATTCCGTGACCTTGGACTCAGTGAGCTGTGGATTGGGTTTGGAATTGGAAAGGCATATAAAGATATGCCAATTCATGAGATAGCTTCACAACTTGGACCTGATTACTGTAAGGCCCTGACTTTCTTCCACGCCTTCACAGGTTGTGATGTAACATCCAGCATGCTCGGCATTGGGAAGAAGACAGGATGGAATGCATGGATGAATTTTCCCGCATCAACTGAAATGATGATAGAATTGACTGAGAATCCGCAAGTCTTTTCAGAGGATTCCCCTCATATGCAGCATATCGAAAAACTCACCATACAGATGTACAGTAACAGTTGTGTCAGTACACGTGTCAATGATGCGAGACGGCATATGTTCACACATGGCCTTAAGTCTATGGAAAACATCCCGCCCACCAAAGCAGCTCTGTATCAACATGTAAAAAGGGTAATTCTTGTGTCATCTTTCATTTGGCATCGTGCTCTGCAGAAACACTTATGTGTGCCAGACCCATCACAGTACGGATGGGAGTGGAATCCACGTCTCAATATTCTGGTCCCATTTTGGACTCACCTAGGAGACGCAAGTGCTGCATGTGCACTGATGCTCCACTGTAGTTGTGCCAAGGCCTGCAAGGGCAATTGCAAATGCTTGAAAGCTGGATTAAGGTGCACACCTTTGTGTAAGTGTGAAGGTGGCTGTTGTAACAATATTGAGTAGTATACTGTCATGTTAGGACCAGTCATCTCCTATTCTGGTATTTTTTTTTCCATTTTCGGCCAGTTAACACATGTCATGTTTCTAGTTGAGTTGATTTTGCTAACAAATGTTCATCCCATGTGGCTTGCTACATTGTCCGGGGTATAGGAATACAGTTTTAGATTTCGGAAAATAGTCTGTTATTTACTGCACAAGACGGTGTTAATTCATGCATAGCATGATACAATATCCCCAACTATTTTGCCTCTGTACAACAGTTGATACCTTCGTTCACCCGTGTGTTCATCTATGGTATCCTTGTCTTTCTCTGGCCATAGGCCACATGTGACTAGTCAGTTCCTACTCCATAGCAAATCAACTTGGAAATCCTTCATCTTGTAGCGCACTCATGTCTCAATGAATCCATACCTGAGTTGATCTAATAAATCTAACGTAAGGTATCAAATTGCCATACCGGATCATATTTCGATAAGTTATTCGCTAAAACATTTCGACCACTCATCGACATCAAAGGTCATGTTTTGGCTCCCAGTGGTGGCTATATCTCTATATCCCTGGTAAAGTAGCATACCATGAGGGATGGGCATTAAGTGTCGGCAACATTAATCCTGACTTGGAACACACCACATCTTAACTGGCCGAAAATGAAGAATACTACTTGTAGTCAAAAAATATTCCTGTACCTCGAATGACTGCAAACATACACTCACCCCTTCTAGTCCCATTTTGCCAATGTTCTATACTGGCAAGATAACATTGTATAATTAACAACGGGAACTAATGCATCCCGAGTTCATTCCAGCACTGCCCTTGCTGGCAGACGTGTCGCTATGGTGTTGAGATTGAACCAGAACTCCTCTAGAAATTTGATAGTTTTATTTTCTTAGAAAATAAATCTATCGAAAATGCCGGAAGTTGAGAATAGACTGTCACTTTAATTGGATTATCAAATGTCCAAGTATCCCCACTGCTGCATACTATCGAGTACCCTTGTTCATGTGTTGACAGGAATCTCTCATACCATGTTCATTTGACCATTGCATTCCCGAGAAACATTCAACACTAATTTATCTACGGACGGACGATCATACTGACAGTCAGACACACAGACGCACACATCGACGGAAATTCTGATCCCATTATCCATTAATCTTCCCCCCAACTTGTTCCAAGGGCTTCACTCCATCATTCACATCAATTACAGCACATGTATGGTGTTAGGTTTGGAGCTTCAGTTGTGCGATCGGCGAAAATAGCTTTTTTTCGATCCGCTTGGCGGCCATTTTGGATTTCGCTGCTAGTGGTGGCTAGAGGATGGTGCCAACTTGTAGCCGATCGATTTTGAAATCTCTGATGCCTACCCTTACATCATGCCAAATTTCAGGAAGGTATCACCAAGTGCACAATTCTAGCGAATTCCTCCCCCGCTACTAATAAAGTATTGGAGCAATAGGTGACATATTGGTCCCTTGGACGGTGCATGTATAAAGGTTATTTTTGTTATATTGTTATCGTTATAATTACTGCATATGTCACATTAATAAAGATATACAAACAAACTACATGCCGCTACCCCTTTGTTTTAGTAGGTTTTGTTGTTTGATATTACGGAATTAGTTTACTTTTGAGAAATGCTTAGACATTGGATGGTCACCAGTGGCGCAGCCAAGTGCACTCTAAAATCAGTTGGGTTAAAAATCAACCCAAATCGACTGGGGTGAGTGAATATGAACCCAATTGGGTTCATATTCACTCAACCCAGTCGATTTGGGTTGATTTTTAACCCAACTGATTTTAATCAACCCAAATCGACTGGGTTGAGTGAATATGAACCCAATTAGGTTCATATTCACTCAACCCAGTCGATTTGGGTTGATTTTTAGCCCAACTGATTTTAGAGTGTGTGTGTGTGGGGGGGGGGGGGGGGCTAGGACTGGCCATTCTCCCCTAAAAATTACAGTGCCCTCCTCAATAGGAGGGTCATACCCACGCCACCTCAGGCCTACGGATATGCTTTTGGCATTTATCGGCCTGGCACCCCTAAAAAATTACGCCCCCCCCACAATAGGAAATTTTAGCTACGCCCCTGGTATGCACGCACCCTTCATTGGTACGTCTCCATCAAAGGTAACAGTAACTCGTATACTTGGGAGCGCGGTGGCTCAGTAGGTAGAGATGCAGGTTGCAAGTCGAGAGCCGGCAACCGCGCTGTGTCCTTGGGCAAGACACTTAATCCCAATTGCCCACATGGGGGGGGGGGGGGGGGGGGGGGGGCGGTGGCGTTGTGTACTAAGGCGTACTGCACGTCGGTGGTACACTTGTCTTCAGCCAATACTAACCCTGTTTGTGTGGAATTAGCACGTTGTGGAGTCTGACAGTTGCTCACCGTTGCTCTGTGATTCTCTCCGGGTAGTCCGCCTTCTCCAGCCCGTAAAACTGTGCGATACGAGGTGACCTGGCTGTCGAAAGTATCGTTAAACTCCAATAAATGAATAAATAACTTACATCATTTGGGGTAAATGTCCCAAATCCAACCATAGGCGTTCTTTTGTGCTCAAGTGAATGTAAAGTCGCCATACCTTGTATTCATTGATATCAAAACCAAGTAATATTAGTTTTAAACCTCGAGATAAGACAATGTAAATTGACCTACTCAATAATGTAACGGCTTGACCCTTTTGCTTGTTTTGCAGTGTCCTGAATAAATTACTTTATTAGTTTGCGTGAAACACAGGCGTATTATCATGCCTTCTGTCTTCTTTTCACTTCCTTGTCCGCACGATAACTCGAAAACGAAATGTCCTGTCTCGCTGAATTTATTTGCGTACTGATAGACAGTCACGGCCACCTATATTTTTCAGATTCGTGGTGCAATTTGAAAGTGAGTCACGCACATATCTCAAGCTTGGTGTGACCTATGGACCTGGGATCAACACCAAATGAGTTGAAACTCATGGCGGTTCAAAATATGGGTCAGAGTCACTGAGGTCACCCAGAGATCATTGAGTGTACTTTTCAGTATTGCTGGAAATCGCATTTTATAACTCATTCATTCTCAAAGTCCATACATGTATTTTTACACTAACAAAAGTGGACGGGGCCAAAATTTTGAAAGTGGATCACGCTCATATCTCAAGTATGGTAGGACATATGGACCTGGGACCAACACCAAATGAGTCGAAACTCAACGGAAGATCAAATATTGGTCAGGGTCAGTGAGGTCATCTGGGGTCATTGAGTGCATTTTCAGAATTGCTGGAAATCACATTTTTGGACCCGTAATGCATTCCTGAAGTTCATAAATGCATTTTTTACACCAAAAAAGTGGATGTGGCCAAAAATATGTAAAGTGGGTCGTGCGCATATCTCAATGGTAGGACATATGGACCTGGGACCAACAACAAATGAGTCGAAACTCAATGGAGGTTCAAAACATGGGACAAGGTCACAGAGGTCAATCAGGGGTCATTGAGTGCATTTTCAGAATTGTTTGAAATCGCATCCTGTATGATGTATTACATCCTAATGCATTCCCAAAGTACATACATGTATTTTTACACTACAAAAGGTGGGTAGGACCAAAAATTTTGAAAGTAGGTCACGCTCATATCTTAAGCATGGTATGACATATGGACCTTGGACCAACACCAAATGAGTCGAAACTCAACGGAGGTTCCAAATATGGGTCATGGTAACTGAGGTCACTCAGGGGTCATTGACTGCAGTTTTCAGAAAAGCTGGAAATCGCATTTTATGACCACCTAATGCATTGCGGAAGTTCATAATATTAGTTACACAGTTTGTTGGTGGCCTAATATGGTATATATGGTGTCAGTTAATTTCATATTGGACGAGAACGAAGCAACACCAACAAACTGTGTATCGAATATATCTTACCGACTGCTGCATCGATGCACAGAACTAATAACAACAGCGATCAGAATTAAATGAGAGAATTCTCACAATGTGTTCACGTGTCTTTGCCTTGTTACAGTTTATGGAAGTGTCGGCACTCTCCCATAAATTGTAACAAGACAAATTCATACATACCAAACAGTTTCATTTCGAAGGTAACATGACACACATCCACAGAATATGAAGCCTTTTAAATTGCATAACCTGCACTTCAGACCAAATATGGGCTTCCAACCCTCAATCTTTCAACTTGAAGCGTTTATCGGCTGCCGCCATTTTGAATAATCAATAAACAAAGGGGAGATTACCCATAGCTGTCAGCGTATATTGATGTTGACAGGCAGTATATGGTTTTGTATGCAGTCTGCATGCGACGTCTTTGAACCAATGAAATTCCCAGATACCTGTAGGAGGTAAGATATATGTATGTTCAGTCTCAAAAAAGGACAAGGGCCAAAAACATTGAAAGGATGTCATGCTCATATCTCAAGCATGATATGATTGTGGACCTGGAACCAACCCTAAATGAGTTGAAACTCAATGGAGGTTCAAAATTGAGTCAGGGTCACTAGGATCACCCAAGGGTCATTGAGTGCATTTCTCTGAATTTCTGGAAAGCACATTTTCTGACCCCCTAAGGAATAGCCGATGTTCATACATGTATTTCTATTCTAAAAAAATAGGTAGGGGCTAAAAAGTTTGTAAGTTGGTCAGACTCATATCTCAAGCATGCTATGGCATATGTATCTGGACCAATACCAAATACGTCGATTCACCGTGGATGTTAATAATTTGGGTCCATTGCACTGGGGTTACAAAGTCTCATTTAGTACAGTTTTCAGAATTGCTTGAAATGGCATTTTATAACCCCAATATATTTCTGAAATTCATACATGTATTTCTTCTCTCAAAAAAGTGGGTTGAGTCAAAAAATTTCCAATACTGATTCCTTCATAAAACACGTTTAATACTGTGTAAAGAAATTATTTCCCGTGTCTTGAAAAATTTTATCTGAATCCTGTATGAAAATCTTTGAACGCTGGTTGCGAAAACCAATTTCAGATTACATTAAAGATAATTTTTTCTTGAAAATAAGCCTCCATAAATTTTCTTCTGAATAATTGAGTTCTGGTCCTTTCACCATTTTCACAGAGATTGCCTCGAATTTACTGATCGCATTAAATTCTGTTTCTCAAGTTAGACTCTTAATCTAAGGTTGTTAGTCCCTTCTCACTACCATGATGGAAAATGGAAGAAATGAGATTATGTTGAGAAGATCTTTACACTATTTGACTCCCCGGGACAGTCTGAGGTCAAACACGCGAAAAAAGTTTGGGGAGCATGTAGTCGTCGCCCTGTACGTCTGTTCGAAACAGATGGTTTCCGGATAACTCTAGTTTGCTTTGATATATGACCTTATAACTTTGCAACGTTGCTACCTACCATTAACCCTTTACCTAGAGAATCGCCCGCATCCGCCCGCGTAATATGCAAATTGAGCAGTTAAAAAAATTAAATTTTTCAAAATATTTTAACAAAACCATATCATGTGACCCCTCATTGGAACGAGCTCATTGAGCTCGTTCCAATAAGGGGTCACATGATATGGTTTTGTTGAAATTTTTTGAAAAAATTAAAAAAATGATATTTAAAATAATAAATTTTGATATCTCCTGCGCTGGGTAAAGGGTTAAATGCAGGTCAAGTTCGATTTTCACCATTATGCTATTTACCGTTCCAGAGTTATGCCCCTTGAAAAGTATCAAAATGGTAAAATCAAGGGTTTCCGGGTGATAACTCCAGTTTGCTTTGATGTGCGACCTTATAATTTTGCAACGTTACTACTTACCGTGAAATGCAGGTAAAGTTTGATTTTCACCGTTATGGCGTTTACTGGTCCAGAGTTATGTCCCTTGAAAAGTCGCAAAATGGTAAAATAAGTGTTTTTTGGACGATAACTCTAGTTCGCTTTGATGCACGTCCTTATTATTTTGCAGCATTTCTACCTACCGTGAAATTCAGGTCAAGCTCATTTTTTTCACCATTATTACAATTACCGTTTCAGAGTTATGCCTCTTGATAAATGGTAAAATCAATGGTTTCCCGACAATAACTCTAGTTCGCTTTGATCTTCGACCTTACAATTTAGTAGTATTACTTTACACCATGACATGCAGGTCAAGTTCGATTGTCATCGTTATGGCACCTACTGTTCCAGAGTTGTGCCCCTTGAAAATTCGCAAAATGGTAAAATCAGTGTTTTCCGGGAGATAACTCTAGGTCACTTTGATGTATGCCTTATAATTTTGCGACATTACTAACTGCCATGAAATATAGGTCAAGTTCGATTTTCGCCGTTATGGCATTTACTGTTTCCAGAGTTATTACCCCTTGAAATGTGGCAAAATGGTAAAATGCTAAAACGTTTCGTTTGGTATCTTATTAAATGCCCAGGGCATGTATAATCAAACCTGCTATTCACCCAAATTACCTGGTGACCTGTCTTCAAAGACCAGTTTGGTCTTCTGCCCAAGGAGCTTTTAGCACAGGTTTTGTGTGTACTGTTACCCTTGTCCCTCCGCAAGTTTTTGTATTTTTTATATAGCTTGAACCCTTTCACCGTTCTGCATTTGAAAAAATCACTGTATAGTTCCCATCAATTGTTTATCGGGGAGCATCTGTTGGCTGTGCGATATTTGTTTGTTTATTGTATTAAGGGTAATTATTTATGGGTGTTTAAGGCCACAAATTTCTACACAATGGCTAATCGCGATCACAGCATGGGTGTGCCAAGTCCAGCCAACCGTTTATACACATATCGCCCATTTTAGAGGATTTCCACCACAGGCTTTGGTTACCGAGTTCTACTTTATCAATGAAACGGAGTTTGTTTACCACAGTAAACAGGCACTTCTTCACTTTCGGGGTTCCTACTTGTAAACACACATAGATTTATAACACACCAATCTGTTGAAATTGAATTATCTTTCCACACCCCGGTATTAAAAGATTTTTTGAAAAATGAAAAAAAGACAAATTGCATTCTCCAAACTATGATCATGAAAAAACTGACCCCCACCCCCCCACCCCCATCCACTGGCGGCTAGCTTTCTCGGGCCTCGGGATCTTACACTACAAATACCAGAAGCGGTGTATCTTCCGTCCTAAACATACACATTTTTCACACACATGTTACACGATCACGCAGCAATTAAGGAATTTGATAGTATACATGTAAATATGTCAGTACTATATACGGACGTCTGATAAAATGTTATCTGCATTTGATAACACACAAACTCAGTTGTCGATCGAATTCCATCCATCTCAGACTACCCGTTCGTTCTTGTTCCACTTCAGCATGGTTGCCGTGGAGCCTTGGATTCAAGGAATAGCCTGATTTGACTGGGGACATTCAAGGCTTTCAAATCCTGGAAAATTGACCAGAAGGCCTTGACATGTCTTGCATATTCATGAAATAAAAACGCCGTCGAAGCGCATGATCATACCTATTTAGTTCCATATGCTAAATATCGTGAAGTCGTAGACCTAACTAGGACCCTCCGGTCGCTACTCCTTCCTCCCACTTCCCTTAGAGGGAAGTGGGCGGAGGGGGGTAGCGACCGGAGGACCATGGTGAGAACTAGAGAATGTGGGTATTGTAGGTCCTTAAAAATGCAGGAAAATGTCGAGATACGGCCTTGAATAGCCTTCGATTTATTTCAGTCTCTGTCTGCAGGAACCCTGTTTAACCATCATCCAACTCAAAGCAGGGCTCGCCTTGAGTAAAATGGTCGGGGCCTAAAAAAAGTGCCCCACATATTGAGGTCTAGGCCTTTTCGGGGCTGATTTTCCATTTTGTCCATTATTGTTAGTGCTTTTTTGTGGAAAATGTCGGGGCTTGAAAAAAGCCCCCGGCAAGTGCTCCTCGGGGCTGATCTCGGGGCCTGGGCTGATCAGCCCCGACTCAAGGCAAGCCCTGCTCAAAGGCTTGTCTTCAGGTTGAAATGTGGTGGGAGTTGAGGGTTAATTGATGTTTGAACTACCTGGGCATGAAGTCAAGTGTAGCCTGTCGTTTATACCTATGTATCCACTCAAAGGGACTTCGATTCCAGGCGCTGGTTCAGAGTCCTGTTTTGTCTGTAAAGCAGAACTTGTTCATTTGAAAACCAGTATTGCCCACTTCCCGGGTTTCCAACTGGGGATAGAAATGGACCTTACCATACACACTAGACAGAGAGGCTAGAGGGTAACTGTACATTTACTGATATTTATTTATTTATTGGTGTTTAAGGCCACACATTTGTGCACAGCGGCTAATCGTGACCGCAACATGGATTTTAAGTTAAGTCCAACCAATCGTTTATACCCATGTTGCCCATTTTGGTGGGCTTCCAACCCAGGTATTGGTTACTGGTTCTTATTTTAACAGTAAAACAGAGTGTGTTTACTGCAGTAAACAAGCACTGCCCCCATATTCCCACTTTACCGATTTTTATACGCCCGTCATTTTTGACGGACGTATTATGTTATGGCGTTGTCCGTCTGTCTGTCTGTCTGTCTGTCTGTCTGTCCATAAGCAGTTTTTGTGTCACCTACTCCAAAGGTTTACATGCTACATGCTACATTGTTCAAACTTTGCACACATGTTGATCAGTAATTGCCGCTGTGCATGTGACAAGTGCAGGCAACTCTGGTTGGTATTACCAGAGTTATGCCCCCTTTTATGACTTAAAACATTTACAGTATTGTGTCGCCTACTCCTTCCACATTTTACATGCTATTTTGTTCAAACTTTGCACATATGTTGATCACCAATCACCGTTGTGCATGTGACAAGAACAGGTAACTCTGTTTTGTATTTCCAGAGTTTTGCCCCTTTTAGTACTTAAAACATTACAGTATTGTGTCGCCTACTCCTTCAACATTTTACATTCTATATTGTTCAAACTTTGCACCAATGTTGATCACCAATTGCCGTTGTGCATGTGACAAGAGCGGGTAACTCTATGTTGTATTTCCAGAGTTATGCTCCCTTTTAGCACTTAAAACATTACAGTATTGTGTCGCATTGTCCTTCAACATTTTACATGATATGCTGTTCAAACTTTGCACACATGTTGATCACCAATTGCCGTTGTGCATGTGACAAGCAGGTAACTCTGTTTTGTATTTCCAGAGTTATGCTCCCTTTTAGTACTTAAAATATTACAGTATTGTGTCGCCTACTCCTTCAACATTTTACATGCTATATTGTTCAAACTTTGCACATATGTTGATCACCAATTGCCGTTGTGAATGTGGCAAGTGCAGATAACTCTGTTTTGTATTTCCAGAGTTTTGCCCCCTTTTTGTACTTAAAACATTACAGTATTGTTTCGCCTACTCCTTCAACATTTTACATGCTATATTGTTCAAACTTTGCACATATGTTGATCACCAATTGCCGTTGTGCATGTGGCAAGTGCAGATAACTCTGTTTTGTATTTCCAGAGTTTTGCCCCCTTTTTGTACTTAAAACATTACTGTATTGTTTCGCCTACACCTTCAACATTTTACATTCTATATTGTTCAAACTTTGCACATATGTTGATCACCAATTGCCGTTGTGCATGTGGCAAGTGCAGATAACTCTGTTTTGTATTTCCAGAGTTTTGCCCCCATTTTGTACTTAAAACATTACAGTATTGTTTCGCCTACACCTTCAACATTTTACATTCAATATTGTTCAAACTTTGCACACATGGTGATCACCAATTGCTGTTGTGCATGTGACAAGAGCAGGTAATTACATTTTGTATTTTCAGAGAATGCCCCTTTCAGTACTGAAAACTTTACAGTATTGTGTCGCCTACTCCTTCAACATTTTACATGCTATATTCTTCAAACTTTGCACACATGGTGATCACCAACTGCCGTTGTGCATGTGACAAGAGCAGGTAACTCCATTTTGTATTTCCAGAGTTATGCCCCTGTTAGTAATTAAAACATTACAGTATTGTGTCGCCTACTCCTTCAACATTTTACATGCTATATGGTTCAAACTTTACACACATGTTGATCACCCATTGCCGTTGTGCATGTGACAAGAGCAGGTAAGTCTGTTTTGTATTTCCAGTGTTATGCCCCATTTTATTACTTAAAACATTACACTATTGTGTCGCCTACTCCAACATTTTACTTGCTTTATTGTTCAAACTTTACACCCATGTTGATCATCAATTGTCGTTCTGCATGTGACAGAAGAAGATAACACCATTTTATTTTTAAACGACGAGAATCCTCGCCATTTATAGCTGTTATGATCCTCAAAATGTCCCTTTCCTTGTCGCCACCTATCGTCAATCGTTATCAATGAAATTATCCTGTCAATGAATGGACGCTACCATTGTAAACAGCGAGGAGAATCTTCTACAGCAGCCTTGCAGCCCTTTAGAAGTTATCTTATGAATAAAAGGGATGCTACCATTTTTTTATTTTGTGAAGACCTCAGATCGCTTAAGATGAAAATGTAAAAACAGGTGAATTACCCTTTACCCCAGACAGGGCAGGGGAATGGGCAATGATTGGAGGGTGTGGGGGGGGGGGGGGGAGACATAGCCGAGTCAACAAAAATTTCAAATTTTACCCCAGAGAAACTTGAGCTTGTTCGAATTTTGACGGGCGTATATGTTGCCCCGTTAGGCTGTGCTCTTGTTAATTATAATTACGTGGCGTGACACGACAGCACGTCACCAACTATTTCGGGGTATGGCATATTAACCCTCTACACAATGACATCAATATACTGAAATTTCATCTAGCAAAGTTTTCTCATAATCCAACATGAAATTCAGTTTTGTTTGACGAAGCTCTGAATTGGCTAAAACTCCGATAAGGAAAAAAACAATTGCAAATTGGAATTTTGTTATATCGACACCAGTGTGCAGAGGCTTAAACAGTGCCCTCTCCCCTATCTCCAGTCCCACTCATGAACACCCGAAAAAGAAGTGAATAGCATTTATTTTCTGGATCAATTTATCAAATTTTAACTACCCGGCTGAATCGGGTTAGGCCCAGTATGTCTTGCTTCACCCCCCCCCCCCCCCCCCGCCCGCCCGCGGTCGTCCAACTCGTTCCAAGGAGATGTCATGTACCACGTTTTTTTTTAGACCAAAGAAAATGAAAATAAAATAATTATGTCCTAAAAAAGTTAAAAATCTGTTTCTCTACCCCCCCCCCCTCCCCCCCCCCCCCCCCCCCGTCATGGTCCTTTCGGCTGCCGCATGGTCTCTCTTTTTATAATAAATGCAAACTCCTAAAAATTAAAAAAATGGTTTACGTCTTATATTATACCCAAGTTAATAAAATTGATAAATTTGTCTCTTGAGTGAAACAAGGCTTTGCGATACTTTAGCATCGCAAAGCCTTCTTGCACTCAAAGGACCATATATACCACCACCCATGCTATTATGTAGATTATAAGGCCTAAAACAAGCTATGTAATTGAATTTTTGATTGAAAAAAAAAATAGTAACAAAAATAAAAAAAGACTAAAAAACCGCCACCCTCATGCAGTTTTACCAACAAATGTCCCGAGAAATAGATCTCCTTTGTGGGGCCTATTCAAGAATGTTTTTATCTTTTTGGCTACTGTTGTGTCTGGTAGTCATGTTAGGCAAAAAGATGAAATAGTGGGAAGTGCATTATGAAGATTTTACACACTTCATACGGGAATGGAGGTATAATCATTTGGGAATAGGAATTTGGCAACCTGTTGACAAGAGGAAAAAGAAATATAACAAGAGCAACGCAAAGCGTGGCCCACAACCTCCTCAAGCATAGAAGTCCAACAGTCTTTGCCCTTTTCTAAGTTGAAAGAAGGGCAAAAGGGCCATAACTCTAGGAAAAATTATTGGATGGAACCCTTTCCTTGTGCATATCCGTTCCCCCATGGAGGTCTATCAGCATACCAAAGGAGATCCAAATCCGATAGATGGCAGGTCCATCAGCATACCAAAGGAAATCCAAATCCGACCGATGGCTTTGAAGTTATAATGCAAAACGTTTATACGGACAGAATTTTCTTAGTCGAGAGAAGGGAATATGGCCATAACTATGCGAAAAATTATTTCACGGAACCCTTTCTTTGTGCATATCTGTTTCCCCATGCAGGTCTATCGGCATACCAAAGGAGATCCAAATCCGACTGCTGGCTTTGAAGTTACCATGCAAAATGTTTCTACGGACAGACAGACGGAGACGGACGGAGGGCTTCACTAGATACCCCCGAATCCTCCTTCGGAGGTCGAGGGCATACAAAGCAGTAAAATCAAACCAAGATTAAGCGAAAAATGAGTTAGGTCTATGTTATTCCAAAGTGCCAGTCTGTCCAGGCCAAAATACTCTTAATTGTATTTTGGGTGCTCAGTGCCGCCTTCACATTCTGACTTTGTACTGCGTTAAGACTCTGATATTGCACGAAGACATTAGAAGTGGATCCGGATTACAGGATAGACTGTGTTTGCCGTCGCACACGCAATGGTAGTAATAGAAGACATTGTTACTGAACAACACACTAGAAGTGGAAGCCAATTACAAGGCAGATAGTTGTTGTCAAGGTACGAGTCCGTTTTCGTGATCGAAGACGATGACACTGGTTCACAAAACAGTGATACTCACCTTTCCCAATGGTCTTCACCAGTCGACACGTACCGATTGACATCATACATACTTATGAAGCTCGATATTGCGTACGCTGTAGTTGTAAATAGTAACAGTTGGAATGTTGCCGATTTGAAACCCAGTTGGAATTTTTGGAAGTAAAGGAGACATCAGCATCGCCAAAGAAGTTCTAAAATCTAGATAGATGGAATTTCCAACTACTCATGACTTACCCTCCGAATGTCCAAGTACAGGAAATTTTGGTCATGATTGGGGGAGGGAAGGGGGTGACACCCCATTCCCCCTGTCGCCACGTCCTTGACCTTTGGCTGTTCATGTCGTCCCTTCTCTACTTCTGGACTATGGTTAACGGTACTTATTTTTAATTTGCAGAATATTGTCCTGGTTTGAAAATTCTTTACATTTAGGTATGTTTCTAATTCATATCGTATAGAATTAATTTCTTCCGAGTATTTATTAAATATGTACTTTGCCATCATACATTCATGAATTACAGGAATGCGAAGAACGGTTGATTTGCTTCTTGGAATAGCAAAGTCCTCGCTAATTTCTGTCGCAGCCGATACCAAAGGATTTTTTTATTAGTGTTTAACGACACATTAACAACCAGGGTCACATCATGTCGTTTACGGGTGGAGGAAGCCGGAGTACCCGGAGAGAACCACCGAGCAACGACGAGCAGCTGTCAGCTCTCCAACATCGTAACTCTGAACTCTGCACCGCGGCACAGGTAGGGTTAGATTGGTTGAAGACATGCGCACCATCGACGTGCAGTACGCCTTAGTACACAGCGTCATCGTGCCCCCATGTAGGCAATCGGGGTTAAGTGCCTTGCCCAAGGACACAACGCGGGAGCACGTATCAGTCGCTGAAATGGTCACCCATCCAACTACTAACCGCGCTCGACGTTGCTTAACTTCGGTGATCTGACGAGAACCGGTTACCGCGACGCCACCGCGCCCCCTACCAAAGGATTATTATTCGCATTATTATGTATTTTCATAAGATATGGCAACGACCTGATATCTAACCAATTCTGCTCTTAACAGCATAGTTGGATGCTCTTTTGTTAACCTTTTACCTAACACAGTATTTTGAAAAAATAAATTGAATTTCACATTTTTCGAAAACAAATTTCACAATGTTTTAATAAAACCATGCAAATATGGATATCAATAGAACCAGCTCGATGAGCTGGTTCTAATGATATCCATATTTGTATGGTTTTATTGAGAAACTTCCGAGATATTTTAGGCTTTTGTAGGCTTATTCTGCTTAAATTTCTGGCCGTTTTTGGTCGCTGTGTTAGGTAAAGGGTTAACACACAATACGGTCTTGCAAATTTTAAATGTGTAATTTCGCAAGGAACTGTGTTTGGATTGTTCACTTTGATATCAGAGACCCAGAGTTCGCAACCGTACAGAATAATAGGCTTATGAGACTATCAAAAAGTTTTGTCCTTGCACAGATTGACTGAGGAAAGCGAATCCTCTTTTAAGTATTTCGTCGGATAGAAGATAGCTTTGATTCCATTCTGATTTACCTCAATTTGAGCCTTTTTGAATGATCCATTTGCAGTGAATTTTATGCCAACGTAAGTGTATTCATTGACCATATCTATTTTACTTCCACCAAAATAGAGTTGGCATTTTACGCGCATATCCTTTACGGAACACAATACACTTTGTTTTATTAGTATTTACTGCTAATTAATCCATTGTTCTCCTCGTACCCATGCAGTCTATTCAAACTGTTCTGAAGACCTGTTTCAGTGTCGGAGATTAATACCAGGCCATCGGCGAAAAATAAGTGGTTGACATTTTCACTTCCCAGGACTATTGGAAAACAAGAACTGTCAAACTCAAAGCGAGTACCATGTATGATAATTTTGAACAAAGTTGGTGAAATTATACATCTTTGTCTGACTCCGATCGTGAAAATGCTTGCTGGTCCAATACCTGCGCTAGTCTGTAACATATACGAACATTTGCTATACACTGATTTCAAAGTTTCAAAAACTTTGCCGACACCGACATGATTTAATTTTTGGAAAATTACTTCACGATTGACCTTATCGAATGCTTTTCTGAAATTTATGAATGCTGCATAAACTTGGCCATTTTTCTTACACCGATTAATAATTGTTTTCAAAATATTGTGCTTTTATTTTTCATAAAGCCAAATTGATTCTCACTGATCAATTTGTTTTCATTCAAGTAATTTGTTAATTATTTTAATGAAGAGCTTCCCAAGGAACTGCTCAGAGCAATTGACTCTATAATTGTTGGGTGTCTTCGGTCACCCTTTTTATAGACTGGCTTGAATTGTGATTCACTCGAGATTTCTGGGTAATGAGAGGATTGATAGACAATATTGAATACTCTGGCAACTTCGTCAGCGATTTATTTATTTAATCTTATTTGTTTTACAAGGATAGGCGAACAAGTAATGCAACTTATATTAGCGCCTCGGGAGCGTGGTGGCTCAGTAGGTAGAGGTGCAGGCTGGAAGCCGAGAGGTCCTCGGTTCGAATGCCACCTGCGGCAAGCGCGTTGTGTCCTTGGGCAAGACACTTCATCTCCATTGCCCACATGGGGGCACGGTGGCGTTGTGTACTAAGGCGTACTGCACGTCGATGGTGCACTTGTCTTCAACCAATGCTAACCCAGCATGTGTGGAGTTAGTATGTTGTAGAGTTGACAGTTGCTCGTCGTTGCTCGGTGGTTCTCTCCGGGTGCTCCGGCTTCCTCCACCCGTAAAACTGTCACGGTCATGATTAGCCATGTGCATAAAACACCAATAAATAAATATTAGCGCCTCGGCCCAATAGCGTAGGTGTGTGGATGACCTTCGTAGCGGCGACTTCGTGGCCTCGCTCTTCTCGAATACCACGAAGGTCTTCTCGAATACCACGAAGGGATCTTTAGCCTGCACGGAGTGTGTCTCTCTCTGCAAAGAGGACAGCCATTTTACGTCCCCACCCGATAGGACGATACCCTGTGACAGCATCAACCCCACAATTGATGCTGACAGAGAGTGTTCGGACACCTCGAGAACTTTCCCCGACCGGGGATCGATCCTGGAACCTCTGGCATGAGAGACCATCGCACTTATCCTCTCGGCTACCACTCTCTCAACGATTTATGTCATCGATTATTTTGTCAGGTCCTGGAAACGTATTTTTCAAATCTTTCAGAACTTCCAGCATATCGCTCTTTTCAATTTCTTTATTAACCCATTACCCAACGTAACGGCCAAAACCGTCCAGCGGTATTCTCAAAAATCGCCAATTAATTTTCGTTCCTTTTTCATTTTTTGTCTCAAAAACATAGGTTTTGACCCCTCATTTATTCAAGAATTATTTTGCAAGTGTCGTCTGCTTTTCATGTTAGGTAAAGGGTTAATTGAACCTTGCTTAACGGATTATTGTGGCGTGGCGTGAAGTCCGAAAGCGATTCTACATCGACGCAAAAGAAGTCGTTAAAGAACGACTCTGCAGAATCTAGGTCTAAATCATCGCGTTTATGTCTTTTTTAGTTCTAATTTTTCGCAGCACTTGAAATTCCAGTACTCTTTCGGATCGGAAGTCTCAGTCCAGAGACTCTAGTTTATTTTCAATTTCTCTGTGAAACGATTCCAGTTGAAATTTGAGTTCTATCTTACAAGTGTTCTTCATCTCGAAAAACTAGAGTCGAACTGATTTATCTATTTACTGGTGTTTAAGGTTACATATTTTGATGGACACTGAATTGAGGACTCGGACTCAAAACACATACTGAATCGAGGACTCGGACTCGGACTCAAGTTTAGTGTTCAGATTTTTTGTTGAATTACCAGTGATTAACCATACATAACAGCGATCTTGTCGTTGTGATGATCAGCAAAACTCGTTTAACTGTTAAACTGCCGTAACATGTTCCCAATAGTCATCGTACTTTGTGGAATGCCCCTATATTTTTATATAAAGACTATCATTCATTTATTTAGTTGGGATAAGCTGACTTTTTATGAACTATCGATCGACTCCCTTTCATCTCCATGGCTTCATTTAACCATTTTTCCGCGACTAACTGCCAAACTCGACCACGTCAATACTCAAAATATCCGCTCAATGCTTTCCCAAACTTGGAACCAAAGGCCGTAGGCCTAATATTATTTTGGTGTGGAATTGGGCCCAATTCATGCCACATGGATTTAGTGTTGAAAATGTGTTTCCAATTTAAAACGTGTATATCCTGGTGTATTCAGGACATCAGACAAATTAAATTTGCAACATCTTTCATGTTTTAATAAAATATTCAAAATACCTAAAATCAAAGAATTAGAATACTTTGTACACACACGAAGTGTTGCGAAGTTAATTTGTCTGATGTCCTTAATAATTGATTTGATGCATATTAAATGGTGTATTTTATTAATTTCGCTCTAAAAGAAATTATCAGTTGAGTTTTTCTTACTAAAATGGTTCAAGCTTTTTGCGTTTAACCAATGAAATAATTGCATGGAATAGGCCACTCCCACTTTACTGATATATTTCGGCAGCCGATTTTCTTGCGTTTCGGCATTCATACGGGATTCAATATCCAAAATTCAGTCTAAAAACAATTTATTTTTTCCTTGTATAAAATATAAACGTACTCTATGTTCATAAATGATGATTTGAAACCAAATTATTTTCCCTTCTCTTTTCGTTTCGGCATATATACACAGATGGTATATGGCAGTGAAAAAAAATAATAGAAATTCTAAAACAAAAATAAACCATTTTAAAATAGATAAAAACCGCTCGGTTTATCTCCAGAATACAGGAAAATCACCAAATCCCTGTTAATTGAATACTCTTGTTAATTGATTTTTATTTTTTATTTATTTATTTATTTATTTATTTATTTATTTATTTTTTGGGGGGGTTCTATTCAATTAACAGGTTCCACTGTATCCAATTGTGTTTTGGGGACCAGGACACGCTATTTATGGACTAACTAAACTAAGATACCTTAACCTGCTACAAAAATAGAAATCGGAGGCCCCAAGTGCTAGGCAATTTAACCGTTTATTAACAACTGAATAAACTATTTGTAAACTGGCTACATTTGTTTTCTAAATGAATCTAGGTCACGTGACCAGGCGGCGGTAACGGCTGACCGTTAGTGACTAAAATAGGACAGTCTCATCTTGACATCATACCGAGTTTTCCTTCCAAATTACAATGAAATAGCTTCGTAAATATGAACTACAGACTGTACTAAACAAATCTAGGTCACGTGCCTGTGCGACTGTCACGGTTGGCCGATCACGGCCAAAATAGGACGTTCTCATCTAGTCATTATACAGAATCCTCCTACCAAGTTATAATAAAATCCCTTCACAAATACGACATGTACACTGTGCAATGAAATCCCTTCATAAATACGACCTGTGTGCTGTGCTAAAGGTTTTCGGGTTTCGGGCTCTCGCAGCTGTCACGGTTGACCGATCGCGACCAAAAGGGGTGTTCTCATCTAGACATGACCTCGAACCTGCATATGAAATTTCGTGATGATCGGACAAGAACTACGGGGTGTAGCATGTGCCAAAGGAAATGCGAACAGACTCACAGACTTACAGACTCGTAGACTTCCGCAAGCGTGATGGCAATAGCTTATCTTGACTTTGTCAAGTAAAACTAATTATACAAATTAACCATATTGAATTTTAGATCCACACTTCTCGAATCAAACCACGGACGTTTCTTTCTCTTCTTTTTCTCATTTGGCTTATTTTTTCGATGTCGTGTCATTAATGAGAGATAAAAGTTGTTAGGTCTTTCACAGATGAATCGACACTTGCTTTATCATGACCAGATTTGAAAATTGTTTATCGGAATTCTATCAGCAAATTTTGACCTTCAAAGCTTTGAATAAACTCAGTTGCTTTTATTATCACCACACGCGGTCCTTTTGAGAATATTGTTTTCTATAATTAGACGTTTTTAATTTCATGCTTACAAAGAAACGCTTCATATTCTATAAGCATGATAGTATTTTTTATTAGAATGCAAGGTTACCTACCCAACAGACCTCCCTCCTTTCCAGGACCGCATGGCTCTATTAGAACAAACGTTAATCTTATCTACCTACATAATATATTAGGCCAAATTTGATCACACTCGGTCGCGTAATTAAAGAAATGAATACAAAATTTTCCATGGGGTTCTACGATTCAATCCCTTCTGTTGCCCCTCTCTCTGAAATCAGTCGAGTGTAACACCTGGAACAAACTTAACTTTAACCTTGGAATTATATAAATGCTATCACTAAATATCAAAAGACTTTGTCGGATCTAAAGAACAGAATCTTTGAAGAACATTCTTCATTTTCTACAGAGTTAAAATTCAAGTTCCCACAGGAAGCCCAAATATGAATTTAGTGAGTTGAATCTGCCCCTCTTAGGATGCTGAATATAAATTACAAGATACTGGCTGGTGGAGCTAGAAGAAGGAGGTTTTAAAAATGTTTTCCTCATATTGCCCCAAGTTAAAATTCAGGGTATCACAGGGAGCTCCAATATGAACCCAAGGGCTTGATTAGAAGAAACTTGAATATGACTACCCTAAGGATGCTAAATATCACATATTAAAATATTCGGGGGGGGGGGGGGGGGGGTTCTGAAGAAGACGACTTTTAAAGGACTTTCTTCATATTGCACGGAGTTAAGATTCTAGGGTCCCAGAAGGAGCCTAAATATGAACCTCGAGACATAAGCTGAACAAAATCGAATCTGCCCCCATTAGGATGCTGAAGACCAAATTTCAAGATTCCGACTGGTGAATATGAAGGAGATTTAAATGAAAGTGCCAATGACACTGTAGCTCAACTTGACTAACTTGAAATGGTAAATTTTAAGATCATTGGTTCCAATGTTATTTGGTGAAACTTCAACATAACAGCATTGTGTGTGCACGACGTCTGAGCAATTGATGCATTTTTAAATGTAAACGGTAATGCTGGCTAAAGGAAGAATGTTGATACACAAATGTAGATTTTTTTTTATTAGGGTTTAACAACACATTAGCAGCCAGGGTCATGTCATGTCGGTGACAGTTTTACGGGTGGAGGAAGCCGGAGTACCCGGAGAGAACCACCGAGCAGCTGTCAGCTCTCCAACATCGTAACTCAGACAGGGATAGATTGGTTGAAGACATGCGCACCATCGACGCGCAGTACGCCTTAGTACACAGCGTCATCCTGCACCCATGTAGGCAATCGGGGTTAAGTGCCTTGCCCAAGGACACAACGCGGGAGCACGAATCAGTCGCTGAAATGGTCACCCATCCAACTACTAACCGCGCTCGACGTTGCTTAACTTCGGTGATCTGAAGAGAACCGGTTACCGCGACGCCACCGCGCCCCCTGCAGAAAGTTTAAAGGTCACTGTAAACGGTAACTTTTTTTTTCACAGAAATGAATGCTAATCCATAGCTCTTATCTAGAGGTCTCGCCTTATGAGTACACCAAGTTCTAAAACAATCCTACGACAAATGTACCCTGTACGCCATGTCAAAAAAGAAAGTAAATGCACAAATGCAACAGATTCAAAGATTGTTGCCAACAGCCAGAGTTTTTGATAGAAATGAAAAGAAAATCGATAGCTCCTATTTCTGTCACCTAGAAAAAGCAAAAAAAGTTTCAAAACAATCCGATAATGAATGCGCCCTCTGAGGTATGCCAAAGGAAGATGTTAATGCACAAATGCACCAAGTTTGACGGTCATTGCTGGTGGCAATGACTTTTTTAATTTTTTATGGAAATTCATAAATATACCCTGTAGAGAGTGCAAAAGGGATAAGTTGCTACAGAATGCACTAAGTCCTATGTCTGGTGCTAACGACAATATTTTTTATGGAAATTAAAAGAAATCAACAGCTCACATCTAGAGGCCACCCCGAACATGCATACCAAGTTTCAAAGCGATCCTTTCATAATGTGCCCTGCAGGGAATGCGAGAGGAATATATTGATGCCTGATTAAACTAAGTTCAAAGGTTGTTGCCAATGGCAACTATTTTTGAAGGAAATGGAAGAAAATCGATTGTTCCCATCAAGAGGTCACCCTGAACAAGCATACCAAGTTTCAAAGCAATCCGATCATAAATGTGCCCTGTAGGGTGTGCCAAAGGTAAATATTGATGCCAAACTTAACTAAGTTTAAAGGTTGTTGCCAGAAGCAACATTTTTTGATGGAAATGGAAGAAAATCGAAAGCTAGAGGTCACCCCAAACAAGCATATCGGGTTTCAATGCAATCCAATCATAAATGTTCCCTGTTGGGTGTGCCAAAGGGAAATATAGAGGTTTGACTAAACTGAGTTCACAGGTAGTTGCCATCTGCAACATTTTTGACGGAAAAGGAATAAAATCGATAGCTCCTATCTAGTGGTCACCCCAAACAAGCACACTAAGTTTCTAAGCGATCCGAATATAAATGTGCCCTGCAGGGTGTGCCAAAGGGAAATATTGATGCATAACTGCACTAAGTTCATCGAAGGTCATTGCTAGTGGTAACATTTTTTGAGGGAAATGGAAGAAAATTGATAGCCCATCTAGAGATAACCCCAAACAAGCATACCAAGTTTCAAAGTGAACAGATCATGCGTGTGCCTGTAGGGTGTGCCAAAGTAATATATTGTACCTGACTGAACCAAGTTCAAAGGTCGTTGCCAGCAGCAACATTTTTTGCCAGAAATGAAAGAAAATCGACAGCTCCCATCTAGAGGTCAACCCAAATAAGCATACCAGGTTTCAAAGCAATCCTATCATAAATGTGCCCTGTAGGGTGTACGAAAGGGAAATATTGAGGTCTGACTAAACAAAGTTTAAGGGGCGGTGCCAGCGGCAACAACTTTTGATGGAAATGGAAGGAAATCAATAGCTCCCATCTAGGGGTCACCCCAAACAAGCAGACCAAGTTTCAAAGTGATCCGATTATAAATGTGCCCTGCAGAGTGTGCCAAAGGGAAATATTAATGCATAACTCCACAAGTTCATCAAATGTCGTTGCCAGCGGCAACCTTTTTACGGAAATGGAAGATAATTGATAGCTCCCATCTAGAGGTAACCACAAACAAGCATACCACGTTTGAAACCGATCTGATGATAAATGTGCCCTGCAAGGCGTGCCAAAGGAATATGTTGGTGCCTAAATAAACTAAGTTCAAAGGTCGTTGCTAGCGGCAACATTTTTACGGAAATGGAAGATAATTGATAGCTCCCATCTAGAGGTAACCACAAACAAGCATACCACGTTTGAAACCGATCTGATGATAAATGTGCCCTGCAAGGCGTGCCAAAGGAATATATTGGTGCCTGACTAAACTAAGTTCAAAGGTCGTTGCCAGCGGCAACATTTTTTGCTGGAAATGGAAGAAAATCGTTAGTTCCAATCCAGATGTCACCCCAAATAAGCATACAAGGTTTCAAAGAAATCCGATTATAAATGTGCCATGTAGGGTGTGCCAAAGGGAAATATTGAGGTCTGACTAAACTAAGTTCGAAGGCCGTTGCCAGCGGTAACATTTTTTGACGGAAATGGAGGAAAATCGATAGCTGTCATCTAGAAGTCACCCCAAACAAGCATACCAAGTTTCAAAGCGATCTGATCACAAATGCGACCTGTGCAGTGCACCAAAGGTACTTGTGGACGTACGTTTGTACGGACGAGAAGTTGAGCTAAAAAAATGTTCCTCATATTACACAGTTAAAATTCAGAATCTCGGAGAGCTCAAATATGAAGCCACGGACTTGATTTGAACCAATTTGTATATACCCCCCCCCCCCCCCCCCCCCCCCCCCCGGATACTGAATACCAGATATAAAAAGATTGAGGGGGGATCTGAAGATTTTAAACGAATTTTCAGCATATTGCACTAAGTTATAATTCCCATAAGGAGCTCTAGTATGAGCACAGGGACGTGATTTAGACAAACTTGAATCTGACTTCCATAAGGATATAAAATATCAAAAGGTTCCGACAGGTAGATATAAAAAAGATGATTTTTAATATTTCTCAAATTTCATCAACTTCAAATTCAGGCTCAAATATGAATCAATGGACCAGATTTAAAGAGATTGAATTTCACCCTCCCCCCCCCCCCCCCCCCCCCCCCCGCCTTCTCCCCCCAAGATGCTGAATAACAAATACGGAAAGATTTTGACTCATGGATTTGCAGAAGATTATTAAATAATTTCCTCATATTGCTGAAAGTATGGAGCCCAAATATAAACCTAGGGGCTTGATTTGAGCAAACTTGAATCTGATCCCCCAAGGATGTGTTTGTATACAAAATAGCAAAAGATTCTGATCGGTAGTTCTGCCTCAGCGTTTATTTTAAATTTTCGAAACCATGCTGGCCCATCATTTCCAAAGTTAAAATTTGGGCTTCTGTATTTCGCCTAAATAGGAATCCCGGCACTTGATCTGAACAAACTGCACCCCCCCCCTCCCTCCCTAAGGAATAAGATACATTTTGAACAAAAAAACTAGACCTATTCGTAAGCACAGCTTACGAAATACCTCCACAATGTGCAAGCCAACCCAAAATAAAGATTGCTATCAAGTCGATTTTTAACATTGAAAAGGTGCTTCATTTTGATACTCAGAAAAGGAAAGGAGTACAAGAGCAACGCAAAGCATGCCATATGCCCCCGACGTTGTCATAAAAGGGTAGTAAGTCTCACGGGGGCATAACCAAATCAAAAGGAAGCTTCCTCTAGACACCAATAATGCATAAAAAAATTGGTTTTAGTCAGCATTCATTAGTTATTGGATGACCATATTGAATTTGCCAGCTGGACCAAAATCGAAAGAAAGCTTCCTCTAGACACCGATAATGCATAAGCAAAAACTGAAATTGATTCAAGTCAGTATTCATTAGTTATTGGACGGAAAGCAAATTCAAGATGGCCACCATAATGAATTGGCCACTGGTGGTCATCATGGATCAGCAAACTGGTCCAAAATCGAAAGGAAGCTTCCTCTTGACATTGTGATCAACAATGCATAATTAAAAAATGTCGATAGGATCACCAATCCAATGTCGAGTTGTGACAGCACAAAAGTGGGTTTAATCATTATCAACTTATCATCCGGAAACCATTTCTTTATGCGAAGGGTCACTGTGACCTTAACCTTTGACCTAGCAATTCCAAAATAAATAGGGCTCTTTCTTGCACCAATGCCAACATACCTGTGAAGATTCACGAACGTGGGTGAAACCATTGTCAAATTATCACCTGGAAACCAATTGTTTGAGATTTATTATGTTCAAGGTCACTGTGACCTTGACCTTTGACCTAGCAAGTCCAAAATAAATAAGGGTCTTCCACTCGCCTAGGGCCAACCTACCTATGGAGTTTCATGAATGTGGTCAAATCATTATCAAGTTATCATCTGGAACCAATTGTTTATGATTTACTATATTGAAGGTCACTATGACCTTGACCTTTCACCTAGCGAGTACAAAATAAATAGGGTTCTTCCTCTCACTGATGTCAACCTACCTATGAAGTTTCATGAAAATGGGTCAAACCATTATAAAGTTATCATCCGGAAACTAATTGTTTTGATTTACTATGTTCAGGGTCACTGTGACCTTGAACTTTGACCTAGTGAGTCCAAAATAAATAGGGTTCTTCCTCTCAAGAAGGCCAACCTACACATGAAGTTTCATGAATGTGGGTTGAACCCTAGTCAAGTTATCATCCAGAAACAATTTTTTATGATTTACTATGTATAAGGTCACAGTGACTTTGACCTTTATCCTAGCGAGTCTAAAATAAATAGGGTTCTTCCTCTCACTGAGGCCAACCTACCTATGAAGTTTCATGAACGTGGGTGGAACCATTATCAAGTTATTATCAGGAAACCAAATGTTTACGAACACCCGAACACCTGCCCGAACGCCTGTCATTCACCAAACTATAAGTCGAGATTGACTTCGTCCCATCTCGACTAAAAATAGAAATGGTCTGAGTCAGCCATCACCAAGTTATTGGACGGAAACCAAATCAAGATGGCCACCATAATGAATTGACCACTGGTGGCCATCTTGGATCAGCTAACTGGTCCAAAATTGAAAGGAAGCTTCTTCCAGACATCAACAATGCATAATTAAACAAGTGCACCGCCAATGAAGAAATTGTGCTTGTGAAGAAATTTTTAGTTGAACAAAAGGTCAATAATTCCTTCAAAAGTAATTGTACATTCCTGGCTTCTGACCCATTAAAGTTGAATATATTGTTTTCAAGTTATTGAGTGGAGAATCAAAAGTCACCAAAACTCTCAGATGGTTGCCATTGTGGCCATATTGAACATGCCAGAATGCTGGTTATCGAACGGAACCATCCTCTAGTCATGATTAATCAATCATAAAAAACAGTATCTGTTTGTTTTCAAGTTATCGCGTGAACAAATAACAGTTAACGGATGGACGGACGGACGAACATTGATGCTGGTTATTGAAAGGAACCACCCTCTAGTCATGACTAATCACCCATAAAAAAACAGTATCTGTTGGATTATCACATGGACAATCGAAAGTCCCTGAAAATCCAAGATGGCTGCCATGGTGGCTATATTGGATATGCCAGAATGCTGGTTATCGAAAGAAACCATCCTCTAGTCATGATTAATCAACCATAAAAAACAGTGTCTGTTGGATGTATTGTTTTCAAGTTATTGCATGGACAAACACAAGCTAACGGACGGATGGACAGACACACAGATGAATGGACGGACAGAAGACATTGCCATACCATAATACGGCCCGCTCATATGAGCGTTCGTATAGAAAGATCCGCCTGGTAGAACTTTAATTAACTGACAGAAAGCAAAAAGTTAAGGGACAGGCGACAGATGCCGGACATGGTGATAACATAATGCCCCATCCTCAAAGAGGCCGGGGGCATGATAAAGTGTCACCGTACGGTGACACAAAAAATACCCCCCATTTCTTTTACAATGCAGGCCTGACTATAGTTGATACAGTTTTGGGGTATATACAAATACTAAGTCCATAAAAGGCAACAACTCTGGCAATAAAATCTCAAACGACACCTGCTTATCACTATGGGTATACAGCAATAGAATACACTTGCATACCAAATATCAAGTCACTCAACCAAGTACTTTACAAGTTATTCATGATTGAATTTTGGGATGAACAGACAGATGGACGGATGGATGGGCAATGACCCTGGCAATAAAATCTCGAATGACACCTGCATTTCACTATGGGTATACAGCAATAGGATACACTTGCATACCAAATATCAAGTCACTTAACCAAGTATTTTACAAGTTATTCATGATTGAATTTTGGGACGGACGGACAGATGGACAGGCAGACTGATGGATGGCCAGACCTTGTACTGTGGGTAGACATCAATAAGATAGAGTTGCACATCAAATATGAAGTCATTCCATTGAGTACTCGGCAAGTTATTCATGAATTAATTTCAAGACGGACAAATTCTAAGTCCATAAAGGGCAATGACTGTGGCAATAAAATGTCAGAAGTCATAAAACCATGTTCACGGATGACGGCTAAAAATGATCACTATAGCAACCTTTTCAGACAGATGTGCTAAAAAGAATGAGAGAAATGACCGATCAGTACAGAATCTGGAAGGATAACAACATATTAACTGTAACATGATGGATACAACAGAGTCCGCTGTGTGGCGTGTTGAACAATAAAGTCATGAAGAAGAATTTTTCTTCCTCAGTTTGGAATTTTGACATTGTGTGTGTAATCCCTCAAATCTGATCATCGCTGAAAAACGAGAAATATTGACTTCACCAAGGCCAATTTGCAAGCCGCAACATAATATCACCCATAATAATTCTGATGCCACATATATTAAATTTCTGTCAAAATTATATCAAGTGATTGTATCTTTCAGTTTTGACAATGGAAACAGTTAATTTTTTAATTTTCATAACGTTTGACAGCAGGGGTCAAATTAGCAACCGCAAATGATAGTGAAATAAAAAAACTGAGAAGAAAATTTGTAAATATTTCTCAATCAAATCTTTCCCATGTATTCAGTTATTGGAGTTTAAGTTCACTTTCAGGATCTATGGCTGCCATGACCACAACCCAAGTATATGAAAGTCAAGTTTATCTACCGTATTTACTCTATGTATTGGGACACTCTATGATTTGGGACACATATTTTTTCCAGAAAAACTATATTTTTTTATGCTCCAAAGTTTGGGACATTCAGGAGATTTGTTTCCAGTTGGCCCGTCGCTAGTAGCAGATGACACTCATAGTAAAAATTCTTGGGTAACTAAATATTTTCATTTTTTGCTTCCAAAACATAGCTTATGATCGATCACTCATTGGAACGTGCGCAATACACTCGTTCCAATGAGGGATCATAAGTTATGTTTTGGAAGCAAAAAATGAAAATATAAAAATAATTGGACACCGATTTTCGTATATAGTGATGGAAAACGAATCACACACAACTTTATTCAGCATCAAATCAAGACCAGGCTCTGTTCTTTCCCCATTTTCTAAGAATTGGGACACCTGTGAAAATAATTATTTTCTGCTGTCCCAATACATAGAGTAAATACGGTAACCATTAATACCTGTGCTTCCCACTTGAAAGGACTTCCAACCTAGGTGTTGGTTACTGAGCCCCATTTTTCCATTATTTAACAGAACATGTCTATCACAAGTAAACAAGCACTTCTCCAAATACCAGGGTTTCCACTGGACCTTTCCTTTATATAGCAGCTGTTACAGAATGCCTCAGCCTAATACGACAGTATCACATAACAAATTGGAACACAACAATTTTTATTAACAGATCATGTACAGACTATTTACATATATATATATATATAGTAATAATAAACAGGCCTTGCATTTTTGAAATAATGTCATGACCTACCAACCGGCCTTGTCGTATGGACATCAAATCTTACTTCAATGTCATTGTGGCATATTTCCATTAAACTCAAAGGTCAAATATTGTATTCTAAGAGAAAATATTTTGGGACTCATCTTGTGGCACCATCAACCTCAGCAATGAATAGAGCCAAACATTTTTTTGGTTTTCCGGTTCAGTTCCGGTTTTTGTGACAAACTGGAAAACTAAATCTACAAGACCCAGCAAAACTGGCCAAATGGTTTCATTGATGAGTCAATAAGGGAGATAATGTGTCAATGACTACATTACAAAGAAAAACATAAACTTTATTTATTTCTTACAGTAATTTATGTTTATTTCTAACCCAATCTGACCCAATAGGTTTAGCAACAGTAAACTGATCCCCAATAGGCTTAGTAACAGTAAACTGATCCCCAATAGGCTTAGTAACAGTAAACTGATCCCCAATAGGCTTAGTAACAGTAAACTGATCCCCAATAGGTTTAGCAACAGTAAACTGATCCCCAATAGGCTTAGTAACAGTAAACTGATCCCCAATAGGCTTAGTAACAGTAAACTGATCCCCAATAGGGTTAGTAACAGTAAACTGATCCCCAATAGGCTTAGTAACAGTAAACTGATCCCCAATAGGTTTAGCAACAGTAAACTGATCCCCAATAGGTTTAGCAACAGTAAACTGATCCCCAATAGGCTTAGTAACAGTAAACTGATCCCCAATAGGCTTAGTAACAGTAAACTGATCCCCAATAGGCTTAGTAACAGTAAACTGATCCCCAATAGGCTTAGCAACAGTAAACTGATCCCCAATAGGCTTAGTAACAGTAAACTGATCCCCAATAGGTTTAGCAACAGTAAACTGATCCCCAATAGGCTTAGTAACAGTAAACTGATCCCCAATAGGCTTAGTAACAGTAAACTGATCCCCAATAGGCTTAGTAACAGTAAACTGATCCCAATAGGCTTAGTAACAGTAAACTGATCCACAATAGACTTAGTAACAGTAAACTGATCCCCAACAGGCTTAGTAACAGTAAACTGATCCCCAATAGGCTTAGTAACAGTAAACTGATCCCCAACAGGCTTAGTAACAGTAAACTGATCCCCAATAGGCTTAGTAACAGTAAACTGATCCCCAATAGGTTTAGCAACAGTAAACTGATCCCCAATAGGCTTAGTAACAGTAAACTGATCCCCAATAGGCTTAGTAACAGTAAACTGATCCCCAATAGGCTTAGTAACAGTAAACTGATCCCCAATAGGCTTAGTAACAGTAAACTGATCCACAATAGACTTAGTAACAGTAAACTGATCCCCAATAGGCTTAGTAACAGTAAACTGATCCCCAATAGACTTAGCAACAGTATTTACTTATTTATTTATTGGGGTTTAAGGTCACATATTTTTGCACAATGGCTAATCATGACAGTTTTACGGGTGGAGGAACCCGGAGTACCCGGAGAGAACCACCGAGCAACGGCGAGCAACTGTCAGCTCCCCAACATACGAACTCCACACAAGCAGGGTTTGCATTGGTTGAAGACAAGTGCACCATCGACATGCAGTACGTCTTAGTACACGACGTCACTGTGTGCCCCACATTAACAATGGGGGGTGAATTGTCTTGCCCAAGAACACAACGCGGTTGCCACAGGTGGGATTCGAACCGAGGACCTCTCGGCTTGCAGCCTGCACCTCTACCTACTGAGCCACCACGCCCCCACTTAGCAACAGTGAACTGATCCCAAATAGGCTTAGCAACAGTAAACTGATCCCCAATAGACTTAGCAACAGTGAACTGACCCCCAACAGGCTTAGCAACAGTAAACTGATCCCCAATAGGCTTAGCAACAGTAAACTGATCCCCAATAGACTTAGCAACAGTAAACTGATCCCCAATAGACTTAGCAACAGTAAACTGATCCCCATGAACAGGTAAGAATGATCAAAGGGAAGTTAGGCTGAACCCAATGGAGACACTAAAAGACAGGGTTTTTGTGATGAATGATGTCATACAAACTATTAAGGATTTTTTACCAAGTTAACTTGTAGAGCACTGGAAGTCTCTAAATTTGGGCCTTATTCTTTAGTGCCAGTACTGCAATTTAAAGGCTTCATATTCAGTGGATGTGCTTAAAATTATCTTTGAAATGATATTATGCCCGTGACCTCGGAAGGAAGATTTTGGGGAATCTAGTATCAAAGCCATTGGTCGGATTTGGATCTCCTTTGGTATGCTGATAGACCCGCATAGGCCATGGAGGGAGGATATGCACAAGGAATGGGTTCTGTCAAATAGTTTTTCCCAGAGTTATGGCACTTTTTCATTCTTTCGACTTAGAAAATTTTCTGTCACACAATACCTTTAAGGCTACTTCAAACAGGCAGTGGCCCACACTTTGTGTAGCCCTTGTTTTATCTGTTAGGATTTGCCTTGTTGCAATTTATGGGAGAGTGCCTACTGGCACTCTTCCATAAACTGTAACTAGATGGTGTCATTTGTGTGCAAAGCACACTATAGTATATCCCCGCATTTGCATTCTTGATTATTAGTTAATGTTTGATAGAGACAGAAATGAAAAGGTATTATAAAAAATCTGAAACCTTTATGCACATCTAGATGCTACCTGGACATATGAACACACTTTCAATGTTTTGAATTAAACCTCCGAGGAGCTTTTCGCAGGAAACTGAATCTCTAATGACAAAAGTGTTTCTACGGGTGCCACATGGTGCTGAATCAAAAATCTGAAACCTTTGTGCACATCTAGAGACCCTACCAGAACAAATGAATACACTTTCAGCATTTCAAATTAAAACCCCTAGGAACCTTTAGCCACAAACCGCTTGTCTAATGACAAAAGTGGCACAACAGGAGCCACAAGGAGCCAGATAAAAAATTCAAAACCTTTATGTACATCTAGAGACCCTACCTGAACACACTTTAAGCATTTCGATTTAAAACCCCAAAGAGCCTTTTGCGGGAAACTGATTCTCTAACAATAAAGGTGGAGCTGCAGGTGCCGTGTGGCGCCGAATTAAAAATCTGAAATCTTTATGCACACTAGACACCCTTCCGGAACATATGAACAACATTTCAACATTTCGAATTAAAACCCCTATGAGCTTTTCCCGGAAACCAATTCTCTAATGACAAAAGTGGCACTATGGGCACCATATGGGGTCAAATTAAAAATCCAAAACCTTTATGCATATCTATGTATGAACACACTTTCAACGTTTCGAATTAAAACCCCTTGGATCCTTTCACATAAAACTGATTCTCTAACGACAAAAGTGGTGCTACGGGTGCACACAGGGACGAATCAAAATAAGAACACACTTTCAACGTTTCGAATTAAAACTCCAAGGGGACTTCCATCAGAAACTGATTCTCTAACAACATTAGTGGTGCTACAGGTGTCACATGGGGTCAAATAAAAATCTGAAACCTTTATGCACATGAAAACCTCTGGGAGTCTTCCACCGGAAACAGATTTTCTAACAATAAAAGTTGTTCCACTGAAAACACTTGGGGCCAAATCAAAATTCTGAAACCTTTATGCACATCTACAGATGCTACCTGAACACCTTAGCATATTTAAATGTTTCGAATCACACACTCTTGATGACATGAAGTATGACCGTGACAGGATGGATGGGATGGACAGGACGGATGGAGATCACCACAATAGTCCCACTTTTTTTTAAAAATACCAAGAAATTTTACGGACAAAAAAATAATTTATCACTCTTCCCAAAGTGTTATTTACTGTATGTTCTTAACACAAAGAAACACTTTTAATTTAATCCGAAACTTTCTCTGAAACTGAACCGAATCAGAAAAAGCAAAACCTCCCCAGTTCAAGCCATGACAAAATTCAAGGCCTGCAATAAATCACACCCCATTTATATTTCACTTCAATGACTGTTTTGGTGCCTTTGTTGCCACAAAGTTAGTATGTTTTGGAAGTGAATCTAATTAAGCAATTATTTGAAACCTGTGTACTTTTTGTCTATTACAGGGACTCAGCAAGAAAGACCTGAAAATTTCATTTTGCTTTTTGATCATCAAAATTATTTTCTTACAATTAACTGGACAGCTTTGATGACAATTCCTAAGATGAGATTTTCCATATTTTTAACCATTTACCCAATACACACAATAATTTTTTTTATTAATTTAAAAAAAGAGCAACAAAACCATATGTGACTCCCTTATTGGAACAAGCTTGTTTCAATGATGGGTCTCATGGTATCATTTTGTCGAATATATATACTTTTTTCAAATACTCAATTTGTAAATTACGTGGGTGGATGCTGGCAGTTTGTGATGTAAAAGAGGCAGTAGTTTTATTCATAAATAAAGGATATGGAATGAGTGTTTTTCTCATATAATATTTATGAAACGAGTTAAGAATTTTCCGATTTTGGCGAGCCTCTGGCGAGCCCAAACGGAAAATTCGGACGAGTTTCATAAATATTATATGAGAAAAACACTCATTCCTAAATTTATTTATCATATAACACACACACGCACAAATTAGCCACTTAGTAGGACATTTTAACCCATCACCCAACTTGAGTTGCAGACGGCACTTGGAAAAAAACATCCTCGTATAACTACAAATTTTCATTTTTTGCTTCCAAAACATAGGTTATGACCCCTCATTGGAACGAGCTCATCGAGCTCATTCCAATGAGGGGTCATAACCTATGTTTTGGAACCAAAAAGTGAAAATATAAAAAAAAAAATGAACGGCATTTTTCTTGTAGGTAAAAGATGAATACACTATAACCCACCCTAAATAGGACAGATAACGTAAATTCTCCCTACTGAAATTATGTAAATGTCACCCAGTTGTATTTTGTTTAGCCAATCAAATTGTCCATTTTTTAAATTGACCAATGAAAGCTCCCAACTTTAATAATGCAAAATTATGAAAATGTGGCCCAGTTTTATTTTGTTCAGCCAATCAAATTGTCTAGTTTTGAAATTGACCAATGAAATTGACGGAAGGCTTTATTTATCACTGATTAATATGAAAACAAAATATCAAATGTTTTAAAGTGAACAAAACGGACAAGTCATATGATAAATTGTATTTTTCAATATCTTTACATTAACCCTTTGAACAATAGAGGCAGCTTTACTGGCCCAGGGACATGGTACGTCATACTTTCATTAAGTAGGAAGCCTGCTAAGTTAAGGGTGTAGACCGATCAATATTTTCAACGTGCAGCCCTAAGGCAGTCTACCCCCAAATAATGAATATGGACTTTTCTAATTGCTGCATATGAATACTCATGGAAGATACCACCAGGGTTCAAAGGGTTAACATGAAAATGGTCATTCAGCCCATTTTCAAAGAATTAAAATGCACACCGTGGCAAGTTTTAAATAGTAGATTACATACCTTGAGACAAATAGCTTGATACTGAAACCTTCTCCTAGTCCATTTTGGAAACATAATTTCCGTGTATTTTTCAACTTTTTGAACCCAAAAGACAGCTTTTCTGATCTAGGATCATGATATAACATCATCAAGTCAAGAGTTGCTCGGTGAATTTGTGTGGTAGACCAATCAAGCCCCAAAGCTGCACATTGAAAATATTGACTGATCTTCTCACAAGTAATGAATATACACTTCCAATTGATGACACTGAAATGGCATGAAAGATACGACCCGGGTTCAAAAGGTAAAGGCAGTAATCTCATACCTGCACTTCCAAATGAATTGTCAGAAATTATTTTCAGTGAAGTGAACAGAATTTAGTGAAATCTTCAACAAAACATCTTGTTTTTCTTCTCTGATACCAGGTTAACATTATTTATTTATTGGTGTTCAAGGTACCATATTTCTGCACAATGGCTTATCATGACTACAACATGGAGATAAAGTCAAGTCCAATCAATCGTTTATTCCCATGTTGTCCATGTTAGAGGAATCCCACCCCAGGCATTGGGGCCTATTTTACCAGTAATAACAGTGCTTGTTTATCACAGTAAACAAGGACTGCTTCACTTCCCAGGGTTCCCTTGGGGATATTCTAGCGTTAAAGTGAGTATTTATCCTATTAAATCTTATTTTACGGAGATGTATACCGGGTAATGCAACAAATGCCTTCTGGACAATACAGATAAAACTAAAAGTCCTGTCACGAATAGTGCGCTTATCTAGGCTTAATTGCATGCAGGAATTGTGCGCAATTGCCATATCGAATGGCATCCAAAGCACGGCAGCTTCTCCTGGTTACTCATAGCAAACACAGGCAATGTTTCTGTCAATGGACCTTCGGGTTACCCAGAGGTCCATTGGCTGAAACATTGCTTGTGCACAGGCCATATGTACAGAATTTGATAGCCTTACTATGGTCATAACGCGTAGATTAACGTACAGATCGACGTGCCATTTGTGCGAATTTCATGACAGGACTTCTGGTTTTAACTGTAGCTCACTGCTCAGATTCGAGTATGATTTTTATCCTCCAGTGGGGCGTGGGGAGGATTATTTTATGAGGCATTAGCTGAGTGAAATAATCCACGTAGCCCACGGAAGGATAAAATTGTACTCAATTCTGAGCAGTGAACTTTTGTATTTATTTTATTTTCACCCTATTTGTTTTCCGCAAACAACCCTTTATAATTGATTCAACTCAACCAGTGTTTAAACAATAAATAAAACTAGAGAGCGTGTGTCATATGCTGATGACACATAAAGATACCCCCGATTTTTGGCCCAACTGAACCCTTTTCCAACAATATATCCCAAATGAAAACAGAAGAATTTAAAAAAATCTAAATTAAAATTACAGCATGACGGTACACTCCATTAAACAATTTCGCGACGGAAGGACTGACAGACACGAGGAATCCTATATACCCCCACCTAGCGGGCGGGGGTATAAAACGTCTGTCATCGCTGAGAGTGGAATATGATGCTGGGAGTGGAATACCATTTTTGGCAAGTAGGAGTGAGAATACAATTTGTTATGGGGGAAGAAAAACGAATGAAAATAAAATAAATTGGATTACCGAGTCCAAATAGATGTATAAAAAAACTGAGAATTCAGCAGTTGTGACATCTGAGTAATTCTTCGATTTATTACAAGATTTTTTTATTCAATTAACAGGAGTTTACTCCATAACCAATATACAACTGACAGGTCAATCTTACACTGAGGGTATGGTAAATGGCTTGGTGTTTGAAAATTTTATTCAACTAACAAGGCTATTCAATTCAGAGATATCCAAATAAGTGTGCACCTCTGAAAAATATGAAACAGCATGTACTCATAGGGGAAGATGATTTATAATTATAAACCTCCATCCAAATGATTACAGGTTGAAAACTGATCTTACTCTCGATTACTTTTCTGGAAAGCTTTACCAGGTACAAAGGTTTTTAGAGTACAGTAGAACCTGTCTTGAGAGACCGCCCTTTCGGCCACGCAAAAGAGGTCTCTCCAGACAGGTGGTCTCTCATAACAGGTTTCAGGTTTTCTCAAGTCCACCACCTTGGACTCCGAGGTGCTAACAACTGATCAATGGAGCTCCCACTGGTAATCCAAGAAACACTCGTCAGAGTGAAGGCTACCCTTGCAACCACCTGGAGTATCCAGAAGCTCAAGGGTAAAATTCACCTGACAATGGATTTTGAGTAAGAATCTGAACCGATGTCCTCAGAGAGGTGTAGCACCTTTCGTGAGGGGATTTCCCCTCACACTGGTCACCCTCCTAGTGACACGGAAAAGCTGGATGAAGGCCGCCGGAGTAGTACAGCCACAGCCATCACCAAGAAGAAGAGTATAAGAATGAAGGGACCCTCCGCAAGACGACAAGATGCCCGCCGAATGACGGAGTTCCTGGAGAAGAAGAAGGAAAAGGAAGAGAAGGAGGCAAGTGAGGGAATCATAGGGTCAACTCCCGTCACCCCTGACCAACCTTTGTCCAGCTCGGCACCCCCCTCCCAGGAGGAGGGTCCGGAGGACCATGGGTCGTCAGGTGACAGATCGATCTCCAACCCATCCGACTCTTCATCTGAAGAGGAGATGGAGGAGGAAGATCTGTCTATGGTGCAGGAAGTTGTCCCAGACGACGTACCTTCCACCCCTCCTCTTGCTTCTCCGGCTTCTTTGGACCAGGAGTCTGACCAGGAGAAGAGCATCCCGGAATCCGTGGAGGCATTCCTTGGGGAGGAGATACAAGACGACACTCTCAGAGCTTCACTCCAGGAGAGGTACTACCTCCATACTAAAGCAGGGTATTCAACTTACATAATCAAGACAGCACTTGAACTTGCACTGAATAACCACAAAAGATCTCAAGAAACTGCAGCAAGGATCAGGCCATACGTCACCAAAGAAAAATCTACTCTTCCTCCTGATCCGATGCCTCCACCAACATCAATCTCTCCGACACATCCTCCTCCTCCAGAGAAAAAATGCAGGAGACACAGATGCCTTAACTCCTTCCCTCCTTTACCATGTCCAGACAGGCCAAAAATCATATACAGTTAAAGAGGGTCGAAAGGGGCTTGCTCCCCAAACCATCCCTGCAGGCCTTCGGCGCGCGAGACCATTTGATCCAATCAGGTCACAGTGGTCTCTCAACACAGGTGGTCTCCCATAACAGGTCCATTATAGAGTAAAACCAATCGGTGCCGGCAGATGTGGTCTCTCAGGACAGGTTTTACTGTATAGGTACTTTGCCCATCACTGGAAACATTTTGAGCCAGGGTATTCTGGCAAGGTTATTTTTTTCTAGAGCATTTCCAAAAACTTTCAGTCTCAATTTTGAAAATGGGAAATGCGCCATACACTGCTCACTACAATTCGAAGTGAAGCACGCTATTGTTGAGCCCCACACTGGAAAAATGTTTATTTCAAGAAAAACATCAATTAATGAATATCAGCACAACGGTCACTCCACTGGTGCACAATAAGTAGAGATTCAAAAAATATTACCCGATTTTTCGAATAAGCCTTTCGCAGAAATATTTCATCTGATTTTGGTATAATAAATGAAATGTAACTTCAGTGGATGAATCGTAAGTTAATTAGATGATTCAACGTCACATGCAATAGCAAAAAGACAACGAATACCATTACTGGCCTTTGAAGTTTGTTTGAAGAGATTGTGCAGTAGAAAATATATTAAACAAAACAAATAAGCTCATTCCAATGGGGGTCACATGATATGATTTTGTTGAATTTTTTTCTACTACCCAATTTCTATTTTACACGGCAAATGCAACCGATTCACTAGGTTGAACCAACGCATGCTGTATGAAGTAAAAATTGCAGGTGCGATGGGGTGCAAGAGTGACAACTCACATGAAAATCAAAAGACTGAAGACTTTATCAGAAAAGAAAGGGGAATTTTTCAAGCATCTGTGCCTTAACCCTTTGAACTCATAAGAACGATTTTTCGGTCCAAGACATAATATCGTCCCATTTTTGTCTTATTATAAGAGGTCTATACACAGGGCATTGATGATAAAATAATGGCTGCAGACTGCAGTTATTATTTTATCTGCCTTGTATTTATTTATTGGTGTTTAAGGTCAAATATTTTTGCACAATGGCTAATCATGACCACAAAATGAATATCAACTCAAGACCTGGGGTGAGCGTTAAGATGCCATGTTGCCCATTTCAGAGAGGGTTTGCACCTCCCAAGCATTGGTGACTTGGTCCTATTTTACCAGTGAAACAGAACCTGTTTACCGCAGTGAAAAGGCACTGCTTCACTTCCCTGGGTTCCTGCGGGGATTTATCCGCCTTGTATATTGATATTGTATATTGACCCATCTCACTGTAAGTGTACACAAAGGCGATACCATTTATTTATTTATTTATTTATTTATTTATTTATTTATTAGGGTTTAATGACACATTAACAGCCAAGGTCATATAGTGTCGGTGACAGTTTTATGGGTGGAGGAAGCCGGTGTACCTGGAGAGAACCACCGTGCAGCTGCCATCTCCGCAACATTGTAACTCCGCACTGCCGCACTGGCAGGGTTAGATTGCACACCATCAACGTTCAGCATGCCTCAGTACATGGTTTCATCGTGTACCCATGTGGACAATCAGGGTTAAGTGCCCTGCCCAAGGACACAATGCAGGAGTCCGAATCGATCACTCAGACGGTCACCAATCCAAGGACTAACCAGGCTTGACGTTACTTAACTTCGATGATCTGACGAGAACCGGTTTCCGCAATGTCATCGTGCCCCAAGCGATACCCTTTCCAGGAAATGAGGGTTCAAAGGGTTAAAAAGTCCTGGATTATTCAGCACTCTTCCCTGATTCAGATGATTGAAAACACATTACACAGAACTGTAAAAATCAACATTATAACATACATGCAATAAATGAATCGCACAAAACTTAAGCAACGCTCATTCTTCGCATGATCTTTGTGATGTTTTATGGCCATGTTTTGGGCACATTTGATTATTTATTTATTGGTGTTTAAAGTCACATATTTCTGCACAATGGCTAATCGTGACCGCAACATAAAGACAAAGTCAAGTTTAGGCAATCGTTTATACCTATGTTGCCCATTTTAGAGAACTTCCAACCACAGTAAACAAGCACTACTTTACTTCTCAAAAAACATGCCTAGAAAAATTTCTTTCAATTTCGATGACTTTAGCAGGTGGACAGGAGCTGTACAAACCCTGGAATGGGTGTTTCTACGTGTGTCCATGTCTATGTGTGTGTTTATGTGGGTGTTGTGTGTATTTTTTTTGCAAGGTTTGGCACATGTATGGAAAGTTTTGAGATCAAAAATAAATCTTCCTTACCAAACACCTACATAATTTAAAACTGAGCAACAGTACACATACAAATTACAGTACACAAACTTTTACAAAAACATTGGAGAGTCATACTTAGAATCTCTATAGCAGGAAAAATAATAAACTAGTAAACCATTCATATATCAACTGATAATTATTCAGACGCAGAAATAAATGCAGTATGTATTAGCTAAGTTATGAATGTTCAGGCAACATGTGAATTGATTGACCCTTCACCCAACGTAGCCAGAGCTTTCACAAAAATCACCATTCAATTTTCATTTTTGGGCCCCAAAATATAGCTTATGACCCCTCATTGGAATGAGCTCATTGAGTTTGTTCCAATAAGAATGAGCTTGTTCAAATGAGGGTTCCCAAGCTATGTTTTTGATGCAAAAAAATGAAAAACATTAGTTATTCAAGAATTATTTTTGCAAGGTTTGTCTGCCTTTTGTGTTGGGTAAATGGTTGAAAATAGAAGACTATTAAATGTTTGGCATTTATCCACCTTAATTGGGAAAGGGTCCAAGGTCCTTTACATTTAAAAAATTTGCACTGTGAAGGACTGAATTGAGAATCCCCTGCACATTACTACCATGACTTCATTTAAGATCCCCAAATGCACAGTACATTATTTGATACTTGAGTGGGTTTCTGTTCTATATACCAACAGTCTAGATGGAAGAATATTTTACTGGGCAAGATAAAAGGCCCAATTCACACTGAGAAAGGGGTCCACAATCAGCCCCTGAGGTGACCCAGATTGTTCCCTGTGTGTGGAAATATGTACACTTGTCAACTCTTATTGACTTTCGTCATACTCTTGGCTCATAGCTTCTGGTAAGATTTCATTTCAATCTTAAGTAGATATTTGGTTTGATTCAAAATCGGCTGCCAGATTCGTTTCCGCTCCAATCTTTATCATAGGAATATAGCTTGGAATCAGTCATCTTCATCATCTCACAAAAACGTATAGTTCAGATACAAATAGAACATAAATAATGTTGAAATAAAAGACTTATTGTAACTTCCGCTAAATTAACATAAATAACATCTGAACTCATGCCGCCAGCTACGCTAATTCCAATATCATCTGTCTCTACCACTATTAAATACAAATTTAAGGTTTCCAAGCAATGTCGACAATGAACTATAATCCTTACAGGGCAATGTTCCAACTACATCATCAAGGCATGTCTTCAACGATGCCATGCCTTGATGGTGTAGTAGGATTATTTTATCAGTCAGGACTTGAGCCATCAGTCAGAACAAATCAGGTTTATAGTACCCCAACCCTCATCAGTCATCTTTAAGGTGCCAATGCTTCAATTTGATTTCAGATAATAGACATGATTCGATTCAATTCGAATTGAAAAAGAGGAATTCTGAGGGCCCTATTATTGCATCATTCTTGTTTTGTGTATTGTCAGTTTATTTATATTTATTTATTGCTGTTTAAGGACACATATTTCTGCACAATGGCTAATCGTGACCATAACATGGGGATAAATCAAGTTTAGTCAATCATTTATACATATAATGCCGTTCATTTTAGAGGAGTTCCACCCCAAACATTGGTGACTGGGTTAGAGATAAGCAGTTTTCAAATTTCATGCCAGTTCCGGTTTCATTGAAAGAGTCAGGTTTTCGGTTTCGGTTTTCAATGAACAAACATAACAATGCATATACTGCATTTGCATATAGGAAGATGTATTTAGCAGTACATGTATATTTGCATCAAACAAATAAGAACTTCAAATCGACTCATTTATAAAATAAAACAGAACATGACACTTTGTCGAGATATCCAAGTTAAATTCAATCTTTTATAGCAGCACTCTCTGTCTCAAATTGCTTGAAACTGTAATTTATTCAACTGTTGGAACTATACTAGCTAGATACTGGATGGTGAATTACTACCTAATTGCTGCCGGATACATTTTCCACCAGCGATGTATTTGCAAACTGGGTATCTCGTGGGGCACCAGGTACAATCCAGTGGTCCATGAGGTAAACGGTTCGTAAGTGCTTCTTGTCATTGTCAACAGGGACTCCCTTTCCAAGGCAATGCACTTGTGTAATATATCTGTACTCTGATTGCATGAGCACTATGTGTTTGGATAAATTATCTCAAGAGTTTCAAGTTTGAGAAAAATGATTTTTACCTTCAGTCTGATGCAAAATTACCCCCCCCCCCCTCCCCCCCCCACACACACACACTTCACAATACCTGTGTTTAGGTAACCTAACCGGCTGATTGAAAAATGGTGCCGATCCTAAACATTTTATTGAGTAAAAGTTGCTCATTTAGGTCATTGTAACCCTAAATTTCAATCCGACTTCAACTGTGATTTTAAAGCCGGTTTTGGAGTTCAAGCTTTCAAAATAACGTGTAGATATAAATAAATATATTTGACATTATAAATGTGGAACAAATGGCAAGTTCCAGTCCTGCTAAGGCAACTGCATTTGATATACAGATGAACATTGAAAACACTGTGCGTAGGAAGGAATTTTGTCACCTATTTTCGTGGTAAATGCCACGCTTGAACGCAATACCAATTAGTGCAGCTGTCCTGAAATGGGTGTATCGCGACTTTGAAAACAAAGTTAACTTTAGGTTGTTTCTCATTATTCTGAGAAGTGAAGACCTGATTAGAGTTTTTCAACACTGAAGTTGGAAACCGCGACAGACGGGTTTTCTGAAATTTTTCAGTTTCGGTTTTGATAATAAAATCAAAACCAAACCAAATTTTCGGTTAACCGCACATCTCTAGACTATGTCCTATTTTAACAGATAAACACAGTAAACAACCACTGTTTCACTTCCCGAGGTTCCCATGTGGGGCATTGTCAACTGGAACAAATGCTGGAATAACAATGTTACAGAATGATCATTTTGTAGTAAAGTATAATTGCAAGCCTTACAATTTGAAAAATGAAGGTAGGCAGTAAATTACACATCTATAATTAATTTGGCATTTGCGATCATTGTCACTAATTTTAAATATGGATCAGTTTGTCTGAAGTTGAAGGAATAATAGAATAATAAGAAAGAAATATACAGGGCATTTGGCTCATGACTAAAGAAATATAACGATACTGTGATCATAAAGTGGATAGAAAATTTTGACTGGATTGTGATCCAACTTAATTTTTCTGTCCACTTTTGTGAACCCAGTACTATGTGTTTTGCAGTTTGTATTGACAAGAAAGCAAATTAATCACTTTGATGGGGTTCAGTTGTATTATGTATAGTGTATTGCTATTGACAATGGCGTATCAACCAGAGGTAATTTCATATCAGCTTGAGACTGAAGGTTGTATGCTGATGTTAAGCTACTGAGGCCCGCCTTAAAATAAGCAGTCTGACATTTGCAGAATGAAGTCCCCAGAGGGTGAATCTGATGATGCTATTCCATACAGTGGGTCAATTTATCCTCTGGGTACCTCTTTCTGTTCAGTTTTGAGAACCTGATTCAGATGGAGGGTCACAGAGGATAAATTTAGTGATGCTACCCTGCTGTGCAGGGTAGCATCAGTAAATTCGCCCTCTGGGAACCTCATTTTGCAGATGACAGTCTGCTTATTTTCTGGCTTGTACTGAGGGCTGATATTTCGGCTGACATGAAATGAACCAAGCAATAACTGCTTTATTTATTAAACCAAAACAAACAAGAGCTGGACTGTCGTCCAGTGCATACCCCCACATGGTGTACCGCCAAGTGTGGGCATACCTATGACCAACAAACATTATTTATGAAAATTCTCGTATGGACTGACGGACGGATGCACAGATGGGTGGACGCAATTCAGTATACCCCCCCCCCATTTTCAACAATTTCTTAGTCAAAAGGTATGGTAAATTGTTTGGTGTTTGGAAGTTTTATGCAATGAGGCAGAAGCCTTAGTCATAGGCAAACTGCATGCCATATTTCACTGAAATCTGACAACCCTAATCCAGTATAACCCCCACCCACCCCCACCCCCATTTTCTTAGAAAGTTTTCAACAATTTCTAAGTCAAAGGGTATGGTAAATTGTTTGGTGTTTGGAAGTTTTATGCAATGAGGCAGAAGCCTTTGTCATAGGCAAACTGCATGCCATATTTCACTGAAATCCGATAACCCATACCTGAGATACAGGCTGAACAGACAAATAATGTCCATTTCCTACAATTTCTACGTCAACAAGTAATAGAAAAAAAAAAATAACTAGTGTGGGCATTGTGGGCATACCTATGACCAACAAATATTATAGAAAATAATAATTTACTTAAGTTATGAAAGTTCTGAATATTCTCGGATAGACTCACACAGGGATGGACGGACAGACGCATGTAATCCAGTATACCCCCATTTTCTTCGAAAGTGGGGGTATAATAATTACAAAATGTTATCGAAGCTGTTAGTTTTCTAACAGTGTTATTGTTTCTAATTTTTTTCACCAAGTCTGAAGTTTCCTTTTCTCCTAGTTCCGCTATCCTAACATCTTGTCTTCCCCACTGGGGAAGCTGTGTCATTCGGATAACCAAACTATCCTGTTTCCGACATAGATGAATCTCTGCTTATGACATTGAATTTTAGTTTGGATTGAATTTTCTGTTCTACTCTCTTCTTTCTTCTCTTCCTCCATTCAATCCTCACTCATTTCCGTCATTAATTACTTGTCATTCAAATACTACACTTCATACCACTCCATTATGACTGATAACACCAGTTTTCCAGATTGCGTTCAACCTGTAACTGTTAGCGGTTTTCATATAAACAACTTGGTTGCACCTGTAACAATGCATCAAGGGCAACAACCCTGGCTTGGTCCATATCAGCCAAAAAATGCATCACATCAGACAAGTTTGATGTCATAACGGCATAGCTTGATAATGGACAATTTTTAGAAAGAAAATCAAAGATAATAAATAAATATTGGTTATTTCAGTGGAGTCCACTTAACTGGATATCTCTTAATTGAATAACCCTGTTAACTGAATATAATTCCCCAACACAAATCCATTTATAATACCTTAAATTTGACCTGTTAATTGAATATAGGTTATAGAGTAAACTCCTGTTAATTGAATAAAAAGTCTTGTATCCTGTAGAGAAATTACCCTGACTCTCTGCAGTTTTCCTTTGTTTATAGACCTATTTAGCCTTAGTACATCCAATGAGGGCATTTAATCTATTATATCTTTGACAAGCTCATGACAAGCTCATGGAGCTCTGACAAACAAGATAAAATAGAATAAATGCTAAGTTTATCTCTAGAATACAGGAAAGTGACACATTCCTGTTATCCGAATTCTCCTGTTTATTGAATAATTTTCATTGGTAAAGTGGCTGTTCAATTAACAGGCTTCCACTGTAATACCAATTTATCTTACAATATTCTTCCCCTTCTTAACTTGTTCACATAATACATGGATAGGGTACAGTTTTTAATGGCATCAGCTTTGATATTCATTCAGTGTCTATGAATTCATTTCTTATGAATGAAGATCCTGACATTGTGGTATTGCGGTCTTGCACTGCAGGGCTTTATATTTTGTCTAAATTTGTGAGAATCCATTTGGATTCTCGTGAAAATGGTTGCGAGAATCCATACCTACTATGAGTGTCCCAGGATCCCATGACACCACCAAGGTTGAACCACTGTTGTATACTGATAACACATGTTAACCTTTTACCCAACACACTTTTTTAATTTTTAAAACTAAGTTTGATAATTTTCAAACAATAAATAATAAATAAATGATAAAATAATTAAATGAACAATATTTACCAATAAAATCTTACAAATATGGCTGTCGTTGGAACCGGCTCAATGAGCCGGTTCCAATGACAACCATATTTGTAAGGTTTTATTGACAAAGTGTCAGGATATTTCAGGTCTTGTTAGCCTTCTATTGGTTAGTTAAAGGGTTAAATTGACTCAATTTTTTTCACGCGAATCCTAGCAGAGGTGCAGCGAGAATCCACATGGATTCTCGCCGGTTTTATTGCGCAAATCTTTGTGCGAATCGATTCTCGGATTCTCATTGAAATATAAGCCCTGCACTGGGAGTGACATAATCCCCATTCATTATTCTGTTAGTACCATAACCACTGAAGGTTATAGTAGTGTTTCAGCTGTGTGCTTCTTTTGTTTTATTTTTCATATTTAATGCCTGCATAAAAAATATCATCATGGAAAAAATAATTTAGTCTAATCTATTTCATTGAGCTGATGATTTATCATTTAATTACTGTTATTACTGTTATAAAAATAATGTCCCTGACGTGTGCAATACCTCGATGCCAATTCAAATGAGTGCAGGTAAAACTAGAGGCACTGTGAGCAAACTCACAAAGTGATACCCCTCCCCCCCCCCCTGCGCCTGAAATGTATGCTAGATTATCTCCCCTTGGAAATGTCAGAACGGAATTATAGCGCTTTATGCACATCTTCATATGGAGTTCTTCCATTGTGTAAACTTTCATGAAAATTCTTCAAACGGTTTAGAAGTTGCGCTTACAAGGATGGACAGATGGTATAAGTTAGATTATCTCCCCTTGGAAATGTCAGAACGGAATTATATTGCTTCATGCACATCTTCATATGGAGTTCTTCCATTGTGTAAAGTTTCATGAAAATTCTTCTAATGGTTTAGGAGGAGTTGTGCTTACAAGGATGGACAGACGGTATAAGTTAGATTATCTCCCCTTGGAAATGTCAGACCGGAATTATATTGCTTCATGCACATCTTCATATGGAGTTCTTCCATTGTGTAAAGTTTCATGAAAATTCTTCAAACGGTTTAGGAGGAGTTGCGCTTACAAGGACGGACAGACGTACGGACAGGGTGATTCCTATATACCCCCCCAAACTTTGTTTGCAAGGGGGGGGTGGGGGGGGGGGGGGGGTTATAAAAACATTCTCTTATAGAATCAAATAATCGCATGTGCAGTTGCTACCTTCAATACAGATTTGTATTTTGTCTAGACATTTTTACTTGTATTGGGGGAAATACGTTCTTGTTAGATAAGAGGAAATATTTTGCGAAAGTACATGTACTCTCAATGGCGTTCCATACATTTACACCAAGCCAGAAAATAAGCAGACTGACATCTGCAAAATGAGGTCCCCAGTGGGTGAATTTAGTGATGCTACCCTGCAAAGCAGGGTAGCATCACTAAATTTACCCTCTGTGAACCTCAATCTGAATCAGGGTCTCAAAACTAAACAGAAAGAGGTACCCAGAGGATAAATTGGCCCACTGTATGGGATATCATCATCAAATTCACCCTCTGGTGACCTCATTCTGCAAATGTCAGACAGCTTATTTACAGGCCTGATTTGCACAAATGAATTATCAGAGGCACAGGGTTATCCAACCAACCTTTTAAAAGTGTGGTGAAGTGCAAGCCTTGGTGTGCACCTCAAGTTTGAAAGCCTGTATTTGAGAATGACGTCTCCTGGTTTGCCATAGAAAATGCCCACAACAAAATAATTGCTTTATTTTTGTTGAAGAAAAAATATTCCAAACACGAATATTTTTCTAAATTATTATAAAAAAAAATAATAGGAGAGTAAAATGATAATTTTGTCCATGATTCGATGAGCTAAAGTCTGTTGACTAACAAAAAGCAACATAAACTGTAATTTATTTACAATGGAATAAAAATTACAACTCATTTCCTCTTTATTGGAGAGAATAAAATATTTGTCTCAAAATGGAGACAACTAATTTTTAGTTCCAAAGTTAACTTTGAGCTGTTAGTTGTTTCCAGAATCAGTACTTCATTATTCCTATAAAAATGCCTTACTGTCAACATAAACCACTTTTACAGGATACGATTAAATTTGATAACATTAACTAAATTAATGCTCTCTCTCACATTGTATACCGGAAATAAAATTTTCGTTGGTAATTTAATTTTGTTTTGATAAGACTTTAGAATTGAAACAATCATATATTCTTTCCACATAGAGTTCCCAAATTCTGAAACAATTCAAGTTGAGATTCAACTTTCACGACTTGAGTTCATCTGTGTACTTAGCCAAGATCTTTATTCAAATCAACACAAATTGAAAAGTCAGGAATGAAAGCTTTTCTACGTTCAAACTTTCCATCACCTTTCGGTGGTTTTTTTGTGGAAAAAATCAACAGTTCCTTGATTTACTTTTAACCCTTTACCCAATGCGGACGATATCAAAATTTATTTTTTTAAATATCATTTTTTCAAATTTTTCAAAAAATTTCAACAAAACCATATCATGTGACCCCTCGTTGGAACGAGCGCGACGAGCTCGTTCCAACGAGGGGTCACATGATATGGTTTTGTTAATTTTTTTTGAAAAATAATATTTTTTCAACTACTGAATTTGCATATTACGCGGGTGGATGCGGCCGATTCGTTGGGTAAAGGGTTAACCCTCTCAAGTAGTACACAAAAATCTTTGCATCCATAAAATTCATAGATCAGTCAGCAAACAGCATTATCAACAATAAATTGCATAACCCTTAACTGGTAGAGTGCTAGAAGCCCATATCTGGGCTTTGTTGTGAAGTGCAAGCACTGCAACTTCAAGGTTTCAAACTCAGTGGATGTGCCTTATATTAACTTTGAAATGAAATTATTGTTATTTATTTATTTATTTGTGTTTAGGGTCACATATTTCTGTACAATGGCTAATCATGACCGCAACAGTTTTACGGGTGGAGGAAGCCGGAGTACCCGGAGAGAACCACTGAGTAACGGTGAGCAACTGTCAGCTCCCCAACATACTAACTCCACACAAGCAGGGATTAGCATTGGTTGAAGGCAAGTGCACCATTGACAGGCAGTACGCCTTAGTACACAACGCCACTGTGCCCCCATGTGGGGTATGGGGGTGAAGTGTCTTGCCCAAGGACACAACGCGATTACCGCAGGTGGGATTCGAACTGAGGACCTCCCGGCTTGCAGCCTGCACCTCTACCTACTGAGCCACCGCGCCCCTGTAATTATTTAGTCTGTAAGGTTTTGCCTTGTTACAATTTATGGGAGAGTGCCTGCAGGCACTCTCCCATAAATTGTAACAACTCAAAGACATGTGAACAAATATTGACGACCAAAAATAATTTAGCACTCTACCAGTTAAAGGCCTATTTCTGACTTTTAAAATCTCAGAACAGGTGCTCTTAACATGCCATCAAGATGAGGTTCAGTTGGCAATAGACAAATTACCTGGGCAGTGGTTTTTAGTCCAGTCTTGGCAGCCTTTATTGGGAGCCAAAACCTGACTAGAAATCACTGCTATGCCACTGGATGTTACAGGCAGTGGTCAGGTGACAATTTGGGATGAATTGTCCAGGCCCTTAAGGGTTAAGGGATCACTAACAATTAATCCGATAGCCCTGTAGGATCGTGGAATTAAATTTTTGCTGAACCTCCATAAAAAAAAGGGAAAATACATTCACATAAGGCCCAACAAAGTAGATCTTCTGTTTCTCAGGACATTTTTGGTAAAATTGCATGTGGGAGGGCGTTTTTTTTATTTTATTTTTTATTTTTGTAATTATTTCTTTGCCATGAAAAGTTAATGTTCTTGGTTTGTTTAATGTTTTAGACCTCATAATCTATAGAATAGCATGGGTGGTGCTGTATTCCGTCCCTTGAGTACAAGAAGGCTTTGCAATGCTAGAACATTGCAAAGCCTTGTTGCACTCAAGGGACAAATTTATCAATTTTATTAACTTGGGTAAAATATCAGACATAAACCCTTTAATTTTCATTTTTTTAATGATTGCATTGGTTATAAAAAGAGAGAATGCAACAGCCAAAAGGACCACGCAGAAGGGCCTGAGGAACAGATTAACTTTTTTAGGCCAAAAGGGTTACTTGATTTATTTCATAAAAAAGTGTGTGGACTTCCAATAAGGCCACACAAAGTAGATCTTGTTTCTCTGGCCATTTTTTGTGAAATTGCATGCGGGAGAGCGTTTTTTTATTTTATTTTTTATTTCAGTAATTTCTTCTTTGCCATCAAAAGTTCATGTTCTTGGTTCAACTTTTAGGCCTCATTATCTACAGAATAGCATGGGTGGTGGTGTATTTCATCCCTTGAGTGCAAGAAGGCTTTGCAATGCTAAAGCATTGCAAATCCTTCTTGCACTCAAGGGACAAATTCATCAATTTTTTTAACTTGGGTAAAATATCAGACATAAACCATTTAATTTTTATTTTTTTAAAGTTTAAATTGGTTATAAAAAGAGAGCATGCGGCAGCCAAAAGGACCATGCGGGAGGGCCTGAGAAACAGATTTTTTTATTTTTTTAGGCCTAAATACAATTAAATTTCCATGGAGTATATTATATTGTAATAAGGTGTGAAAGTTTATCATATACAGGATACCTACTGTTTTTGAGTAGGTGCCAGAATTAATTAACCCTCTGTACTCTGATGTAAAAATACCAAAAATTTCAAGCAGCAAATTTTTCCCATAATGCAAGTAGGCATTCAACCAATTCAATCTTGTTTGACAGAACTCAGTGAGTATATGAGAAAAATCTGCAAGTTGAAATTTTAAGAGTCTGACATAGTGCAGAGCATTAAAAGTGACGTCAAGGCAATGCTATTTTTCATGAGTGGTTGGAACACATGAGTGAAAACTTAAGATTTCCCTGCAATTACAAATAAGATAATTCTGGTATCTACTCAACTGGAGGTGTGACTGTCCCAGATGGGCCTGTCATACCCCCCGCCACCATGATTATTCTAAAACAATTATTATTTATTGGTGTTTAAGGTCACATACTTATGCACAATGGCTAATCGTGACCGTGACAGTTTTACAGGTGGAGAAAGCCAGAGTACCTGGAGAGAACCACTGAGCATCAATGAGCAACTGTCAGCTCCTCAACATTCTAACTCTGCTCAAGCTCCGCTCAAGCAGGATTACAGCGGTTGAAGACATGTGCACCATCGACATGCAGTATGCCTTAATACATGGCGTCATCCTGTCCCCATATTCTAAGACAAAAATCTGATTGAAACTATAATCGCAGGTGCACAGGTTCCTGTGGTCGTGAACATCTATCGACCTATGAACATCTGAGAAAATCGCCAGACAAAATTCAGGCTTATGTGGCTGTTATTTTCTGGCAAAAACAACATTGGGCATGGCGGTTCGCATCACCCAAGCCCAGTATTGTTTTTGCTGAGCCTCATATGACACAGCATTAAAGGGAGAGATATTTTGGCGTCGCACACTTGGCAACATGTATTTACTGGAGTTGAGGTAAGGATATTTATTGGGAAACCAAAATGGTGTCTACTCACCCCATATGGATCCAAATGAGGTGACTTGAACCATGAGGTGACATTTTGTAACTAATTCTGGAGAGACTGCATACTGATTGGTTAAAGAAGCTTTCAGGGAAAATAATATCTGATATATATCTTGACATTAGAAAATAAAAAATATTTGTTCGGCATTTTCTCGTCTTGTGTAAGGTATCAAACAATAAATACCAATATTTTTTATGGAAAATATTATCGAGATAGAAATTAAAAAGAAGCTTATACACAAATTTTACATATAAATGCATTTCAAACAAAAAATTTGAAACATAATTATAAATAACATAAAATACATAAACAGTCTAATAATAAAAATTGTATATTGGCTATCAAAAATGCTTAATACTATCTGTTTTGCCAACCAAATCTCGATAAGGATGATGTGGATTTACTTTTTGTTCTGAAATGGAAAGAAAACAAATGTTTTTTAAAAATAAATTTTTTTTAGTAAAATTTGTTTCTTCTCACACCTGACAGATCAATACAATTGCTTATTCTATTAATTGCTCTCTAACATGGACAAAATATTCTGACAACTTACTTATCTCCAGCTGATTTTTTTGCCTATAACATGCATGAAATGAGCATTTACGAACTCATACTATATTTTGTATACCTTATTTTCCATACAGGACAGAATACAATTATTGCGGGACCATGCGGGAGGGCCAGAGAAACAGATTTTTAATTTTTTTAGGCCCAGCTTCACGAAACAAGAAAATCAGTAAAACTGATAGATGCTCCCAAACAGTAGACTTAGTTAACACGCAGATTCGAAAAATTGTGGTTCCCCGTTATGGGAAGTACTTTGGCACATGTCTTTGACATGCAAGGACTGAAACTCGATTGCAAAAAATGCAAACAACTTTTTATAACATGTGCAGGAGTGGCTTATCACAAGGATCCCTCATACCAAATTTCATTGAAATCCATTCACTCACTGTCGGGATATCGCTGAGGAGATGGACAGGCGGACAGACAAAGCATCCTTTTTTATAACATGTGCAGAAGTGGCTTGTCACAAGGATCCTTTGTACCATTTCACTGATTTCTATCAACTCACTGCTGAGATATTAATTTATTTATTTATTTATTGTTGCTTAACGCCACATCAGCAGCAAAGGCTATATCGTGGCGAGAAAACAACTTAAACAACAAGTGTCAAGTATGAATTAAAATTAATTGGATAAAATATGAAACAATCACAACAAAAACTAAAATCCGGTGCAGTTGAAACAGCAATAACTAAGGTTATAAAAACCAGAATACTTATAAAATCAACCTGTTGACATTTAGACTTGTACAGTCTACGTTAAAAGAATAAAAACAAGTTTAAAATTTATTAAAAAGGTTGATTTCTTTCAAAAATGAGATTATTTTATGTGGGCACATGTGGTAAAATAAATCTCGTAGAGATTGAACTGTAAAATATTGCCCTCTAACAAGATTAAAATCAGTACAATTTAAGAGAATGTGCTCCACTGACAACACCTGCTGACATGGAACACATTCTGGTCGCATATTACCCTCTAACAGAAAGGAATGTGAAAGTCGTGTGTGACCAATATGACACCGTGTCAAAATAACATGATCTTTTCTACAAAGGTTACTGGATGGGTAGTGATCAGAAATAGTTGGTCGGAAGCGATGGAGCTTGTTATTAGTAGCCCCATCCCATTCCGCCTGCCACATAGATTTGATGTAACTACTAATATGAGGCTTAAAATCACTGAAAGGGATCTTAAAATCAGTGAGAGGCTTTGTTAAAGCCTGTTTTGCTGCACTGTCCGCTTTGGTGTTACCAGCGATACCTACATGTCCAGGTAACCAGCAAAACATGATATCACATTGGTCAGACACGAGAGATGTTAACTTCTCACGAAGTTCCAAAATGAGAGGGTTCTTCAACTTGGGGTTGAGTAAAGCAAGTAATGTGGAAAGAGAGTCTGAGAAAATAATTGACTTCCTTTCCTGTACATTCTCGATGTGTTCAAGTGCAAGTTGTATAGCTTTAACTTCAGCTGTGAAAATAGAACTCTGATTCGGTATTCTGATTGAGGTAATATGATCACCAGTAACAGCAGCTGATGATACTTTGTCACCATCTTTAGATCCATCTGTATAGATCCTTGTATATGTACTAAACCTGGACTTTATTTCGGCATATTTTTGTTTAAATTGCAAAGAATTTGTATCAGATTTTTTGGTAGAAGCAAGGTCTAAAATAACTGTAGGTTTTTTAAGATGCCAAGGAGGAATATGTGATTTACGGTTATCTTTTATAGAATTAGAATCAATTTTGGCAGACTCCATGTGGGGTTTAATTCTAATTCCCAATGGAGGAATATGTTTCTGGTGGCGATTAAAAAATTCAACATTTTGTGGTTCTGAAACACAATTAAAAGCCGGATTTGATTTATTAGCTAAAAGTTTAGTTACATATTGGAGAGATAGTTTAATTCGACGCTTCTCAAGAGAAGGCTCCTCTGCTTCAACAAGCATTGAATCTACCGGTGAAGTTCTAAAAGCACCAAGGCTGATTCTAATGCCACTATTATGAATGGCATTAAGAGGTTTGAGATATGACTTTCTTGCAGAACCGTAAACCACGCAGCCATAATCTAATTTTGATCTGACAAGTGATCTATACAGATGAAGTAAAGTTTTTTGGTCAGCACCCCAATCAGTGCTACCAACTACCTTCAAGAGGTTCAGTGCCCTTTTACACTTAACTTTTAGTTGTTTTATGTGGGAAGTGAAATTCAGTTTGCTGTCAAACAACAAACCTAAGAATTTCACTTCCTTAACAACTTTAATAGGACTACCATCAATTTTTAACTCCGGATCGAGGTGATATTTCCGAAGCTTACAAAAATGAACACAATTTGTTTTCATCTTTGAAAATTTAAACCCGTTTTCTGTGGCCCATTTTTGAATTCTGTTTAAACACAGCTGAAGTTTGCGCTCTATGGCATTCATTTTCTTGCTGCTGTAGCAGATTAAAAAATCATCTACATACAACGAAGAATCTACCATATTTTCAATTGTTTCGACAATACTATTAATTTTTACTGAAAAAAGGGTAACAGATAAGATACTACCCTGAGGAACCCCCAATTCCTGCTCGTGCGAATCGGATAACGTTGATCCAACACGAACCTGAAATTGGCGGTCCCTTAAAAAATTCTCAATAAAAAGAGGCATTCGCCCTCTCAACCCCATGTTAAAAAGATCCTTTAAAATCCCATACGTCCACGTCGTGTCATATGCCTTTTCCAAGTCAAAGAAGATGGCGACCACATGTTCTTTTCTGGCGAAGGCATTTCTGATAAACGTTTCAAGTCTGACCAAATGATCCACAGTACTTCTCTGGCTTCTGAAACCACACTGAACATCCGCAAGCAGATTGTTCGATTCCAGAAACCAGACAAGTCGATCATTGATCATCCTCTCCATGGTTTTGCACAGACAACTGGTTAAGGCAATAGGCCTGTAATTGCTTGGGTTGCTGTGATCTTTATCAGGCTTAGGAATGGGAATTACTATCGCTTTGCGCCAAGATGGTGGGAACTGGCCCGTCCTCCAAATGTCATTAAAAATAGATAGTAAGAGCTTTAGAGATGATTGCGGCAGATGTTTTAAAATTTGATAATGTATTTCATCGGGCCCAGTGGCGGTATCCTTTGCTCTATGCAAAGAGTTGTTTAACTCCTGCATAGAAAAAGGTTCGTTGTAATCCTCTGAATTATTGGATGTAAATCTAAACTTTTGCTTTTCTTGTTGTTTTTTAATTTTCAGAAATTCAGGATTACAATTTTCAGACGACGAATGTTTTGAAAATGTAGAGGCCAATTTATTTGAAATTTCGTTTTTTGATGTGATTAGTGTGTTGTTATCTTTCAGATGTTGTACCGTTGATTTTGTGTCTTTTCCTTTAATTTTTCTTATCATTTTCCAAATTTTGTTGATGGGGGTGTTTTGGTTAAGCTTTGAAACATAAGTTTCCCAAGAACTTTTCTTTTTTTGTTTTATTAGTCGTCTTGTTTTTGCCCGACTTATACGTAATTTATCTAAATTATTTGTGGATGGTGACTTGTTGAATTCCCGTTCAGTTTTCTTCCGATCCTTTATAGCCTGTTTACATTCGTTATCAAACCATGGTTTGGTGAAACGTTTTGGATTTGTCGAGGTTTTAGGAATGACTTGGCTTGCAATGTCAAGTAACTCTGTTGTAAAATGTTCAATCTGGTCAGTACTTTCACTAAATTTCTCCAGAGTGAGGCGTTCAGAACAGAGCAAGATGAAGGCGCCCCAGTCAGCCTTTTTAAAGCTCCACTGGGGCACCCTCAGATCGTCTGCCGGAATTACACTCTCCAACACGACCGGAAAGTGGTCACTGCCGCACAAGTCACCTTCCACCTTCCAAGAATATTCAAGAAAGAGGGAAGGGCTTGCAACTGAAAGATCAATTGAGGTGTAAGAACCAGATGCGGGGTGCAGATAAGTATCTGACCCATCATTGAACAAGCACAAGTCATATTTTGTAATAAACTCTTCTACAGTTTTCCCTTTCACATCTTCTTGACTGCAGGAATTACCCCAAAGTGGGTTATGAGCGTTAAAATCACCCAACAAAATGTATGGAGTTGGGAGCTGTTGGACGAGTTGCTCAAGATCATTGAGATGTAGTGCCTTACTGGGTGAAACGTAAATCGAACAAAGTGTGACTGTTTTGTCTAAAGTTAGGCGTACCGCCACAGCCTGTAAATTTGTACTCAAAGGTACAGAACTGTGAATGATATCGTCTCTAACCAAAACAGATGTTCCACGAATGTGAAGGTCTGTATCATCAGCCCAGGCATTATACGAAGTATAATGCCTAAATGCTGAATGATCTTGAGCCTCGGGTTTCTTTAAAAGAGTTTCCTGCAGGCAAAAAGCAGCAGGTTTATATTTTTGGCTGAGTAGACCAAGTTCATTAAAATTGGCTCTAAAACCTCGACAATTCCACTGTATTATGTTATTTTTGTTTGTATTAGCCATATTTGGTTTACGACTGAGAGGGTGGACGTATAGGAGAAATAGACCCAGTTGTTTTCTTGGGTGATTTCTTCCTCGGCGACTTATTCTGAGAGGAGTTGGGGCGTAGTTGCCAGAATGTTTCTTCAATACACTCACCGACTTCCATGTCTTCTAATCCCTCGAACCTGTTACGGGTAACAGGATCTTGTAAAAATTTTGGCGTTCTTTCAGATAATTGCTTTTGTCTATCTTGTTTCTTTCTCTGACTCTGACTCAGATTTGATTGTTGAGATCTTTGTTCCTGCTGTGCTTTAGGGTGTGGTTTGTTTTGATCATTTTTCTTATTAGTTGCCGCTTTTTGTTCGGATTTCTTTTCAGGTTTAGATGTATCTTTTCTCTGAGTGTGATCTGTTTTGTCTTTCAATGGTTCTGTAGTATACTGTTGTGTTTGAGTTGACTTTGGTTCAGTTTCTGTGATTTGCTCAATTGTAAACGCTTGAATTAAGGACGGAATTGTGTTGTTAAGCCATGTCCATGGTGTTTGACATTCTACTGATTTGGTTTGTATTTGTTGTTTCAACGTTGTTGCATACGATGGTGATGAAAAATTCATTCCAGGCCTTGAAATTACTATCTCTCTGGCTTCTTTAAATGAAATTTGTCTCTCACATTTGACTTTCTGAATTTCTTTCTCCCGTTTCCAGACAGGGCAATCCTTGGATGAAGCTACATGATTGCCCTGACAGTTACAACACTTTATGGTATTATTACAGGGCCCTTGGTGTTGTTGGCCGCATTTGAAACATATTTCCTGTCCTCTACAGTTATTTTGCCCGTGACCATACTTCTGACATTTGAAGCATCGGAGTGGATTTGGAATATACAAGTCCACTCCAATGTTCATGTAACCTACTTTAATTGACTTTGGTGGTCGCGAGGAGCCAAAAGTTAAAATATATGTATTGGTTTTCACTGTGTTACCATCCTTTTTAATTTCTATTCTTTTTACATCAGTGATATTCTGAGATTTAAGTTCTTCCTTTATTTCCAATACATCCATGCCAGAAAGTTCTCTAGTTCTCATTACGCCTTTACTGGTGTTCAAAGTCTTATGTGGAAATGCTACAACCTTCATGTCTAAAATCTTATCAATTTTTAATAAATTTATTGCCTGAAATTCCGTCCTACATTCTACTAATAACCCGCCCGATCTCATTTTTTTAACTTCCTTTACTGAGCCTGCAATTCCTTTTATAGTTTTCTCAATAGCAAAGGGATTGATCGTTGATACATTCTTACCTTCTTCTTCCGCATAAATAATGATAAATTTTGGCCATTTCTTTTCAATGGTGGTGCTTTCTTGATCTGAGTCAGAGTCTGATAGAGTTAATTTCACTTCATTACCTCGTTTTTGTTTTTTTGGTGGTATTTTTTCCATGTTTTAGTATTAATCGTTCATTGCTCTGGCTCCCACCCACCATGGAGTCCAACAAGGGGTAGAGTTACTGCTATGCAGTGAACCCACCGGGCTGCCGGTATTCCCACATACCTGGTATGGAGCAATATACTCAGCTAGTGTTGATACCGAAGTATGCCACTGGCTGATTGGCCCTTGTGTGGAAGTGCCATGTCTTCAGATGGCGATCATCCAACCAATCACTTTATAAAACCTTGTAATTAAAGCTGCCACGTAGAACTGAATCAAACAGTAGTGCAGCAAAACTAAGTATTTGGTAAAATATGTTTAAAAACAGTACACAATGGCAATTATGATGTGTGATTAAAAGAAATGACTGATTGAATGGCCACCAAATGCCCCCCGACGTGACACCCAGTACTTTTTGGGGTGGGGGCTCCCGATTGGCCAGAACGGACCATCCAACCATCCTTCTACTCCCGAAATTGGGGCCAAAGCAGTGTGTTGAACAAGATTATCTCCGAAATGGAGACCAGGGCTCCATCCCGGAGACTGCCCTAACCGGGGCCACGAGTCCTCAACTGCTAGGATTCCTTCTTCCGGGGCCTTCGGAACGCACCTCACGGGAGAACAAGGTGCCTGCCAGATGGTATTAGCAGGATTGATCATTTTGGTCCGGGGCTGCGTATTTATGTATTTCGCAGCGAACCAACTCAATTGAGCAAACCTGCCAATTAGAAATTAGCAAACCTGCCCAACTGAGCAGGCCGTCCTCTATCCGCCACCTGAGGACCCGCCTAGTAGGGGATGATCAAACCCCCCTAGGCACTGCTGAGATATTGCTGCAGATGAAAAATCAAGAAAAATTTACAAAGTAAGGACTGTAACTCTGGTGAAAAATATGCGGGCAACTTTTTTATAACATGTGCAGGAGTGGCTTGTCACAAGGATTCCTCAGACCAAATTTCATTAAAATCCATTCCCTCAATGGTAAGATATTGCTGAGTATGGAAAAAAAATCATGAAACATTGACAAAGTAAGGACTGTAACTCTGGTGAAAAATATGCGGGCAACATGTGCTGGAAGGGTTTGTCAAAAGAATTTCTCATACCAAATTCCACTGAAATTCATCCACTCACTGCTGAGATATCGCTGCGGATGGACGCATGCACATACAGATGGACAGGTGGACAATTCGGCGACTATATGCTCCCCCCTCCCCCCCCCCCCCCCGCAAGATGACAAACTCTTTTCCACATGCACATCTGCACTTCATACTCATACTTCACACCAACTTTAAAAATCCACAAGGGAATGTAGGATACAATTGGATAAGCATTTCTAACCCGACATTTAAAGATAAGAGATTGTCACTTGGAAGTGACTATGCCCCCAAAGTGGCAATGACCTTGATCTGTGACTTTGAGCTCCATCAAACAAAAAGCAATTTTGTGCGTGACACATCATCTCCCCATAAGCAACATGTATGCCAAGTTTCAACAAAATCCAACAAAGCATCTCAGAGTTATGGAGCGGACACGAAAATCTTCCCGACAGACAGTTGACCTTAATCGTTTACCTTGACCTCCATCAAACAAAGAAATATTTTGTGCGTGACACATCATCTCCCCATAAGCAACATGTATGCCAAGTTGCAACAAAATCCAACGAAGCATCTCAAGAGTTATGGAGCGGACACGAAAATCTTTCTGATGGACAGACACGAAAATCTTCCTGACGGACAGACGGAAATGACAAACACTACATCCACACTACATCCCCCCCCCCCCCCCCTCAAAAAAAAAAAAAATTTTCGGGGGCATAACTCTGAAAGTACTACTGAATCAAAACTTCCTTTCCTCATGCACATTTGGACTATGAAAATCTGACAAGAAACGTAGGAGTAAAATGGACAAACATTTGTGACGAACCTTTAATTATAAAAGGGCCATAAATCACGTGAGAAACTGCAGAATAAAATATTCTCACCATATGTACATGTTTGCCTGGATTTTTAACCACAAACTTGAACCAAAACTGTAAAAAAAACCATTTCTGACGAAAGAAAAAAAAGTGCCTAATTGGCCCCTGGGGAGGGGAGGTTACGTAAGTTTTAAAAAAAGGTTCCGCATGTAGTGACTGTAAATATTGGAGGAAAGAAAAAAAAAAAACGCCTAATTGGGAGGGGGGGGGGGGGGTGGGTGGTTGTCTGGATTTTTAACCACAAACTTTAACCAAAACTGTAAAAAAAAAACATTTCTGACGAAAGAAAAAAAAGTGCCTAATTGGCCCCTGGGGAGGGGGGGGGGGGGGGTTGAGGTTACATAAGTTTTAAAAAAGGTTCTGCATGTAGTGACTGTAAATAGTTCAAAATTCATATTGGAGGAAAGAGAAAAAGTGTCTAATTGCCCCCCTGGGGGTGGGGAAAGGGGGGGGGGGTTACGTAAGTTTAAAAAAAAGGTTCTGCATGTAGTGACTGTAAATAGTTCAAAATGCATATTGGAGAAAAGGAAAAAAAAAAAATTGGGGGGAGGGGGTTGGTGGTGTTTTTCTGGGTTTTTAACCACAAACTTTAACCAAAACTGTAAAAACACATTTTTGATGAAAGAAAAAAAAAATTGCACCCCCCCCCCCTCCCCCATGAAAAGCGATGTGAAAAGGGTTAAATTAATAGCAATATTATTTAAGGATGCTATAACAGAGTGTTTGGAGAATGAAAGGTAGAATCTTGAAAAGCAGAACTTTAATCCGAAACTTCAAGCTGGGAATACTAAGTAAAATTGATTGGCAAAAAAGGGTTAAATATTTCCTAAAACTGATAAAAGAAATCATTGATGTAAATGGAATCATTAAGTTGTATTGACCATGCAGGAATTAGAGTAAGAAAGTTTGTGGCAAAGTCTAATTTCAAATAGAAAGAAAGTAAGTCTGAAAACATGTTTAAAAGGGGTTAAAATGATGCCGATTTTGATGAAAATCACTGTAGAAATGTTCAGTAGATAGTAGACATTGTCCCAAATAAGAAACAATGACATTCCACTTAACTGTTTGAAGAATTAAAGGTGTAATTTTAAAACACCCCCCCCCCCCCCCCCACCCCCAACAAAAAAAAAAACTTTAACCAAAAACTTTAAACCGGAGGTTGTAAGTTAAATTGCCATATAAAAAAGGGTTAAATATTTCCCCAAATAAAATGAAACATAAAAAAAATAAAAACAAAATGAGAATGATACAATCAATAGTAATATCAATTTAAAAGAAAAAAAAAACCCAAAACTTTAAGGTTGACTAAAAAATTTTAACCACAAACTTTAACCAAAACTCCAAATGTTAACAGACAGACAGACAGACAGACAGAAGAAAGTCATGACTCAACAGGAAAAAAAACCCCTCTTGAACCTTCAGTAAAAAAAACTTTAATCACAAACTTCAACCAAACTCTAAATGTTAACAGACGGATGGACGGACGGACAAAAGTCATGACTATAGCCCTCACTGAAAACAGTAGGGCTAAAAATCGCCAATTAATTTTCATTATTTTTTCCATTTTTTGTCTCAAAAACATAGGTTATGACCCCTCATTGGAATGAGCTCGTCGAGTTCATTCCAATGAGGGGTCATAACTTATGTTTTTGAGACAAAAAATCAGAAAAATTAGGTAAAGGGTTAACCCTTTCGCGACTCAGCAAAACGGCCCCACAGACTTGGGATATTGGGGTTAATTTCGGGATCATATCGTCCGTTAGATAAAGGTGTACAAAATTCCATTCATTTGGATTCCTCCAATTCCTCGAACATGCCAGCCCCCTATGCCATGTCCCTGACCAGCACTTCTTTTTCTGCCACATCCCCTCCTACTGGTCAGTCCTATTCCAGACGTTGATGGACTCTCTCTGTCATCTGGATTATAATTGGCAACATCATCTGAATGTCCAGCACTCATAGTAGTGTCATTTGTGTCAGCTTGATTTGAGCCCAACTGTACCGCAGAATCCTGATCCACGTTGCTATCATTAGAGTGATATTCGTCCGTGGAATTACTATGATTGTGGTGCAATTTGTGCTAAGATTGTAGCCAAGCAACTAAAGGGAAATAACTCTAAATTCATTCGGGCATGGAAATTACTTCTGGGAACTGATAGAGATAGCACACAGGACTGTGGTGAGAGTGGATGCCTGCGCGCCAATGGGTTTGTTAGTGTCAGTTTACCACCGGTGCGGCACGCGCCGACAAGACATAAAAGGGTTAACCCTTTACCTAACATGAAAAGCAGACGACACTTGCAAACAAAATTCTTGAATAACTAATTTTTTTCATTTTTTGTCTCAAAAACATAGGTTATGACCCCTCTTTGGAACGAGCTCGACGAGCTCGTTCCAAAGAGGGGTCATAACCTATGTTTTTGAGACAAAAAATGAAAATATAATGAAAATTAATTGGCGATTTTTGAGAATAGCGCTGGCCGGTTTTGGCCGTTACGTTGGGTAAAGGGTTAAGCAGTATAAATTTTTTTTTTTTTCAAAATGGGGGGGGGGGGGGGGGGGGGGGGGAGGGGGAATTGTCATATTATTGTCACATATTTATGCACAATGGCTAATCATGACCGTGACAGTTTTACGGGTGGAGGAAGCCGGAGTACCCGGACGGAGAGAACCACCGAGCAACGACGAGCAGCTGCCAGCTCCCCAACATCGTAACTCCGCACTGCAGCACAGGCAGGGTTAGATTGGTTGAAGACATGCGTACCATCGACGTGCAGTACGCTTTAGTACACGGCGTCATCGTGCCCCCACGTGGGCAATGGAGATGAAGTGTCTTGCCCAAGGACACAACGCGGTTGCCGCAGGTGGGATTCGAACCGAGGACCTCTCGGCTTGCAGCCTGCACCTCTACCTACTGAGCCACCGCGCTCCCGGAATTGTCATATATGGTTTTGTTGAATTTTATATCATGGGCATTGGGTAAAGGGTTAGTCAAATGAAAAATGTCGAGATCCATAAAAACTTTATTCTGAGAACTACAAAATACTGTTGCTTTATTTACTGGTGTTTAAAATCACTTTTAGCATCATATCAATGGCTATATAATGATCACAAGACATGAATAAAGTCAAGTGAGTCCATTAATTATCCTGTCCACTGGAGAAGAATCCCCCAGGTGGCACTGGTTAGGCCCCTCAAAGTAGATCTTCAGTTTCTCGGACCATTTTTTGTAACACTGCAATTTTTTTATTTTTGTAATTATTTCTTTGCCATCAAAAGTTCATGTTCTTGGTTTGTTTTTTGTTTTAAGTCTCATAATCTACAGAATAGCATGGGTGGGGATGTATTTTGACCTTTGAGTGAAAGAAAGCTTTGCAATGCTGAAGCATTTAAAGCCTTGTTGTACTCAAGGGACAAATTTATCAATTTTATTAAATTGGGTAAAGTATCAGACATGCACCATTAATTTTTATTTTTTAAGTTTGCATTCATTATAAAAAGAGAGCATGTGGCAGCCAAAAGGACCATGCGACAGGGCCTAAGAAAAAGATTTCTAACTTTTTGAGGCCTTACTGGGACCTATTTTATAGAAAAGTTAAAAAATTTATAGTAATTTATATATTTTTTATACTTACCAATGACCCAGACATAGCTGGTGCTAACTCTTAAAAATATAGGGCCAAACACAAATTTTGCCTCCCAATCCCCAAAATTTGCATCTAAAACCAAAGAAAACATGTCCTGAATGGCCCTCCATACTTCACCTCTACTGCACATGCGCAGTGTCAAGGACGTCCCGAAATTGGCGCCATTAATCATTCTTATAACCAGTGCCTGGTAAGCGGTATGTACTCAGCGGGGAGGTATGAGTTCCCAACTCCTGGGAGGGCCATCCCCGTCTGGGTCATTGGTAAGTATAAAAAATATATAAATTACTATAAATTTTTTAACATTTTTATACTGTACCAATGACCCAGACATAGCTGAATAGTAAAAAGGCTGGAGGGCCTAGGACATAGAGCAAGTTCAAATAAGCTCAATTATATAAAATAGAGTCATCCCCTCGAGGGGGAAAAGGAGTATTAGGCCTTACATGTATCTTTCTTATTTATGATAAATTAGAAAGACACAACACCTTCCAAAATTGAGCATCATAACATCCATGTACTCTATCAATATCCAGTATAATCCTTATACTAATAATTTTTAAAGTACGCCAATAAATACAGTTAGTCTAGAGAATAGAGACTCTTTATACTCCTTAAAAGTGTCTGAGGATTGTATAATAACGCCCGTTTGACACGTGATATATTCAAAAGCTATACTTTAAAAACTATGACCTGAATGAATTTTAAAAACATAAACTTATCACTTAAAAACCATCCCAGTAACAGCTCAGAATTATTAACTCCGGAGGAGGCATCCCCTTGTTTTCATAATAAAACAGGTGACCCAAGGGAACACCCTCCCCCTCCCCCTTCTCCTTGCCCTGGGTCAAATAGCCCAGAGCGAAGAGGGCAGCAGGACAGAGTCACAGCCGGAACAGACAGCCTACCTAGCTATAGTAGCAACTGTTAAGTGAATGACATTCTGAGCAGTAGATAATAGACCTAACAATGGAGGCCTCCAGAAATAGACTCAATATTTCTGAGATAAAAATTCATGAATGTGGATGGCGTGAAAGGGAGTCTGCTAATACAATCAGACGACCCGGAATATGACGGACCGAAGCAGAACTTGGTGTACTATAACAAACAGAAGGATTCTTTCCGTTAAATTGAATAACGGAATCGAATGAGTGCCTCCCTGGTTCCGGAGATATGCAACTACTGTCGTATTATCGGACAGGATTTGGACATGCGTTTCTGAATAATGTTCATCCAATGACATAGTGCAAGCCAAAATAACATCATTTCCTGGAAGTTGAGTGCTTGCCTAGAAACTGCGGAACCCAAAGACCCTGGCACTTCGAATCCATTGGGATCAATATTGTACCCCAACCTGTTTGACTGGCATCTGTCATGATCATAAAACTCGGATCCGGCAACTGCAGTGGCACTCTCTGAGTCAACCACCGAATGTTTGCTCCAGTCTGAATCTCTTGTTACACTTGATAGAGCATAGCCCAATGAGCAGCCTTCATAAAATCTATAATAGCAACACTATTAATATAAGCCCAAGAAGCATAAAGAGCTCTTACTTCATGAGCCGAAATCTCAAGCACAAACTGCTGAGTCCATGATATACCATAAGCAGTACCGATAGTTAATTGAATCCATTAGCAATAGAATGGAGCGTAATGTCCTTCTATTAGGCATCAAAGACAGAAGAAGCTTACGTCCGTACTAATAAACTGATATCTGTTTATAAATACGTAAACTCTAACCGGACAGAGTAAAGGCCTATGCCCGTACGAAGACGGAAGGACCTTAATAACAATAGGTTCCGGATACTATTAGGAGCCTGACTCTTAACCAAAAATCCAACCTAAGTAGTAAAGGAAGTAGTGTTTCCGATACTACGAAAGTGAGAATCGTCCACCGATAGTGCATGAAGCTCACTGACTCCTCAGTAAAAGAGAAGACTAACAGGATTACTGTCTTAAAAGGTCAGAATTTGAAAACTACTGTTTCCAGAGGCTCAAATGATTACTTAGCTAAATAAGAACCGAAGCTAAATTCCGTGTAGGAATTTTAATCTAAGGATTCTAGGTCAATTTATCGAAAAGTTTCTAACTGACTTAGATAAAGAGACATAAGACTCAATTGTAAACTATCATAGAGTGCATAGGTATGAGATAACATAGACCTATAACCTTAATAGTAACAGGCTGCAGTTGATCTTGTCAAACAAGTATACTAGAAAGTTGCAATGTCTAGTATGTGTTTAAGCTAACTTACACTAATATGAGCTCAGCCACACTTCTGAACTAACTTCCACTTCAAAACAATATGGCTACCACTTCCTCTTTTATCTACCCAGAATCCTTTTTCCAATATGCAGTAGATACTAAAATGTTTACTCAGAGATGGACCAGGAAACAAAGTTAAATGTTCTGTTCACATTAACAGTATGGAGGGATAAAAAATATCAACATAATGATCCCTACACCAACGACGGAAGAGCTTCCACTTTAGCCGCATAGTATAGCGAAGAAGAGGTTCTCCTACAGTAAGAAATCGCATCCATAGCTCGTCCTGTACAATGCTTGCCGTGCAAGAAGGACCACACAACGGAATACGTGAAGGTTGAGACCTTGCGGGTTGTGATGAAGTTGACACGATTTCCCCAGCAAAAAAAGATCCTCTCATGGAGGAAGTTTTCGCAGTAAGTCCCACAGTAGACACCAGAGTAAATTTATCCACGGTCTCTGTGAAGACAGAGATGCTATCAACAGAATTGTATTGTGGATGTTTATCTTAGCAATACTTGCTGAATCAACAGCGCTGGAGGATACGCATATCCTATCATTCCATCCTATTAGATCAATAGAGCGTTAATTTATTATTATTTATTTATTGATGTTTAAGGTCACATATTTATGCACAATGGCTAACCATGACCATGACAGTTTTACGGGTGGAGGAAGCCGGAGTACCCGGAGAGAACCACCGAGCAACGACGAGCAGCTGCCAGCTCCCCAACATCGTAACTCCGCACTGCAGCACAGGCAGGGTTAGATTGGTTGAAGACATGCATACCATCGACGTGCTGTACGCCTTAGTACACGGCGTCATCATGCCCCCACGCGGGCAATGGAGATGAAGTGTCTTGCCCAAGGACACAACGCGGTTGCCGCAGGTGGGATTCGAACCGAGGACCTCTCGGCTTGCAGCCTGCACCTCTGCCTACTGAGCCACCGCGCTCCCAATAGAGCGTTAACAACATAAGCTCAGGGATCCGGACATGGAAACACATACGTCTGCAATTGAATAGTGAGTTGTGTCGCAAATAAATTATCATTGGGCGCTCCCATTGATAGCAAATCTGATTGAATACTTGTTTGTTGAGAGTCCATTCTGACGGCAACAAGCAACCCTTACGTGAAAGGGAGTCTGCTAATACAATCAGACGACCCGGAATATGACGGACCGAAGCAGAACTTGGTGTACTATAACAAACAGAAGGATTCTTTCCGTTAAATTGAATAACGGAATCGAATGAGTGCCTCCCTGGTTCCGGAGATATGCAACTACTGTCGTATTATCGGACAGGATTTGGACATGCGTTTCTGAATAATGTTCATCCAATGACATAGTGCAAGCCAAAATAACATCATTTCCTGGAAGTTGAGTGCTTGCCTAGAAACTGCGGAACCCAAAGACCCTGGCACTTCGAATCCATTGGGATCAATATTGTACCCCAACCTGTTTGACTGGCATCTGTCATAATCATAAAACTCGGATCCGGCAACTGCAGTGGCACTCTCTGAGTCAACCACCGAATGTTTGCTCCAGTCTGAATCTCTTGTTACACTTGATAGACAAGAGAACGTGTATATCGAGCAATTGATAGATTGCTGAAAGGTTGCCGTCGAAGAGAAGCTTCTCCGAGACCGAAGCGACTCTGAGAGAGTTCTTCACCTTACTATCCATGCGCGTGGATGTAACTAGGGCTGCGTCACGTCTAACCAACTCCAGGTTGCCACTGAAGGGCGGAGTTATACGTGGAAAAACTAGTGCCCTTGAAAGAAATCACATTGAGGATCATATCCTGGAATTCTTTCTCTTAAAGACGTAATGATAACGCCTCAGTAAGGTGGTCTACGTATGATAAAGCGTCTAAGTTAAGTCTAATAGACATCATTGTCGTTTCCAACATCGTGGTTGGAATTGACATAGACAGCGAAAAAGATAATTCCCAGTCTTCAGTCCCGCCATCAAGACGCATAGGAACTCTCGGTATGCCCTGTTCTGCCAATATAAATTATTCCCTAGAATTGATGAAAGGCAGAATAGAGCATTGCGGACAAGAAACTAGATTATCATGCTTGGTAGCAAGCTTATATATAGCGTTGTTAAATAATTTGAATGTTCTAATGACATTATTGGACTGTGTCGGCAAGTCAGGGACAATGTCCCTGAACCGATCCAAAACTCTGTATCCAATGACGCTATTAGTCTCTTATCCAGCATCGCAGCAATGTAGTCCGACGGAACAACCTCTGGAAGATAATGCCGGAAGAAATGTATGGCAGCTTCTGTTGTTCCGAAAGGGAAAGCTCGAAATCGTCTGAATCCCTTTCGCCATCCTGTCGGACCCTATAAGAGTTCGGTTGTCCGTACCTGATGCAACAGCGGAGTGCACCGACCCAGCGCCGTCGGATTATTCGTGATCCGACCGAGAATCTGTCGTTTGCTGGGATGCTGCGATAAGCTGTGCTATTTTGGATAGCACATCCGTCACTGAGGCCTGTGGAGAAGCGGTCTTACGATGCTTTGCCGCTAGAAGCTCCGTGTTCATTACCCCGTGCATACTTCTATTATGCGAGCGAACGGAGTGTATAGGCCTCGTGTCCCTTGGCTACCGGATGGAGTGACCTGTTCGCCGTGGAATCACTGAATGACGAAGCTGGCCGGATACTCGAGGTCACGTAGCCAATGTGCAGTCGTGTGCGCTGCTGTTAGGATGAGGAAGCATTATCGACAGTCTCTCGGACTGTCAATATAACGGAGCGTCCCGAGCGGCGTACATATGCTCCGAATGTGAAATGACTGTACCATAACATCCGGTCCCATATGTTGTTGTATGAGAGATGGACCCCTCTCGCTCGCAGCCCGGACGGACCTGGACGAGCTAGGAACCGGACTAACAGGCTTCCTCTGATCTGTCCTCTAATCCGTCGTCACTGGGTGTGTACTAAAGTCTATTATAGTGCTCGCATCACCCAAATCTCCTTCCTAGACCGCAACGGACGGACCCGACTGCCGAACCATTCGATGAATGGACGCTACACCGGGTGAGCTAGCGAATGTCAACTCCGTCGATCCTACTAGGGACCTCTTAGGCGATTGACGTATTCCATGAGCACTTATTGCCGCTAGCTCTTCATAATCTATGACGACAGAGGCACACTTTTGAAAGACATCTCAGTAACTTTGCGAACAAGAAACCAGACATGCTTGTTAATAGCAAGCATATAATAATATATATATAGCGCCGTTCAAAAATTCGAAAGTTGTGTGACATTATTGGACTGTGTCGGAACTGAGGGACGATGTCCCTGAACCGAACCAAAAATTTCTGTGTCCACCGACGCTATCAGTTTCTTATCCGGCATTGCAGCATTCTGGTCCGACGAAAGAACCTCTAGAAGATAAGTCAGATGACATACACAGCAGCTGATGTTGTTCCGAAAGGGAAAGCTCGAAATCCTCCGAATCCCTTTCGGCATCCCGTCGGACCGTATGAAATTTTCGGACGTCCGTACCCGCTTCCGCGGAGCGTCCCGGCCCAGCGTCGTCGGATAATACATGATGCGACAGAGATTCTGTCGATGCTGGGATGCTGCGATAAGCTGTGCTATTTGGGATAGCACGTCCGTCACTGAGGCCTGTGCAGTAGCGGTCTTACGATGCTTTGCTGCTGGAAGCTCCGTGTACGTTGATTCCCGCATACTTTCTTATGCGAACGTCCGGAGTCTGCAGGCCTCGTGTTCCTGGCTACCGGATGGTGTGACCTGGTCGCCGATGATTCTCTGATTGGCGAAGCTGACTGGATATCCGAGGTCACGTAGCCAAGAGCGGTCGTGTGCACTACCATGAGGATGAGGAAGCCTTATTGACAGTCTCTCCGGACTGACTATATATCGGAGCGTCCCGAGCGGCGGACGTATGCTCCGAATGCGAAACATTTTGTATCACAACATCTGAGGCCAGATGTTGTTGTACGAGAGGGGCCCCTCTCGCTTGCAGTCCGGATGGACCTGGACAAGCTAGGAACCGGACTAAAAGGCTTCCTCTGTTCTCTCCTCTAATCCGCCGTCACTGGGTGTGCATTTAGTTGATTTATAGTGCTCGCATCACCCAAAACTCCTTTTAGACCGCAACGGACGAACCCGGCTGCCGAACCATTCGATGAATGGACGCTACACCGGGCGAGCTAGCGGACATCAAAGGCCGTCGAACCTACTAGGGTCCTCTTAGGCAATTAACGTATTTACATGGGCACTTTTCCGCTAGCTCTTCATTAATTGTGACGACGGAGGCACACTTTTGGAAGACATCACGGATACATCACCCTGTTCTTGCTCGTCTGAAATAGAGATTGATAAAGTAGAGTGACCCTGCGGGGAAAGGACCGGAATGGCCATTTCCCCACTAACATACCGTGACACACGCTTCCCATGTTGTCATCGAAATTAACACATACAGAACAGGAGTTAGTGCGAGCACACTGACTACATTATACAATGATTATGAAAGTCAGAGGAAGATTTCCTCTTATTACAATTGAACAATATCCTTTCATTGTGAAAAGAAAACAAAGTCCTAGTACTCACACCAACCCCTGACAATCAAAATACATAACATGATCCATTAACATAGAAAAAATAATTGAAATCAAAAAATTTTGAAAAAATATTTTTTCAGAACAGCCCAAGTTTCTGAAAAGTAACGTTGAGCCCCAATGGATCCCAAGCCTAAGTGTGGACAAAAATTCTAAAAATATTTTAAAAAATTTATGCAACACTTACGAACAATAAAAATGTATCTAGTTATGATTAAATTAACATCAAGATATTATTATCAAGAAATCCCCCCTCACACAGAGGGCTGTTGTAAATGTAAACAATAAGTGTAAACACACCAGAACAAGACTCCAGGCACCCTGGCCCGAAATCAGTTACCAATAATACACTATCTGATGCAAAACAGAGACTTCCAGGGAAGAAACTGCAGAACATCAGATGGTAGATGCAGAACACTACGCCTAACCACCCATAGGTGAAGACGTAAACATGGGGAAAATAACAGAATTCATTCTGTTATCCAGCTAACTCCCAAGAAATTTTAGTAATAATATTACAGAAAATATGCCAAAAGCATGGGAGAATAGCAAGAGGGGACATAAAGGAAAGGGAGAGAGGAAAACACTGAACAAGCAATGTAATTTGATAACAAGAATGACCACAACAGGCTGTTGCCTCGAAAATAGGTAACTTAACATAATTTCATTAAAAAATTTTAAGTTACAGCCCTGAATATTTTCTGTCACTCATTTTTCCTCTCCTCCTTCTATATCCTCCTTAGAATAAACATTTCTCTAATATTTATGTGTCTGGCATCATTTAAACTGAGATTTACAAGCACAAAGATCAGTCAGATGTTAACTGATGAAGGGCCAAACAAAGAATGATTAATGGCGCCAATTTCGGGACGTCCTTGACACTGCGCATGCGCAGTAGAGGTGAAGTATGGAGGGCCATTCAGGACATGTTTTCTTTGGTTTTAGATGCAAATTTTGGGGATTGGGGGGCAAAATTTGTGTTTGGCCCTATATTTTTAAGAGTTAGCACCAGCTATGTCTGGGTCATTGGTACAGTATAAAAATATAAAACCTGTTTATTTCAGTAAATAAGCATGGTTTCACTTCTGGGGTGCTCCCACATTAGTCCTCAATTCTAGCACTTAAGAAATCACATCCTCTGCGACAGACCTGATAAAGCTTATTAGAAAGCAGAAAATTGGTAAATGCATCTTCTCATATTTTTTGATTATCGGTCAACAATCAGACTAGCTATATCGGAACTTGCATAGTTTGCCCAAAAATTCACAATTAAGCAACAATATTACTTTGTAAAGAATAAATTATTAAACCAATGGTAAATGGTGTAAGTTACACAGGTCTTTCATTTTGAAATATCAGGACCTTCCAATGATAGAGCTGAGAGGTTAACCGCAACCATGGGTTGGGATTGGTAGTGTAAGACTACCGAAAATCGCAACTGCAACAATAAACACAACCACAAATTCGGTTTTAAAATTCCACCGTGTTCTGACAGAAATAAAACATATATCAAATTACCAAAATGACCACCTAAATGCAATATTTACGCATCTGCTGGCCACTGTCAATAATTTTTATATACATGTATACAGGTACATCTGAATGGAATTAAAAAAACAAAACTGTTGTACAATATACTTGCACCAATCACATTTTCAGAACATTAAGCTAAGATTTGGGGCTTTCAGTATCAATATACGAAACTCAACACAATATTCATTAATATTCACGACCTGTCAACACCAAGGGTGAGGGATTGTAAACTGTTCATCAAATGCAGTTTCCTTTGCTGAACTAGAACCAGCCACTTGCTCTTCATTTATACTGTCCATTATAGTAATTTCTACACATAATTTTGAAAGGCTGAACTCCAAAATTGGTTTCAAATTCACAGTTGAAGGCAGATGGAAATTTAGGGTTACAATGATCTAAATGAGCGACTTTTACTCAATACAATTTTTTACAGTTGGCATAATTTTTTAAGGTCGGTTGTATTACCCTAAACACATTTTACAACATTACAGGAATAGATATGTTATAATTATTTATTCAACTGATACAATCAAAAGAAGATGCCTTATTAGTTGTTAGTGGAAGATGTTGCAATGTACAATATGGGGCCAATCTGATCGATGTATACTATGTTTTTTTTTGCTTTAAAAAACTGCAATCGCAGTGTAAATCCCACATCCTCCCAGCTCTAACCAATGAGCCTTGTAAGAATAGACTTTTGGGCCAACTTTGGTGTCATCGGGGCCATTATAAATTAAACATAAAGATGAAATATTATTTTCTCAGGACCTACTGTAGGCCTCAGAAAAATATTTTGGAGGCCTTTCAAACTCTATTTTGACAAAATGCAAGGTTTGTACAGTAAGCAACTCACAATTTTCTGGTAAAGGTGGGCACATTTGTTTCTTTTTTCACCAACTGTCGCTGAGCAGGAATTACATTCTCTTTATTCACTTGCACTCTGTAAATATAAATTCATTTTACAAAACATAATTTTTCTTCTGTTTAGAGCTGGGAGGTTAACCGACCATGGGTCCGGATCGGTAGTAAGACAACTGAAAATCGCAACGATGCTCCAATAATCACAACTGCAAATTCGGTTTTAAAATTCCAGCGCGTTCTGACAGAAATAAAATGAATAGCGAATTACCAAAATAGCCACATAATTCACTTAAATGCAATATATATGCATTTGGTGACCACTTGTCAATCATTTCTATGAATATACGTTTGAATGGAATTAAAAAACAAAAACTGCTGTACACTATACTTGCACCAATGACATCTTCAAGACAGTAAGCCAAGACTTCAGTATCAATACACGAAACTCAACATGATTTCATTAATATTCATGACCTGTCAACACCAATGGTGGAGCATTGTAAAATGTTCAGCAGTTTATTAAATGTGTTTTGCTTTGCTGAACTTGCCACTTGCTCTTCATTTTATACTGTCCGATATATTTTATTTCTACACGTAATTTTGAAAGCTTGAACTCCAAAATCGGTTTCAAATTCACAGTTGAAGTCGGATGGAAATTTAGGGTTACAAAGATCTAAATGAGTGACTTTTACTCAATAGCATTTTTATGGTTGGCATAATTTTTTAGGGTCAGTCAGGTTTTCCTGAACACATAGGTTTGTTTTTTTTGCCTGACATTTTACAACATTACAGACATAGATATGTTATAATTATTTATTCAACAGATACAACTAACAAATGATGCCTTGTTAATTGTTAGTATAAGATGTTGAAATGTTTGGGCCGATCTGAGAGGTATATACGGATGGTTTCTATATGCTCATGGACAATCGAAACTGAGGTTTTTTGATTTAAAAAACCGAAACTGCCACCGCACTATAAATTTTTTTTACGTTTGCATTGGTTATAAAAAGAGAGCATGCGGCAGCCAAAAGGACCATGCGGAAGGGCCTAAGAAACAGATTTTTAACTTTTTTTTTAGGCCTAATAATACATTTATATGGGTATTTAAAGCTATGCAGTGATTTTTTGCAGATTTAATAATTCAAAATATGGCTGCCCAAGGAATAGCCTAAAGCTATCATCATTCCCGAAGCATTTGGATTTTTAGGAGACTTTGACTATCATACTTTACCTGGTAGAGTATTGGTAGTCCATATTTGGAGGCTTTATTCTAAAGTGCAAGTACCCAACTTAACCCTTTACCCAACGAATCGCCTGCATCTGCCTGTGTAATATGCAAATTCAGCAGCTGAAAAAATATTATTTTTCAAAAAATTTCAACAAAACCATATCATGTGACCTCTCTTTGGAACGAGCTTGTTGAGCTCGTTCCAGAGAGGGGTCACATGATATGGTTTTGTTGAAATTTTGTGAAAAAATTTAAAAAATGATATTTAAAATAATAAATTTTGAAATCGTCTGCATTGGGTAAAGGGTTAAAGGCTTTGTATACGGCACTGTCGATGCCGATTGCTTTTCTATGGCAAACTCTGTGGGTTTTTTAAAAATTATTTACCTGTTGCATTGTTTGATTTGAAGGTAAGCTCTAAGCTACATTGCAAGCGTCAGGGAAACCTGGCCAAACTATATATTGCTGAAACACTGCAAAAACTTTGGAAAAAGTTTCAAACTCGCAAAATTTGGGCGCAATTGTCTTATTTGGGCACAGCGTTTACCATTGTTATTTGAGAAGAATTTAAAGGCCTGCCTTGATAATGCTTTACTTCTGAGTATCGATCAGTTATTTTGTTTGCTCACTGGTTGTTCTCAAGTTGGTGATGCGATCTGAATCCATCACTTTGCTAAGTTCAAGAACTATTCAAGGCAGTGTACAGTTTTTCAAGTACAGTGGAGCCCACTTAATGGTATATCTCTTAATTGAATAACCCTGTTAATTGAATATAATTTCCAAACACAAACCGTTTACCATACTTTCAGTACCAATTTGACTTCTTAATTGAATATGGGTTGTAGAGCAAAGCCCTGTTAATTCAATAAAAAAATCCTGTAATGTGTCAAGAAATTATCCTGACAATCAACCAGATTCTGTTAGGATGATTTGGTTGTAAGTTCAAGTTAGTACTGAACTGGTTAATTGGATAACTGGTTTGTATCCAGTTACCCACCAAACTGATTAGAAAAACTGTAAAGCGGTTATCCAAAATATCGATAGTGATAGTTATTTCATGGTTAAAATGTAGTACAGTGGAGCCCACTTAATTGGATATCTCTTAATTGTATATCCCTGTTAATTGGATACAAACTCCAAACACAAAACCATTTCCCTTACTTTCAGAACCAATTTGACCTGTTAATTGAATATAGGTTATAGAGTAAACGCTTGTTAATTGAATAAAAAATCTTGTAACCAGTCGAGAAATTACACTGACTCTCCCCAGTTTTCCTATGTTTATAGACCTATTTGGCCTCAGTACATACAATACAGGCATTTATTCTATTATGTCTTGTTTGACAGAGCTCAAGAAGCTCTGTCAAACAAGATATAATAGAATAAATGCTAAGTTTATCTCTACAATACAGGAAAGTGACTCAATCCCTGTTAATTGAATACTCCTGGGATGACTGTTCAGTAAATGTGTGGGGTAGACCAATCAATATTTTTAACATGCAGCCCCAAGGCTGCATGTTGAAAATATTGATTGGTCTACCCCAAATAATGAATATGGACTCTTCTAATTGCTGTCATTGAACTAGCATGGAAGATACCACTAGAGTTCAAAGGGTTACGAGACTGCTTTTGCATGGCAAAAAGGGTGGTCTCTCAAGACAGATTCTACTGTAAATCTACCACTTCTTTGGGATAGATTACACCTCGAAGCCATGTTGAAAATATTGATAAATAATCGACTTTGATGTTCAAGACTCTGTTAATGACTGGCAATTTCCATGAGTATTGAGTAATCAAAGAAACTATTCTGTAGTCTGTTCACAGATGAACGTTGTCGAGTTACTCGACAACGTTCATTTGTATATGCACTATGTAATAATTTCTGCGAAAACTGCTTTCCAATTCCTATAGTTTTGATCCCATATTCGGTGAAATAATGACCATGGATAAGCAGATATTATACAGTTATAGCTCTCTGTTAGTCGGCTATGAAAATGAGCCAACCGTGTCAGTCCTAGTTTAAGTAGCACATTTTTGTGGAATCAAACACTAACAAATAATGCAGTGCCCAAATATATACAATGTCACTTCTCTTCAAAAGCAGACTCTCCTGTTAAATTATAATGTATCCCATATTTGAAAAAAATCGCGACATCAACGCCGTAGCTGCGATGGGTGGTGCAATCTCACAAAATTCTAGTCCATCAAGGGCCATAACTCCAAGAAAAATATTTGGAACAACACATGCATTGAACAGTCGCTAGACATCAATAAGATACACTTACATGCCAAATATAAAGTCATTCCATCAAGTATTTCAAAAGTTATTGAGTTTTGAAACTCGTTGGTCACAGACCGACCGACAGACCGACATTGCCACTTATAGAGCTGCTAGTCGCAGCTAAAAATTTTCACAAAATTCATCCTCAGACATTGGAGTGGGAGGAATTAGTCTTCAAACTATTCACATTATAGAATAGAACAAAATCATACTAATACCTTGCATAATTCATTTTATTCCTTATTGATGATGATGTTGTCATCTGTTGATACCGAGGTGGTTGTGTTTCTTTTTTCTTTTCTGGAATAAAAACAAACAAAACTGAAATTGTTTAAAAACACATGAATGGTATAAGAAAAGTAACATGCATTGAATGAGTCGAAAGTCTCTGTGGTGTCTATAAGACTATTTTTGTACTATTAAAAAAAGCTAAAACTGGGCGGTTTTGGAATTTTGAATCGGTATCAGTTTCGATATTTTTAACTGGTAGAGCGCTAAATTATTTTTGATTATGGTAATTTATCCACGTCTATGTGCCTTGTTACAATTTATGGGAGAGTGCCTAATGGCACTCTCCCATAAATTGTAACAAGGCAAATACACACAGACTAAACAATTTTAATTCAAAAATAATATGAAGCATATCCACAGAATATGAAGCCTTTAAGTTGTGGCACCTGCACTTCAGAGTAAAGCCCAAATATGGGCTTCCAGCACTCTACCAGTTAAGGGGATATACCTTGGTATCTGTTCGGTATTGGACTTGACTGGGATTTGCTGACAGTACCAAAGAGGAATTCAGAATAAGTTGTTTTAGTATCATTTTACCCCAACGTTATAAATGACACTGCCAATGAGCTCAACAGTGGCTTCTTTTACATCCACGAATCGTATCTCCAGTCATTTTGTGACTTGTTCTTAATGCACCTTGATGTTTAAAGACCTATTTCAGGCTTTTGCGATCTGAGAGCATGTGCCCTAACCATGCCATCTTTAGGAGGTTCTGCTGACAATAAACAAAACACCTGGGCAGTAATTTCTAGTCAGGTCTTGGCTGCCTTGGACATGTTCTGGTTGTAGCCTAGTGAGAATTCAGGACAGTTGCCCAGTCCACTGAGGGTTAACAAAATTGAAAATAAAACCAGTTACTTCATTCATGAAAATGAACCTTTCAACTGTTATCAAGCCTCAACAGGAACTTATAAATAGTGAATCTAGAAAAAATTTAAAATTCAGATGGTATCGGAATTCAACGGATTGGTTCGGTTCGATATCCCCATGATATCGGTATTGGTTTGGTTTTTCGGTATATTGCCCATCTCCAAAAAAAAGCACATGTAATTTGCTTTTGAATTCAGATACTTTCTACATTTCATCAGTTGCATCTCTTAGGTTGATAATTATTGGTTTTCTGAGAACTTGTGACCGCCTAGTTCAGGGCAACAATTATGAATTAAATTTCTGTTCAAGTGGGAATTGAGTTTGGGTTATTTTGAGGTGGGAATTGAGAAAGATCACATTCAAATACCATTGGGAAAGGGTCTCACATTCGAACAGACATTTTAACCTCAAACAAATATTTTCAGGGAAATGGCTTGGATTTCAGTGAAAAGCTCATGTCAAGAAAACTACTGTATGTAACCAATAGATTACCAATAAAACACCCTCAAAGAGGAATCTTATCCCTGCTGGAGATGATAGCACAAACTGCTCATATTGCTCACAGATTTATTACCAAATCAGTTATGTAGCTTTTTCATTTTGGGTTTATGCTACTTATTTCAGATGGTTCTGTGTCCTTTCTAGCTGTTTATTTCAAATGCATTCTATTCATAAGTATTGGAATCACAACACTACTAAAGTTTCTCCCAATCCCCAAAACCAACATTATCATCAGTCCCTGCTGCGTTTGCATCAATGAAGTACATGGATGAAAGAAGGGGATTCACACACAGTTATTTTTATCACTAGAGAGGCTCAAAGGAAGTTCCTCAATATCTCCCAGCATTTAAAGTTAAAATTCTGGGGCCATTAAACTGAAGTGTGACTTACGATCTGATATCATTGTTTAAACACAAAATTGCAGTTTGTAAAGCAAAACTTGGGCACCCTTATTCAAACGCAGGAGAAATATGAATGAACACTTATTAAAGAGGAGTTATCTATTTAACCCTTTCAACACTGGTAGAATCTTTCATGCCAGTTAAATGGCAGAAATTGGAAGAGTCCATATCCATTATTTGGGGGTAGAGCAATTAATATTTTCAACGTGCAGCCTTCAGGCTACCACACACGTTCACTTAGAAGCCATCCTACTTAATGAAATTATGATGTATCGTGTTCCTGGACCGGAAAAGCGGCCTCTCGTGTTAAAAGAGTTAAATAAGCATTTGTTTAAATGATTGGGTGGTGATTAGGTGTTCAAAACTCAGTCAACAATGAAGTTTGAAAGCATCTGACCAAGACAAGTGTAACAAAAATAGGCTATAACACCTTAAAAAGGTATGTTTGCTTTTAATAATGCATTTTCCATTCACGTTATAATGATTTTCAAACAGAAATGCTTAGATCATAAATGTTTTGAAATTGCTCAGAAGAAATTGACACAAGAACTATTTCAAAACTCCAAATTTTTTTTGACCAATATTTTCGTGATTTTTTGCCTAATCGAATCATTTTCTGGGACAAGATAACAATATTGAATTCGTGTGAGTTTCTCAGGCATTCTGGGAATATTACCATGTCTGTATTCGAACGCTGTAGATACTAAAAAAAAATCTCTGTACATAACTTGAGGATGATACTTCTGAAAAAAACAAATCTTGAACAAGTCACGATAAAAAATTGTTATATTTTCATCCACATCCACCCCATTTTTTTTAAACCTGATGCAAACATTTTTTATGCTAAACATTGCTCCTGTTAGCTAATTATGCAGCAACAATATTGTTGACATTCTTTTTATTTGCCAAGCTTTCGGCCCTTCAAGTGGTTAAGAATTCTAATAAATTTTCTAAGCATCTTTTTTTTCAGTTAGAACTAACATAAAAACAGACTCAAAATACATAACAGTTAAACACTTGAAAAACTTCATACTTGTCAAACACTTATGCTGTGACAGGAACACAGATTCAGAATGACTTAACTTTGCCACCTGCCTATTTTCTAATACAAATTGGATATATGATCGTTTCTTTCACATATCATTCATTTCAAAAGGAATAAGGAGACCAATTTTCATTTACCTAAATTACTAGACATCAGTCAAACATCAAAAATATATACTCAAATTATCCTTAGTAAGCATCTGTTAGCTTTTGCAAAACTCAACCATGATCTGCTTTACGACAACAAAACTTAAGTGTTCTTCAAATTGTATAAGAAGAGCTGTTTTATAAAGGGTTGTTGGAACGGCCTTTCCAGCAGAGTATCACATAACAGCACCCCATCATTTGTTTGTTTATTGGGGTTTATTGGGGTTTAACCCTTTACCTAACATGAAAAAACACTTGCAAAATTGTTTTTTGAAAAACTAATTTTTTTCATTTTTTGTCTCAAAAACAAAGGTTATGACCCTCGTTCCAAAGAAGGGTCATAACCTATGTTTTTGAGACAAAAAAATTAAAAAATAATGAAAATTAATTGGCGATTTTTGAGAATAGTGCTGGCCGGTTTTGACGGTACGCTGGGGAAAGGGTTAACAACACTTTCAACAACCTAGGGACAAATTTAGCAATTTATTAACTTGGGTAAAATAGCAGACATAAACCATTTAATTTTTATTTTTTTAAGTTTGCATTGGCTATAAAAAGAGCATGTGGCAGCCCAAATGACCATGCAGGATGGCCTGGGAAAGAGATTCTTAACTTTCTGAGGCCTTAAGCTAATCATTTATACCTATAATTCCCACTTTAGAGGCCTTCCACACCTGGCATTGATTACCAGGGCATATTTTACAGAGATGGAAGTTGCTTACCACAGTAAACAAGCACTGTTCTATTTCCCCGAGTTCCAACAAGAATTATAAATCTGATAATTGTGTGATTATAGACTAGAGAGTATGGCCAAAACAACTTGGGTAAAATGAATATTTTGCAAGATAAACTGAAAATAGTCTAAAAAAAAAAGAAATGAAATAATAAAAAACATATGAACTTCAACAGTCATCAACAAAGAAAAATGTGTAACACTGTCTATCCTTTCCATGTAAAACTGTCATTTTCATCCAATTCTAGATGAAACAATTACTTTTGAATAAGTTTTTGAATGGATGCTTCAAAGGCATTCAAGTACAGTCTTATCAGGACATTGTTTACAAGAAATCATCATATACAAGTGCATTTCATAAAATGAGCAATTAGTTAAAACTATAGTTATATTACTCTCTCAGAATTTAGTAACTGGAGATAAATACAATTCCACAAAGATTTATACTGTTGGAATGTCAGGAGTGCCACAGCAATTCAGTGTTTCAGAACAATTGTGCCGGAAATAAAGCCCAAATGCTTTGATAATTAACAGGTCTTTGTCAATACGCTTACTTAAGCTGCAGGGAACTATGTTGACAGCAAACACTAACATGTTCATTAATTTCAGAAAACTTCATTTGACTCTAAATACTTTATACCATCATGTGTCACTTGTAATGTTATCAAGTATTTATCTAATTAAATGCAGCCTTTTGTAAAGCTGATAACCTACAGTGTTTCATTGAAGAAAAATGATTACCACTCACCAACAATTAGCATTAGAGCTGGACGATAAATTGGTATTTCGATACAGTTCGATATCATTTTTGTAACCCGTAAAATATCGCTTGTCTTAAAAGCTTACTGGTATATCAAAACTTTCAATATTAGGATCAAAAGGGTCAATATTTATATTCTTGGACTTTTATTCACAAGTTGTCTTGCCAGAGAAAGTTAACAGAAATATAATGCAAATATAATTTATAAAACAACATTATTTGCAAACTTGTTTTTGTGGGTGGTTCGTACCTTTGCCATTGTAAATATTTTTGAGTTCAACTCAATGGGCATCAACAGTTTATCAATTAGGTGAGCCCTAGTGGATCAACTGGTACCTCAGACAGGTACTCTATACAAGGATTACATAAACAGTTTATCAACAAGGTGAGCCCTAGTGGATCAACTGGTACCTTATTCAGGTACTCTTCACAAGGATTACATCAACAGTTTATGAACTCGTGTAGCCTAGTGGTTCAACTGGTATCTCAGATCAGTACTCTATACAAGGATTACTAAAACCTCGCAGAAGGTTATGAGGCTGAACGATATTATCAAATTTCGCGATATTTTTTTAAAATATCGACACTATTTCAAAATTCAAATATTGTCCAGTTCTAATTACTGTCAAAAGTTTATCCAAACAATACTTCTGACACCTTATTAAGCTTTATTGACAAAATCACCGTCAAAAGTTTATCCAAACAATACTTCTGACACCTTATTAAGCTTTATTGACAAAATCACTGGGTTTGAGTGAGTTGCGTGTCGTTTATTGTTTCTGCCTTTATTTCCTTGTACAAGAAGTAATAAAATATTTTCTTTTGTTTCATCATGAGTGGTGCTCTTCACAGCTGCAAATGCTTTCCTTCACGAGTGGAAGGAACTTCTCTGTTGCCAAAACTTTAGGCAAACAAGATTTTTGGTGCCAGATCAAAATTGTTTATGCAATTGGCTGAATTGGCAGCCAACAGCATTATCACTTCTTAACCCTTTCAACACTGGTGGTATCTTCCATGCCAGTTAAATAGCAGAAATTGGAAGAGTCCATATCCATTATTTGGGGGTAGAGCAATTAATATTTTCAACCTGCAGCCTTCAGGCTGCAGGTTGAAAATATTAATTGTTCTATCGCACACATTCACTTAGTAGCCATCCTACTTAATGAAATTATGACGTTATCGTATTCCTGGACCGGTAAAGCTGTCTCTCATGTTGACAGAGTTTATTGTTTATTGGTGTTTATTGCTAAAAGAGTTAACAGTCAATTATTACTACCCAACCTACAAAGGGAACGTAAATATACTTTCGATATTTTCTCTCAGCATTTTTGTTACTTTAAATTATCCATGGTGACTGTATTCAGAAATACATAGTCCACGGGCTCTTCTTGTCAGGAATTTTGCATCAGTGTTCTGTTTGTTTGCCCTTTCATTTTTTTTTATATAAATGTTGGGAATATTTTTCCTATTTTATATTGTGATTTCCTCAGTATGGTAAATCAGTATTGCCCCGATACCAAACAGTCTTTATCTATCTCTATCCATTAAACTATTATTAATATTATTTAATGGTGTTTATTGTCAGTTTCAGCATCTATGGCTGTATCGTGACTACAACACAAATGATAGGGAAGGTCTTTTCTCGACACAATGGTAACTGTGACGTTTTTTTACCAGAGAAACAGAACATATTTACTACTGCTCCACTTTCCAGGGTTCCCAAAAGGAGCACAGTAACTAAAATTCCACTTTCCAGGGTTCCCAAAAGGAGCACAGTAACTAAAATTCCACTTTCCAGGGTTCCCAAAAGGAGCACTGTAACTAAAATTCCACTTTCCAGGGTTCTCAAAAGGAGCACAGTAATTAAAATTCCACTTTCCAGGGTTCCCAAAAGGAGCACAGTAACTAAAATTCTATGAATTACAAAAGATTACATCTGCATACTCTACTTCCTTAGAATTCAATGAGAACATCTCTTTATCAAATGACTCGTCCGTTTCTTTCACTTTAAAACATTTGATATTTTGTTTTCATATTGATCAGTGATAAATAAAGCCTTCCGTCAATTTCATTGGTCAATTTCAAAAGTAGACAATTTGATTGGCCAAACAAAATAAAACTGGGCCACATTTTCATAATTTGCATAATTAGAGTTGGGAGCTTTCATTGGTCAATTTCAAAACTGGACAATTTGATTGGCTAAACAAAATACAACTGGGTGACATTTGCATAATTTCAGTAGGGAGAATTTACGTTATCTGTCCTATTTAGGGTGGGTTATATTGTATTAATCTTTTAACTACAAGAAAAACGCCATTCATTTTTTTTTATATTCTCACTTTTTGGTTCCAAAACATAAGTTATGACCCCTCACTGGAACGAGCTCAACGAGCTCGTTCCAATGAGGGGTCATAACCTATGTTTTGGAAGCAAAAAATTAAATTTTTTAATTATGCGAGGATGTTTTTTCCAAGTACCGTCTGCAACTCAGTTTGGTGATGGGTTAAAAAGTCATACTAAGTGGCTAATTTGTGCGTGTGTGTGTCATGATAAACAGAATATGAAATGAGTGTTTTTCTCATATAATATTTATGAAACTTGCCCGAATTTTCCTTTTGGGCTCGCCAAAACGGAAAATTCTTAGACTCGTTTCATAAATATTATATGAGAAAAACACTCATTCCATATCCTCTATTTATCAAATCTGCATTACTGCAGAATCAAGAAAGGACACAGATTTTATTGCAAATGGCATAACAGGTGTTCAAATCTGTCAAGGGGTTTTCTTTGGCAACAATCAGCAGTCTGCAATTTCGGGGAACTCTAATTCCAGGCAATGATCCATGGGTCATAAGTTACTTGTGAAAAAAGAACTAGTTTTTCTGAGTAACCAATCACTGTTCCATTTCAAGTTCCCAGGGCAGAAAAATCATCAATTTATGTTTTTTGTTTGTGACATATGTTACAAGGAAAGGATAAATATGACTTCTTACTTTCTGGTCTTTGTCGTATATTATAAAGTCTGGCACCTGATACAGAATACAAAATAAAATATTATTAATACGTCCACACAACTTTCCAGAATGGCCAAATTCTAACAACTCCTGCATAGCCCAAATACTTCTCATAAATCAGTCACTTTTCCTTTGAAATTCAGCTGTAGTTTCAACACTAGAACAAGCCATTCCAGTGGAGAATCGAAAGGCTATGTGTGGCGGGAAAGGAAGGTGAGAAATTAAATTAAACTAATTAATGAAACAGATGTTGAGAATACCATCCTCTTGGATTAAGTCCATGCATGCTGTTGGAGGATATTTCTGCCACAGACAAGAAATCCCTTGCCCTAAAATAGGTATAATTTTGGCACATTTCATCAAACTTTCCACTGTAAATTGAATGGATCTCTTGACCAATGATTTCTGGATTTGAATTTAGAAGAATTTTTCTTCAAATCTAGCCATGACTAGATTTGATAAAAAATATTTTGAAAGTACTCAGCAGGTTAAGAGTTAAAAAAAAAAGAAGATTTATATGAGCTTGCATCCACCGAGAAGAGAACATTTCGGTTTGTCACTTTTAAAGGCAAAAGAAACTGGTACCGTATTTACTCTATGTATTGGGACACTCTATGATTTGGGACACACATTTTTTCCAGAAAACTATATTTTTTTATGCTCCAAAGTTTGGGACATTCAGGAGATTTGTTTCCAGTTGGCCCGTCGCTAGTAGCAGACGACACTCATAAAAAAAATTCTTGAGTAACTAAAAATTTTCATTTTTTGCTTCCAAAACATAGCTTATGATCCCTCATTGGAACGAGCCCAATGTGCTCTCATAAATCATTCACTTTTGAATGGGCTCGTTCCAATGAGGGATCATAAGCTATGTTTATGTGGACTGTTATAAAAATTATAAAAATAAATTACATTACGTGTACACTGCATACAAAACCGCACTTGTTAATACCCTGTCGTTTGGGTAGAAACGACCGGGTATGAAAAGCTGTTTTAGTGCGGTCACGTGAGAAGGATTACATAACCATTAATGTTTGGCGAGAAAAATCTTTCAGAGACTGTGTCCCTGATTGGCAGTTATATTGTTCAGGCAGAACATTTCTAAAACCTACATTTAATATAATATTCAGATACAAATGCCATATCTTTCATTTCCAGACCTCTGTACTGCGGTTTAATATAGGAATTGAAAAAATCTGTTTGTTAATTCCTGAGATTTTTGATTTGTTTTCATATTAAAATAACATTTTCGCTGATATATGATTTGGATTCCCCCGAGTTTGTTCGCCGGTCTCCAATGACTTCAGAATATTTCATGCAATGTATATCCAATTGACGCAAGAGCCACACTGTTGCACGTGATCGGTGAAATTCTCATTTTTTGGCTCAAATTTATCACACAAAAAAACGGGATTTACCGACCGATTTTCACCTTTAAAGATTTTATTTGATATACATAATTCCCAAACACAATGTATCAGGTACAAAAAAAGGATTTAGTGAATAGAAATTAATATGTTAATTTGCGAATCTTTTCCCAATGTAGTCCAATCAACACTGATTAGTGAGTGGACGTCTGACATTATGTAATTTCACATAACACACTCAGTCGATTTTTGGATAATTTTTTCGTATGGAGTGTACACGTAATGGTGTTGAAAATCTTCAATGAAGATTTTCAACACTAATTTATTTTTATAATTTTTATAACAGTCCATTTCAATTTGTTACAAAAACTTCATAAAAAAGAACAACTACAAAGTAATTACAAAAATCCATTCTTATCCATTTCTGAATTTTGTGGTTGGTTTATTCACTGACTTGAGAAAACCTGAAACCTGTTATGAGAGACTACCTGTCTTGAGAGACCACTTTTGTGTGGCCCAAAGTGCGGTCTCTCAAGACAGGTTCTACTCTACCAAGAAGATCACAACTCGTTATTTACTCTGTCCTACCCTGTGGTAAAGTGAAAAAGTGTTTGGTCAAAGTGGATCAAAATAAATGATGTTTTTAACCCTGGAACCTTAGTAATATGATCAGTCAGGGGGCTTCAATCAGCAACATATGTTGTTATAAATGTTCTAATAGTTGTAACAAACATCTTGAAAGTCACTATGATGTGATGTGTCACTCACTGGCCGATCAGATTATGTTTCATAGCTGTATGCTGTAGGGCCTAAGAACCATCTGCAGATAGTCCACACAAACTAAAATGATATCCCAGTTAGAAATAAACATATGGTGCATCTTTACTCCCGGATGAGCAAATGTACGTACTTTCACTCCAAAAAGGTGATCTACTGTGTCCAACCACCCACCACATACAGAAACCAATTTATACATAATTATCCCCACAATTCAATTTTCTTATTGAATACAAATGTCACCTTTGCATCACTGCACTGATATAACATTAGTTCTACATTCATGTCACATTTTGCTGTAGATTAAATAGACAAACATGGAGCTAATTTACTTTTCAAGTCAAAAAATCTCTTTGCAAGAGCTTGTGCTTCTGGCACCTATTCAGTGAATATGAATTGCTGCTTGACTAGAAACTCTAAGCTGTAGTAGGTTCACACGTCTTTTGATAGTAATCTATCTTCAAGTACTGTTCTGTGAAATAATTTTCAAATAAAAAAACTCTTCTTCTCCATATCTGTTGAATTTTTTTGATCACAAAAACAGCAACTTTTCAATGTAATTTATTAACTGGTAGAATGCTAAATTATTCTTGATCACCAAAATTTGTTCACATGTCTTTGCCTTGTTACAATTTATGGGAGAGCACCTACAGGCACTCTCCCATAAATTGTAACAAGGAAAATCCATACAGATAAAATAATTTCACTTAAAAGATAATATGAAGCATAGTCACTAAATATGAAGCCTTTAAGATATGGTACCTACACTTCAGAGTAAAGCCCAAATATGGGCTTCCAGCCCTCTACCAGTTAAAAATACAAGAACGTTTTTTAACGTTATTTTATACATTTTTTAAAGCTCTCTTAACCCCCTGCACACAGATGTCAAAATATCCAGATTTGAAATAGCTATTTTTCCCATAATGCAACTGGGAATTTAACCAATTCAATCTTGTTTGACAGAGCTCATTGAGCTCTGTCAAAGAAGATTGAATTGGTTAAATTTCTAGTTGCATTATGGAAAATATTTGCACCCTGAACTTGAGATATTTCGACATCAGTGTGCAGGGGGTTAACCTTTAAAGGCCTGGAGATTTGTTATACATTGTTGCCACACTGTGACATTTAATGCTCTGTGACTCTGCAGTTGTATCTAAGCAAGTCTCGGCTGCCTATATAGGCAACCAAGACTTGCCTAGAAGCAACTGCCAATATACTTAGAGTGTACCTTGAAAGTTTACCAAAACACGTCAAGTTGGAGCGCCTGTTCTAATATAGTACAGTAAAAGTTGATTGAAGTTGGATACAGGCCCCTAAGGGTTAAAGATAACCACTGCTGTGAGAATTCACAAAACTGAAGTGATTTGAGTAAGATAAAATATATTACCTGCACTTCTGACAACAGGAGATTTCAGTTTTCTTCGAGACTGTTCTTTATGGATTCCAAAATTGACTGTCTTCTTATTATTAGGCAAACTGCAAATAGTGGTAAGAAACATTCTTACTTCAACTTAACCCTGAGCAAAACAAATGTCAAAAAATCTAAATTTAAAGTTGTAAATATTTCCCATAATGCAATTAGAAATTTGACCAATTTAAAATCGAAAGAGCTAACTGAATTGTTAAACAAGATTGAATTGGTTAAATTCCTAGTTGCATAATGGGAAAAAAATGCAGATTGAAATTTCGGTATCGGTCATTCAATTCTGAACCGAGGTGTCACCCTTGCATGCCATCACACTTGCAATTTTTGTGAGTAGACAACAGCATGCCTCGGTTCCACCCAGCAAGCGAATAACCCTTACCTAATGAATCGGCTGCAACCACTGCATAATATACAAATCGTGCAGTAGAAAAAAAGTACGAATAAAATTCAACATATCATGTGATCCTTCATAGGAATGAGCTAAAGTATTGCACAGCCTCTTTGCACTCAAGGGATAAATTTATCAATTTTATTAACTTGGGTAAAGTATTTTTATTTTTTCGAGTTTGCATTGGTTATAAAAAAAGAGCAGGCAAAAGGACCATGCAGGAGGGCCTGAGAAACAGATTTTTTTAGGCCTAATTTTTTACATGTATTTCAAATCAATAATAAATAGTGATTAACCGATGTTAACAAATGAACATAAAATACACTCATCAGCCGATGGTTTTCACAGTCAGAGTTATAACTTCAATCTGTTGAGCATGTTACTTATTTATGTAAACAATCTAAAAATAGTGTATGGCCATTTTGTGAATGGACTTCTGGGATTGGTTATCATTTGTGAAACATATTTTTTCATTTGGGATTTTCCGGCACTATAGCTAGACGCATGAATACGAATCTATGAAACCGAGTGAATGCAGTGTAGAAGTGGTCTGAAAACAGTCGTAGTCGTTGATTTCCTCCCCACAACAAAAGCAATCTGAATTACTGTGTACAAAACAGGACCTACTTTTGTTTTGGCCTGTATATCCACGTGGGTTTTAAATCAAAAAATTTGAATTAGAACATATACACCTGGAACTTAATTAAGCACCCTCTGAAATGTTTCATGACAGTGAAGTTGCTGTTACTGATTATTATGTTTTAATGGTTGCTATGTCTTGCAGTACATTTAATTTAGTGAAACATGATGTTTCTGGTTAACATCTCCTCATCCACATGAAGCATACTTCCCATGAATGTCACAAAAAACACTATCATCCACATGCAATATCTGGGTATAAAACAAGAAAATTTGTCACTTCTTTTATCAATAAATGTTGACATGGCAGGGAGGAGACTGTTAGAGGCATGAAGATGGCAAATCGTTGGCATGCATGCATGTCATTCAAAGCTATTGGAAGGCAACTTGGCTAAAGCCATTCTGTCATCAGCAGACTTGTCCAAAAACAACAACCCCATGATGCTAAGCACCGACCAAGGCCTGGACAATCCCAAAGACCTCACCTCGGGAAGATCGGAGTCTGGCATGCCTCGTTAGGCGTGAACCCTTTGCTTCAAGTGGGGTTTTGAAATGCCCTTGACTCCCCAACAGGTGTTTGTGCAACAGAACTGTCTGAACCGTCTCAAAGCACTGGGTATGAGGTTCAGAATGGTCATCAATAGAGATGAGACGATTAATCAGTGTAACATCGGCACTCGGCCGATAAGCATCCATCGGTTCACCATCGGTACTCAATGGTTCAACATCGGCCCTCGCCGATTGTCTGAAACTCAGTGAAAGTGAAAGTGTTATGGATAATCTGTAATGAACTTTCTTCCCCTTCGTAGGACAACCATTGGCAAGCGATCAGTGCATCACTCGACTGTTACTGATATCAGGTAAGTGATGGTTCGTGAAAGAAAAGGCAGAATATTAAAGATTTTGATTGTGTAACTGTGTACTGAGTTGTTTTTTTATCCATCATGTGAATACAGACGCTCTTCACTGCCCAAACTGTACTGCATACTGCAAAATGTTGCAATATTTCTTTCGACAACGCTCATCATCTCATTAAATATATAATGAAATTCTTTATTCCCATATTGGACAGATAATTCCTCCATATTAGTAATCTGTGTTAACTATGAGAAGTTTGGGTGCAATAAGTTTAATATCGGGCCATTCGGGGTGGGATTTATCAACACAAAGCCACTGAATTTTTCTCATGTTGAAATTTGTGGAGCACGAGATAAAAATAGATAATGCAGTGCAACGTCATGACTCGTGCGACACAATCCCATATATCGGTTTACCGAAAAGAAACTCCCACTTTAAAGCATGTGGTTCCAACGACGGCTTTTGATAACTTCTCGACTCAGTTGTTAGCTGTTTATTTTAAATCGAAATATACTGCACTGATGGTGCTTCATTGACATGAAATTAACCCTTTGATGTCTGTTATTTAACTTATTTAAGTGAGTATTAAAAGTGTGTTATCTTCCGGGTTAATGGGGATTAATGGCACGTATATTAAATTCTGATTACTGTAAGTCAGCCAGCTTCTGCAGTAGGCTTGAATAATAAAAGAAACCATCTGACATCGGCATTCTGTATCGCCGATTGTTGTCTAAAATAATAGGCATTCGTCTGATGGGGCATTTCACTAATCGGCTCATCTCTGTTTACCAAGCATCCAGCTCTGTCTGGTCAGCATCAAAGACAATGTTTGGAGTGGTGTATGGCACAACAACATTGGAATCTCAGGACGTGGAGGCGAGTCAATTGGTCACACCAGAGTAGGTTCCTGCTTCATGTCACAGTAGAGCTGGTCGGTTTTGAAATTTTCCCTCGGTTTGGTTTCGATTCAGTTTTGGATGAAAAAAATTGGTTTTCGGTTTCGGTTTTGGTTTTTGTAACATAATACACATTTTCCATATCGTATGTATTAAACTAGGACAGGATAGTACTAAAACGTGTTAAATAACACACAAGTGAACTTGAAATGAAGTAAAACTGTATTGCGATTGTTTCCTGTAAATTTAATGAACAAAAAATTATATCTGCAATCTGCATACGCCTTCATAAAAAGTCATTCAAGCCCAAGGGCGTAGATACGGGAGTCAGGAGTATGTGTTGAGGGGGAGAGGATGGGGGTGGTGGTGGGGGGGGGTTGGCTCAAACAGTTAGTCACAAAGATGACGTTTGAGACTGAAACTTTATGATTCCACCATCCCGTTAGAGTCATTTTTCATTTCCATTCACAGCACTGACGTGTTGCCTGACATGAAAATAAGTGAAATGGGTCAGATTTTGAGAAAACAACTGCCCAATTTCAAGGAGAATTTGTGAACTTTAGAATACGCCATTTACTTTCAGTAAAACAGATACCCATTTCACAATCTAACTAAATTGACATGTTGCCATTTGTATCCAAAAGGAGCAAACTCTAAATCCCAGAATCATTCATTTACAAAGCACTGAAGAGGTTATGCAAATTACTGACAAGATCGTGACCTGACCTGATTTCCATGTCCATTATTCCTTTCAGTTTGCATTGAATTATCATTGTCAGAGAGTCACTGAATTCTGAGAATTCCCATTACTTTGAAAAACAACCCAGCCACATGTTATTGCACGTATAAGTGTATTTTGGATTTTTACTTTCTTTCTATTCAAATTTCCGATTGACACTTTGTATGACAGGTATGTGCAGCTAACATTTTTTTGTAATATTAATTTAACCCCTTTCCTGCAAAAAGGGGTTCCCCAACATCAACTGAGCTTTGAGTGAATTGATACTTTGCAGGTGTCACAGTCCAGTCTTTTTCAATAAGTGTTGTACTCTTCGGTTTGATGATTCTGTATGTGGCGACGTAGGCTCGAGGTATTTACGCACTGGACGATGACCGACTTATTGCTCAATTGGCATTTGGCATTTCTATCGTCGTTTCTTACTGATATGCTACCATGCATTTTAGCTGACATTTTGTTGATTATACAAAATGTGGCATGCTAAAAGTGAATATTCAAAAGTTAAGCAAAACCGAGAACGAATGGTTTTTAATCTCTTTTTTGGTTCGGTTTCCACTAAAAAAACAAGTTTCGGTTTCGGTTCGGTTAAACCAACCAGCTCTATGTTACAGATGGTTGTATGAGAGAGTGGAGGCATAGAAATACTGCTTACGTGCCCAGGAACATAAGACCTACTGTTCCTTATGGTGGAGGATCAGTATGATCTAGGGATGCCTCTCTCACGATTGTAAACTTGATATGGGGACTACATGGGAATCTCAATAGTCATCAGAACATCCGGACCATTCTCAACCCGGTTGTTGTGCCTCATTTTGACAACCACCCACTGGCCACTCACCTTGTATTCATGGATGACGATGCAAGGCCACATCGTTGCCATGCTGTGAGAGCATTCCTTCAGAACAATGAAAAACGTGAAAGTTAGTTATTTTTGGTTTCCACATCATAACCTTCAAACTTTTGGTGGACTGATTTGAAATCTGGTAGTTTTTTCGTATGACTTCGAAAGAAAAGCTGTGTTCGATTTTCAAACATCTTACGGACAAAGAAAGTACTGCAAACAGATTGGCTCAGTGTGCAATGAAACAATTTTACATACTTTGATAAAGTCGTAATCAGCATATGACAGATTTGGAGGGACTTGGTGATATTATTATCCTCAATGGTGTGTGTGTGTGGGATGGGAAAAATGGAGACATGGGGCTTGCCATGTCTCTGATGCAAATATCTTGCCCAAGGGTAAAAGTTCCTCATCCACACCCAAAACTCATCGTGGATAATTTTTCTCCCACCCAAATGCCGATATACTGAAGGTGAGTTAGTCATTGACAAAATCCCTGGATTCTTCTGCCCTCTTTGGGAAAGGGTCCAGGGCACATGCAATTGGATAAATGCATATCATGAAGGCTCCAACTGGTAATTTATTTAGAAGAAATGCACAAAGAATAAGAAATGTTATCTTCATATTGGACTGAGAACATTAAATCAGAAGCTACAACATGTTTCGTACGTGTAGTTATTTATTTATTTATTGGTGTTTAAGGTCACATATTTCTGCACAATGGCTTATCATGTCCACGACAGTTTTATGAGTGGAGGAAGCCGGATTACCCGAAGAGAACCACAGAGAACTGTCAGCTCTACAACATACTAACTCCACACAAGCAGGGTTAGCATTGGTTGAAGACAAGAGAACCATCGACGTGCAGTACACCTTTGTACACAACACCACTGTGCTCCTACGTGGGCAATAGGGTGGGGGGGGGGGGGGGGTGCAATGTCTTGCCCATGGATACAACCTGGTTGCCACAGCTGAGATTCCAACCAAGGACCTTTCGGCTTGCAGCCTGCTGAGTCAACTCAACCAGTACATGTAGTTAAGGTTTATAATAAACAGTTGTATGAAATAATGATCAGTCTATGTAATCTCTCTTACATAAGTTCTTATACGATTAAATAATGAAGATATTTATGTATTTTGCTTCCCTTCAACAGTAGACGCACTGTGGTATTGCAGTAGGGGTGTACAGATACCCCAGTCCACTGGTAAACCACGTTACTTCGCCTGATGATACACATATTGGTGAGAGCTGTCAAATATCGGTTAATGTATTGAAGTGATGAGAAAAATGCTGAGGTACATCATGATAATGCTCATGGCAGTGACCTTTCCATGTCTTACATTATGTGCGAGTTACGACAGTCCCACACTGGTCATACAGTTAAAACTAGAAGTCCTATCATGAAATGCGCACAAATAGCACGTTGATATGCGCGTTAATGTACGCGTTATGGCCCAAGTAAAGATATCAAATTCTGTACATATGGCCTGTGCACAAGCAATGTTTCAGCCAAGGGACCTCTGGGTAACCCAGAGGTCCATTGGCAGAAACATTGCATGTGTTTGCTATGAGTAACCAAGAGAATCTGCCGTGCTTTGGATGCCATTCGAAATGGCAATTGCACGCAATTCCAACGCGCAATTAAGCCTAGATAAGCGCACTATTCGTGACAGGACTTCTAGTTTTAACTGTATGTTCATTGTCAAGATTTAATGTTGCATAGAATACTTACCTATTTTTATCTGGTGATATCAATGGAGCAGCAAGTGGAGATGCTGTATCTTGATTGATTAATTTTAGAGGTGTTCTAATGGATGGTGATGCAGTTTTTACTATATCAGCATATGACATATTACAAGCTGTTAAAAAAATACATAACATTATTGCTTGATAAACCTTAAAACTGGTGACATGTTTACAACACCATGAATACGTTATCGTTCCACAAGTAGCACTGATTTTGTTACACGAGAAATTTAAATAAACATGTCTAAGAGTGACAATCCCTTAGTCCTTTACCTAATATGTTTTTGAGGCAAAAAAATATAATTGTAATTGCGATTTCTTTGAAGAACGCTTGTGGATTCTGACCATATATTAGGTAAAGATTAGCTATTGTTCAGAAATATGTGACTTTAAGCACGAAACATGTAAACTGATAACAGGTTGAGAGTTAAATTATTTATGGTTGAGAAAATTTACTGCTTTGTATTGACAAAAGACACTCTCCCACAAATTGTAACAAGGCAAGTCCATACAGGCTAAATTTATTCATTTATTTATTGTAGTTTTACAACACTTTTGACAGCCAGGGTCACCTCGTGTCGGAACAGGCTGAACTAGAGATGGTCTGTCGCCTGGTATACCCCCACTGTGGCATACCACCTAGTGTGGGCGACTGAAAAGGGGCATTCAATTTTTGTAAGTAAAAAAAAATCCAAAATGGCCACCAGTCTGCCATCTTGAATTTGATCGGAGAAAAAATTGTCACACACTGTTCCTCATTGTGTCGATCATTTGTATTGAGTTTCATGAAAATGCAGCAAAAACTGTAGAAGTAGTTCACTCCACAAGTATTTTGCAAAATGCAATATGGCCACCAGTCAGCTTCATGTTTTAATATCACATAATCACCATCATATAGCTCATTATTGAAAATATTGTGCATAACATGTCTAGTATGAGAATGACATCAAAAGTCAACATCGACGAGGTAACATTGTTACCGAGTTGGTTTCAGAAGTAGAAGTGAATTAATCTCTTATTTTTCATTAATTGTCTATCTGCTTCAAATAGTGGATGACATTTATGGCAAGGGGGTGCAGTGACATTGCGGTAAGCGGTTCTTGTCAGATCACCAAAGTGAAGCAACGTCGAGCCCAGTTAATCATTGGATAGGTGACCAACTGCGTGATCAGTTTGGACTCCCACATTGTGTCCTTGGGCAAGGCACTTAACCCTGATTGTCCACATGGGGGCACGATGTCACTGTGTACAAAGGCGTACTGCATGTCGATGGTACGCATGTCTTCAACCAATCTAATCCTGCCTGTGCTGCAGTACAGAGTTACGATGTTGGGGAGCTGGCAGCTGCTCATCATTGCTCGGTGGTTCTCTCCGGGTACTCCGGCTTCCTCCACCCGTAAAACTGCCACGGTCATGATTAGCCGTTGTGCATAAGTGTATGACCTTACACACCAATAAAAAAATAAATAAATTTATGGCGTACATTTTACTGCTGAGGCCACACAAAGTAGATCTTCTGTTTCTCAGGTCATTATTTGTAAAATTATATGCGGGCGAGCGTTTTTTTTATTTGATTTTTTATTTCTGTAATTATTTCTTTGCCATCAAAAGTTCATGTTCTTGGTTTATGTTTTAGGCCATTATAATAATCAATGGAATAGCATGGGTGGTGGTGTATTTCATCCCTAGAGAGCAAGAAGGCTTTGCAATGCTAAAGCATCGCAAAGCCTTCTTGCACTCAAGGGACAAATTTATCAATTTTTTTAGCTTGGGTAAAATGTCAGACATAAACCATTTCATTTTTATTATTTTTTAAGTTTACATTGGTTATAAAAAGAGAGCATGCAGCAGCCAAAAGGACCATGTGGGAGTGCCTGAGAAATGAATTTTTTATTTTTTTAGGCCTTAACTAGATATCTTCATTTGTTGTCTCAAAAACATAGAACATTAGAATGAACTCAATGAAATCCTTCCAGTGAGGGTTCATAAGCCATGTTTTTGAGTCAAAAATTGAAGGAAAAAAATAATAAAATCTAGATGGTGATTTTTGTCAACAGCGCTGGCCAACTTGAGTCACTGAAAAGATTAAATTACACATTATGTGATAAAAAGAATCTCAAATTCATTACGACATGACATGAAATTTCTGAACCTCATTCACTAAACTCAGTAAACCTTGGTTCTGATCAATTTTAGTAAACTTGGCAGAGAAATTTCATATGAAATTATAACTCATCAGAGATCAATGAAATATTGATTTTGGCACCGAAATATGATCAATGTGCACGTGTTTTGCTTGCACATTAACATGAAGAAATGCATATCAAACATGTCCTATTTTTTTGCTCAAAGAAAATCAATGTTAGTAAATTTGGTTTATAAATTCTGCAACAAATAGGAAATCATTTGATTTTCTCTATTTATGTGGTGCAGGCCTGCAGTTTTCAAATTTTGCGTAACCCATTTAGTGTTCATCTGGCCTGAGCTTTGATAACCTATCATTCATTCCCCTGTACTTGAGCCAGGTAACCCATCAGGTAACCTAAATATATATGTACCACAACTATGCTAATATAAAAACTGTTGTATCATAGCCAAGTTCTTACGCCTATGGGCAATATCCTGATGAATAGAGATGAACCCTTAGGAACAATAATGAGGTGTTGTTGTAGCAGAATCCAAAATTCTTACAACTTAAAATTACTAACATGACTAAGAATTACACCTAAAAACTAAGTTATTTTTGGCAGAAAAATGTTAAAAAAAAATGAGAAAAAAAATTCCTATCAATACTATGATGATTAATAGAAGTTATCACAGCCCCAAACCTTATGTTAAACAAGGGTTCGCATTGCCGATGCAGGGTCACGTTTTCGTGGCTAATGCAACAGCGGCTAAAAAAAAATGAACCAAGCCCATTTTTGAACTTGATCAAGACATTATTCCTTGAAACCCATGTGCCAAATATCAGTCAAGCTGGTTGACATTTGATGAAGTTATCGTGCTACCATGCTCAAAATTAGTCGATTTTTAACAAAGAGCCATAACTGTTGTGAACACCATATGAAATTTTGCAGACAAGAGATTCAAAAAAACTGAGCTAAACATAAACTCTGACAAAATAAAGAACAACTGAGCTGAACAGAAATTCTTACAACTGGAAACCCAAGTCATTTTGGGCACAAAAATGTTTAACCCTTTACCTAAGATGAAAAGCAGACGGCAGATGCAAACAAAATTTTTCAATAACTAATTTTTTTCATTTTTTGTCTCGAAAACATAGGTTATAGTCCCTCATTGGAACAAGATCAACAAAAAATGAAAAAAATAATGAAAATTGCCGATTTTTGTGAATAGCCCTGGCCGGTTTTGACCGTTATGTTGGGTAAACGGTTAAACTAGACTGAAGCATGTCCCTGCACACCAGATGGACACGGGAGGTTGAAGAGCAAACAGTGATTTGTTACTTGTACACATGCTGTGTCTGTAAAACACATATAATGGCCCTGTGAGTTCTATCATGTACTTCAATGTACATATGTATTGTGAGAGGAGTTACTTGAACAAATCATAGACCCAAAATTTGAATTTTCACAAACATTTACCAAGTTCACTCAAGTTTGTGACAAACTGAACCAAATCCAATTCTGGCAATAAGCACACCTCTGGTGTATGTATGAATACCCTTCAAATAGAAAGGTTCTAACTTGAAAACTTTGGCAGGAGTTACGCGGACAAACCTTGTACCCTACATTAAAAATTTCACAGAAATTTACTAAGTTCAACAACCAATAATTTTTTGAAAAATTGAACAAAATCAAATTCCTGGCAATAACACCTTTGGTATATGTGTAAAAACACTTGTAAAATTAAAAAAGGTTCTAGCTTGAAAACTGTGGGAGGAGTTCAGCAGACAAACCTTGTACCCTATATTCGAAATGCCAAGTTCAACAACCAATAATCTTGTGAAAATTTGAACAAAATCAAATTCCTGGCAACATGCACACCTTTGGTATATGTGTAAAAACCCAGTAAAGTAAAAAAGGTTCTAGCTTGAGAACTGTGGGAGGAGTTAGGCAGACAAACCTTGTACCCTATATTCAAAATTTCACAGAAATTTACCGAGTTCAACAACCAATTATTTTTTGAAAAATTGGACAAAATCAAATTCTTGCCAATAACACCTTTGGTATATGTGTAAAAACCTTTGTAAAATAAACAAGAGCGCGTGTATCGCTGAAGCAATACAATGTCCCCTACCGGACTAATAAGCATTAATAATTATACAAATGTTATAACCTAGATGTGATCAGCATGAATTTCGTTGAAGTGTTTAAAAAAAAAAGTCCGGCAAACTGATATTTTGGCGCTTTTCCACATTTCCAAGGCCCATAACTCACACAAAAATAATGCAATCAGCATGAAACTCAAACTTGATCTGTAAGTCATCGTTCTATAGTAGGTTACCGAGAATGAAATCATTTGGTTGAAGCATTTCCAAAAAAAGTCCAGAAAACTAAAGTATCACTGACAGACTGACTGACAGATGGATGGACAGAGTGTAAATGAAACTTGATCTGTAAGTCATCGTTCTATAGTAGGTTTTACCAAAAATGAATTCATTCCGTTGAAGTGTTTCCAAAAAAAGTCCAGAAAACTGATATTTTGGTGCTTTTCCATATTTCCAAGGGCCATAACTCACACAAGAATAAGGCAATCAGCATGAAACTCAAACCTGATCTGTAAGTCATCGTTCTATAGTAGGTTACCAAAATGAAATCATTCCGTTGAAGCATTTCCAAAAAAAAGTCTGGAAAACAGATATTTTGGCACTTTTCCATATTTCCAACGGTCATAACTTACACAAGAATAATGCGATCAGCATGAAACTCAAACTTGATCTGTAAGTCATTGTTCTATAGTAGTTTACCAAAAATGAAATCATAACGTTGAAGCGTTTCCAAAAAAACTCCGGAAAAATAAAGTGCGACTGACGACGGATAGACTGACCCATGGACAGAGTGCAAACCTATAGTCCCCTCCGGTGATGCCGGGAGGGGACTAAAAAAGGTTCTAGCTTGAAACCTGCAGGAGGAGTTAGACAGACAAACCTTGTACCCAATATTCGAAATGTCACAAAAATTTACAAAGTTCAACAACCCATAATTTTGTTAGAAATTGAACACGATAAAATTCCTGGCAATATACACACCTCTGGTATATGTATAAATACCCTGTAAAACAGAAATGGTCCAGCTTGAAAACTGTAAGAAGAATCAGGCAAACCAATCTTGTACCCTATATGCGCACAGATGAACAGACAATGGGGAAAACAATATGCCCCCAACTTTTAGTCATGGGACATAAAAATTGACAAAAAAACATCCATACCTGGACTATGAAGGTTAAGAAAGGTAATCATGGACGAATATCCGATAGCATTAACCCTTCACCTAACATGAAAAGTAGACGACACTTGCAAAAAAAATTCTTGAATAACTAATTTTTTTCATTTTTTGTCTCAAAAACATAGGTTATGACCTCTCGTTGGAACGAGCTCGACGAGCTCGTTCCAACGAGGGGTCATAACCTATGTTTTTGAGACAAAAAATGAAAAAAATAATGAAAATTAATTGGCGATTTTTGAGAATAGATCTGGCCGGTTTTGGTCGTTACGTTGGGTAAAGGGTTAACTGGTTGAGTGCTAAATTATTTTTCAAAGGTGATTTGGAACATGAGTATATTTTTTCACAGATACAACACTACCTGCAAGGGAAGGCTTAATTTAGCATAAACTGCTCCACCATTAATTGTTTAGTTTCTATTTCTTGGAGAGTGCCTTTTGGCACTCTCTAATAAATTGCAACAAAACAATTTTATGTGAACATTTCTTTATCAACTGCTGCAAAAACGACAAGCTAATGCACACAGTGTAAAGTCACTAAAGTGGTTTTCAGCAATTTTTATTTAGTCGAGCCATGATAATGGCTACTAGCACTCCACCAGTTAACTGACTGTAAGAAAAAGGACGTGAAGGTGCAATGCTGACCTAAACGCAAATTCTGACAATGTAAAATGACTATGATTTCCTGCCTCACCGAAATAATTTCCCTGCAAAATACAGACAGTAGAGGGGTTAAACAGTGTTGGAATAGTGCTAAACAATGCCACAACTGCAATATAAAAGCTTAGCAGCCATGGGATTCAACATAACTGAGTTAAACACAAAACTCTTAAAAAGGCTGGATGCCATTTACCCAAGCAGGATCACAGCATGACCTCCCCTGATTTAGTCGATGGTGAGCTCAAAAAAATAAAAATTACAATGCTTTATTTGCTATTATTGATTATTTCCGACATTCTGAATACTACTTAGTCCAGTGGCAGAGGAATGTGGGATGACCTCCGTAGTGGCAACTTCATGAGTACCTTCTTCACAAATACTACAAATGTAGCTTCAAGCTGATCGGAGCACATCTTCGTACAGGGGACAGCCATTTTACATTCCTGTCTGAAAGGAAAGTTTGCTTTAACAGTATCAACTCCATAACTGAGACTGCCAGAGTGTTCAGACACCTCAAGAACATTCTACACCACAGACAGACCCCAAGACCTCTGGTAGGAGAGGACACTGCACTTATCCACTCAGCTATCATTCTCGATGCAAATGACAAGTAAAATCTGTACTGAATGTATGGTTAGTGTTGGCAGATGATATGCAATTAACAGATATATTAAATTAAGAAACATCTAATTTTTTGACTTCATCTTTCATGCTTATATTCTATAATTAATCCTGTACCAAAAACAAATTAGCCATATCTGCCTGCAAAATCTACAAATTGAGCTGTTGAAGTTTTTTTTTTTCTTTTAAATTTCAGCAGAACCATATTGTGTGACCCCCTCATTGGAACATGCTTGTTAAGCTCTTTCCAACAAGAGTACACATATGGTTTTGCTGAAACTTTTTTAAAAAATAATTAAAACGAGAGACTGAACCAGAGGTGCTGGCATCTCGCACCCACACATAGGTGTAAAGTTGAGGGATGGGGGCTGCGTCTGGATGGACAAAATCAAAAATCACAGAAAATTTGACAAAATAAGGATTGTTAACCCTTAGGGGCTTAGAGATTTTTACATATGTTTGCTACACTTTGACAGTCTACATCCTGTGGCTTTGCTGCTGTTTTTTGGCAAGTCTATACAGGCAGCCAAAACTAGCCAAAAAAGCAACTTCCAAGGTGCTTAGAATGTAACTTGTGAGTTAATCCAAAGACTTATGTAGGGGCACCTGTTCTGTTGCAATAAAATATGATCAAAGTCAGAATGAGGCACCTAGGAGTTAACTCAAGTGAAAAGAGTGTGAGCAACTCCATTCAACATGTGGAGGAAGCAGGTCATTCCAAGGACCCCACATACCAAATTTCATTGAAATTCTTCCACTCACTGCTGAGATATGGATCCAAATGGATGGATGGGTGGATGCACGTACGGATGGATGGACATTCTAACAATTGGTAGTTATGTGACTATTTTTATGGGACTACAATAAAGTTAAAAAATTTATAGTAATTTATATATTTTTTACACTTACCAATGACCCAGACATAGCTGGTGCTAACTCTTAAAATATAGGGCCAAACACAAATTTTGCCCCCCAATCCCCAAAATTTGCATCTAAAACCAAAGAAAACATGTCCTGAATGGCCCTCCACACTTCACCTCTACTGTGCATGCGCAGTGTCAAGGACGTCCCGAAATTGGCACCATTAATCATTCTTATAACCAGTGCCTGGTAAGCGCTATGTACTCAGCGGGGAGGTATGAGTTCCCAACTCCTGGGAGGGCCATCCCCATCTGGGTCATTGGTAAGTATAAAAAATAAATAAATTACTATAAATTTTTTAACATTTTTATACTGTACCAATGACCCAGACATAGCTGAATAGTAAAAAGGCTGGAGGGCCTAGGACATAGAGCAAGTTGGAATACGCTCAATTATATAAAATAGAGTCATCCCCTCTAGGGAAAAAGGAGTATTAGGCCTTACATGTATCTTTCTTATTTATGATAAATTAGAAAGATACAACACCTTCCAAAATTGAGCATCATAACATCCATGTACTCTATTAATATCTAGTATAATCCTTATACTAATAATTTTTAAAGTAAGCCAATAAATAAAGTCTAGAGAATAGACTCTTTTTACTCCATAAAAGTGTCTGAGGATTGTATAATAACGTCCGTTTGACACGTGATATATTCAAAAGCTATACTTTAAAAACTATGACCTGAATGAATTTTTAAAACATAAACTTCTCACTAAAAAGCCATCCCAGTAACAGCTCAGAATTACTAGCTCCGGAGGAGGTATCCCCTTGTTTTCATAGTAAAACAGGTGACCCAAGGGAACACCCTCCCCCCCCCCTTTTTCTTGCCCTGGGTCAAATAGCCCAGAGCGAAGAAGGCAGCAGAACGGGAGTCACTGCCGGAACAGAAAGCCTACCTAGCTATAGTAGCAACTGTTAAGTGAATGACATTCTGAGCAGTAGATAATAGACCTAACAATAGAGGCCTCCAGAAATGGACTCGATATTTCTGAGATAAAAATTCATGAATGTGGATGGCTGAGCGCAATGAGCAGCCTTCAAAAATCTATAATAGCGACACTATTAATGTAAGCCCAAGATGTAGAAAGAACTCTTACTTCATGAGCCTAAATCTCCAGCACAACTGCTGAGTCAATGATATACAATAAGCAGTACCGATAGTTAATTGAATCCATTAGCAATAGAATGGAGCGTAATGTCCTTCTATTAGGCATCAAAGACAGAAGGAGGTTACGTCCGTAGTAATAAACAGATATCTGTTTATAAATACGTAAACTCTAACTGGACAGAGTAAAGGCCTATGCCCGTACGAAGACGGAAGGACCTTAATAACAATAGGTTCCGGATATTATTAGGAGCCTGACTCTTAACCAAAAATCCAACCTAAATAGTAAAGGAAGTAGTGATTACGAAACTACGAAAGTGAGAATCATCCACCGATAGTGCATGAAGCTCACTGACTCCTCAGTAAAAGAGAAGCCAACAGAATTACTGTCTAAAAGGTCAGAATTTGAAAACTACTGTTTCCAGAGGCTCAAATGATTACTTAGCTAAATAAGAACCGAAGTTAAATTCCATATAGAAATTTAATCTAATGATTCTAAGTCTATTTATCGAAAAGTTACTAACTGGCTTAGATAAAGAGACATAAGACTCAATTGTAAACTATCATAGAGTGCATAGGTATGAGATAACATAGACCTATAACCTTAATAGTAACAGGCTGCAGTAGATCTTGTCAAACAAGTATACTAGAAAGTTGCAATGACTAGTATGGAGGGATCAACAATATCAACATAGTGATCCCTACACCAACGACGGAAGAGCCTCCACTTTAGCCGCATAGTATAGCGAAGAAGAGGTTCTCCTACAGTAAGAAATCGCGTCCAAAGCTCGTCCAGTACAATGCTTACAATGCAAGAAGGACCACACAACGGAATACGTGAAGGTTGAGACCTTGCGGGTTGTGATGAAATTGACACGATTTTCCCCAGCGAAAGAAGATCCTCTCATGGAGGAAGTTTTCGCGTTAAGTCCCACAGTAGACATCTGAGTAAATTTACCCACGGTCTCTGTGAAGACAGAGATGCTATCAACAGAATTGTATTGTGGATGTTTATCTTAGCAATACTTGCTGAAACAACAGCGCAGGAGGATACGCATATCCTATCATTCCGTCCTATTAGATCAATAGAGCGTTAACAACATAAGCTCAGAGATCCGGACATGCAAACACATACGTCTGCAAATGATTAGCAAGTTGTGTCACAAATAAATTATCATTGGGCGCTCCCATTGATACCAAATCTGATTGAATACTTGTTTGTTGAGAGTCCATTCTGACGGCAACAAGCGACCCTAACGTGAAAGGGAGTCTGCTAATACAATCAGACGACCCGGAATATGACGGACCGAAGCAGAACTTGGTGTACCATAACAAACAGAAGGATTCTTTCCGTTAAATTGAATAACGGAATCGAATAAGTGCCTCCCTAGTTCCGGAGATATGCAACTACTGTCGTATTATCGGACAGGATTTGGACATGCGTTTCTGAATAATGTTCATCCAATGACATAATGCAAGCCTAAATAACATTATTCCGTGGAAGATAAGTGCTTGCCTAGAGACTGCGGAACCCAAAGACCCTGGCACTTCGAATCCGTTGGGATCAATATTGTACCCCAACCCGTTTGACTGGCAACCGTCATAATCATAAAACTCGGATCCGGCAACTGCAGTGGCACTCTCTGAGTCAACCACCGAATGTTTGCCCCAGTCTGAATCTCTTGCTACACTTGATAGACAAGAGAACGTGTATATCGAGCAATTCATGGATTGCTGAAAAGTTGCCGTCGAAGAGAAGCTTCTCCGAGACCGAAGCGACTCTGAGAGAGTTCTTCACCTTACTATCCACGCGCGTGGATGTAGCTAGGGCTGCGTCACATCTAACCAACTCCAGGTTGCCACTGAAGGACGGAGTTATATGTGGAAAAACTACTGCCCTTGAAAGAAATCACACTGAGGATCATATCCTGGAATTCTTTCTCTTGAAGACGTAATGATAATGCCTCAGTAAGGTGGACTATGTATGATAAAGCGTCTAAGTTAAGTCTATTAGACATCATTGTCGTTTCCAACATTGTGGTTGGAAAAGACATAAATGGCGAAAAAGATAATTTCCAGTCTTTAACCCCGCCGTCTAGACGCATATGAACTCTCGGTATGCCCTGTTCTGCCAAAATAAATTATTCCTAGAAATGATAAAAGGCAGAATAGAGCATTGCGGACAAGAAACTAAACTATCATGCTTGGTAGCAAGCTTATGTATATATAGCGTCGATAAATAATACAAATGTTCTAATGACATTATTGGACTGTGTCGGTAAGTCAGGGACAATGTCCCTGAACCGATCCAAAATTCCGTGTCCAATGAAGCTATTAGTCTCTTATCCAACATCGCAGCAATGTAGTCCGAAGGAACAACCTCAGGAAGATAAAGCCGGAAGAAATGTATGGCAGCTTCCGTTGTTCCGAAAGGGAAAGCTCGAAATCGTCCGAATCCCTTTCGCCATCCTGTCGGACCCTATAAAGCGTTCGGTCGTCCGAACCTGATGCAACAGCGGAGCGCACCGACCCAGCGCCGTCGGATAATTCCTGATCCGACCGAGAATCTGTCGATTGCTGGGATGCTGCGAAAAACTGTGCTAACTTGGATAGCACGTCCGTCACTGAGGCCTGTGGAGAAGCGGCCTTACGATGCATTGCCGCTGGAAGCTCTGTGATCGTTACCCCGTGCATACTTCTATTATGCGAGCGAACGGAGTGTATAGGCCTCGTGTCCCTTGGCTACCGGATGGCGTGACCTGTTCACCGTGGAATCACTGAATGACGAAACTGGTCGGATACTCGAGGTCACGTAGCCAATGTGCGGTCGTGTGCGCTGCTGTGAGGATGAGGAAGCATTATCGACAGTCTCTCGGACTGTCAATATAACGGAGCGTCCCAAGCGGCGGACATATGCTCCGAATGCGAAATATCTGAACCACAACATGCGGTCCCCTATGTTGTTGTACGAGAGAGGGACCTCTCTCCCTCGCAGCCCGGACGGACCTGGACGAGCCAGGAACCGGACTAACAGGCTTCCTCCGATCTGTCCTCAATCCGTCGTCACTGGGTGAGTACTAAAGTTATTATAGTGCTCGCATCACCCAAATCTCCTTCCTAGACCGCAACGGACGAACCCGGCTGCCGAACCATTCGATGAATGGACGCTACACCGGGTGAACTAGCGAATGTCACTCCGTCGATCCTACTAGGGACCTCTTAGGCGATAGACATATTCCATGAGCACTTATTGCCGCTAGCTCTTCATTAACTATGACGACAGAGGCACACTTTGAAAGACATCTCCGTAACTTTGCGAACAAGAAACCAGAAATGCTTGGTAATAGCAAGCATATAATAATATATATAGCGTCGTTCAATAATTCAAAAGTTGTGTGACATTATTGGACTATGTCGGAACTGAGGGACAATGTCCCTGAACCGAACCAAAAATTTCTAAGTCCACCGACGCTATCAGTTTCTTATCCGGCATCGCAGCATACTGGTCCGACGAAAGAACCTGTAGAAGATAAAGTCAGATGACATACACAACAGCATATGTTGTTCCGAAAGGGAAAGCTCGAAATCCTCCGAATCCCTTTCGGCATCCCGTCGGACCGGATGAAACTTTCGGACATCCGTACCTGCTTCCGCGGAGCATACCGACCCAGCATCGTCGGATAATACATGATGCGACAGATTCTGACGTTGCTGGAATGCTGCGATAAGCTGTGCTATTTGGGATAGCACGTCCGTCACCGAGGCCTGTGCAGTAGCGGTCTTACGATGCATTGCCGCCGGAAGCTCCGTGTACGTTGACTCCCGCACACTTTCTTATGCGAACGTCCGGAGTCTGTAGGCCTCATGTCCGTGGCTACCGGATGGTGTGACCTGGTCGCCAATGATTCTCTGATTGGCGAAGCTGACTGGATATCCGAGGTCACGTAGCCAAGAGCGGTCGTGTGCTACCATGAGAATGAGGAAGCCTTATTGACAGTCTCTCCGGACTGACTATATATCGGAGCGTCCCGAGCGGCGGACGTATGCTCCGAATGCGAAACATTTTGTACCACAACATCTGGGGCCAGATGTTGTTGTACAAGAGAGGGGCCTCTCTCACTCGCCGTCCGGATGGACCTGGACGAGCTAGGAACCGGACTAAAAGGCTTCCTCCGTTCTCTCCTCTAATCCGCCGTCACTGGGTGTGCATTTGGTTGATTTATAGTGCTCGCATCACCCCAAAACTCCTTCTAGACCGCAACGGACGAACCCGGCTGCCGAACCATTCGATGAATGGACACTACACCGGGTGAGCTAGCGGACGTCAAAGGCCGTCGAACCTACTAGGATCTTCTTAGGCAATTGATGTATTACATGAGCACTTTTCCACTAGCTCTTCATTAATTGTGACGACGGAGGCACACTTTTGGAAGACATCATGGATACATCACCCTAATCTTGATCGTCTGAAATAGAGATTGATAAAGTAGAGTGACCCTGCGGGGAAAGGACCGGAATGGCCAACTCCCCACTAACATACCGTGACACACGCTTCCCATGTTGTCATCGAAATTATCACATACAGAACAGGAGTTAGTGCGAGTACACTGACTACATATACAATGATTATGAAAGTCAGAGGAAGATTTCCTCTTATTACAATTGACCAATATCCTTTCAATGTGAAAAGAAAACAAAGTCCTAGTACTCGCACCAACCCCTGACAATCAAAATACATAATAATATGATCCATTAACATAGAAAAAATAATTGAAATCAAAAAATTTTGACAAAATATTTTTTCAGAACAGCCCAAGTTTCTGAAAAGTAACGTTGAGCCCCAATGGATCCCAAGCCTAAGTGTGGACAAAAATTCTAAAAATATTTTAAACAATTTATGCAACACTTACGAACAATAATAATGTATCTAGTTATGATTAAATTAACATCAAGATATTATTTTCAAGAAATCCCCCCTCACACAGAGGGCTGTTGTAAATGTAAACAATAAGTGTAAAAACACTAGAATAAGACTCCAGGCACCCTGGCCCGAAATCAGTTACCAATAATACACTATCTGATGCAAAACAGAGACTTCCAGGGAAGAAACTGCAGAACATCAGATGGTAGATGCAGAACACTACGCCTAACCACCCATAGGTGAAGACGTAAACATGGGGAAAAGAACAGAATTCATTCTGTTATTCAGCTAAAAACTCCCAAGAAATTTTAGTAATAAAATTACAGAAAATATGCCAAAAGCATGGGAGAATAGCAAGAGGGGACTTAAAGGAAAGGGAGAGAGGAAAACACTGAACAAGCAGTGTAACTTGATAACAAGAATGACCACGACATGGCTGTTGCCTCGAAAATAGGTAACTTAACATAATTTCATTAAAAAATTAATTAAAAGTTACAGCCCTGATAATTTTCTGTCACTCATTTTTCCTCTCCTCCTTCTATATCCTCCTTAGAATCACCATTTCTCTAATATTTATGTGTCTGGCATCATTTAAACTGAGATTTACAAGCACAAAGATCAGTCAGATGTTAACTGATGAAGGGCCAAACTAAGAATGATTAATGGCGCCACTTTCGGGACGTCCTTGACACTGCACATGCGCAGTAGAGGTGAAGTGTGGAGGGCCATTCAGGACATGTTTTCTTTGGTTTTCGATGCAAATTTTGGGGATTGGGGGGCAAAATTTGTGTTTGGCCCTATATTTTAAGAGTTAGCACCAGCTATGTCTGGGTCATTGGTACAGTATAAAAATATGCATGTCCATTATATTAAAACAAATGATTTTTGGAAAATTTTTGGGGTGGTAGTCAACCCTGACCCTACACTTTACTGACCCTAACCATACCCCTCCCCCCCCCCCCAACCCCAATTCTAAACCCCACCGTAGACTAATGAAAATTCAATATATTCCTAGTCTATTTTAACTAAAATGCATGTCCATTGTATTAAAACAACTTTTTGGGTGAAAAAGTTTTGGGGTGGTAGCAAACCCTAACCCTACCCTTTACTGACCCTAACCCCACCCCACCACAACTCTAAACCCCACCATACAATATTGACATTTAACTATGTGACAAGTCACATAAATTGCGGTAGTCACCTAACCCTCATTTCTACCAACAAATAGCTACCTAAACCCTGTATGTCTGCCCGGACGGACGGATGGATGGATGGACAGACAGATAGACAGACAGGCAGGAGAAGGGACACATATAATCCAGTATATCCCACAATCTCTTCTTGTATCTTTTCGAGAGTGGGGGTATAATAATAAATTTTGATACTGTGTATGTTGGATGAAGGGTTAATACCTAATACATACCTTTATTTGGAGTATCTGGGATTATATTGTCTTCAAAATGAATGGCTCTTTTTGCAACTTTGCCTTCAGTATGGTCCTGGTGCACATGCATTGGTCCCGATGTATTTCTCACCGATTCCTTGACTGCAGACTTCCTCAGTGAACTTGGTATGACAATGTTTTTTAAAGGAGAGATGTAATTACTCACAGACGTTTTCAAACCAACACTACTAATATCCATGAAATTGTTACTTTTAGTTGCAGATGCAGAGATAACAGGTTTTATGAATTTATTAGAAAGTGAGACAAAGGGAGAATGGAAATCTGAGATCGACTGTGAGGGACCCAATTTAGAAACTTTGGTATCTGAGTTTGGCACACATGGTAAATTAAGTGATACAGTTGGAGCACACTTTGTAATTGTCTGCGATAAGAATGAAGATGAAGATAGAGTATGTTGTGAATGACTAGAATGTGGAGTTGTAGTGGAATCTAACAGTGAAGATTTATTTACTGTATGCGTAATGTTAAGTTCATGGTTTTCTTTGACAACAGTTGCGTTACAGTCTTGCTTGACAATTGGTGTATCCTTTACACGCACAAACTGTTTAATATCACTTTTAACTTGTTCACCATCTCGTTTTTCATGTTGAGCTTGTAATGTGAATGTACTATTCAGTTCATGATTCGTCCTTTGTTTATGATCCTCGCTTAATGTGTATGTTGTGTTACAATTTAAAGGAACGCTGGAGTGAGCATTGTGAGTATTGGATCCAGGTTTCATAGGCTCAATGGTAAATGTGGTATCATGATGTGGAACAGCATCTTTCTCTCCAACTTCTGAAACACTAGTTTTAGAATTGCTGTTATTGGTTGTTCTTCTGTCTGGATGGATAGTTGTATGCACTTTCTTTGCACTACTTGCCGGTGATTTCAAAATAGCTGCATATGACATCTTTATTGGGCTATTATCTGCTGCAAAAACAAGAGATGAGACTGAATGACTGAAAATGTTAGGGTTAACTGTATTGAATAGATTTGGAGAATGTTGTGGAATCTGATACCGAGCCCCAGACTGCTGACTTTCAGAAACACCTACAATTCAGTTAGTAAAATAATTTTTGAATGCTACATCGAAGATTAAGAAACATCATCATGAATTTAAAATAGAAGCTTCCAATCTGTTTCTCAAGATAGATAGAAAATATCTACACTGTTTTAACTGGAAGAGTGCTAAGTTTTCCTGACTACAAAATTTTGTTCATCATAAATTGCTCTGTTGCACTTGAATGGATAGTGTCTGAAGGCACTATCCAATCAAATGGAGCAGACCAATTTGTTGTGCACAATATTTAAATTATACCAGGTTGAAAAGGAAACTATCTTCAGTGGAGAATAATAGATAGGGCCATTACCAGTGCTTTTTAGTAAAGTCCATTTTGGGGCTTCCAGCACTCTACCAGTTAATGAATATCAGGAATTATCTCATGAGTGTGGACCTAAAAGTTTTATTTTTCACAAGTGTGTTAATTGAATAGCCATTTTGCCAATGAAAACTATTCAATTAACAGGAGTATTCAATTAATAGGGATTATGTCACTTTCCTATGTTCTAGAGATAAACTTAGCATTTATTCTTTAATATCTTGTTATAGATAAGAGCTCTGTCAAACAAGATACAATAGATTAAATGCCTGTATTGGATGTACCAAGGCCAAATAGGTTTACAAACAAAGGAAAACTGGGGAGAGGTAATTTCATGACAGGTCACAAGATTTTTTATTCAATTAATAGTTTACTCAAAAACCTATATTCAATTAACAGGTAAAATTTATACTGGAGGTATGCTAAATGGTTTTGTGTTGGGAAACAGGGTTCATACAAAAATTTGCTCACAAAGTTCAAGGGTTTTTCAAGGGCTTCTTTTTTTTTCTTCAAGGGCTACATACACTATTCAGCTTGTTGTATGAGCTCTAAAAATTTAAGATTCATGTGACACGGATCTGACTTTGGAAGTAAGGAAGTACTGGTACCCAAAGTGTGATCTGTGTTACAGTAATCTTGGTAAAACGTTCCATACGTTTGTATGTTTTTTTCAACTGAGTGACACGAGCACAACAAACAAGTAAAAGGCGAGTACACATATATTTACAATGCCCAGGAAATAACTTGGTATTTAAGGGTTTTTCAAGAGATTTCTGAAAGTTCAAGGGTTTCTCAAGGGCAAATTTCAAATTCCAGGGTTTTTCAAGAAAAAAATCATTTTCAAGGGTTTTTCAAGAGCTGTATGAACCCTGGGAAATTATATTCAATTAACAGAGGTATTCAATTAACAGGGATTGTGTCACTTTCCTGTATTCTAGAGATAAACTTAGCATTTAATCTTGTATAATTTTATATCTTGTTTGACAGAGCTCCAAGAGTAGATTAAATGCCTGTATTGGATGTACAGAGGCCAAATAGGTTTACAAAGAAAGGAAAATTGGGAAGAGTCAGGGTAATTTCATGACAGGTTACAAGATTTTTTATTCAATTAATAGGAGTTTACTCTATAACCTATATTCAATTAACAGATTTATACTGGAGGTATGCTAAATGGTTTTGTGTTGGGGAATTATATTCAATTAACAGGGTTATTCAGCTAAGAGATATCCAATATAAGTGGGCTCCACTGTACTTTCAGGTCCGAACGAATGAGATAATTCCCGAACTTCACTAAAACAGCATAGATTTTCTTTTTATTATATGCCATGTGACATTTTACTGTGCAATATTCATCCCAATTCGACTGCAAACAGTTTCAAGACAATGACAAAGATCTGCTCATCGTTCCTTCAAGGTGAAGTCATCCACCGTAGTGCGACGTCATTTAGGAAGCTACTGAGGGATACTTTTCGTTATCCATCAAATCGATGGATATCAAGAAATATTTTAGATAATTTGCAATAATTCACAGGCTAGCATATAATAAAATGAATTAACTTACCATCGATAATTATATTCGGTTACATTAATAGGTATCTACTGTATAGGTAATAAACCTTAGATAAATGTTTGCTTTATTCCCATACAGTAGAACCCACTCAATTGGATATCTCTCAATAGAATAACTCAGTAAATTGTAAACACCTTACAGACACCAAACAATTTACCCTACTTTTAGTACAAAGTTATTTGTTTATTTATTAGAGATGAGCCAATTAGTAAAATGCCCCATCAGACGAATGTCGATTATTTTAGACAACAATCTCATCATGTGAATCGTCACGATAAATTGTGTTCTGAACATTTGATGCGGTTTACATCAACACTGGCAACAATTCATTTCAAAGTCGGGTCTTTGCCAAATCGCCCCCTACACTGGCTTTGAAGTCAACTATCAGTTATTTGGAAGAAAATGTTTTATGAAAATCAAAAGCCATTGTTGGAACCACACGTTTTAAAGTGGGAGTTTCTTTTCGGTAAACCCATATATGGGATTGTGTCAGACGAGTCATGACGTTGCACTGCATTATCTATTTGTATCACATGTTCCACACAATTCAACATGAGAAAAATTCAGTGGCACGTGTTGATAAATCACACCCCGAATGGCCCGATATTAAACTTATTGCACTCAAACTTCTTACAATTAACACAGATTACTAATATGGAGGAATTATCTGCCCAATATGGGAATAAAGAATGCCATTACATATTTAATGAGACGATGAGCGTGGTTGAAAGAAATATTGCGACATTTTGCAGAATGCAGTACAGTTTGGGCAGTGAAGAGCATCCGTATTCACATGATGGATAAAAAACAACTCGGTACACAGTTACACAATCAAAATCTTTAATATTCTGCCTTTTCTTTCACGAACCATCACTTACCTGATATCAGTAACAGACGAGTGACATACCGATCGCTTGCCACTGGTTTTCCCATGAAGGGGAAGAAAGTTTATTACAGATCATCCATAACACTTTCACTGAGTTTCAGACAATTAGTGAGAGCCGATGTTGAACCATGAGTACCGATGGTGAACCGATGGGCGCTTATTGGACGAGTGCCGATGTTACTTATTACTGATTAATCATCTCATCTCTATTATTTATTGGTGTTTAAGGTCACATATTTCTGCACAATGGCTAATCATAACCCTGACAGTTTTACAGGTAGAGGAAGCCTAAATATCCGGAGAGAACCACCGAGCAATGCATCAGCTCCCCAACATACAAAGTCCACACAAGCAGGGTTAGCATTGGTTGAAGACAGGTGCACCATCGGTATGCAGTGCGCCTTAGTACACAATGCCACCATGTCCTCACGTGGGCAATGGAGGTGAAGTGTCTTGCCAAAGGACACAATGGGATTCGAACCGAGGACGTCTTGGCTTGCAGCCTGCACCTCTACCTACTGAGCCACAGCACTCCCTAGTACATAATTTGACCTGTTAATTACATATAGGTTATAGAGTAAATGCCTGGTAACTGAATAAAAATTTTGAGATCTATTGAAGATTTTCGTAGACAATCACTGAATTTCTCATTATCATCTGACTAGTTAGCCTAAATAAATTCAATATGGGCTTCTTGAGTAAGAATATTTTTCATTGGCAAAGTTGTTATTCAATTAACAGAATATCACTGCACTAGGGTATAAAATTTGTCTATTAGTTTAACTTTTGAAGGCCTAATTCCTTGAACAATTTTCCTACTCCAAAACAGGTGGCTAATTCCAGTCTTTGTGCCTGTTTCCAGTTTACCCTTTACCCAATGCAAACCACAGCAAAATTCATTATTTAAAATATTTTTTCCAAAACTTCCAATCAATTTCCACAAGACCATATAATGTGGCCCCCTCATTGGAACGAGCTTAATGAGGGGCCACATATAATTTAGTGGAACTGTTTTGAATTTTGGGTTTTTTTCAACTGCTGAATTTGTAAATTACATGGGCAGATGCGGCCGATTCCCCGATTCGTAAGGTGAAGGGTTAAATTCAAGGTTAACCGTCACTGGTTTCTACACTTGACTAGAAACCACTGTAAAGCCACAGGACAGTGCTTGTCTTGTGGGGTAAAATTGTGGGGTAAAATGATTCCCAATTAATTCAGAGACATGTTCTGGCAAAGTTCAAATTTAAATTACTGTACAACCTGTTTTGAGAGACCAATGTCATGAGAGACCACTTAACTGGAGAGACCAGTGAGATCTTGTACTGTTTGGTTGTTTTACTCTGTTATGGACCTGACACAAGAGACCACCTGTTTTGAGAGACCACTTCTGCCTGGAAAAAAGGGTAGTCTCTCAACACAGGTCCTACTGTACAAGTTAGATCAATATTTTCATCCTGCACCTTGTAACTGAACAGCATTAAATTTTAAGAAAATGCCAGGTTCATCCCTGTAGAGGTTATGTAAAACTAAATTATGGTGAATGGTCAGCCAATTGAAAAGATTTCCTGACCATTGATCTTGCAGGAACCCATTTGTTACAATATTTATTATATACTGATAATTGATGCGAACACAATCTTGGTCATCACTTCTCTCCTACAGTATTATATCGCGTGTGATACTACTAATACTGGCAAAATGCAAGCAGTGTGATAACACAAAATCAAAAATGAGACAGGGTGATAACTGTGTATACTTTTCATCCACCTCATGGTGTAATATGTTTTCTAAATCCACAAACCATCAATTAAGAGGTGGGTTTTTTTGCATCTTTGTTGTTGTACAAATGCATTAAATTATTTTTCAAAGATGTTGTCAAACTTACATTAGATTAGTGACAGGTACACTGAGATGACATGGAAGATCGAGTCCACAGAGTACAGAATGGAGATAAAGAGATAACTGTAACAAAAAACATTTGTCACGTGATTTTGTCCAAAATGAATTTGACAGATTCAGATATCAAAATTTAATTATTACCTGAGTGCAGGTACAGTGGAACCCTGTTAATTGAATTGCCACTTCGCAAATGAAAATGATTCAATTAACAGTATTCAATTAACAGGGATTGTTTCACTTTCCTGTATTCTGGAGATAAACTTAGCATTTATTCTATCATATCTTCTTTACCTGAGCTCCATGAGCTCTGTCAAACAATATATAATAGACTGACTGCCTGCATTGGATGTAATTAAGCCAAATAGGTCTATAAACAAAGGAAAACTGGGGAAAGTCCAGGCAATTTCTCGACAGGTTACAATTTTTTTTTATACAATTAACAGGCGTTTACTCAACCTATATTCAATTAACAGGTCAAATTTGTACTGAAGGTATTGTAAATTGTTTTGAGTTGGGAAATTATATTCAATTAACATGGTTATTCAGTTAAGAGATATCCAATTAAGTGGGCTCCATTGCATATAATAAAAAGAGCATCGGTGAAGAGAAGTTTTCTTTCTCTTGCATTGAGTTGAGGACCTTCCCCAAGCAGTATTACACGAGTCAGCAGCTGACTCGTGTGATGCTATTTAAGGTGAACTCAATGGGATACAACACAAGAGAAAACATCACTGTACTGATAATCTCTGTTTATCTAACAATCAACTTAATTTGCACCCCAAAACTCAGAAAAAAATGTTTGTATCCACTCCCCCATTCCGATTCTGTTTCAGATAGATTAAATTTCCGGTAAACACTGCACTATCACATGTGCACATGTTATTACGCATGAAAATATAGTTCCTGAAAATAAAAATTGTGACCAATTTCAACCCAATTTAAATTGAAAAATGGGGGAAACAGGCTTTATGTAACAAGACTGTTAGATAAATGTATTATCATGACCATGTGCATGTCAAGTAATTTGTATCAGATTCGAGGTCGTGTTTACAATTGGATCGCAACGAGCCATGACAGGCTTACTGCAATCCAATTGTAAACACCTGATGATAATGTATATGTATCGGCTTTGTCATAATACAGAGCCAACTCTCATCTGAATGGCATCTGAGCAAGATCAACTCAGAATATTAGCGGATGGTCAGATGAAGAGTTTTTTCCTAGAGTATAATTGCTATCATGAGACAGGGCTCAAAATAACCGGTATCGCATTGCATTTCGCGATGCAAAACTCGCTTTTAGTGACGCAAATTATTATCTCTCATCGCGATTCGCAAACTCTGGAATTTACAGTGGAATTTGGTAATGCCGTCACATTTTAAAGGACAAAACCCACACTTTTTCCAGTCACATGCATTATTGAGTCACAAAACATTTATTAGACGACTTTAATTTTGATTAAATTATCATGTTTTAAAAAGAAAAAGAAAAAAAAAAGCAAACCATGCTGTGTTGTTTTCATTTTTTGTACGGATCTGTGCTGGTCTTTACAGGCTATGGAAACTTATCAAAACAGAGCAATGCACATCAAGGGAGGTAATGAACATACACATAATGAGGTCATGTCACCGCAATATGAAGTGGAGTTTCAAACGTCTGGTTTCGTTTAGCAGTGAAAACATGAAAGAATAAATAAATGAAGATGATTTCCTGTACTTTTTTCTGAAAGAACAACCACACGAGCTGAAATGAACAATTAATAGGGAGAGAATAGAAGAATAATTCATATTTAATCTTGGTCAGACACACATTAAAATTAGATGAGATGATTACTATTGTTGACCTGGTTTGGAGTATTATTGACAGAAATTGCACATGGCCAACTGGTGTTGGCAGTTTCACTTTCCGTCCACAAAAAAGAGACGAGTCAAGATTTTAATAAGGACAAGATACTTACCGGTACCTCATTAAAAGCACAGTAGTTCATTGCGGAGAACCCCTCCCCCCCAAAAAGAACTTTAGCAATGAAATCACCAAACAATGTCTCGGTTACAAATTGGCAAGTAGAAAGCTTCTATATTTCACCTGTTTTCATTTCACTGCCCATGGCATGACTGGTGAAATTGATGTCCCATCCAGTTCATAGGTAAACTTTCCTGTTTTAATTTATTGAGTTTATACACCTAATTTTGTTCCATGGTTTTGCAGGTGACCCTCATCGAATTATGTCAACCTATTTTTGTTTTATTCCAATTTCTTCCTTTTTGGGGGCGTGTGCAGGGGGGGGGGGGGGGGATCAGAGCCCCGGCTGATACAGGCATGATAACTTGTTGCTTAAATAGGGCACTACAACACAAGGAAGTATGAGATGTATGTGATTTGTGCTTTTTTAGGTTACAGGAGGTTTTCAGCCCTGATTTGGGGGTGGGGGGCATCACACTTAGAACTTCGTTTTTTTCCGAGTTATGAATGTATATAGAATATGTGGAGGTGCAGTGTTAGATCGACTAACTGAACAAAAATACTTGTGTGAATTCATGAATTTAGTATGCATGTATGATGTAATATTATAGATATATAGTCTACAAGTACAAGAGTATAGAGTCTTCTGTCTACAAAAGTACTCACAACTTGGTACTAGAAAGATGCTAAACAATTTTCAGAACATGCTATGCAATTTTCGAAAATTGTGTAGCATTTTGCTACGCATAGAATTATTTTGAGCCCTGTCATGAGACACATTGGAGGAGAGGGCTCTCAAGTGTCCGCAACATAATAACAGATATTACAAAACAGCATTTCATCAGCAAAATGAAAGGTACACAACATTCTCTTTTTAAAATAGATCATGCTTTCAAAATAATTTGAGCAATATTAAATATGTACAGTATTGTGATTATACAAGCTGACAAAGACCTTATGCTGGATTGTGACTCAGTTGCAATCCAGTTAAATTCTCGTCTACTTTCAACCTTCCTAATTTTGGTGGCATTACCTGTATTTCCAGCCATGCAATCCAATCTTTTCTCGGACACAGGAGTTAATCTGTGCTTGATACTTGACTTTGGAGTTTGTACTGTAAGAGTAAATGAATAAGATGAATTAACAATGTATTATAGCACTGATATCACAGATGACAAAAACAGAGAATTCTGGCATTTCAGTACGAGTTTTCTACCCAACTTTCATCAGTGTAAAATGAAAGAAGTCTCCTGATTGCAAACTAGGGCTGAAACGGTTGGCTCATTTTCCTAACCGACTAACCGAGAGCTATAACCGTGGTCATTATTTCACCGAATATGGGATCTAAACTATAAGAATTGGAAAGCAGTATTCTCAAACTATTCCGTAGTGTGTATACAAACGAACGTTGTCGGGTACTCATCAACGTTCGTTTGTATACATACTATGGAATAGTTTCTGCGATTACTCAGTTCTCACGAAAACTGCTGCTCATTGACAAAGTCTTGAATGCCAAAGACAACTATTTCTCAATATATACAACACAACTTCGAGGTGTAATCTATCAGAAAGGAGACGCGGCAGATTTACTATGTTTTAAATGTGGAATGACGATCGTTATCAATATTTCGGATAACCGGTTGACAGTTTTTCTAATCGGTTAGGCAGATAACCAGTTTCAAACCGATTATCTGGTTAACCATTTCAGTACTATGGCAAACACAGGATTCCAACACAATGCTTTCATGACCAACACACTTTTCCATAATCACTCTTGATCAGTGTTTCAGAAGAAAATAATTGAAGATTTTGTTACAAGGTCCCAGTTGATAGGAAACAGGCCTGGCATTCTCTTGGAGGGCAAGAGTGCTACACGCCTAGAAACAAGAAAAATGTTACTAAGGTAACACATGATTCGTTTCTGAGTTATGGCTGAGATAAGAATATTGACAGATTTTTAGTGTGACCTTGACCATGAAGGTACGAACCTGGCTATGGTGTGTGACACATCCTCCCATGGTCCTTTACAATTGTGTCAGGTTTGATGACTGTGGCCCTAACCGTGTTCAGTGTGACCTTGAAATGTGACCTTGAAATGTGACCTTGAACTTACGGACGTGGCAGTGGTGCGTGACACATCCACTCTTTGTCCTTTATAATTGTGCGATGTTAGATGATTGTAGCCCTAACAGTTTTGGAGTTATGCTTGAGACACGATTTGTGATCCTGAACATATGAAGGTCAATTGTGACCTTCACCTTGCAGATGCGGCAGAAACTATTATATGCAACACACCTTCTGACTGTCCTTAACATTTGTAAAAAGTTTAACAATTGTACTATGATTCGTTTCTGAGTTATGGCTGAGACACGAATATTGACCAATTTTTAGTGTGGCCTTGAAATGTGACCTTGACCTTGAAGGTACGAACCCGGCTATGGTGTGTGACACATCCTCCCCTGGTCCTTTATAATTGTGTGAAGTTTGATGACTGTGGCCCTAACCGTTTTTGAGTTATTGGCTCAGACACACACACACACACACACACACATGAACACACGGACAGACGGACACACGCACACTTCAATCACTATATGCCACCCGACTTAAGTCGGGGGCATCAAAATTGAGGAGGGAAAGACTTTGATTTTACAAAATATATATTTGGCAAAGTGAGTACTGCCAAGGCAAAGATAACACCCACTTCCCTCTCTTGGCTGGACCCTCAGTTCAGTTAATTAGGTAAAGATTTGATTTATCACAAGCAAAAACCTGATAAAAGATGCTAAATTTAATCATGAAATGAAAAGCACATTCTATAAGGCCTAATTATATTGTTGAAAATAATGTTTCATTCGGAAGAGCAACTGCTTCCAAAAATGGTTCCCAATGACTTTAATATTCTGGAGCATTCAGTAAAATAATTTTAATGAACAAATATTAATGCTTCAAAACTCAAATGCCTTATTTTTTTTTACCTTGACCTTGATATGACCTTGAATCAAAGTCGCGACACAGCTATGTGGTATGAGAAACAACTGTACCAACTACGAATAAGATCTGTCAATCATACCAAGTTATATGGACCGGACAAGGGCTGATATGACCTTGGAACAAAGTATAATTGTACCAAGTGTGAATAAGATCTTTCAATCATACCAAGTTATATGGCCGAGACAAGGGCTGTATAACAATATCAAAGTTTTGCTGTTTGTAACCTTGACCATGATGATATGACCTTGGAACAAAGTATAATTGTACCAAGTATGAATAAGATCTTTCAATCATACCAAGTCACATGGACTAGAAAAGGGCTGTATAACAATATCAAAGTTTTGCAGTCCGTGACCTTGATGATATGACCTGGATCAAAGTTGCAAAACACACTTTTGAGTCAAGAGCAATAATCGTACCAACTAAGAAAAAGATTGTCAATCAAAGTTGTATGGGCAGGACAAGGGTTGTATAATAATACCAAAGTTTGCTGCCAGTGACCTTGATATGACCTTGGATCAAATTTGCAACACACCTTTGAGTCATGAGCAATAACTGTACCAAGTATAAATATGATCTGTCAATCATACTAAGTTATGTGATCCGGACAAGAGCTTGTATAGCAATATCAAAGTTTTGCTGTAGCAATATCAAAGTTTTGCTGTCTGCGACCTTAACCGTGATGATATGACCTTGGCTTAAAGTCATGCCACACCTTTCAGTCATGGGTAATAATTGTACCAAGTATAAATAAGATCTATCAATCATACCAGGTAATATGGACCACACAAAAATGACAGTGAAATGCCAAAGTTTTTCTGTCACCTTAAAACATAGGGCCTGTGACCTTGACCTAAAGGGTCAAATACCATATTATATTTTGCGATACACTGCCTTTTGATAATAAATATTCTTATAAAGTTTTGTCAAAAAATATTTAGTGGTTAAGAAGTTATGGCCCGGACAAACAAAATGTTAATGATGGACAGATGACGGGCAACTTAGCATTAGAAAAGCTCCAGACATTTTGTCAGGCAGAGCTAAAAATTGCCTGCCCACATGCAATTTTACAAAAAAAATGACCTGAGAAACAGAAGATCTACTACTTTGTGGGACTTATCTGAATTCTTTATTAATTTCTGAGATACTGTTTGTAAACAAGAGGCACCAAGGGGCCTTAATCGCTCACTTGATAAAGTGGTTCAAAGAAGTATGTTGGGTCACATTCAATTAGCCATGATTCATCAACATTACAGAGGAATGGTGTCATGAAATTATTCATAACTCTGGTATCCATGTCAGATGATTATTATCACAGGCCTTCCTGACTGCTTCCAATTCTATCAGCTGTAGACAAGCACTGCCAAACTTCCAAGGGTTGTTATGTCACTGCAGTTTGAAAGGCAAATTTTAAGGAAAAACAATAAAGAATGGTTTTGAACAAACATGAACCTACCCTGCCCCCCCCCCACCCCATAGAGAGCCCAAATATTAAGCCAGGGGCACAAATTGAACAAACTGGAATCAGATTCCCACCCCCACCCCCAGAGATGTTATATACCAAATATTAAAACATTCCGACAGGTGGATCTGAAGAAGATTTTTAAAGAAATCTCATCATATTGCTCTAAGTTAACCCTTTGCGACTACAATACGTATTATGTATAAAAATTCCTGTGTGTTGAGACTATGGTATGTAATATTACGTACTCCGACTTTTAACAATTGCATTTGAAGTCCAAAAGCCTGCTTCTACTTAAACTTGAAATGTCCCGATAACCGTAGTCGGAGAGGGTTAAACTTTGGATTCCTTTGGAGAGTTCAAAAATTAACCGAGGGACATGATTTGAACAAACTTGAATCTGATCAGTGGTTCTAGAGAAGTTAAAATGTGCCCCCCCCATAGGAAGTCTAAATATTAACTGAGGGACTTGAATTGAACAAACTTGAATCTGACCTTCATAACAATCATGTATACTAAATATAAAAAAGATTCTGATGAGTGGTTCATATTATTGCCCTAAGATATCTAAATTTTATAGTAAATTTCCTTTCTTATTATACCTACCACAATTGTTTACTACAGGCTTGCACTACAGTGGAAGTCCCTAACTCGGATAAAATACTCTCTATTTTTGTCTTTCCCAAGCAAGTTGGGAAAGAAAAGTGGTGCAAAAGCACCAATAAAAATAAGCCAAAACTGGGTCGAGTGCAACCTGAGTGCAACCCCCCCCCCCCCCCCCCCCCCCCCCCCCCCCCCCAAGCAAAGCAGCACCCACGAAAGATTCCATCGTGGAGTAAGCTGCAAAGTCCGAGGCCTTTTCAAAGAAAAGTGCCGAACAAGCTTGGAGAGGTAAGGATTAGTGCCGATACGACGCTTCCCCACATAAGAAAAAGTCTCTGAAAGCATAGACCTGTAACCCTTGATGGTAACAGGCTGGAGACCCCGAGAATCAAACAGATATACCAGAAACTCCGCAATCTGTGAAATCGAAGGATTGGCATAATCAACAGAGTGATCAGCACACCATCGACAGAAGACCTTCCATTTAGCTGCATAAGCTAAACCAGTGGAGTGCCTCCTTGAAGAAGAAATGCACTCCACTGCTCGTCTCGAAAAACCTCTACGGAGGAGACAGGACCTGACAAAAGATATGCGTGAAGGCACAATGAAATCGGGTCGACGTGAAACCTCCTCGGGCGACCTTGACAAAGAAGGTCGCGACGTAGCGGGAGACGTGCCGGAACCGCCGCCATCAGCGAGCGGAGCTGATTGATCCACACTCGCTGAGGCGACAGGGGAGCGATCAGAATGATTCGACAACTGCAGGTTCGAATTTTGGCGAGAACCTGAGGAAGAATCGGAACCGGCGGGAAGGCGTAGCCGACTAGACCGTTCCAATCGAGTGACAGAGCGTCCACGGCAAAAGCCAGAGGATCTGGACACGGGGACACGAAAGTGTCCACCTGATGGTTCCAACGAGTCGCAAAGAGGTCGATGTGGGGACGTCCCCAGAGATCGCAAAGCGACTGGAACACAGCCCTGTGAAGCATCCACTCGGTGGAAATAACCCTGCCCTGTCGGGACAGGGAGTCGGCTAGGACGTTCAGACGACTGGGAATGTGACGAACAACCACTCCGGCGTGAACATCCTGAGCGAGCAGTAAAAGATCCCGAGCTAACTCGTACATCGGAAGCTAGTGCGTGCCGCCCTGGTTCCGAATGTAAGCAACCACTGTCGAATTGTCGGATAGTAGAAGGACCTGGCGATTCGACAGGTGAGGGATCCACTGCCTGAAACTCAGAAGAAGAGCAAGAAGCTCCTTCTGGTTGATGTGTAGAGCTGCTTGATCCCGGTCCCACATCCCGTGTAGGGAAAGACCGAGAGGATCCAACGTCGCACCCCATCCGAGATCGCTGGCATCTGCCGTCAGAACGCGATCGGACGTGGGTAAGTCCAGCGGAACACCCTGCGTAATCCACTGAACATCTGTCCAGGGAAGAAGGTGAGGATACAGAGAGTCCGGAAACGGAAGCACCTGATCCAGAGAATCTACATTCGGTCTCCAACGACTGAGCAGAAAGTGTTGGAGAGGTCTGACACGCAGCCGACCTAAAGGAATGAGATCCGTCACCGAACCGCAGAGACCGATCAGCCGGAGAAAACTCCGAGCGGTCGAGGACCTGGACAGGGACAGAGTCAGAGCAAAAGCTGAGAGAATCACAGCCTTGGCCTGGGGAACAGCCACCAAATTGAATTTGGTTTGGAAAGACATCCCCAGATGACAAAACGACTGAGAAGGGACCAGGTCCGACTTCTCCTCGTTGACTCTGAATCCGAGCGACGTGAGCAAGCTCAACAGAGTGGCGACATCCGATTCCAGTAAGGCAGCATTGGAATGCCTCTGGAGGATATCGTCCAGATATGCCGAAGTAGTCACCCTGGACTGTGTGCGATGGAACACTATCACATGCGACATCAGTCTGGTGAACGCCCAAGGAGCCAGGTTGAGGCCGAAAGGCATGGCCTTGAACTGGTAAACTCGCCCCAGAAAAGCGAACCTGAGATACTTCCGTGACGCCCGATGCATCGGAACGTGGAAGTAAGCGTATCGCAGGTCGATGCTGGCTGCGAAATCTCCCTGGTGAATGGATTGGCGGACCGACCTGAAAGTCTCCATGCTGAACTTGGGAGCAATGATAGACTGGTTCAGGATACTCAGATCGATAACCGGTCGGAGTTGGCCGTCCTTCTTCGGCACCAAGAACAGGCGGGAATAGAAACCCACTGACTGAACGTTCTTGACGACCTCGATCGCCCCCTTTGCCAGGAGATTGGCAATGTCCGTGGACAAAAGTTCCCGACGTAAAACGTCTGAAGGAACTGTGGTTGGAAGAGGCACCCTTGACAGAGTGGGGTGCCGTCGGAAGGATATGCGCAGCCCGGACCGAACAACATCTAACACCCATGGATCGGATGTGATGGTGGTCCAATGGTCTGCGAACTCTGCTATCCTTCCTCCAACCTGGGACGAGTCGAGGTGAGGACCTTCATTTCGAGCCCCGACGAGGCCCGCGAGAGGAGAAACCACCTCCTCTGCTAAATGAAGAATCCTGAGACTTCCCTCGATTCTGCCGACCCCTACCTTTACCCCGTGAGTAAGAAGTAGAGGCGGCGGCAGAAGGACCAGCCTTTTGCTTCACAGAGGAAGCAGAAGGGTACTTGTTAGGCTTGGAACGGCCCTTGCCTCCCCGAGAAGGCTGATCAAGCTGACGAAACAGCAGCTGATCTTTGGAATGACGTAGGACGTCATCCCGGACCGTCGACACGAAACCATGGAAAAGTTGCGGACCTGCCAAAGAAGCAGATCGAAGAGTAGCAAGCTGCTCCTCGGGAAGGGATCGTCCTGTGTCCAGCACAGTGTCCCTTCGAAGTAATTCCAAATTGGCCGCGTTACAGGCATGCGTGTGAGTAAGGTGCATAAGCGCCTTGGACAGCACACGCAAAGGAGCCTGTACCTCGTCAAACTTATCTGGAGGCAGATAAGCAGCCAAAGCTGAGACGACGTGATCTGAGCGAGAAAGGATGCCAAGCATCTCTCTAGATAAGCCCAACGTGGACTCCAGAGTCGTCATTGGAATGACGGCAGACTTGGGCTTGGAAAGCCCGAGGGAAGTGGAGTCCTGATCCAGAACCGTCAAAGCCTGGCAGACTGACGGACTGGCGGAATCGTAGGAACGATAACGCACAGGAGGCAAAAAGGTGTCAACCCTGGTGAAGAACGAAGTCTTCAAAGCCTTGGAATTCAGCTTGGCATCCAATGCTGAAAAAGCCTCAACCACCTGTACCGACTGGCACGGTCGAAGGCGCCCAGAAGCAGGTTGCTCCATAGGCTGTTGGCACGCGACCGATGATCGCGGCCAGGCTGACACTGTCGGCTGGTTAGCAGGTTTGAGCTCAGGCAGAAACCCAAACACGAAGTCAAGAGCCGCCCCCAAGTCCGAAGACTGCTGGCCCTCGACCTCAAGCATGTCGGACTCCTCCCCAGAGTCGGAAGACACATAGCCCATCGTGGGCAAACCAGCCGACGCCTCCCATGGTGTCGGGACACCAGAGGAATCGGAAACCGGCCTGTTTCCAATCCCGGGAGGCGGAGCCAAAGGAGGCGCCTGGAAACCACCCATAGCCTCGCTGGAAGCAACAGGAAGGCTCTTAGAAAGAACCTGAGTGAGTAAGGAGAGGGCCTCCCTAAGCTCACTGCCTGTACCGACCGGTTTGACAGGGGAGCGAACCGGCAAAGTGGCTTCACCTCTGACCCTCTTAACCAGCGAAGGGTCACGATCCTCCAAAACACCCGACGCGGGACGACGGGCGGCAGCCGAAACATCTGAAGGCAGACATGTATAGGGGTACGATGCACCCCGAGGATCAATATTGCGAGAACTCATGAGAGTCACCGCGGACCTCTGCGGGGCAGAAGGTCCAGGCTGCACAAAAGGCGTTGGTCCCCCAAAACTGGTCGTGTGACCAGAGTGAGTAGACGGAAACGCCACGGAGTTCATAGTGTTTCCACTACGAACATCCGAATCCAAAGACACAACTGTGGTGCTCGACGGCGAAGAGACCACAGCGATGGGCTCGGCCGGCAGCCCCTTCCGACTTCGCCGAGTTGAAGTCAGGGAAGGCTGAGGCTGATATCCCACGTCTACAGTATCGGACAGTCCTGCAGTCCCCTGCAGTGAAAAGCCGAGGCCGGCTGAAACAGATAACGAAGCAGACGGGCCAGCAGCAGTAGTAGATACGTCGAGAGTCGTTGAGGCTGGTGAAATAGTGGAGAGAGCACACCAGCTCGGCTCCGAAGGAGGAGTCACAACCCTAGTGACAGCCTCAGATGTCGACTGGAGGGGGACCGTAGTCCCGGAACCAGGCATCTCTACACCAGAACACTCAACGGCTCCCGCAGTATCCACCACAGGAAAAGACTGCACATCTCCCACGGAGGAGGAACAACTCTCACCAGACAAAGTCGACTCGGGAGGCCCCGAACGACCACGTTCTCCTTTCCCGCGGGAGCAGGAGGCACGGCCACAAGAACGAACGACACGGTTTACTGACGCCCAGAAGGTGGAAGACCATGTTCCACAGACACCACACGGCCGCTCGGCCGAACACCCATTACAGGAGGAACAAGACAAATGTACATCGTCCACATGCTTTGGCAGCAGACATTGCCCACAGGGAATTGTCCTGGGCATGATAGAGGTGAGAGGAGCAGAGAAGTGGAGATGAGAAAACAGAACACCCCCAAAGAAGAGAGAAAGGTGACAGAAACAAAGACCCCAGAAGGTCGACCGGGAACCACCCAACAGGAAGACTACTCTCAAAAGAAAGAAGAAACACTGCAGGAGTGGTACCCCGCTGACACCTAACTCTAACACAATTAGAAAATTTGCAAAAAAAAGCATTAACAATAACTGGGAAAAAATCTAAGTCCGAACCGCGTGGCACGCGAAATTCGCGAGCGACTCGAGAGAGAGCAAATAAAAATACATTATGGACATATAATAGAAAAGAGAATATATAAAACACTGTTCCTGAGAATACAAAGGATACACTGTGGTATAATGAATCAGGAATCATCAAACATCGAGCTGGTGGAACACTGATAAGCGTGCAAAAACATCTCGACACGAAGCGGATTTTAAAAAGAATGAGTCTTTAGAGACGGTATATGCGCACTGGCAATGGAAGTCGTGGAGTTGTACTTGGGAGAGAGCGTCCCGTACTGGGTCTGCGCCGGTTGCACTCGACCCAGTTTTGGCTTATTTTTATTGGTGCTTTTGCACCACTTTTCTTTCCCAACTTGCTTGGGAAAGACAAAAATAGAGAGTATTTTATCCGAGTTAAGGACTTCCACTGTAGTGCAAGCCTGTAGTAAACAATTGTGAGTAGGTTGATAAGAAACAGGCTCCTGTACTGAACCCAAATCCGAACCGAGGGACTTACCTTGAACATACTTGTATCTACCAAATATAAAAAGATTCTGATGAGTGGTTCATATTGCCCTAAGATACAGGCTCCTGTACTGAACCCAAATCTGAACCGAGGGACTTACCTTGAACATACTTGTATCTGCCCCCCCCCCCCCCCCCCCCCCCCCCCCCTCCCCCCTATGTATGCTCTTTATCAAAAGATTCTGATTGATGGTTCTGGAGAAGAAAATTTGTTTTAATTTTTGCAATTATGCTGACTCAGCATTTTTTTTATGCCTCCTAACAGAACACCCGACAAAACCAATGGTATTTTTTTTGCTATCATAACATTCTACTGGTCCTATGGAGCAGGGTAGCATCACTAAATTCTAGAGCTGTAGGTTTTTAAATTTCTTGTTCGGTTTTGGTTTTGGTTTTTCAGGTGGAGAAAAACCTCAGTTCGGTTCGGTTTTCGGTTTGTTCATGAGGCCAAGTAAAATTCAATAAAATTCATTCTTATGTCCAGAGTCATAACTGAATGGTAGTGAAATTGAGTGAAACTCAATGAATGCCCGAAATAAGCTATAATACATGAAGAATCAGGAAGGCCAATATAATAATTACCTAAATATACCGAACTTTTATTGTGCTTGGCCATTTTTCGAGGTCTGACACCTACACGCAACTTGAGGAAAGCTGCAAACACAACTAAACTGAAATGTCGGAAATTCACAGAATATAGCCTTCCCAGAGTAGTGAGAGTACCCAGCCACTGCCATTGGCAGTGTCTGAGTACTCTCACTACTCTGGGATGGCTACATTCTGTGAATTTCTGCAGCAAGAGCTGGCAAGAGAGTATTTAATAAAAAAACGAAAAACCTTAGATTACGGGATGTCGACGGTTTCGTTTTTTTAAAAAAACTAAAAACCTCGGTTTGGTTTCGGTTAACCTACAGCTCTACTAAATTCACCCTCTTTGAACCTCAAACTGAATCAGGGTCCCAAAACTAAACAGAAAGAGGTACCCAGAAGATAAAATGGCCCACCGTATGGGATAGCATCATCAAATTCACCGTCTGGGAACCTCATTCTGCAAATGTCAGACTGCTTATTTTCAGGCCTGATGACAACTCTGGTTTGTTTCTAAGTTGAAGGCCTCTTTTAGAAGTGTTTTTATTTTATTATTTTATTTATTATTTTCTTGCAATGTGATATTAAAATAGATAGGATCCACAAAGAAATTCATTTTGTGTCTTTTACATTTTTCAAGAGGTCCCCTGTAGAGTAATCTTTTTTATACTCCTGAGAATTTGCAGTTCAGCAGCCACGAAGTGATTGTAAGAGAACTGCAAGACAATTTTTGAAGTTGAACAATTTGAACAATTGAAATTTCTGAAAATTTGCAGTAATTAATTGTTTCATTATTTTTTATAAATTACTTATCTTCATATTACTGCTAGTCATGAATTGATTGCAAAAGTGCAAGAGAACATTTTTTTTGAGAAGTTTGATAGCTACGTGTGTTGAACTTGAAACTGAAAAAATATGGACTTTTTCTTAATTTTTGATTCTATTTGTTTTTTTTTTTTTTGTTTTTTTTTTTTTGGGGGGGGGGGGAGGGGGGGAGGGGGGGGGGAGAGGGTATTGGGAGAAACTTGATTACTGCTGTGATTCTAATGTTTGTGAATAGAAAAAGCCATCAGGCAGGATACAGTACCATCTGAGATGAGCAATAGCATAAACTCCAAAATAAAAATTTATACTTGTATATATTTGACTATATTTTATTTGGTAATATATTTGTCGGCTGTATTGATAGTTTTGTAGTATTTGCTGTGGAGAGAAGTCCTCTCATTGAGGGTGATTTAGTGGTAGTCGACTTGTTGCATACAGTATTTTCTGTCACACAAAACTTTCCCCTGAAATCTATGCTATTTCCCTGAAAATCAACCTCAATTTCCCTAAATTTTTTTTTTTTTTTTGTGGGGTGAGGTTAGCATTGTCTTACCACCTGCCTGGAAAAAAATAAAGAGAGCAACGAATGGCATGCCTCCATTTTTCAGAGCACGAAGTCTGACAGTTTTGTGCAATGAGAAAAAAAAAAAAAATCTTCCACTCTCATCACAAAATTTAGGAAAAATTGTCTGAGAAACAAGAACTTTTTTTCATAGGACAACAAGCTGTGATTTCATAATCTATTAGTATTTCTAATGATTAATAAAGAATTAACTTTGCTTGACAAAGCTCTGTCAAATTAAATACTGTGAACTAACCCACTACACACTGATGTCAAAATATCAAAATTTCCACCTGCAATAATAATGTATAATACATCTAGCAATTTAACAAGGTGCAATGCCAATGGTTTCTAAGTTGAAAAAAAAGTGGGGGAAAAGGCCCATAACTCTAGAAAAACAAAAAGGACAAAACCTGTTGCTTGTGAATATCCTTTCCCCCATGGTGGTCTATCAGCATACCAAAGATCATTTAAATCCAACATCCACTGACTGAGATATGATGGTCCGAAGTTGTTATGGAAGGACGGCCCCCTATTTCTATATCCTTTGCAAACGTACAGAGGATAACAAATTCAATTTTGACAGAGCACAACAAGATTGAACTGGTTAAATTTTAAGTCACATTAGTGTGAAATTTCCTGCTTGAAATTTTGGTATTTTGATATCAGTGTGCAAAGGGTTAAAATACACAATTCAATTCTCCCAAAATAACATTTGTTTTTTCAGGAAAACTGAAAAGTGGTATAGTTTCCACTACATGTGGACTTCTAGCTCTAGTTCATTTAACCATTTACCTGACATGAAAAGTATACAACACTTGCAAAAAAATTCTTGAGTAACTAATGGTTTTAATTTTTTGTCTCAAAAACATAGGTTATAGAGCTTGTTCCAATGAGGAGTCATAACCTATGTTTTTGAGACAGAAAATAAAAAAAAAAATAATGAAAATTAACTGACGATTTTTGTGAATAGCACTGGCCGTTTTTTGCCATTACGTTGAGTAAAGGGTTATTTATTTACTTATTTATTTATTTATTAGTGTTTTTAAGGTCACATATTTCGGCACAATGGCTAATCATGAGCATGACAGTTTTACGGGTGGAGGAAGCCGGAGTACCTGGAGAGAACCACCAAGCAACGGCAAGCAACTGTCAGCTCCCCAACATACCAACTCCACACAAGCAGGGTTAGCATTGATTGAAGACAGGTGCACCATCAACGAGTCAAGGGTTAACTCCATGTATGCTGCTGGCAGATATTCCAGCCCAGGACAGCAAAACTCTTGCTATTAGGCCTACTAAAATTAAAAATTTGTTTCTCAGGCCCTTCCGCATGATCCTTTTGGCTACCACATGCTCTCTTTTTATAACCAATGTAAACTTAAAACAAATAAAAAATAAATGATTTATATCTGATATTTTACCCAAGTTAAAAAAAATTGATAAATTTGTCCCTTGAGTGCAAGAAGGCTTTCCAAAACCGCTCGCCCGCATGGAATTTTACAAATAATGGCTGGGAAACAGAAGATCTACTTTGTGTGGCCTTATAATATGTCAAATTTGTTATTTGACCAAATTTTCCCCTGCATGTTGCATAGACTTTTTAACCAATGATTTCTTGTATCAAATGTTCATGAATATTTCATCAAATTTAGTCATGGCTTCTCAACAGCAGGCATGACTGAATTTGATGAAAAATATTTTAAAATTTGTTTACATTGGCTTGGCAGGGGTTCAAACCCACACCGAGAGAGTTTCCTTTGGCACCAACCACCTAGCGAAACTATACTGAACCACGCACACCACCGACAGATCCCAGGCAAGGCTTGTAGAATTAACCCTTTACCCAACGAAACGCCCACATGCGCCTGCGTAATATGCAAATTCAGCAGTTGAAAAAATATCATTTTTCAAAAAATTTCAACAAAACCATATCATGTGACCCCTCACTGGAACGAGCTCGTGAAGCTCGTCCCAATGAGGGGTCACATGATATGGTTTTGTTGAAATTTATTGAAAAATTTTAAAAAATGATATTTAAAATAATAAATTTTGATATCGTCTGCATTGGGTAAAGGGCTAAGTACTTAGATGCAACTATCTGATGAATATTTTAAAATTACTCAGCAGGTAAAGAGTAGATGCATGAAGTACCTGTAGAAAAAAAAAACTGAATAGGTCTGTCATAAGGAACCATAAACAATAACTGAGTAAACATCAAAAACTCATCTTTTACATATTTTTTTAAATTTTACAAGTGCATGTATTTCAAAAACTTACCATCAGCTGTCTGACTGGATAATAATGGTAAATTTATAACATTCTTCATACCAAATTGATTCTCAGAGTTTTTATGACAAACATCGTCAGCCCATGATACTGCACACCCCTCAACCATCTTACAAGCTGACTGGTACTGGTCAATGATATCAGAGGTAGCAAGACCTTGACCTTTGAGGAGGTAAAACTGCTTCTTCACCAATGTCAACACACTTGTCAGAAGTCTGTAAAAACAAGCAACAAAAACTAGAACCAGAATAAGCAGACTGTCATCTGCAGTGAGGTCCCCAGAAGGTGAATTTGGTGATGCTACCCTGCACAGGGTAGCATTACCGAATTTACCCTCTGTCAACCTCAATCTGAATCAAGGTCTCAGGCCTAAAAGGGAAGGAGGCACCCAGAGGATAAATTGGGGGATTCCAGCCCACTGTAAGAGATAGCATCTACAAATTCACCTTCTAGGGACGTCATTCTGCACATTTTTTAAAATTTTTAATTAGGGTTTTAAAGACACGTTAACAGCCAGGGTCATATCATGTCGGTGACAGTTTTACAGGTGGAGGAAGCCGGAGTACCTGGAGAGAAACACCGAGCAACAACAAGGATCTTTCAGTTCTCCAACATTGTAACTCTGAACTCTGCACCGCGGCGCATGCAGGGTTAGATTGTTTGAAGACATGCACACCATCGATGTGCAGTACGCCTTAGTACATAGCATCATCGTGCCCCCATGTAGGCAATTGGGGTTAAGTGCCTTGCCCAAGGACACAATGTGGGAGCACTGATCAGTTGCTGAAATGGTCACCCATCCAGTGACTAACCGTGCTCGAAGTTGCTTAACTTCGGTGATCTGATGAGAACCGGTTAAAGCGATGCCACCGTGCCCCTCATTCTGCAAATGACAGATTGCTTATTCCCAGACTTGATGAGTATCAAGCAGAATTTTGGATACACAGTCAAAAACATTCTCTGATAATGGCATGGTTATGTTTATGCCACAGAAATCAGGGTTCATACAATTTCCGAAAATAAAATTTAACTGGTTGAGAGTGAAAAGCCACTATCATAGCTGTAATTAAAAGTGCTGGAAGCCACTTTAGTGGCTTTACACTGTATGCATTTAATTGATGTTTGCTCAGCAGTAGAACAAAAAAAACTTTCATATAAAATTGTTTGGTTGCAATTTATTGGAGAGTGCCTACTGGCACTCTCCAATAAATTGTAACAATACAATTATTTCTGTACAAAAACTTGCTAAACTAAGGCTACTCATGCTGGTAGCAAGTATTCTTGAAACAAGCCAAGACCAATACCGGGTCTGGACCTGCGTCGCTGCATGCAATTGATTATAGAGATGAACAGACTTCAAAGTATCAGCAAACAGGAAGTGGCTGCACGGAAGATCTGAAAATTAGATATACGATACAACTCATCATTATGAAGCAGCAGACCAAATATAAAATCATTCCCTTTCATAGAAGCCAAGAAAACTTTGATGAAAGAAGTGTTTCGGACGGACTGACGGATGGAGTTGAGCGGGTACTAGACCTGCTCTGCCGCTGGCGACACAGGTAAAAAAATACTTGTGTTTCAAATCACCATCGAAAAATAATTTAGCACTCCACCAGTTAATATATAGTACAGTCGCCGTGGATTGGTCGTAATTCACACGTGGGCAGTGATGACCACTCCATGTTTACCACATAATAAAAATTGTCCGTAAAATTTAATAAAGCATCGTATTGTACCTGGTGCCGTATTAATTAAATTTTTGATGATTTTTCCTATAATTAGTGTTTGGAATCTAATATTATTGCTGCCTGTGGAAATATTGCCCACCTGTGGAAAGTGACCACTGACTGACCAATCCATGACAGCTGTAATGTATGGTTGTCATTACAGAAGTGGACAGCAAATTCATCTGTTTTGAAACTTGGTATTCTGATCGGATCAGAAAGCTCTCCCTGTCAAAAAGGAAAATATAGAATATTTCATCTTTGGATTCTATTTTCCGTTTATTAGTTCCCGACGGAAACCGTAAGGGGACTATAGGATTGCACTCCATCCGTCTGTTTTTATGTTACAACCTCTCCCTCCAACATGCCTTAAGCTACACCTTTCATATTTGGTACATGGATAAATGGTTCTGAAGGAAAGATGCACACTCAAATTTTTGTTTTTCAAAATCCAAGATTTTTGTTGTGTTTTTTAAGATACAAAACAGTTCAACTGGTTGAGTGCTAGAATCCACTATCATGGCTCTATTGAAAAGTGCTGGAAGCCACTTTAGTGGCCTTACACTGTATGCATTTACTTGATGTTTGCTCAGCAGTAGAAGATAAATTTGTTATATAAAATTGTTTGGTCGTAATTTATTAGAGAGTGCTATTGGCATTTTCCAATAAATTGTAACCAAACAATAAAATATGAACAAAATCTTGTTAAACTAAGGCTACTCTTGCTGGTAGCATGGTATATTTGAAAAAAAAATACTTTTAGTTATTGTGATGAAATGACGGTAGCATGGTCTGAGGTTTGCGGCTTGGAGTGTATGTTCAACCGAGACGCAAAGCTTTGCGTCTCGGTTGAACATACACTCCAAGCTGCAAACCTCAGACCATGTTACCGTCAATTCATCACAATAACGTATATGTTCCAATAGACACTACCCATTAGCCCAAAACCTACATCGTGAAACACGAGAGGCTTATTTACTACACTTGTGATCGATAAAAGTTGCCTTGTTCAAGGCAACTTTTAACGATCACAGGTTCAGTAAATAAACCTCTCGTGAATCCACGACACTGGATAAATAATCAATAAACCAGATATACTCAATCCATCTTAGTTCAAATCATAAATCGTTTGTAATTTAAACAACACTTCACCTGGAACACCATCTGCTGCACACGTGAAACATCCGTTGATGAAGCAGTTACGAAACGGACGACGTCATTGCAAATATTTTTCGTAGTGACGTCAGATGGTAACATTTGCTACTTGAGCCGTAAACATAGAATATACTAAGCGAGCTCTCGTCCAATCAGAGGAGGAGGATTTTAGTCTTATTGAACCAGTTAAACACAATTTTAAGGTTTTTTCAAGTACTCATTAGATTTTCAAGGACAATTAAACTGGAGTTTCCCAAACAAGAACCTCATTATTTACAGTAAAATATAAGAACTTGTTCATGAAATGCCAAGAATCAGTGATAAAATTTCTGCTTTTTTTAATCACTTTCTAACATTTCCTGTGAAACAAACATTGATATTGGTGTTAGCATTTATTGATATGTTTCTTACATGCTGTTATCTAAGGCTCTCAAAATGAACAAGGTGCAACGCCACCGGTATCCCCCGCCAAGGGTTTCTAATTTGAAAAAAGTGGGAAAAGGCACATAACTCAGGGAAAAAAAATGGTCAAAACCTGTTACTTGAGAATATCCTTTCACCATAGTGGTCTATCAGCATACCAAAGATCATTTAAATCCAACATCCACTCACTGAGATATGAAGGTTGAAAGTTGTTACGGATGGATGGATGGACAGAAGGACAGACGAAGGAACAGAGGGACCCCATTTCTATATCCCCTGCAAACGTCATTTTGCCGGGGGGGGGGGGGGTGGGGGAGGGGGGCGGGGTGGAATAATAAAAGAGGTTGTAACCCAGCACATGAGCATCAATGAGGACATTCAGATTTAATTCAGAGATTTTGTGGGTGTCATCAGCGGTCACATATGGGCCCCAAAGTAAAATCTCAAATACTTTTTGTGCTATAGCAGTTGTTTGTAGTCAAGTGTTCGCTGCCTTCATAGACCACAAAAACTTCACTGCTGTGATGCTGTGACCGGCAGGTTCAAAACTGGTAAAAGTCTGCAGACTGCAATATTTTTCTTGGACAATAAAAGTTGCAAAGTTGGAAATAGGCTTTTGAACACACAAAATAAATTAATTGATACTCAGGCAATTGTATTTTCCATCAGTGTGGGGGGGGGGGGGGGGGGGGGGGGGGGGGGGGAGGTTTTATTTTTAATTATTTTTTTTTTCTTGCATTGAGTATGAACTGATAGGCTTTCCACTGCCTTTTTATACACAGAAAATATAGAAGTTCATAATTACACAAATATATTCATTTAAGTTTAAAAATAAAACTATTTTGAAACTTTAGTTATGTTCTTCAGATTTCAGTTTAAGAGTCCCTATCTTGTAAATATTAACGCAGTCTCTGAATCATGATGCCTGATAATGACATAACCGCAATCATGATTAGAAACACCTATGTCTTGGATTTGCTAAATTGATTTACTTCTTTATTTACTGGTGTTTAACCCTTTACCTAACGAATCGCCCGCATCCGCCCGCGTAATATGCAAATTGAGCAGTTGAAAAAATTACATTTTTCAAAATATTTCAGCAAAACCATATCATGTGACCCCTCATTGGAACGAGCTCATTGAGCACTTTCCAATGAGGGGTCACATATGGTTTTGTTGAAAGTTTTTGAAAAATTAAAAAAATTATATTTAAAATAATAAATTTTGATATCGTCTGCATTGGGTAAAGGGTTAAGGTCACATATTTCTGCAAAATGCTAATCGTGACCAAAACATGCATATAAAGTAAAATCCAGCTAATCGTTTATACCCATGTTGCCCATTTGTTTAGAAGACTTCCACCACAGGCATTGGTTACCAGGTCCTACTTTACTGGTAGAAAACAAGAGCTTGCTAACCACAGTAAACAAGCAGTGCTTCACTTCCAATGGTTCTCAAAGGGAACCTCTACTAAAAAAGGACAAACAGAATGTTAAATCATTAACATACCTATCATTTGACTGAGATTCTTTCTCTTGAATTTTCACAAGTTTCTTCAGATGTTTAATCTGCTGCCTTGCATCTTGGATTTCTACCATCAAATTATGTGCTTTTATGTGTATATCCAGCATCTAGAGATAAAAAGATACAATGGAACCTTATTAAATTTATAGCCACTTTGCCAAAGTAAAATATTCCATGAACTGAAACTTTCAAAGTAGCAAAATTTTGGGTTTCCTACATTGTGTTGACAAAAAGAGCATTTATTCAATTATATTGTGTTTGACAGAGCTCAATGAGCTCAGTTAAACAAGATATAATAATTTAAATGTTTGTACATGAAGTAACCAGGCAAAAAGGTTCATATAACAGCATAAATCAGGGTGGTTAGAATAATATTTTATCCTTTACTTGATAACCTATAGCTATATGCAATAAACTGGTATGATTAGTACTAAATGAATTGTAAATTGTAATTGTAAATTTTATTCAGCAGAATATAAAAGTACAAAGTGACAATAGTTAATAAAGAAATAACAATATTCTGTTGAGAAGCAGCATGGCCAAATTGGCCGTCTTTCTGCCACCTCCATCAGTATAAACATGGAGGTATGTGTGTCAGAAGAAGTGATAAACATGAAGGTATGTGTGTCAGAAGAAGTGATTTTATCTTCCACGAGAAGTTGTCGTAACATCAAACACATATGTATTCGTTATCCTTAAATTTGGTTTTGTTCCGAGACAGACCAGTCTTACATCAATCTCTACAAGAGTATCGGAGTCAGACAAAAGTAGCGGAGTTGGGCATGCTCTTGGTGTCATGGCCACTGGACAAAGACTGAATTAAGACAAGATAAGGAAATGAAGATAGGAAAGTATGTTGTATTCCTCTTTAGCGTTATGATTATCTTCATTACCCTACCACAGGCTCATACAGCTGCAGAGCATATTTACTTATATACCACTCGTGTTCTCAATTGTAAAGCCCGTGAGCACATTGTGGAACCGAGGCTAAGAACTTCATTATTATTGTTATTATTCACCTCCGCATCATCACAATCTCAGCAAGAGCATGTTCATTATGCGGTGAGAAAAAATAAAGCATGGTTCTGAATGAAGATGTGTTAGGAAAGTAGAGATGAAGCAAGGTAGGATGAGCTGAAATAAGATTAGATAACGTAATATGAGATAACAGGAGATAAGAGGAGATGAGATAACAGACCAAAGGTTGGAGCCTAACCTTCACTGAAGTTGAACAAATTGGCTGGACTAAAAAAAGTTTTCGTACAGTACAGTGGACGCTAATTGTATAGTCCCATCGAAGGAAGGATGGAAACACCAAAGGAAGAAAACATTTCCATAAAGTATAATGCACTAGAATAATGAACAAGTCATTAAAATACCCAGTGTCGAGTGCATTATTAGACCAAAAAAAAAACAAAACACACGATCTGTCAAAATAACCACTCGCCTCTTCAAACAACTGCGTGCGATCAACACACATCTGCACATCATCCCCAAGAATGCCAAGCACTCCAGGAAATAATGACCAGCCATTGCATTAACAGCCCACAGTTATCGTTTTCAGTGGTCACTCTTTCGGATAACAGCAAATGCGAAACAAAGGAAATTCTCGGCAGAGGGTTTTAAACTAGAATAAACAGAAGGAGCAGACACATTTTCAACTTCAATAGTTACATTAGAGAGAATTGGTGTTATTATTCCGAGTAGTATGTGCACAATCACTGCAGTGTGGATTATCACATGTTACGCATGATGAATACGAGTTTATGATTTTCATAAAGTAAGCCTTCTTAAATGCTCTTTGGGAGAAAATTCCTTTCAAATTTTCATTGAGCTCATTCTATATTTTCGGGAAAGCATATTTGGGTAACTGAGCAGAGAAATTGGTCCTAGGTTTGCCACACCGTAATTGACCTAATTGCCTTGTTATCATACCTGTTGCATATGTATTGACTTGAAAGAAGTCAACAAAGGTCGTTGGTAGATTTGAGTGATGCCAGTCAACCATAAACAACGACACATTCATTTTGTAGAGGTCTTTCAGTTTTAATATCCTATTCTTTTTGAACAATGGATAGGTATGGCAATTATATTTCTTATTACTGATTAGGCGAATTGCACGTTTTTGAAGTTTAAATAATCTAGAAGCTGCACTACTGTGACCCCATATTTCGATTCCGTATAGGAGGTGACTGTGAATCAGTGAGTAATATAATGTTTTCATGGCAGAGTATGGAAGAATATGTTTTGCCTTGTTCATTAAATAGAGCACGCTTGATACTTTGCTACAAATTTTATTGATATGGAACTTAAATTTAATATTTTTATCCAGATATATACCAAGAAATTTGATGACAGACTCGCCGTTTGCTTCTTCCGCCAAATCAATTTCTTGGTTATTGTGATGCAATTGTCTTCCGTTGGTATTGTATATTTTATTGGGTGGACTGAAATCATATATTTTGTTTTTTGGGCATTCAATACCAGGAGGTTGGCAGCACACCAGTCCATTAACGCCGAGAGCCCGGTGGTGGCAACGTCAAAGACTGCATCTATACTATGATGTGAGGTGTGCATTGAGGTGTCATCCGCAAATGATAAGAGATCTAACTTGTTGAAACACTACAATCGTTAACATAAATTAAGAAGAGGAGAGGCCCCAAGATGGATCCTTGAGGAACACCACAAGTGATCTTCTCAAGCTCAGAACTGCTTCCATCGTATGTGACATATTCAACTCGCCCATCCAAGTAGCTCTTAAACCAGTTATTCTTAAGGCCTCTAACACCATAAAACTCTAACTTTTTTAATAAGATGTCGTGGATAATTGTATCAAATGCCTTTGATAAATCTAAGAATACTGACAGGGTACAATCCTTTGCCGGCTTGTCGTTATTGTTGGGTATACTCTGGAGAAGCTGAAGTATGGGGGTGAATGGTTGAGTGTTTTTTCCTAAAACCATACTGGTGTGGGTACAGAAGATCATGCTTCGTTAAAAAGTTTGATAATCTTTCTAAAGTTATTTTCTCGAGTAATTTTGAGAATGCCGGCAATATGCTAACTGGTCTGTAATTATTGAATAATTGAGGGTCTCCCAATTTGAAGATTGGTACAATTTTTGCTATTTTCATTTTGTCAGGAATGATTCCAGAAGATAGCGACAGATTTATGTGTGCTAATTCTTCCGCTATTTCATGGATTGAATTTTTTAGAAGTTTGGTGGATATCCCATCACAATTAGCACTAGTTTTGGGTTTCATCAAGTTTGTTATAGAAATTAATTCTCCAGCAGTCGTTGGTGCCATGAATAAACTACTTACATTAGTATTGGTCATATAGTCTGTGAAATGCACATTAGTGTTTGGAATTCGCTCAGAAGCTTTTAGACCAACGGTTGAAAAGTATTTATTGAAATGGTTGGCAATGTCAGTAGGGTCACTTATTTCGATGTTATCTATTACAAAATTAGTATTAGCTATTGGTTGACTCGAAGACTTGTGAATTGCGCTTCTCAGAATTTCCCAAGTTTTTTTTCGTGTTATTTTTGTTTAATAATAGGATATTTTCATAGTATATTGCTTTACTTTTGCGTTTTACTTTGTTAAATATGTTGCTATACATCTTATAATTTGCCTGGTTTATTTCAGTAGGGGACTTTAGTTTTTTACGAAAGAGTTTTTCCTTATTTAAAGAAGACTGTAAGAGGCCTTTGGTTATCCAGGCTTGGCGCTTTATATATTTATTGCTTTCATATACTTTCCTAAGTGGAAATGCAGTGTTAAATGCAGCAAGGTAAAGATTTACAAATATATTGTATGCTTCGTCAGGGCAGGTCGACTCTCATACTGTCGAGAAGTCGGTTTGTGTCAACAAGTATTTGAATGCTCTCAGATTAGTATCAATGAAGTTTCATTTCATAATGTGTTTTTCGGTGACTGTCTTCGTATGGTTCGATTCACAGTAAAATGTTCCAAAATGGTCAGCATAAGTCTGTGATGATTACGCCGGTCTTATAGTTCTCTTGGGGACGGTTAGAGAGGATATGATCTATTACAGTAGCTGAGTGCTCTGTCAGTTGGGTTGGTTTGGTAATGAGTGGGAGAAAGCCTTGACTGATTATGGTGTCTATATATTCGTTCGTTTTGCTGTGTGTTTGAAATTTTAACAAATCAATGTTCATGTCACCCATAATATAGGATATTCTTCATTCCTGGTTTATCTTTTCAGTGATAGTTTGTAACATAGAAATATACCTATCGAGGTCAGCCTTGGGCGGAGTGTTTGGGCGATATATCACACCAATTATGAGTGACCGATGCCTATTCAATATTTCCACAAAGAGAGACTCAAATACATGGGGTATGAAAACAGAGAGGTCCTTGCGTATTTTATATTTTAGGCTGTTTTTTAAAAATAAACCAAACCCCCTCTTCCGTCTTATGGGCTTGGGTGGGTTTTGGTGATGAGAGGGTGGTATCCATTGAGTTCAAAATTCACACATTCTGGTACCTTAAAGACTTCAGTAAGTCCAATGATGTCAAAAGTTTCATCTTGGTTTTGGAGGTTACCTAAAAGACTAACAAGAGAATCCCAATACGCACTTAGCCCTTGGCAATTAATATTGAAAAGGGATGTTAGATTTGGTATATTAGCAATGAGCTTTCTGTACTCTTCAGGGGAATAGTATCTACAAGATTCGGCTGGTGATAAAGGGTTATTGTAGTCATCCTCATCTGGATCTTGTCTTTGACTGAACAGACTTACAAAGTCATATCTGCTGTCACTCTGTATCTCATCTAAGGATATGCTGTTTGGGTTCGCCATCTTTGTTCATATCTATTAATGTTCTGATGGGAATGACACTGGCTGGTCTCGGTTTCTTGTCTGCAAATAAACTGTTTACATCGGAATTGTGTTTTATATTTAAGCTTCTTCTGACACGTTTGGCGATAATCAACATATGAAGAGAAAAAGGTGAACATGCTATGAATGACAAATGATTTGGTATTTGAGAGATGTATGCAATTAACAGAGTAAATCAACCTGCAATATTTAATTAAGTGTCATGTGCAGTACAGCAGCATTTATTACAACATGAAAAACATTCAGAAAAGAAATCCCAACTTAGATTTAGTCAAATAAAATTAGATCCAGTCAAACTGCATTCAGAGCTTTTTAAAATTGCATGTGAGCAGGTGTTTTTTAAATTTAATTTTGTAATTATTTCTTTGCAATCAAAAGTTCACATGTTCTTGGTTTGTTTTATGCTTTAGGTCTCATAATCTGCCGAATAGCATGGCTGGTGGTGTATTGTTGGCCCTTGAGTACAAGAAGGCTTTGCAATGCTAAAGCATTGCAAAGTTTTGTTGGACTCAAGGGACAAATTTATCAATTTTATTTACTCAAGTAAAATATCAGACATAAACCATTTAATTTTTGTTTTTTTAAAGTTAGCATTCGTTATAAAAAGAAAGCATGCGGCAGCCAAAAGGACCGTGCTGGAGGGCCTGAGAAACAGATTTTAAACATTTTAGGCCTGAATTACAAATTTTCCAAACAAGTTGGTCAACTCATAATAATTTAAACAGATATATTTTGGCATTCAAATGCTTTCTGTACTTGAATGAGAAGACATTTTAATGAGTTTCCAGGAGCTTTCAGGTTTAATTTAAGGACTTCAAAGGAGCTTGAGATGAAATCTTAAAGAATGTTAGGAAACCCTCTTCCACCTACATGTAAGCTAATGGAGTTTGTACTCACTACTCACTCAGCTTTTATGTCATATCACAATCATACAGGTCTGGCATTTTCAGGAGAGCGATTTATGCGATCGCCTACTGCTCGCCTTAAAAAAATTGAGGAGGGCGAAAAATAGCCCTCCCAGCCTTAGAAAATAATGATTACCACAACAGCCTATTCCCAAAACCCACAAGGTTTCAGATCTCATCTATGTTAGTGGTCTCTGCAATATGGCCACACTGCCTCTCCCACCTCTCCGGGCCTTACAAAGGCCCGGAGGTATGGGAAGGGCAATGTAGCCATCTCACAGAGACTACCTGGTTAGCAGCACCAAAAAAAATATATGTACAAAGCCCACTAGGCAAAATTCATTAATAGTACAAGTTTATTTTGCCACTTTTAGCTCTTGTAAGCTTGAGGAGAGCTAATCGATCCCCAAGGCAATGTGAAAAGAGTGATTTTTAGCCCTCCTGCATTTTTAAGAATGCCAGGCCTGATCATACAGGCTTGCATAAAATGGATGAATGATAGTGCAGTAGATGAAAAGTTGAATCTCGAACTAATTGCAATACAAACGTTTTTCATTGCGATGCGTCACAACAAATGTAATATATTACATCTGAAAATGATCCATTGAAATGTCAAGGGGAAACTGTTTTTTATGAGAAAATTTTACTCAGATTTAGAGGTATTCTGCACACACATACACATTTCCATAGAACAAACTATTTTCACTCATCAGTTTGAGACATCTGTTTTGAAAGGAGAATACTTACATAAAATGGATGATAGTGTTCAACCGATGATTGGAACAGGCCACCAAATCATCCAAATGTGGGCAATCGGATGACAATTGCAACGACTCCTAGAACATCGGTTCAACCGATTGCTGCCAAGCATTTTGTGATGATTCATTAACCACATTTTATTATCTTCTGCAATTGTTCAATTGTTAATGTAAAATGATGTCAATGATACCATTCAATAAATTTTAAAAAACACCACAATGCAGGGTATTTGATGACGATTCGCATATCAAAATGCTATACAAAAATGTTCAAATGCTAACCATTTTTCTCTCATATTCACCTTAAATTCACTATTTATCATCATTTTTTGAAACTAAGATGGAAACTGCTAATCAAATTTTTAAAAACAAAAAATACCCTCCTGAATGTGTTTTTTTTAATCTCTCTAGACCCCACTTTAGGGGATATACAAGTTAAACAACATGTAAAGCTTACAATTGAGCATATTTGTGGCAATCGCCAGTTCATACTGGAAAAGTGAAGGTTGCGCTTGATTGACTCAGGTCGAGTAAAATCACCAGTCGCACACACTTGGGCAGTAAACGTGGCTTCAAGAGCCACATTTACTGTCCAAGTGTGCGTGACTGGTCATTTTACTGCAACCCCAGTCAACAAAGTTTAACACTGTGAAAAATGTTCAGTATAATGTAGTTCTTTCGATCCTTGACTTGTCCAGCAGTGCATGGTATTATAATCGGAATCGGCATCAGAAACGGCCAATTGTGAGGTCAAATAACCGGTAATCAGTCAGCGACCATTTTTGGTAAATGGTTGAACACTAATGAACGGGAGGAATGGAAATACTAAGTTTCCAACCATGAAAATGGAATAATAATCCTATCCCAACATCATACTGGTCCTCAAAAACTCACATCATTGACAAATAAAGCTCAAACAACCTGCAAATTACAAAATAAGAATGATGTTATTGGTCGTAAATGTATCTCTTCGATACTGTCATTGGTCGTAAATGTATCTCCTCGATACTGGCTCCATTTCTACAGAAAAGCTTGGGTGTTAGCATACATGTTGAGTGATACTTATTGAGGAATTGACAAGATTTTATCTCATGTTAAACACTTTAAAGTGACATATGACTCAATCAATTCCCCAAAAGTTAATAGTAATACATGTGACTTCAACCCCAAGTCATTTCTGTCCTAGTCATTTCAGCCTGAAACATGCTAGCCTCTGTTCAATCTGGCCCAATATACCAAGTAATTTCAGCCCCTCGCCTATAGTCACTTTGTCTCCCATAACGTATTGCAAAATATGAACTTTTTTTGTACATAGTTGCAGTTAAATGGTTTCAGTGTGCAACCAGTTTTGAGACATTATAGAAGTTTGCCAACAGTTGCGAACTTTCAAGCCTCAGCTAGCTTCTAATTTCTTTCAACCAGTTGTCATTAAATTGGTCAACAGCAAAAATATCCAGCCATCCAGCCCCAGGAATATTTTATTTTTGAATACATGAATATATCAATGCAAGTCTCTAATGGAGCATAACCTATGCCACAAACTCAAAACGTGTGCCCGCTCTCCCCCACATGATATAAAGTTATGTCTTACACATCATGCCCGAGAATTGAAATAGCTTTTTCGTTTATGTATTGCATTGAAACTTGTCTAATTAATGTCTGCCAGGCTAGGCCCATCATACTGATACACAAGAATGGCAGGAACACAGATTGTGGTGGCCGGTTCCGATCGTCGGTTGAACACTGTCATCCATTTTAAGTACGGTAAGTATTCTCCTTTCAAAACAGATGTCTCATACTGATGAGTGAAAATAGTTTGTTCTATTGAAATGTGTATGTGTGTGCAGAATACCTCTAAATCTGAGTAAAATTTTCTCATAAAAATCAGACAGTTTCCCCTTGACATTTCAATGGATTATTTTCAGATATAATATATTACATTTGTTGTGACGCACCGCAATGAAAAACGTTTGTATTGCAATTAGTTCAAGGTTCAACTTTTCATCTACTGGACTATCATTCATCAATATAGTTTTGCCATTTCTCTCAGTAGAAATCATAAAAAAAGTTCACTTGACCCTTAAGACCCCCATACAGCCACAAACAGCCCCTTTTATATTGCAGTGAAAATGTTGTCATTATGCAGCTCTGTTATCTGATTTTAAGGATGTTGTTAAATATTCCAAAACTATTCTAAAAATTTAACAAGAGCACCGCCTAGTGGGACATTATACGCCCGTTTTGTATTTTTGAAGGGTTGGGGTAAAGATGGGGGTGGTGAGGGTGAAAGCTGTTCGGACCAACCCCATATTCGAACTTGACCTGTATTTTGGTGTGATTAAACAACATACCAAGTTTGGAATCAATCGGAAAACAAATATTAAAAGTTATCATCCGGAAACCAAATATTTGATGCATTCTATGTCCAACAAGGGCCATAATTCAGGGGAACTTCGAAGTTCGAACTGACCCCATATTCGAACTTGACCTGTCTTTTGTTTTGATTAAACCACATACCAAGTTTAGGAGTCAATCGAAAAAAAAATACTAAAGTTATCATCTGGAAACCAAATGTTGACGAACGGACAGACTGACGGATGGACAAATGGATGGACAAATGGACAGACAGACTGATTCCATAATTCGACGGTTTTTCAACAGGCGTATAAAAAATCAGTCAGGCCATACTAAAGTTATAATCCGGAAAACACAAAATGCACAAATTCAAGAGGAATAACTCTGGAAAAGTACATGCGATTTTGGCCGAAAGTGAACTTGAGCTGTGCTTTGTGGTCATAAACAAAATCTGAGAATTTGAAACAAATTAGTCAAGGCAAACTAAAGTTATCATCTGGAAACCACATAATTCACAAATTTGCAATCATTCAAAGGGAATAACTATGGAACGGTACATGCGATTAAGGCCAAAGGTGAACTTGAGCTGTGCTTTGTGGTCAAAAACAAAATCTGAGAATTTGAAAAAAATCGGTCAAGGCAAACTAAAGTTATCATCTGGAAACCACAAAATCCACAAGTCTGCAATCATTCAAGGGGAATAACTCTGGAAAGGTATATGCGATTGTGGTCAAAAGTGAACTTGAGCTGTATTTTGTGGTCAAAAACAAAAAACTGAAAATTTGAAATAAATCGGTCAAGGCAAACTAAAGTTATCGTCCAGAAACGAGAAGTTGGGCTACATTCCCATAAATAAAGGGCCATAACTCAATATTGAACTTGACCTGTATTTTATTGCTAAAAACAACTTCTGAAAGTTTGATGTCGATCCGTCAAGGCGTTCGACTTTAAATGAACGGAAACCAAATTGTTTACGGACAGACAGACAGACTGATAATAGATTACGTCCCGCTTTTATAAACAGGCGTATAAGAAAAGAAGCACTTTTCTGTAATTTCTATTTTGAAAAAAGAAACGCCCTGAATCCAGGAGTTTTAAAATTTCCAAGTAAAGCATTAACCTTAAATAAATCTTCCATACATAGAAATTCAAACTTCAATAAATTGAACAATTTTCAGTTCTGGTTGGAAAACACATATTAGAGTGAATTTAAAATATATCACCTCATGAACAATATTATCGCCTTCTGATTTACACATATCTGAATAAAATTTGGTCATTTTTTCATCATTTTCTCTGTAGCGAGCTGTTGCATCTTCTTTCTTTGTCTGCAATCCAACAAGCTGTGACTGTGCGGTCTGGATTCTTTTGCATATTTTATCAGCTCTCTGACATAAAAAAAGATTAACTTCACTATTAAAATAAAACTGTGAGTGGAAAAGACTGGTAATGCAACAAGACTGAAAGCTATCAGAAGACTGATATTATACTACTCAAAGTTTGCAAAGCAGCCAGTATATCCAACTACCTGTTTTACGTTTTAGTTGAAATATTGTAATGAAAAGTGTTTATATTTTTTATTTAATTATATCTTTAATGATTTAAGTACAGAAATTAAGATTTTATTTGTGTTTGACATTATTTTTTAGCTTTTGAATACGATAAGCATGGAAAATAATAAATTAATAGTAATTTGTATATTTTTATACTAATCAATGGCCCAGACAAGCTGGTGCTTAACTCAAAGTTATTAAGGGCCAAACACAAATTTTGAAACCCCCCAATCCCCAAAATTTGCTTGTAAAACCAAAAATTAAAAGTCCTATCTGGCCCTCCATACATTGACTCTCCACGCATGTGCAGACGTCAGGAAGTGACCGGAATTGGCACCAACATCATTCTTTCTAGAAGAGAGTACTACATAAAAATTCAGCGGGGAGGTGTATGAGTGCCCACTCATGGGAGGGCCTTCTCTGTCTGGGCCATTGGTAAGTATAACAAGAGGCCCCCAGGAGGCCTGAGGGCGCTCACCTGACATGGTAGTCTAAATATCAAACCTGGGACTTGACTTGAATAAGCTGCATACGCCCCTCCTAAGAAAAGCATATACCAACTAGATGAAGCTGTTGTGCCCGTACAATACACCAGATTTTCCTTCTATTTTCAGTTCCTGCACTTTTACGTCCCAAAATTGAGATAAACGCAAAAAAAACCCTGATTTTTTAAATTTTTGTTTCAAAATTTTCCAAGTTCCACCCGGCCCCCAAATTTTCAGTGTAAAAAAAAAAAAAAATTTTGTCTTAAAATTGCCCGAAACGCATAAAAAAAACAAAAAAAAAACATTTCCGGATTTTGGTCCAAAATTTTCTAAGTCCCACCCAGACCCAAATTTTCAGTGTAAAAAAAAAAAATTTTTTTTGTCTTAAAATTGACCAAAACACGTAGTGTTAAATGTTTTTCCCATTACCCACAGTGTTAAAAAATGCGGACTCAGCACTTTTTCAAAGTCCCCAAAAAGTACCCCATGATAAAACCGATAGAAATTGTTTTTGACAATTCCATTCTGTTGGTCCTAAGGAAGCTTCACACTAAATATGAATTCTCAGTGCCGTATAGTTTTGGATATATGGGCATTTTAATTTTTTTCTATTTTTAGCTCCTGTGGTTCCCATGGGGCGACGGGAAAAAACATTTTGTCATAAATTAAGTACTTATGACCCAATAAGCCCTCATATCAAATTTGCCTCTCCGTTTGGAAAATAGAAATTTTGGGCGGGGCGAAAATTCTTGCCCCTCCTATAACAAAGGCAAATATAGCTCCTCGAACTTCTCTTGAACAAATCTGAGTCTACACCTCAAAAGGAAGCTGCACACGAAATATTAAGTCTTTGCTACTGCTGGTTCATGAGATGAGGATTTATTAAGATTTAAGCACACTTTTTGGGCATGGCCCTACCGAGAGGCGGGTCAACTTGATTTGAAAAAAACTTGAATTGACATATGATAGGGAACATGCACAGCAAATTTTGTTGAATTTGGTCCAGCAGTTCGTGAGAAGAAGTTGATAATGTAAAGTTAATGACGGACGACAGATGCCAGACGGAAAGCGATCAGTTATGCTCCCCTTGAGCTTTGCTCAGGTGAGCTAAAAATTATACAAATTACCATGAGTTTATATTTTTACACTGTAAACCAATGGCCCAGACTAGCTGAATTGTAAAAAGGTGGAGGGCCTAGGACTTCAGAATTAGTATATCAACATAGTTCCAATCCTGTAATCCAAGGTGAAAGGAATAAAATTATTAGGAATTACATGTATTTCTCTCTATACAGTAATAGAGAAGACATATCATACAAAAGGAGCCCAGTTCAAGTAATTCCATATACTTAGCATGAAGACTATGCTAATTGGATGTAACAAGTTCAAAAGGAGCCCAGTTCAAGTAATTCCGTATACTTAGCATGAAGACTATGCTAATTGGATGTAACGAGTTCCCAATTTTTATGATTGGACCGGACTATGCCCAAAAAATTAGGATGGTGTATTTGAGAATGAGAGAATATCCTCCACAAACATACGCCATACACAATAAAACTCCAGCTGTATGCAGGATATAATTATGGACAAAACAGCTTCCCTCATAGTTACTTACCTATCAAGCCAGAGGAGAGGTAAAAAATCCCCCCCACTCCATTCTTTTCTTTTGAAGGAATCTTCAAAAAGAAAGAGGGGAGCACTCTGGAATCAGTAAAAGCGGTACCAAAAAACAATATAAATATTCGTCGAACAGGCACTCAGGTATTAATTTATTATTAATAAATGGTGCTTAATGCCACTTCAGAAGTTAAGGCAAAAGCGACGATCCCGGTAATTAATATTGCCCGCTATTTAACGTACACCGGAGACGGCGTATGCAGATAGGTTGAAAACGGTGATATAATATATAACATACACATGTCCAATCGAACCACAATGAACAATCTCTGGAGAGTAAACACTTCCGAGATAATCCACAGGCAACCCCATTCAGGTGTACAATAAATTCCAGTAACAGCACTCCCCGACGTGTACTATCCAATAGCTATGACACTATAAATGTGGGAATATATGAGATGAATATCGACATTAATAGAAACCTGGATCTAGAAATGGATTTAGGTATGATTAACAGGCTCCGACACGGACCACCCATAATTTCAAAGGTCCATAATATACAATAAAGCGTCAGCCTAATAATTAATTATGCGCGTGAGCATTAAAATCCTGCATGTAATCATCTGAATACCAGATAACTGGTTATGCAGCCTCCGAGGTACCCAAAGACAAGCAGTTCAATTATGATGAAATATACGCTCGTATATGACATATAGACGAATAATCACAAGAAACCAATCCAACTAAAAAGTGGATGTGCCCATGAGGTCGCCACAGAACACGACCCAGCCGCCAATCGAGAAGTGAAGAAAGGCATGCATGTATTTAAACTTATACGAGGCTTGCAGGAAGAAAACTATGTCTTGCCCGGTAATCGCCTCTAAACACATTGGCGGTGTGTATGTGGGGGGATTCAAAGTCATATCGAACCCCCCCCTCACCCGCATTACTTAATCGTTCTTGTGTTAGTCATAAAATAATATAGGAACCGCAATGGTTCCCTCACATCTAACCGACTCCATTATGCCACTATGGGCGGAGAAGGAAGTGAAGAACAAAAACTTCCCCTGATAAAGAAGATCCACTCATGGAGGAAGCTTCCGGGGAACATCCCATAACAGACACTTGAGAAGACTGATCCAAGTTTTCTGTGACGACAGAGGTGCTACTAGTAGGATTCAAAACAAGACTGTTTGATCTTAAACATAATCCACTGAATCAAATGAATTGGAGGATACGCATATCCTATCATCCATCCCCATGAGATCAGCAGAGCGTCTACTGCAAGCACTCAATGGGTGGGCATGGCGACACAAACGACGTTAACTGATTGTTCTGATGCATCGAAAAAGGAACTATCATGGGGCGATCCCTCTGGTCCAAATACTCGCTTGTTGAGCATCCATTCCAATTGCAACAGGCAACCTTTCCGAGAAAGCAAGTCTGCTAGTACGTTCAGACGACTCGGTATATGATGGATAAAAAGATGAACATGATGATTCATGATGTATAAGGAAAATCTTCGTTAGTTGGCATCCGTCATAATAGTGAAAGCCGGATCCGGCAGTTGCAGCGTCACACCCTGAGTTAACCACTGAATATCTGCCCAATTTGAACCCTTGTTTTACTATGTCTGTTAAAACAATACTGGATCAAGCGAAAGCCTCTTCACACTCCAGTTCTGAGTAAAGAATATCTGGAGGGGACGTGCGAGTGGGCGACCCATCAGAATGAGATCCACAGCCGCTCTGCACAGCTCCAATAGTCGCATGAATTCCCTCACTATTAATGCGTCTGAGTGTAGACAAAGGCGAGCATAACAACTGACTAATTTCGCTCTGGGTAACGGCAGGCGAACCAGATTGTTGTGAGTTTCAAAGCTCAATCCCAAGTGAATAGATGACTTGTACAGAGCTAGATCCGACTTCTTGTTTTCGATGAAACCGAGACATCGGAGTAATAGAAGCAGACTTTGAACATCATTCTGAAGAATAATTATGTTGCTGTATCCCTGTAGAAGGTCGTCCAAGCAAGCCGATGTTACCGCAGACAAATGAGCTCCTAAGTAAGACATTACCGAGTTCATTATTCGAGCGAAACGTCCAGGGGGCCAGATTCAGACCTAAGCATATTGTTCTGAACTGGTTCACCTTCCCTTGTATGGTGGACCGCAGGTACTTGTAGAATTCCAGATGTACCAGGACATGAAGGTACGGATCCTTAGATCTATGCTTGCCACATAGTCGATCACTCGAACGCTCACTTTTACCGACTGAATGATTTCCATAAATAAACATTTAGAGCCATGATAAACTTGTTAACCAGCTCAAGTCTGTTACCGGTCGAAACGAGCTGTCTGGCTTGGGTACGAGGAACAGGTGACTGTAAAAATCTTCAGAATCCTCATTCTCGATGACCTGCATTGCTTCCTTGATAAGAGAGCCCCCGGTAGGAGAAACTCTCTTATGCAAGAATTTAATGGAAGATTTGTCCCAAGTGGACAACTTGTTAGTGGGGTTTTACTCGGAATGATAGCTGTAAGCCATCCAAGACTACATTTCTCCCCACTGATCTTCCGTGATTGTTATCCAGTTTTTTGCAGAGCTTGATAACCTTCTGCCAACTGGCCAGCAATAGAGGTCTAAACCATCACCTGTATGACCTGCGAGGCTTACAGGAGGAACCACGTCCTCTCCACGAAAAACCTCGTCTCGTCGGCCAAGGGGCATCTGTCCAATAGTCCCGATCAGACCTACGCCCCTTTTCCGAGTCGCTATACTGTCGACCTCCAGGGTAATTATAAGAGGGTTTCTTGTACCCTCGTGAGTTTCCTTTTGACGATTTTTGTCTGGAACCCACTCCTTTACTGTTGCCTGCTGAAGCAGGTCGTTGATATGCCGACTTCAAAAGCAGAGCACTAGACGCTTTTCTAGTAGCCTGTTCATAGACTAATGAAAACTAGTCGTCGAAAATAAAATGTCTGGAAATCGGAGCGACTCAGAGAGAGCTTTTCACCTTGTCATCTTATGATCAGTGATGACGACGCAAAGGCAGCATCATGTCTGATTAACTCCAGGTTAGCCACTGTTAGGGTGGAGTTATACGTGGTATACATAATTGCCCTGGAAAGAACTCTAAGAGAGCTACGAACGTTCTCAAAATTCCTTTCCCTTGAGATGTTGCATCTGCACTTGCTGGGATGCTGCGATTAGCTGCGCAATCTGCGATAGCAAGTCCGTCAGCAAGGCATGTGGAGCAGCGGATTTCCGTTCCTTAGCTGCATGCTGCTCCTGGGGTGGTGTGTCGGAAACGGATCCTTTCTTCGAGCATTCCGATGATCAAGGCCTCGTCTCCCTAGCTACCGGATGGTCCGACATCACAGGTGAAGAGTGGTTCCTTCTTCGTGCAGCAGGCTGGATATCGGGTAGCTAGGATGCGGTCGTGTGTGCTTAAATAACATAGCGGAGGAAGCTATGACTGAAGCTGAACCCTATCTGCAGACTAGACAGAGCGCCCCGAGCGGCGGGCGGACATATGCTCTGTCTCATGCAAGTTTCCAACCAGAAAACTTCATTTCAGCCTTGTGAAACATAGCAGAGGAAGCCTTGACTGAAGCCAACCCAGGTTGCGGACTAAACAGAGTGTCCCGAGTGGAGGGCAGACATATGCTCCGGCTTGTGCAAGTTTCTCAAAACAACATCTGACCCCAGACGCTGCTATATTAGAGAGGGGTACCTCTCCCGTTCGAACACACCTCGCCGAGTACAAGAACTTGCAGACTTCCTCCCTATTTCCGCCGTCGCTGGGTGAGCTATTTATATTATAGTCCTCGCTCTACCCAATCCATCTCTTAGACTGCAACAGACTTACCCGGCATCACGGCACCCACAGACGGAGTACCGCTTCACCGGTCGTGCTAGCTGCTTGCAAAAGAATTAAAACCTTTCACCAAAGGCCCTAACTCTTGCAATAATGAGCACTGCAGCCAGTTCTATATGCTCCACGGAGCGCGACGACGGTAGCACACTTCGATGGGTGTCAGAATATCATCACCATGTTCATGTTCCTCTGAAATAGAAACTGACAGAATGAACTAAAACGCGGTAAGAGGCTCTGATCCTCAGAACCTCACCGCCAACAACATACCGCAACACCCGACTCCAACATCAGTCATCCCAGAGCAACACAAGAATGACAAGAGTCCACAGGAGTGTATCAACTAAAGTCGATATCAGTCCTCCAAACTCCACAACAATATACATATATAACTGAGATACATGAATAATACAATCATAATTAAATTCAAAATATTTTTTGCAAACAAAAAAAAAATTTTGAAAAACACCCAAGTTCCCAAAGGGAATATGAAAAGACCAAGGGCATCCCGATAGAGACTAAGTGTGGACAAAATCCAAAATTTTTTGAGCTACACTACCAGAATAATAATAATCCATTATTCTACAGTATATTACAGTAACAGAATATAAGAAACTACCTAAATATGAGGACGTTGATAATGTAAACAATGTCAATGTAAACAAGACATCAGGCTCACAAAAAGGCCAAAAATCAGAACCAACTGAAATGCTATCAAATGCAAAACAACATCTTCATACGAAGAAAAAAACCGATACATCGGATAGAAGATACAAGATAAAATGGCCTGACACCCCTAGGGTGAGGACGCAACCCTGGGGAAGAAACAGAATAATATTCTGTAATAAATAAAGTTAAACTCCCAAGAAATTTAATAAAAACTTTCAATAAAAATAGCCGAAATGCTTAAGAGTTTAACAGGAAGGGTTCATGGAAGGATAGGGAAGGAATACTTAACAAACAGTGGAATATTCATTATCAAAAAATGATGACGTCAGGCGTATGTCCCGAAATTGGGAAACATGAAATAATTTTATAAATATTATAAAGTTACAGCCCTGAACGTCCAAAACCACCATTGAACACTTCCTTCAGCCAATAACAGCCTTGTATCCACCAATTCTTGCATTGATTTGTGCCTGGCATCCTCACAAAAGGAGATTTTAAAGCACAGATGTCATTTCATTGTTGATGACTTTTAGGGCCAAACAAAGATTGATGCTGGCGCCAATTCCGGTCACTTCCTGACGTCTGCGCATGCACGGAGAGTAAATGTATGGAGGGCCAGATAGGACTTTTAATTTTTGGGGATTGGGGGTTCAAAATTTGTGTTTGGCCCTGTTACAACCGATAATGTTACAACGCCGCATAATGTTACACCAAAGCATAATGTTACAAAAAATGTAGTAAACAACCGATAATGTTATAAACTCTGCATAATGTTATACTTTTTTCAACCCGTTATGTTACAACAAATTAACCGATAATGTTATAACTTCTGCATACTAATTCCAGTTACAGCTACTACAGATGGACTTTACCACTTACCATTTATTGCCACATAAAGGTATGTAAAATTTATACTAAAGGTTTCTGCTCTGCTTAAGGCGAGGAGACCCACCACCCCCCCCCCCCCCAAACTGCCGGGGATTTATCATAGAATGACCTAGTCATGTTACATAGACGCGGATTATCCTGGTAACTCAATCGTGTGACGTCATTACCATGATCGTGCAGTGTCCAGCATGGTGAAGGCGGGGGTGGTGGGGGAGGGGATGCTATTTTATCCGGTTGGAACGTTTACCGACATGCGTAGTCTCCGCTTCCAGAAATGTAAGTGTACCATAGACCCCTGACGCCTTTGGGGTGGGAAAATGCCTCTGTTTCTGCTTGTTTTGGGCATCTAAAACTCATTTGTCGCATATTTCTTAGTCATAACTCTAGCCCGAGCCGTATTGGCATTTGCACTTACAGTGCTGAAAGTGACACTAAATACATTAAAGTTATTCTAATTTGCATAATTTACGCACGAGAAAAAACCCTGTATTATATGTGTTGTATCCCATGGTACTCAACATTCACACAACAAATTATTCAAATCAGCGCTTTCATATGGAAGTTCTGCGCAAAAATCTGATTGCACCTAATTTTGTACAAAATAGCTGCCAGCGGCCAACTAGAATTTCGGATCGGACCCAAAAACACTCGTTCTCGTCCCACGGTCATAACAAAGGTACTCAAGAAGTTTCGTAAAGATCAGTTCATAAATACGGCCTCTGGCCCAAGCCATATTTAATTGTTTACGGACAGACTGGCCATGGCATAAGCTCAAATTTGGCTTTGCCAAAGTTGAGCTTAAAATGGGTTAAATATTTCCTAAAACCAATAAAAGAAATCACTGATGTAAATGCAATCATTAAGTTGTCCTGACCATGCAAGAATTAAAGTTAAGAAAGTATGTGGCAAAGCCTAATTTCAAATACAAAGAAACTAAGTCTGAAAACATGTTTAAAAGAGGTTAAAATCATGCCAATATTCATTAAAATCACTGTAGAAAGGTTAAGTAGATAGTGGACATTGTCCCAAATGAGAAACAGTAACACTGCAGTAAAGTGTTTGAAGAAATAAAGGTGACCTAAAGCGTGCATATGAAATTTCATGACGATCAGACAAGAACTACCGGGTATAGCCTGTACTTGAAGGTTGAATAAAAAACTTTAACCACAAACTTTAACCAAAACTCCAAATGTCAACTAAACAGGTAAAGAAAAAAAAACAAAAAAACACTTGAACCTTCAGTAAAAAACTTTAGCCACAAACCAAAATTCTAAATGTTAACAAACGGACAGACGGACGGACAAAAGTCATTACTATAGCCCTCACTGTAAACCGTCGGGCTAAAAATGAAATTTTTATGGCAAAGAAATAGTTACAAAAAATAAAAAATAAAATAAAAAACCGACCGCCGGCATGCAATTTTACAAAAAATGGTTTGCAAAACAGAAGATCTACTTTGTGAGGCCTAATGCATAAACAATACATCCTCAGCCATGTGGAGAGCTGACTATTACCATATAACCAGTTAAACTAGAGATGGGATCAGGTGTGGCTCATCCTCCCCACAAAATACATCCTAGTACAGCAACCTCACTAGTATCTCAAGTAATGTTGCAGAAACCACTTTCAAGTTTAGGTCAATGTAACCCAGACCTTTGGCATAATGACCCCAAAATACATAGGGTTCTTTCTCGTCATACCCAACACTTCAAGTTTGGTTTTAACCGGCCGAGCACAATTTTAAATTGAGAACGGAAATGAATCTTGTCTACATATACTCACAGAAAATAGTTGTGAACTTGACCTTTGGCACAATAACCCCTCTATAGAAATACCTCTTTCTCACTTCATACCCAACCCACATGCCTGTTGGGTTTCGATTGGCCAAGCAGAAGTTCAATAAGAGAACAGAAACGAACTTTGTCTGCAGACAGACTGAGAGAAACATGGTTACATTCCCCCAAATTCTCTCATCAGGATAAAAAGCTGCAACTATACCAGCTGTTAACTTAACTTTGATACTTCAAGGAGAGAATTTTGGTTTACTTACAGTCTTTTGTTCCAGTTCACCAAGCAGTAGAATTCTTGATAGCAACTTCCCTTTTCTGTACTTTTTGAATTGCAGTTCTCTATCCAGGCTTTCATACTCCATTTGTTCTTGTCTCAATCTCACTCTATTAGAGTAGATTGTGTTCAAAGTGTCCCTGTAACTAGAGTGTTAAAAACAATTAATGACCGGACTGTTCTTGTCTAGATCTCATGCTGAGTACATAAGCTTTAAGCTTTCCCTTGATGTTGAGTCAGGTCTCTTTCTCTTCTATGGTTAGATCTTTTTTCAAAATGTCTCTAACCCTAAGAAGCAAAAACACTTCTCAGTTCTGGCTCCTAGTCTGATCAGATATCAATGATGAAATACTAAATTTATCACATTTTAAACAGAACTAGCTGAATACTTATTAAATCAATATTTTTGGATAAGAATATATTTTTTGATTGGAAAGTTAAAAAATTTACAGTATTTTATATACTTTTTATACAAACCAATGACTCAGACTTAGCTGGTGCTAACTCTTAAATTCTAGGGCCAAACACAAATTTTGCCCCCTTCCAATCCCCAAAATTTGCATCAAAATCCAAAAAATAGATGTCCTATATGGTCCTCCATACTTTTGTCCACTGCGCATGCGCAGTGTCCAGGAAATACCAAAATTGGAGCCAAACCCTCATTCTTACAACCCATGCCTGGTAAGCGTTATGTAATCAGCGGGGAGGTATGAATTCCCTACTCATGGGAGGGCCATCCATAAGTATAAAAAAATATATAAATTACTATAAATTTTTTAACATTTTTATACTGTACCAATGACCCAGATTTAGCTGAATAGAAAAAAGGGTGGAGGGCCTACGACATAAAGGAAAATCCAATAGACTCAATAACATGTAAACAGAATTATCCCCTCAGGGAGAAGAGAACAGGCTTTACATGTATCTTTCTTGTTTATATCAAAAAAGAAAGACACAATACCATTCCGTAATTGAGCACAATAACATCAATGATCTCTATTAACATCCAGTATAACCCATTATACTTAATTTATTAAAGGAAAACCAGTAAATAAAGATAGTCCAGAGAATGAGACTCTTCATACTCATTTAAAAGTGTCCGAGGATTGTATATTAACGCTCGTATGACACGTGACATATACAAATGCTTCACACCGAGCTACACTATAAAAATATTATACAAATGAGATAGACATTAGCTTTATTTACACTTTAAAACCATCCCGGCACCGACTCGGAATTACTGACTCCAGAGGAGGTATTCCCTTGCTTTTCACTATAAAGCAGGTGATATAAGGGAACACCATCCCCCCTCCCTTCCCATTGCTCTGGGTCAAATACCCCAGAACGAAGAGGGCAGCAGGACAGAGACACTGCTGGAACAGAAAGCCTGCATAACTATAGTTGCAACTGTTTAGTGGACTACATTCTGAGCAACAGATAACAGACCTAAACAACGCAGGTCGCCAGAAATAGACTCAATATTTCAAAGATAAAAATTTGTGAACGTGGAAGTCTGAGACCAATATGCAGCCTTCATCAAATTGGTAATAGCAACACTATTAGCATAAGCCCAAGATGTAGTCAGCGCTATTACTTCATGCGCCTAAATCTTAAGCACAGACTGCTGAGATGAAGATAATTTATCACAAGCAGTACGGATAGTTAATTGAATCCACCTTGCAATAGAATGGACCATAATGTCCTTTCTATTAGGCAGCAAAGACAGAAAGAAACGCTTACGTTCCTTTCTGATAAACTCAGATCTACGTTGTAAATACGCATAGCTCTGACTTGACAAAGCAAAGGCCTATGACCGTCTGGAAACAGAAGAGCCTTAATAACAATAGGTTCAGAGTACTTATTAGGAGCCTGATTGTTAGCCAAAAATCCAATCATTAGTAGTCAATGTAATAGTATTACCAAAACTACGATAGTGAGAATCATCAACAGATAGTGCATGACGCTAACTAACTCTTCTAGCAGAAGAGAAGGCTAAGAGAAAAGCTGTCTTATAAGATAAGTATTTGAAATCCACTGTATCAAGAGGTTCAAATGGCGCTTCTTTTAGCTTCAGAAGAACCCAAGCTAAATTCCACTCAGGAATTAACCTAAGGGTTCTAGGTCTATTTATCGAAAAGTTTTATGCTAACTTAGATAAAGAGACATTAGATCCAATCTGTAAGCTATCATGATGAGGATAGGTATCCGATAGCATAGACTTATAACCCTTAATAGTATTTAGCTGCAGTTTGATCTCAAACAGGTAGACCAAAAAATTAGCAATGTCTGGAATGGAGAGATCATAAAATCAACAGAATGATCCCTACATCATCGAGAGAAAACCTTCCACTTAGCAGCATAATTTAGCTAAGAGGGTGTCCTCCTACAGTTAGAAATTGTGTGCACTGCTCGTCCTGTAAAATGCTTGCCGTGCAAGAAGGACCGCACAACGGAAATATGTGAAGGTTGAGACCTAGCGGGTTGTGATGCAGTGTGCGCGATTTCCCCTGCGAAAGAAGGTCCTCCCGTGGAGGAAGCTTCCGCAGAATGTCCCACAACAGACACCTGAGTAGATTTATCCATGGTCTCTGGGGTGAGAGATGCTACCAATAGAATCTTGCAGTGAGATTGCTTGATTTTTAGCAATATCTGCTGAATCAATGGAACTGGCCGATACGCGTATCCTATCATTCCGTCCCAAGAGATCGAGAGGGCGTCTACTGCAAACGCTCGAGGATCTGGGCATGACGACACATACGTCTGCAACTGATTGTTGAGATGCATCTCAAATAAGTCTATCATAGGACGATCCCATAGGGAGCAAATCTGATTGAATACTCGTTTGTTGAGAGTCCATTCTGACGGCAACATACAACCTTTCCGAGAAAGGGAGTCCGCTAGAACGTTCAGGCGACCCGGAATATGACGGACCGATAGAAGAACTTGATGCTCTAGGACAAACAGAAGGATTCTTTCCGTTGGATTGAACAACGGAATGGAATGAGTGCCTCCCTGGTTCCGTATATACGCTACTACTGTCGAATTGTCAGACAGAAATTGAACATGCGAATTCTGAATTATGTTCATCCACTGACGTAGTGCAAGCCAATTGACATCATCTTTTGATGTTTATGTGTTTGTTTAGGAACTGCGGATCCCAAAGACCCTGGCACCTCGAATCTGATGGGCTCAAAGTTGCACCCCAACCTATTTGACTCGCATCCGTCAATATCGTAAAAATCGGATCTGGCAGTTGCAGTGGTACTCCTTGAGTTAACCACCGAAAATCTGCCCAAGTCTGAATCTCATGTTTCACAAGATTCGACAAGACAATGTTCGTTTCGAGCGAATGAGTCTTCACACTCCAATTCTGAGTAAAAATATCTGGAGTGGAAGAGTGCGTAGCCGCCCCATCGGAATAAGATCCTCAGCGGCTCCGCACAAACCTGTCAGTCTCATGAATTCTCTCGCTGTTACTACATCTGAGTGAAGACAAAAGAGAGCGTAACAACTGACTAATATCGCGCAGGGTAACGGCAGACGAACGAGATTGTTGTGCGTCTTGAAGCTCATTCCCACGTGGGTGAATGACTTGGATGGCACGAGATCCGACTTCTTTTCGTTTACTATGAAACCGAGACGTCGGAGCAATTGAAGCAAACTCTGAACATCGTTCTGAAGTGTTAACTTGCTGCCGTAACTCTTAAGAATTAGTAGTCCGAAGTTACCACAGACGAATGAGCTCGCAAATGAGTCATTACCAAGATCATTATTCGTGTGAAGGCCCAGGGTGCTAGATTCAGACCAGAGCATCATTGCTTGGAACTGAAAACAACTCCTGGGGCAGCGCAGCGAAGGTACTTTCTAAACGCCAGATGTACCATGACGTGAAAGTACACATCCTTGAGATCTATGCTCGCAGCATATTAGTTCACTCGAATGCTCGATCTGATCGATCGGATGGTCTCCATATAAAATTTTGGAGCCACGATCAGCTTGTTTATCCAGCTCAGATCTGTAACTGGACGAAACGAGCCGCCTGGTCTTGGAACCAGGAACAGGTGACTGTAGAAAACTGGAGATTCCTGGTTTTCTATGACGTCTGTAGCGTTCTTGTCCAGAAGAGATTGAACTTCTGATAGAAGCAAATCTCTCTTCTGAACGCTTAATGGAAGCTGAGTCCAGCGTGGACTTCGAGTTAATGGAGGTTTTTCCTTGAAGGAGTTTTAGACCTTTGGAAATAACCCCTTGCACCCATGGGTCGTCCGTAATTGACAACCAATTGGTTAAGAAACTCGACAGCATTCCGACCACTGGAACGTAATAGAGGTTTAAACCATCACCTCCTGGCCCTGCGAGGGTTGCGGGAGGAGAAACCACATCCTCCACGACCCGCACCTCGTCCAGACGATCTAGGGGCATCTGACCGGTTATTTCGGCCAGCATTACGACCCCTACCTAAGTCGCTACTCTGACGGTCTCCGGAATAAGATGTAGAGGCTTTCTTAAATCCTCTATAGGAACTTCCCTTGGACGTATTCGCCCCCGAAGTGCCTGCCTTACTCCTCCCTGCTGAGTCTGACTTTTTCAAAGCGGATTTAAAAGCAGAGAATCCGAAGCTTTCTTAGTAATCTGATTATAGATTGTAGAAAGCTTATCATCGAAGAGAAGCTCTCCTGAGACCGGAGCGACTGGAAGAGAGTTTTTCACCTTACTATCCACTCTTGTGGATGCAGCCAGGGCAGCATCACGTCTGACTAACTCCATATTGCCACTGAAAGGGCGGAGTTATACGTAGAATATGCTATGGCCCTCAAAAGAACTCTCAAGGAGGTTTTGAACATCCTGGAATTCTTTCCTTCGAGACGTAATGGTAACGCTCTGGTAAGGTGATCTGCGTAAAATAATGCGTCTAAACTGATTTTTCTGTTAGACAAGATAGTCATCACCAGCGTACTAGATAAATCGACATAGACGCCGGCAATGACAACTCCAAGTCGTCTGCCTGGACGTCTAAACGCAGAGGAACTCTCGACACGCCCTGTCCTACCATTTCAAATCTATTTCTATGACTGATGAAAGGCAGCAGTAGTGCATGAGACGATAAGAAACCTGATTTGCCAGTCTTAGAGGCTAGCTTGAATATAGCGTCATTAAGAAGTACAAATGTCCGTGACATTTCTGGACTGGGTCGGAAAGTCAGGTGCAATGTCCCTATTCCGGCCGAATAAATCTGTGTCCAGTGACGCTTTCAGTTTCTTATCATGTAATGCAGCATTTTGGTCCGGAGAAACAACTTCTAAAAGGTGTTGCCGAATGAAATCTACGGCCACCTTAAGTTGTTCGGAGAGAGAAAATTTCAGCTGCGCGGATTCCCTTTTACCATCCGACTGGAGCACATGAGAATCCCTGTCGTCCCTTTCTGACTCTGCAGGGGATGCGAACCGACCCAGCTTTCTCAGAGTTTCTTTTCTGAAAAAGTTTCTGATGGCTACAGGGATGCTGTGATGAATTGAGCTATCTGTGATAGCGAGTCCGTCACGGAGGCCTGTGGAGCCGTGGTCTTACGTAATTTAGCCGCTGGAAGCTCCTGGGGCATTAATTCCTGCATTCTTCTCATATGCGAATGTCCCGACTGGAAAGGCCTTGTGTCCTTGGCTAGCGGATGGCGTGACCTGGTCGACGTGTACTCCCTGGTCGGCGAAGCAGGCTGAATATCTGCGGTCACATAGCCAAAGTGCAGTCATGTGTGTTGACGTGAGGATGAGGAAGCCAACAGACAAGCCGCGTCGGACTGTCTATGCGACGGAGCGTCCCGGGCAGGAGGAGTGGACGTATGCTCCGACTAACGAACGTCACATAAAACAACATCTGGGCCCAGATGTTGTTGTAAGAGGGGGCCTCTTTCGCTTGCGGTCCAGGTAGACCTGGATGAGCTAGCTACTGGACTGACTGGCTTCCTCCGTTCTATCCTCCGATCCGTCGTCGCCGGGTGTGCGTGATCCAAGATTATAGTGCTCGCAACACCCCTTCTCCTCTCCTGGACCACAACAGATGAATCCGGCGTCACAACCATTTCGTGAATGATTGCTTCACCACGGGAGCTAGTGGACGACAAGTGACCGTCAATCCTACGTGGGACCTCTTAGGCACTTGCCGCATTCCTTTGAGCACTTTGCCACTAGCTCATTATTGCGATGATGGAAGCACACTTTTGAAGACATCACGGAAACATCACCCTGTTCTTATTCCTCTGAAAAAGAGACTGAAAAAACTAGAGTGACTCTGTGGAGAGAGGACCGGCATGGACCTCTCACCACTAACAATATACCGTGACACACGTCTCCAACGTTTGTCATCTGAATTGGCACACACTGAGCAAGAATTAGTGCGAGTACACAGACTACCACAAATACAATGAACATGAGAATCGGAGGAAGACCTCCTCGATTTACAATTGAACAATATTCTTTCATTTTGAAAAAATATTAAACAGTCATTGTACTCGAACAAACCCATGAAAACAAAGATACATAATAATAATAATAATCCATTACAAACATTTCGAAAATTAATTCAAAAGAAAAAAATTTTTTCGAAAAAATTTCAAGATGAGCCCAAGTTCCCAATGGGAACAATGAGCCCAAATGGATCCCCAAAAAGCCTAAGTGTGGACAAAAATTTTTAAAAAGTCTAAAAATTAATGTTACACTTACGGACAATATTAATGTATCTGGCTATGAGTAGAACTAATAGAAGACAAGGAATCACTTTCAGAAGTAACCATTGTCAACATAAACAAAAGTGAATAAAAACTGGAAACAAGACTCCAGGCACTGAAAATATGCCCCAAAATCAGTAACCAATTATAACACTATCCGATGTAAAACAGAGGCTTCCTGAGAAGAAACTGCAGTACATCGGATGGTGGATGCATGACCGAAATGCCTAACCACCCTAGGGTGAGGACATAACCATGGGGAAAAACAGAATAAACATTCTGTTATCAAGCCAAAACTCCCAAGAAATTTCAGTAAAAAAATTACAAAAATTATGCCAAAAGCATGGGAGAATAGCAAGGGGGGTATAAAGGAAAGGGAGAGAGGAACAAACTGTGGAAATTTCATAACAAGAATGTAAGCATCAGGCCTATGCCCCGAAATTTGGGAACATGAAATAATTTTGCATAAAAATTATAAGTTACAATCCTGAACACATCCTTCCACTGTTTCTTCCTCTCATCCTCTTATTTCATCCTTAGATCCACCATTTCTTTCATGATTTTGTGTCTGGCATCATCTTAACTGAGCACAGATATCAGTGAGATGTTACTAATTGAAGGGCCAAACAAAGAATGAGGATTTGGCTCCAGTTTTGGTACTTCCTGGACACTGCGCATGCACAGTGGACAAAAGTATGGAGGACCACACAGGACATCTATTTTTTAGATTTTGATGCAAATTTGGGGATTAGGTGGGGGGGCAAAATTTGTGTTTGGCCCTAGAATTTTAGAGTTAGCACCAGCTAAGTCTGGATCATTGGTACAGTATAAAAATATCAGTTCATGTCTCAGATTACCAGGGTTCAACGTTACTATAAGTTATTTACCTAGTTATGATATCTGGTAATGGAGGTGCTGTACAGACAGATGACCCACTACTACCTTCAGACTTTTTCAATTTGTCCTTCAGTTCCACAATCTGAAATGAAACATGGAAAATAAATATAAATCTCAAATCATATGGTATGCGTACCAACTCTACGCAATGTTATGCACGGAACATTTGTTAGTTATTAGCAGAACATTAAAATGGCTGTGAAATAGAGTTAGAATAGGTACCCAATAATTTTTTTCAACAATCGGCAAGAGCCGATATTTTTTGTGCTATTCATACCGATTGCCAATAGACTTTTATCGGCCAATAGCCGATTGCTTACCGATAGATTGGCTCATCCCTAATTGTGTTCTCATTGTCACATTTTTCTCCCTTACCCCTTTACCCAGGCCTGGCATTCTTTAGGTGTGCAGGAGTGCTGCACGCCTAGAAAAAATTGAGGAGGGCAATTATTTGCACCCCTTGATTTTTTGGAATGTCAGACCTGCCTTTAAAATCTATTATCATTCGTCCCCTGAGTTCCAATGTATTCTCTGTGCCTATTGGCACAGAGAACACATTGGAATTCAGGGGGCGATTTGTCAATAAAGCATTGATTTGAAATAAATCATGACCCATTCTGTGTCGCATTTCGATAGATTTTGAGCGTAGAAGACAGTCACATAACAACTGAATGCAACATTTTGAATAATGAGAAGATGTGTGTGCCAATTTTTCCACTATTTTTTCAGACAATATATTAATACCTTGAAGTGAATAAAACCAAATAGCATATAAGTTTTGGCATTGAAAATTTTAGGTGCAATTGCACTCCCAATCAATCTGAGGAGGGCAACTGTTTTGCACTCCTTCATTTTCTAGATTACCTGGCCTGTTCACCCAACACAGACGATATCAAAATTTATTATTTTAAATACCATTTTTAAAAATTTTCCCCAAAATTTCAACAAAACCATATCAGGTGACCCCTCATTGGAACTAGCTCATTCCATGTGAGGGGTCACATGATATGGTTTTGAAATTTTTTGAAAAATAATATTTTTTCAGCTGCTGAATTTGCATATTATGCGGGCGGAGGATGTACTGAGGCTATAAGCATGGGGAGTTAAGTTAGTGTAATTCTTTGAAAGATCCCAAGATGTTTCAATCAGTTAACAGGAGGTTACTCATTTAGTTAACCCACCTGCAATTAACAGATTAAATTTATAATTGGTTTAGTGATTGTAAGTTATATTCAACAAGTGATCGCATAAGAAGTACTGAAATGCCCAACCAGTGCCAAGGTGAGGGAGGGAACAGTATAACTTGAAAGTGTTGAAAGGGCATATCATTCTGGACATCCATGCAAGATTTTAGTAACATTTCACCACTATCAGATGAGTAACAGATTCATATTAGGCCCTGCAAAGTAGATGTTCTGTTTCTCAGGCCATTTTTTTAAAAATTGCATGTGGGCGGGCAGATTTTTATTTCATTTTTTTAATTTTGTGATTATTTCTCTGCCATCAAAAATTCATCTTCTTGGTTTGTTTTATGCTTCATTTTTTTCAGGAATCCGATAAGTTGTTTGTTAACTTTACTGAAAGACTGGTTAGCAAATGAATTCTCAAGGTTTTGACGAGGGGCATCCAATGTTTAATCAGATTGAGGACACCTTTCAGTTGGTGTGAAATGAATCGAGTTCTGTGTACCTTTGGAAATACATACACTTGCACCACCATGGCTTTTGTCATTCTCCTGAAATGCCACAAGAATTTTCCAGGTTGATTTGCCAAATTTATAAATTGACGCATTGAAAACCTGATTTTTTTCAAAGTCAGCATTGTTCCCGACACTGTCTTTAACTCTTTCGTATCACCCAATTTCTGCCGATAGTGACTGAAGTCAAAATTTGAAACTAGATAGCAGTACGATAGTTCTAGGGGAAGTAATTCTTATTTTTTTTAAATTATGATATCGTAGCTTTCTATTTATGTCCTATGTCAAAGCTAAAGTAAAATTTCGCAACACAACCACCACTGATAAGAATACAGCTTGGATCAAAACGTATGTTGGTTTGTTTTGGCACGTCTTTCACAGTCCAGGAAATGTGACGGGTATGAGTGCAATTGCTCCCGTCAGCACCCGTGATTTCTACTTACTAAAAATACACTTGTTGAAACATATTGTGAAGCACAAATATACTGAGAGGGCATATAAATGTGTGTTGTTTTGAGAAAGCAGCACACTATGGCCAGTGGCAAGTTACTGTCATAAATCTGCAATTCCTTATTCATTTCGCCCTTTGAACACTAGTGGTATCTGCCATGCCAGTTCAATGGCAGCAATCAGAAGAGTCCATATTCCTTATTTGGGGTAGACCAATCAATATTTTCAACGTGCAGCCTCGGCTCAATACTGATTGGTCTACCCCACACATTTACTGAACAGCCATCCTATTTAATGACATTATGACGTATAATGTTCCGGGCTGGAAAAATGGCTGCTCAGGTTCAAAGGGTTAAGGCTTCTGGTGTTTGGTGACAGTATTCCCTCGAAAATTCATATACTAACATTTTACGGGTGCAATTTACTCTCATCTCTGATTTTGAGGGAGCTTAAAACTGCACCCGTAAATTTTGTTCATTTCTAGCACTGTCTTTCAGCAAAACATCTGCGAGGAATTCTACTCTCAAATGTTTCAAGACCAGTGAGGTTATAGAGCGTATTTTTCAAGACTCCGATAGCAACGGTGGTTCTAAAACTGAAGACGGAGAATCTTTCAATAATATGGCCAGTAGTGACGTGTTCATATTAACCCCTGAAGGCAAAGATTTAGTTTGAAATGTTTGTGCTGTCAGAAATTCTGCAGGATTCGAGGTAGAAGAGTCGTCAGTCAGCAAGTGACCCAATTTGTTTTCACTGGCAAATATGTGGTTTAGAAGAACCATTTGATCCATGCTGGATTCAATATGCACCCCCCCCCCCCCCCCCCCCAAATCATTATAAGGGTCATCTGTAATATTTTTTTCTTCAAATATTTCGATCAATTTGTATTATAACCACAATAGTACAACATTCAGTATAAAAATTCATTGTTTGGCTAAAATGGTTTGACTCCATCACACAAAATGCATGAATATGGCAATATTTCCTTACTTTGGTCTGGTGGCCATCTCCTAAGCAATGGTCACGTGACCTTATATGACCGAGATTCAAATGCAATCCAACGTCTGGACCTATTCCTACCAGCATACCAAGTTTCAGTAAGGTATTCCTCTAAAGAAAAATATTATTCCCCTATATCCAAACTATATGTATTATTACTGTGAAGTTCCTCTGGTTGCATGGCAGTGGCATGTACTATGGTGCTGTATGGCAGGGAAACAGTTAATTGGAAGTTTTACGTGATCAGACACAAAGTGAATAGTGACCAGCCAATTGCATTTACTTTTCAGTTGAGTAGTAGACCGTGATAAATCCCAATATTCACCTCATATAAAGTTGCAGAGACCATCAATTTCACGTATCACGATTCCTCATTCACGCAAAACTTTTTCAAGAAAGTATTGTTGATTGAAGCTTCCAGGTTTTCACCTGTTGAATCCCCAAACTCGTCAATGTCTTCCAAGGCGACCATGTAGTATTTAGCTTCTCCATTCGAAATCACCCGTACTAAAACAAATTCTTTCTCCCTCGCAGTTTTCCTGGCCAGCCTTTCATCACTCAACACTAAGAAGGCCTTCTTTGAAGAAAAGATTTTTTTTATTCTACATTTTTTTTTGCATAAAATCTTGACAAATTCTTTTGCATGTTTATGGTCATCTGCTCCTTTTATAAGCCTAGTTCTGCAAGCCTTCTGTGCCCTCACTATCGTTTGCATGCATGTCAAGCGTTGCTCATCTACAGCCAATATATAAGCATTGGTGACAAGTGTCTGATAAGCATGTTTTGATGCCATTTTCAAGCAGTCTTTTATATTATATGTCGTTTGAGAATTTGAAGGTGTGCATCAGTTGGGTGTTTTCACATTAAGGGTTGCTAAATTTGGCCACAGGGGGGTGAAAAAAAGTTGTCTAGTTTAAGGATTTTTTCTGGTCATATCATCAGTAGATATACTGAAGTTCAGAAAAATGAGAATGGCCGGGCATGACGTCGACCTGGTAATGATATTTCAAGGCTCATCTGCTGAACTTTCAATTTGAAATTGAATTCTGGACAAACTGTTCCATCAAGGAGTACAGGGGGATAAATATGAACTAATCTCTCATTCAGCATTACAGATTCCAACCATGGGTTTCAACAACCGAATAAATACTGAATTCACTGTGGTGTATGGGATTATGGGTGAAAAGTCGCAGTTTTTATCATATTTGGGGAAGAATTTGGCCATATCTACCACAAACTTTAAATTTTTTATCATGTTTAAAGTAGCCCAGCTTGAGTTTCCGTTTCCAAAAAGTGGTCAATAAGCAGTCATCATTCTCTATTCCAAATTTCACAAAGATATAACTACAAACAAAAAAATGATAGAAAGATGAAAAAAGGAGCCGTTTTGAACATTTTCTGTGTCGGAGAGGACAAAATTTTTAACATTCTTTGACATTGGCCTGAAGCAAAACCTCCACTCTGATTCATAGTTTATTCAAATTTGGCATTAAAATGATGCATGTAATCTGTGTTCCTGGTTCATTCAACATGACTTTTGTGGAAAAAATAATCAATTTTTAAAAATTATTTCATTATTTTTTTCTCTTCGCAACATTTGTTATCAAATAGCTTGCAATTATACCCATACAGTGACTGTGGTACAGACTGAATACTTCTCCAATCATTTAGAATGCACTCTGGTTTGATCAACTCCTCCCACAACAAGCGTTAAGCCTCATTCGATGTTAAATAATGTACTTTTCAGACTCCCCGGAGAGGACATTTTTTTTAACACCTCACCAGACACTCAACAAAAATGCAAGAAACACAAAAATCAATATCTCAAACTGAAATATATTTTCTCACGATTTGAATACTTCACATATGTGTCAAATTGTTAATGTTTTTCAAGTCATCTGGACTTAACAGGTAGTTTCTCCCTGTTGATTCCAACATAGGTCTTTTTATAATACTAATGATGTTCTTTTCTTCAACCCATGCACGGTCCACTTTTCCCCACTTGAACTTATTTGGGCCTGCAGTTGAAGCCGGGTTTTCCAAGGGAACTTTACAAGTAACTTTTCCATCATTCAGGCTGATTCAGCTGTAATAGGTCAAGGAGTTAGTTTTGAGGAAAGTTCTACCTAAATACTCAAGACCAAAGATAATCATAAGCTACAGCTGGAGATTTCTTGAGAGTCCTTTATTTTCTTGGCTCTTCCCGACAGTTTAACCTTACCATTGAGTTGTACACAAATGGATAAGCACAAAGCATAGTGTAAAATTGTAGATAAAATGGGGCATAAAGTACATACAATGAACTTATCAGTTGAATAACCTCCAATCAAAGCTTATGATTATTTTTAGTCTTGAGTGTCCAAGTTGATTGATAGTGGCATCATGCATACCAGAGAAGTGTTAATTAAGATATGATTATAAGACAGTGTTAGAATATGGACCACCAATATCTCCCCAATATCTCCAAATTATTGTCAGAATTTCATAAATTTCCCTCAAAAACCCTGTTTTTTTAGTTTTTTGCTTTTTGAATGGAGAGTATTGATGGCCTGTTAGACATGTGCAGTAATAAGCAAGAAGGATATGAGCAGCTGGATATCTGTTTGTTGCAATCTGGAAAATAAAAAGGGTTGGGAAGCATTATGACACAAAAACCAACAACATGCAGGCACCACAGCAAAAGATGTTAGTTTCACACATAGAGGATGTTAGATTAAGCAAATTCTACAAGCTAGCTCTGTGAAAACATCATGTATCTCATGCAGCATGCACTATAAGCCTAAAATATACATAAGAAAACCATTCCTTCACCAACTGTCACACTCAAACCCTTTTTTTCACTCATTTTAAATTTGGTTAAAATGTATGTCCTCTCCGAGAATATATTGGCGTAGTATATTAAACCTTCAGATCCCAACTTTAAAACAGTGTTTGACTAATTTCATGGTTACAGTGTTATTCCACGGCTGTTACTCATTCAGTTAGGCTTTTGGTTGAATTCCCTGAGGGCCAAGACCATAAAAAAAGAGGCATAACATCAGGGCTGAATGTCCACGAAGTTGGAAATGAAGTTGCATTTGGATAAATCTAGTTCATCTTTCTGGTTTATGAGTATAAAAGACATATTTGACCTTGCTTTCAATAAAAAAGGTAGAAAACTTACCCCTGAAACTCTTATTAGTGAAATGGGTGACCTTTTGGAGATGAATTCCCGGAGAGGACTTTTTTTAACAGAGAAAAATTCTTGTTTCGACTCGGATACATGCCCATTGTCAATTCTTTTTTATTTCCACTTTTGTACTCCCAAGTCCCATACATCATGCAATCAAGAGAGTAAAATTGTGTTTTTTTAGATATGAATAACAACATTCCCGGAAAGGACAGTTTTTTACGGAAATTTTTTCAGTTTATTTCATTTGGTTTGCAATTTTTTTTTGTCGCCCAAGAACCATCTAATTTTTTTTCCTTTCATAAATATGGTTCCTGCAGTCATTTTGGGGTATAGATTGAATCCAATACATTGATGTAAAATCATCCAACAGCCTTCAAAATTTTCTATAGGTTTGAAAAAAACGTTTAACGGAAACTGCTTTTTTGCATGTTAATCAATATAACTTTGAGATGAGGAATCCGATTTCCACGAAATTTGAAACAGTTTCACGTGGGATGATTCCTTTTGCAAATATTAGACTTTCCTTTTCTTCTGGATGAAAGACAAATGAATTATAATTGTTCAAAAATTGGAGAAAATCGGATGGCCACTCAAAAATGGCCAAATTATGGTCATTAGTCACCATTATTCAGAAACTACTAAAGATATTTCAGTGAAATTTGGAGTGAAGAACCTACCCCTAGTACCCTTTCATTTTGTGAAAGTTGGAGTTCCCCACATGAGTCTAATTTGGTAAAAGAGCAAACAACCATGCAGGTTTTTTAGCAACCCTTAATGTGAAAACACCCAGTTTGCTTGGCCTGGGGTTTAACAACTTTTAGTTGCTTGACCCTCCAAATCAGCAAATTTGTGTGCTTTGCATGCGGGGTGTCGGTCTAGATTAGACTTTTTCACAAAAGTAGCACCCAAAACGCATTTGTCAATATCATTTATGAACTTCCCACAGAGTCTTGGATCAACATCTAGTTTGTCGGAATGCTTCACACACAGCTAACACCATATTTTGGTTACAAATTCTGCTTCTCTTTGAGAGTTGTTTCACACTGAAGGGCTCCATTCCGGGTGTTCCAAGTCAGAAACATAGAGTACTTAACTCAACTTCCTTTCAAAGCAATGAGAGCCATGGGTTTTTTATACAAGTCATCTGCATGCACACAGAAATTGGCTGAGATCATTGAATAAAATTAGGAATGTGTTATGGTCTGAAATAAGAGCGCATTTACTATGCTGTACTGAAAGAATCAAAGGGGGGTTTGCGCCATTGTCTCACGAAATAGATCAAACCAATCATAGTTGCGCTTAATTAATGTTTTCACTTTTGTAGAATTTGATCTTTGTGTGTTAACAATGTGGTTGTGAACAGATACACACAGCCAACTAAGGCTGTCACGATTATGAATTTTCATAATCGATTATTTTGTCATAAAAATCAATGGTTATTCGATTATTTATGGTTAATATTTCTGTCTCGTTTCCTGGAACTTCGTCTATGAAATAACTTGGGAGGCGGTAAAAATTAAAATATCCTAATCGTAAATGAAGCAAACGAACACCAAATCTTGAAAAATTTGACAAAACAGAATCAACATCGCATAGATTCAAACTTCAAATCATAGAAAAATGCATACTAAACTCACTAATGGCCCCATCCGCGCTCAATGCATAATCATTATGAATTTAGCCTCAGGGAATGTCAAGTCAACAAAGCTTTACACATGGAAAAGAAACTTCTGGTTGCGGTACATCGGAGAACAAAATAAATCATCATACTTTAAAAATAAATAACATGGCATTTCGAAGTTTTTCCCTCTTTACTTTCCGTATGTTAAAATTGCTTATCAAGTATCAAACTGATAAAAACCAAAACAACTCAACATTCGATGATGTCTTATTGGCAAGTAATACAATGTAGCCATTGACAGTAAGGCATCATCAAGTGTTATGTTATTTTTGTTAAATTGTTATCACTGCTAATGGTAGTGAGCCAGCGATGCTGGAACTGGAAAGTTCGGCCCATGAATGATAATGATTCAGACCCTGTTCAGTGTGAAAATGCTTTCCCTTTGGGGGGCTCAATCTTTCCAGGGATTTATTTTATTTATTTTACATGACTCACATCAAAGGAATGAGAAGTATTGGGAACTGAGTGATCACGCATACGATGATGACTGGGTTTCGGCTAACTTTAACTCGCATGGTGCCGCGATTTGAAGCTACATATTGGTTTTATGTTTTAACCCCGTTCACACACACATTTGTTGTCGAAATAGGTCCTTTATGTGAAACAATAGCTTGTGAATCAATATTTCCCCTTTGTTTAACAAAAAGGTATGACAGCACATGTCGAGTCAAATAATCGATCATTGAAAAAAATAGTCGATTATGACCTCAATCGACGGTTGATCGATTTTTTGATCATTCGTGACAGCCTTTCAGCCAACCTTACTTATAAATTAATATTTACAGGCCAATTTGCTGGACTTTTATTCCTGATCAATTCATAATATTGATTATATCCCTCTTGTGGCATATGTACAGTCGCAACTATCTATAAAAAATGCTTAGGATTTTCAGGAACACACCCCACTGAATGTTTTAGTTTATAAAGACAACAGGAAAAATAGAGAGATATTTGCATGAGGTTAGGTTGAATAAAATTCAAATATTTTCAAATTTTGATGCAATTATGCCTTCACTGATCAGCGATAACACTGAACTGCATCCTCAGTGGTCATTTGACCATCTTTAATTATGGGAAATAACTGATTTGTGAGCGTTGAAATGCCAGGCATGGCTGTAAAAAACACATGTCTGGGTTCAAAAATAGAAGTGTTATTATTTGTGCACTTTCATATTTCAAAATTGAAGGTCGGCAGTATTCGTACATTATAACATTTTCTCTCTGCTGAAATAAGAACACAACCCCATTCTGTTGCCCAAGCAATATATGGTGGGGTGGGCTATTACCGCCCGCAGAATTTTCCATTCAAGTGGGCGAGGGTGGTCACCCTCCTCAAAATAACAGGCCTGGTCAGTTGAGAAGCCCCTATCCCATATCTATCAAAGATTAGTTTTGTTTCATTGGGGTTTAACAATACTTAGGGTCATATCATGGCAGACAGTTTTTCAAGTGGAGGAAGCCAGAGTAACTGGAGAGAAGTGGAGGCAAGTGACCCATCAAGCCCCTGATGAAGCCCTCTATTACTCTCATTCTCACTACCTAATAATTTATAACATTGCAATGATTCCCAGTAATTTTGCTGCAATTAGTGTTCAACCGATTACCAAAAATAGCCGCTGACTGATTACAGGTTATTTGAGCTCACAAATGGCCGATTCCGAAGCCAATTGTGATTATAATGCCATACACTACTAGACAAGTCCAGGCTGGAAACAACTACATTAAATTGAACTTATTTTACGGGTTTACAGCTCGTTCACAACTAGATAAGTCGAGAACTACATTAAAATGAACTTATTTCACAGTGTTAAACTCTGTTGACTCAGGTCCAGTAAAATAACCAGTCGCACACACTTGGGCTCTCAGAGCCACGTTTACTGCCCAAGTGCATGCAACTGGTAATTTTTACTGCTACTTCAGTCAATGGAGAGCAATCTTTTCCAGTATAAACTGGTGATTGCCTCAAGTATGTGCAATTGTAAGCTTTACATGTCGTTTAATTTGTACATCCTGTAAAGTGGCGTCCAGAGAAATTAAGAATACACATTGTGGTGGCTTTTCAACTTTATTGAAATGTATCATTGACATCATTTTACATTAACAATTGAACAATTGCAGAAGATAATAAGATGTGGTTAACGGGTTAAGTGCTGGAAGCCCATTTTTTGGCTTTATCCTTAAGTGTGGGTACCACAGCTTGAAGTTTTCATATTCTGTGGATGTGCTTCAATAAATTTTTGATGTGATGTTATTTAGTCTGGATGGATTTGCCCTGTTACAATTTATGGGAGAGTACCTAAAGGCACTCTCCCATAAATTGTAACAAGACAATGACATGTGATCAAAATTTTGACAACCCAAAAAACTTAGCACTCTACCAGTTAATGAATCATCACAAAAAAATGCTTGGTTGAACCGATGTTCCAGGAGCCAATGCTGTTGTCATCCGATTGCCAACAATTGGCTGATTGGGATGGCCGATTCCGATCATCGGTTGAACACTAGCTGCAATGTAGGTTGTAGAGGCTTAACCCTTTACCCAAAGAATCGCCCGCATCTGCCCACGTCATATGCAAATTCAGCAGCTGAAAAAATATTATTTTTCGAAAAATTTCAACAAAACCATATCATGTGACCCCTCTTTGGAACAAGCTCGTTCCAAAGAGGGGTCACATGATATGATTTTGTTGAAATTTTTTTAAAAAATTTAAAAAATTATATTTAAAATAATAAATTTTGATATCATCTGCGTTGGGTAAACGGTTAACTAAAAACCTCTGCCTAGGTATTTCAGTATTTTAATTTTTATATTGACGACTACCGTATTTACTCTAAGTATTGATACACTCTATGCCTAGGTACTTCTTTGGTATTTTAATTTTTATATTGATGACAACTCAAAAGTTTTGTTTTGACAGTTTTTTCAAGTGTATAAAATTCATAAAAATCGAAATTGAGTCTTGAAATGTTAACTTCTGAAAATAAATTTTTTTTGAAGAATTGCATGAACCCAAACATAATCAAAAAAATAATCCTTTGCACTGTAGCCAAATACCACAAACTCTTTACTTACCTCTCTTCGAAGATCTTCAACAATCTGGCCATATCTACTGACATGGAAATCCACACTAAGAATATTTTTCTTTAGCTGAAAAGGCAAATTGTACTTTTGTTACCACAATGTATCTCATATAAATTCTTTTCACATTATCAAAAGATTTTCTAGCTGTCAATTTTTTTCTAAAATTTTCTCATTTGAACATTATTCACATTGGTGCAAAACTATGAAAATGTTTTCTTTATTATCATTTCACCCCAAAAAACTGAAGATTCCTACTGGCATTATGGCAACCACAACTGAATTGCATAGATTCCCAGTTGCATTAGAGGAAAAATGTGCATCTTGAGATTTTGACATCAGTGTAGAGAGAAGTAAGGTCACTCTTGACTTTAGAGAGGAGTAAGGTCACTCTTTACTTTCAAATGTCTTAAATGAAACCTTTTGAAATGTTAGAAAACTTAACAAAACTATATTGTTCGTTTTTACCTCACAATAAATACATTCTGAAATACTAATTTTTTTGTGGTTTGTTTGATTTATAGGTATGAAGCAAAGTGAATGATGTAGTTATTAGGAAGAATACAAACAATTTCTGGGTGAGGATAGTAGAGAATATGGGCATCATTTCCAACAAGATCTGTGCAAGATTTGTTTTCCCAATTCCAGAAATCAAAATTTTCAAACTTTCAATGGTATGAACACAAATACCCGGTAGCAAATATATTTCGGAAATGGGAGTTCACAAACAGTAAGTACATCACTCAATACTGTTTCAGAGTTGTGCATCCCTCTGGTTTCATATTAGCAGTTTTTGCTAAGCAAGTCTTGGCGGCCTATTTAGGCAGCCAAGACTTGCTTAGAAAGAACTGTATTTATTTATTTATTTATTTAATGGTGTTTAAGGCCACATACTTATGCACAATGGCTAATCGTGACCGCGACAGTTTTACGGGTGGAGGAAGCTGGAGTACCTGGAGAGAACCACCGCGCAACGGCGAGCAGCTGTCAGCTATCCAACATCGTAACTCTGAACCGCGGCACAGGCAGGGTTAGATTGAAGACATGCGCACCATCGACGTGCAGTACGCCTTAGTACACAGCATCATCGTGACCCCATGTAGGCAATCAGGGTTAAGTGCCTTGTAGAAAGAACTGTAATAGCACACACAGTAGGTAGCCTGCCAGTGCGGTACAAAACATTTTAAGGGTTAAATCACTTATGAAATGGGTAAAAATAAAATAGAAGAAACTAAATACCTTTTATGCCCTCTCTTTTACTAATAGAAATATTCCTGTACTTTTGGTACATCAGTTACGGCTGTGAATTGAGGGAATTTCAAGGCTAAGGCTAACAAAAATTTTCCCAACTCTGGTCCTCTATATGCAAATTTTCCCAACAGCAATGTCTCAAGACCCTTCCTAATAGGGGTAACAAATCCCTGGAATATCATAATTTAAAGGATACTCACTGTTGCTTTGATGTTCTTTGCCCTGTCAGCATACTTCAAAGTATTGTATGTATCTTCAAATGACATGAATGATGGGCTGTAAGATAGGAATAACATGACACTAAAGGTAAGTAGGTCAAGAAGCAATAGTGTTAGTTTGTCCATTTTTTTTGTGAATTCTGATTAAATGCTTGTATATATATTAACATGTTCAAAGGTTACTAAAAACATTTAAATGATGGTTACAGTACTTTTTGCACTCAAACTTGTCATGTGTAGACTGTGGGGCTTAAAATTCATGCTAGAATCAGAATAGATTCTCACAAGGCAAACAAGAAGAATCAACTTTGATTTTCACAAAATGTTCATTTGATTCCATTCATCTATTCTGAAAGTGCCTCCCTTATTATCTTCTACTTATTTTTATTTATTTATTTATTTATTGAGGTTTAACAGCACTTTCAATAACAAGGGTCACCTCGTGTAGGACAGTTTTATGGGTGGAGGAAGCCTGAGTTCCCAGAGAGAACCACCGATTGGCAAGTTTATTTTTTACACCTTTTGAATACTGCAAAACTTTGACCTATACCGCAAAACTCTGCCTATACAGGCAGCCAATATGTCAGTAGAAAGCACTACCTATACTACCTATACAGGCAGCCAATATGTCAGTAGAAAGCACTACCTATACTACCTATACAGGCAGCCAATATGTCAGCAGAAAGCACTACCTATACTACCTATACAGGCAGCCAATATGTCAGTAGAGAGCACTACCAAGATACTGTAAAAACGTCCCTCTGCAAGACCACCAAAACATATATGTTAAAATGGACCTAGTCTAGGCCCTGAAGGGTTCAACTCTAATAATACAGTGGAGCCCACTTAATTGGATATCTCTTAACTGAATAACCCTGTTAATTGAATATAATTTCCCAACACAAAACTATTTACCATACCTCCAGTACAAACTTGATCTGTTAATTGAATACACGTTATAGAGTAAACTCCTGTTGAGTAAAAAATCTTGTAATCTGTCGAGAAATTACTCTGACTCTCCCCAGTTTTCCTTTTTTATAGACCTATTTGGCCTCAGTACATCCAATACAGGCATTTAATTTATTCTATCTTGTTTGACAGAGCTCAAGAGAATTTCATGTGGATCATGACAGAGGAATTCCTTTGTCTACTTCTGTGAAAATAGTATTATAGATACAAAAAACCTTTAATACAAATTTTGATGTCTTTCTTATACACACAGAATAGCCTGTAATTCCTCAGAGAAGACATTTGTCAATCACCATTTCTACACACTAATGCTTTATTCCATGTGCACTAGATTTCACCTAAGAGTGCCAGCAAGTGGGCAAGGAGCAGACTAATATTGCAGCTGTTAGCAAAATGAGTTGTCAACGTAAGTCGGCCAGCTTGTGAATACCACAGACAGGAAGTTGATAGTCCCTTATCCAGGACAGCTACATGTTTCATCTGCATTTTAAGGCAACAGCTTTGTAAACAATCAGCAATGTTATAACAGCTGTTCTGTTGTTTTTTTCTAGGACCCTGTGAATCAAATTTTTTTTATCATAGAAATAAATCTCGAGTCAGGGTCTGATGTAGACATGAAATCCAAATAGAGGCAAAAAGAGTGTGAAAAAAACTTTTTTAAAATGACTTGTCATTTTACCAAATTAACTAATTACCATGCACATCCTTGTGGTTTGTGTGTTTCCGTGCCTACAGGTAGCATGAGTACCCTAGTGCAAGGGTAACATGTTACATATCTACAACAGTACTTATAGAGTGTGGGCAGGGATGTGGCTAGAGATTTCTGATTGGGGGAGGGGGGGGGGGGGGTGGTGGTGGTGGGGGGAGGGGGGTGTAGGGTAGAGAATTTCCAACTGCGGGAACCATCTCCCAGTCCCTCCTCTTAGCCCTTTACCCAACGCAGACGATATCAAAATTTATTATTTTAAATTTCATTTTTTCAAATTTTTCAAAAAATTTCAACAAAACCATATCATGTGACCCCTCGTTGGAACGAGCTCATCGAGCTCGTTCCAACGAGGGGTCAAATAATATGGTTTTGTTGAAATTGTTTGAAAAATAATATTTTTTCAACTGCTGAATTTGCATATTACGCGGGCGGATGCAGGCGATTCGTTAGGTAAAGGGTTAACTGGAAATTCATCAGAGAAAATTTTTGAAAATGAAGCCTTGAAAGGGGGCATAAAATTGATTCTAGTAACTGAAATGTCAACACCTTTATGAAAGAATTATCAGGTTATTATTATTTGGTATTATTCTGGGAAATGAATATGTGCTAAACAAATGCTCAAGCTGAGAACTTTGAGTAATTCACACTGTCCTAACATTAAATCAGATCTTATGCAGGAATGATCAATTTTCGATGTTTCATAATTTTGTAACTGTGGATGAAGGAATTAATTCAGGATAACAGTTTTACATGATGTGATTTTCTTGAAGTGCATTTCGAGGATTTTTTTTATTATGATATCATAAGTAAATGTACTATAGAAATCTCGTACCGATTGACATCATGCATACTTAAGAAGCTTGATATTGCGAACACTGTAGTTGTAAATAGTAACAGTTGGAATTTTTGCCAATTTGAATCAGAGTTGGAATTTTGGGAAGTAAAGGAGACAACAGCATCAACAAAGAAACTCTAAAATCCAGATAGATGGAATTTCCAACTACTCATGATTTGCCCTCCTATTTTTCCAACTATAGAAAATTTTGGCCAGGAATGGGGGGCAACACCCCCCCCCCCCCCCCCCCCCCCCCCCCTCCCCCACCGCTTCATCCCTGAGTGCAGGATTACAATTCTCTACTTTACACATAGTGTTGTCACAATGCAACTTGTAAGGTAGACAAGTATTAGAGTTGGGCGGTATTGGAATTTTGAGTTCAGTATTGATTTCGTTATTTTTAAGGGAGTGTACCTCGGTATCGGTTCGGTATTCAGTATCTAACATGACACGAGATTTGCCTACAGTACCAAAGAGGAATTCACATCAGAAAAATACAGAATAAGTTCTTCTTGTATCATTCTACCACAGCTCCACAAATGCCACTGCCAATGAGCTCAACAGCAGCATTCTATTACGAACACAAATCTTATATACAGTAATTTTGTGACTTCTTCTAAAAACACCCGTTTTTTTTATTTTGCTCCATCTGATTCCACTGGTCCCTAGGAAGCTGCATACCAAAATACAATGTTATGGTCTGTGCAGTTTTGCAAATATGGGTGTCTGAATTTTATTCTATTTTTAGCTCCTGGGGTTCCCACAGGGCTGCAGAAAAAGAAAATTCAGGCATAAATCAAGTACTTATTGACCCAATTGTACCACATGACAAATTTGGTTCTAATCAGCACATTGGATCTGGAAATAGAAATTTTGGGTGGAGCCCAAACTGGACATCCTCCCACAGAGAGTTCAAATATTGATCTACTGAGTTCCTTTGAACAAACTTGAATCTGCATCACTTAAGAAGGCTCCATACCAGAAATCTAATCGTTATTGAGAGCGGTTTATGAGAAGATGATTTTAAAGCATTTTTAGGGTTTTTTGCATTAATCTCGGTTCCAAGGGGAGTAGAAACTTTCCGGGGAAAAAAAATTTAGAAGAGTATACTCCACCAAGATGCTTTGTACCTAATTAGCTTAGATTTGGCCCAAAGGTTCTGAAAAAGAATACTTAGTTGATGGAGTAAAAGAAAGATTATGATTCAGTATTTTCCCAGTGCCAGCGGTGTTAAAATGAGCATCGTCATATGGCACCCCATGACAATACTGATAGCAATTTTGTTTGTTCATCTGATTTCACTGGTCTTCAGGAAGCTGCATACCAAAAAAACAATCTTTTGGTCCATGCAGTTTCTGAAATATGGGCGTTTGAATTTTTCTCGATTTTTAGTTCCTGGAGTTCCCACAAGGCTGCGAAAAAAAAATTTCTGGGCATCAATAAGTACTTATGAAACAATTATACTACATGCCAAAGTTGGTTCAAATCAGCCCAACAGTTCTTGAAACAGATGTTTTGGGTGGAGCCCAAAATGGGCATGCTCCAACATGGAGTCCAAATATTAACCTACAAACTTGCCTTGAACAAACTTTAATCTTCACCACTAAAGGAAGTTCTATACCGAATATTAAATCATTCTCTCAGTCTCTCTGATGGTTCATGAAAAGATTTTTAGGCTTTTGAGGCATTAACCCCAGCCAACAGGCACTCTCCAATAAATTGTAACAAAACAATAATTTAGGCCACACAAAGTAGATGTTCTGTTTCTCAGGCCAAGTTTTGTAAAATTGCATGCGGGCGGGCAGTTTTTTATTTTATATTTTATTTTTGTAATTATTTCTTTGCTATCAGAAGTTCATGTTCTTGGTTTATTTTATGTTTTAGGCCTCATAATCTACATAATATCAAGGGTGGTGGTGTATTTCGTCCCTTGGGTGCAACAGGGCTTTGCAATGCTAAAGCATTGCAAAGCCTTGTTGCACTCAAGGGACAAATTTATCAGTCTTATTAACTTGTGTAAAATATCAGATATAAACCATTTAATTTTTATTTTTTCAAGTTTGCACTGGTCATAAAAAGAAAGCATGCGGCAGCCAAAAGGACCATGCCAGAGGGCCTGAGAAACAGATTTTTAATTTTATTAAGCCTTATGAAGAAATTCTTGCTGAACTAAACCTCTTGCTGAGACATGTAGTATAGTATCTTTGAAAATAAATACTCATGTTACAAATCGGCTTTGAAAAATAATTTAGCTCTCTAGCAGTTAATATAAAGACAACTGAAGTTTTATTTTTGCTCAAAAATAGCAATAATAAAAAAAATTTAAGACAAATAAGGTCATGACACAATCTGTAAAGATCATATTGAAATTTATAACCAAACCTGACAGCAGCAATCATCACTGTACGACAGTTTCCACCAAGTGAATCTTTCAAAAGTCGTGTTAATTTACTGTCTCTGTATGGTATATGCCCTTTACTCTGTAAAGAAGTTAATTAACAAACTGACAAACTATAATTAATTTTAAACTTTAACAATTAACTGGTAGAGTGCTAAATTATTTTTGGTCTTTAAAATGTCTTTGTGCATCTTTGCCTTGTAACAATTTATGGGGGAGTGCCAGTAGGCACTCTCCCATAAATTGTAACAAGGCAAATCCTAACGGATAAAATAATATCACTTCAAAGATAACATGAAGCACATCCACAGAATATGAAGCCTTTAAATTGTGGTAATGGCACTTTTGAATAAAGCCCAAATACGGGCTTCCAGCACTCTACCAGTTCAAGGCCATGATCTGCCACCATAATATTCTCAACATCACAAGATATTACACTTGTACTGGCTTCTGTTAATGTTCTGGATGCCTTTAATTCTTTTCCGAACATATACGACCAGTCTATTCACAAAATTCGCCATTCAAATTTTACGCTTATTTCAATATTTGTTGCAAAAAACATACCTTATGACCCTCCATTAAGCTCATCCCAATGAAGTACCATAAGCTATGTTTTTAAGGCAAAATATTATTGTGTTTTTTTAGTTGTTCATGATAACTTTTCGAAAAGTGTTGTCTTCTAATTGTATTAAGTAAAGGGTTAAAGAGTGTCAGAACTTTACCAGAAACTTGGGCTGCTGCTGGGCTTCAGCTGGGGGTACCACCGGTGTAAATTCCAACTGTGAGTGGTTTCGATAGATGGTTGCACTGCAGCGCTAGGTGATATCTTTTACCCAACGAATCGCCCGCATCCGCCTGCGTAATATGCAAATACACCTGCTGAAAAAAATATTATTTTTCGAAAAATTTCAACAAAACCATATCATGTGACCCCTCGTTGGATCGAGCTCATCCCAAAGAGGGGTCACATGATATGGTTTTGTTGAAATTTTTTTAACAAATTTAAAAAATGATATTTAAAATAATGAATTTTGAAATCGCCTGCATTGGGTAAAGGGTTATGAACCCTTCTGAAAATTTTCACCAGTTCTGAAACAGAAAAAGTATCATTTATAATGTGTCTGGGTCAGAAAATTTACCGGTTTGATGTCAGAGTCGAAATTTTGAGGCCATGTCAATTTTAGAGTAGGAAATTTGAAACTCAAGTTTCCGGTTGGAAATAAAAGATCAAAATAGCTCTTCATTAGTTAGAATTTTAATATTTTTCATTAACAATGTTAATTTACTGAGTTTCCAACCATTTGATTTTTGACCTCGGAATTTCCAACTATTGAAAAAAAATACTCCTAGCGGGGGGGGGGGGGGGGGGGGGGGGGGGGGGGGGGCAACACACACACTCCAGCCCTGTTGCCACATCCCTGGGGCTGGGTGGTATTGGGAGAAAAGAAAAAAATCTCAATATTTGAATTTGAAAAATACCATGGGATATAGAAATTATTATAAGTCAATTAATCTGTATGGTTATTTTCTGTCAAGTTGAGAAGATGAGACTGGCCAAATCAAATGAGACAACGATGAAAATCCCTTGCACATATTACTATTTAATGTCACATCAAACATGGGACGTGAAAGCTGTAACAAATGATTTCAATCTGAATCACTTTCAATGACACGCTTTCTTATTCGTTTTGCTGGATTTGCATCTTGGAAATAGTAGTTAACCCTTTACCCAACGTAACAGCCAAAACTGGCCAGCGCTATTCACAAAAATCGCCAATTTATTTTGATTATTTTTTTCATTTTTTGTCTCAAAAACATATATGTTATGACCCCTCTTTGGATCGAGCTCATCGAGCTTGTTCCAAAGAGGGGTCATAACCTCTGTTTTTGAAACAAAAAATGAAAAAAATGAGCTATACAGTTAAAACTAGAAGTCCTGTCACGAATAGTGCGCTTATCTAGGCTTAATTGCGCGTTGGAATTGCGCGCAATTGCCATATCGAATGGCATCCAAAGCACGGCAGGTTCTCCTGGTTACTCATAGCAAACACATGCAATGTTTCTGCCAATGGACCTCCGGGTTACCCGGAGGTCCATTGGCTGAAACATCGCTTGTGCACAGGCCATATGTACAGAATATGATAGCTTTACTTGGGCCATAACGCGCACATTAACGCGCATATCAACGTGCTATTTGTGCGCATTTCATGACAGAACTTCTAGTTTTAACTGTACAAGAATTTTTTTTCCAAGTGTCATCTGCTTTTCATGTTAGGTAAAAGGTTAATTGATATTTTGCAGCAGTTGGGTATGACATTTTCAAACAGACCATGATTGAGTGTTTTTTCACTGAGTTTAATGATGAGACACTTGTGTTTATGTTATGTGCCTGTAAAAACCTTGCTTCGGAATTCTGTGCACTTGAAATGCCAGCACAGACTGATGAAGGTGAATCGGTTATGTTCTGTTGTGTAGCTTTTGAAACAGACACTGAATTAACATTGGCATTGTATTTATTGTTTAAAATATCACTCATATGATGCTGCATGTCATTTGAAGCAAAAGCATAATCGTTTACACTTTCATTTTTAATAATAATAATAATAGGTAAGATTTATATAGCGCACATTTTACAATATTAAAAAAGTTCCAAGGCGCTGAACAACATGAAAGAAACAAATACAAAGAATATAGGATTAATCAACATCAGGGTAATATTTTTTAAATAGAAAAGATTTTAGCTTTGATTTGAAAACTGGAAGAGATTGGGCCATTTTCACAGATTCAGGTAACATATGGAAAAGTCTTGGACCATTGTAACTAAAAGAATGCCCCCCCTCTGATGTAAGGTCATGCTGTTCCAGTAGGTTATGGCATGAGGAGCGAAGTGAGCATTTTGGTGCATACACTTTGACCAACTCACCAACTCAGAAACATAAGAAGGCGCTATGTTTGCTTGTGTTTTATAGGTGAACAGAATAATTTTGAAGTCTGTTCTGGCTGCACTAGGGAGCCAATAAAGATTCATTAACTGAGGAGTAATGTGTTCGTTCTTCTTGGTGCGGGTCACTATACGGGCAGCAGTATTCTGAATTATCTGCAATCTATTGATTTGCTTTTTTGGGAGCCTAGATGAAATGAATGCATGCACGAGACATTCAGTGGCACATTTTGTTAGGATTTTCCTTGCTCGTCCGATGTTCTGAATGTGAAAATTTTCAGACTGACAGAGTTTTGATTTGTGATAAGACATGGTCAAATGTGTATCAAGATACACGCCCAAGTTTCTGACCGTGGTAGATGGGCAGACAATTATGTCACCTATTTTAAGAGGAGGAAAAACATCTGGTGCTGGTTTGTACCTGGAGGAAAATATAATGAGTTCTGTTTTATCATCGTTCAGTTTTAGTTTGTTCACCAGCATGAAGGTTCTGATATCTGCTAAACAATTACTCATAATCTGAAATTTTGATTCTGTGTCAACCAGATTAGAGGGGACGAATTCGATGTAAATCTGAGAATCATCGGCATAGAAATGGTAGTCGATTCCGTGTGAGCGAATAATCTCTTCAAGGGGTTGCATGTAAAGTATAAAGAGAAAAGGACCCAAGACAGAACCCTGTGGTACCCCGGGTTTAAGTGCTACCTGTTTCAACTGAACATCATCAATTGTGACACACTCTGTCCTATCTGTCAGGTAGGACTGAAACCACCTCAGGGCTATTATAATCCCTGATGGGTACGGGTGTGGGATGGGAAAATCGCACCCAAGGGCAAGATATTTGGGCCAGACACTCGGCAAGCCTCAGTGTCTGGCCCAAATATCTTGCCCTTGGGTGCGATTTTCCCATCCCACACCAGTACCCATCAGGGGTTATTTTTCTCCTCCCCATCATACAGCGGTTATGTTAGCAGAGGTAATCGGCAGTAACGTGCTGATAAAATCAACTCATTTGGTATTCGTTGTTTTGAAAAACTAATGACACCATCGGAAAGAGCATGCAAAAGTTATGTAAAAACCAAAGGTATATACCACGTAATCGATTAGGAATGGTGGCAGCTTGAGGGTTGAAGAGTTTTAGAGCATCAAACTTTGATCACACTGCATTCCGATGACGTCACTATGAATTAGTTGGTAGCAAGAAACTGATACGATATGCATAACATCATAATAATGTTATAAATGTATAACGTCACATGGGTGGGGTGGGATAAACTGTCTCTCCCTGCTATCTCACCCTGGACAGACGTGTGTTACAGATGCAGTGGGGGGAGAAAACACCATATACCTTGGTCAAAAAGTCTATCCAATAGGATCTTATGATCAATGGTATCAAATGCAGGTGATAGATCCAAAAGTGCCAAAGCAACAGCCCTTCTGCGATCCAAACTCTTCAACACATCATTCTGAACGCTCAACAGAGCAGCTTCTGTTGAGTGACCATTATATAATACCTTTTATCATATGACTCGTCCGTTTTGTTCACTTCAAAATATTTGATATTTTATTTTCATATTAATCAGTGATAAATAAAGCCTTCCGTCAATTCCATTGGTCAATTTCAAAACTAGACAATTTGATTGTCTGAACAAAATACAACTGGGTCACATTTGCATAATTTCAGTACGGAGAATTTACGTTATCTGTCCTATTTAGGGTGGGTTATATTGTATTAATCTTTTACCTACAAGAAAAACGCCATTCATTTTTTTTATATTTTCACTTTTTGCTCCCAAAACATAGGTTATGACCCCCTCATTGGAACGAGCTCGTTCCAATGAGGGGTCATAACCTATGTTTTGGAAGCAAAAAATGAAAATTTTTAGTTATACGAGGATGTTCTTTCCAAGTGCCATCTGCAACTCAAGTTAGGCGATGGGTTAAAAAGTCATACTAAGTGGCTAATTTGTGCGTGTGTGTGTCATATGATAAATAGAATATGAAATGAGTGTTTTTCTCATATAATATTTATGAAACTCGTCCTAATTTTCCGTTTTTTTCGCTCACCAGAGGCTCGCCAAAACGGAAAATTCTTAGACTCGTTTCATAAATATTATATGAGAAAAACACTCGTTTCATATTCTATTTATCATATGACTTCTCCATTTCTCGGCTTATTATCGTTTCATATTTTAAATAAATATTAATTTGTGCTTTATAACACCTTCAGTTTCAAGATTTAATTGGTCGATTTCAAAAGAACACTTTCTGATTGGTTATCACAAAAAAAATCTGTGTCAAATTAATGTGTGTGCAAAAAGAACTATTTCAAAACATCAACAAAGCCATGATGCCCAATTTCATTTGTTATAAACTAAAACCCCAATCATAAGAAATGTAAATACTTGAAAATAAGTATTTATAATGCCGAATTGTGAAATTATATTTTGTTGCAGTTAGGCCACACAAAGTAGATCTTCTGTTTCTCAGGCCATTATTTGTAAAATTGCATGAGGGCAGGCGGGTGTGCGAGTGGTTTGTATTTCTGCAATTATTTCTTTGTCATCAAAAGTTCATGTTCAGGGTGTATGTTTTAGGCCTCATAATCTACGGACTAGTATGGGTTGTGGTGTATTTCATCCCTTGAGAGCAAGAAGGCTTTGCAATGCTAAAGCACTGCAAAGCATTCTTGCACTCAAGGGACAAATTTACCAATTTTTTTCAGCTTGGGTAAAATATCAGACATAAACCATTTAATTTTTATTTTTTTTAAGTTTATATTGGTTATAAAAAGAAAGTATGTGGCAGCCAAAAGGACCATATGCGGGAGGGAGTGAGAAACAGATTTTTCATTTTTTTAGACCATATTACAAATACATGATGTTCAAGGTGAAATTCAATTCTTTAACCCTTCTTTTCTCTCTAAAAGATGTGTTTTTTGTTAATTGTGGGGTCATATGATAAACAGAATATGAAATTTGTGTTTTGGTCATACTCTATTTATGAAACTTGTCTAAGAATTTCCTGTTTTGCCTCGCCAGAGGCTCAACAAAATGGAAAATTCTTAAGACTTGTTTCAAAAATAGAGTACAGTAAAACCTGTTTCGAGAGACCACTGTCTTGAGAGACCACCTGTCTTGAGAGACCACATCTGCCAGGCACCGATTGGTTTTACTCTATAATGAACCTGCTATGGGAGACCACCTGTCTTGAGAGACCACTGTGACCTGGTACCAACCTGTATTTTTATGCCATAATGGACCTGTCTTGAGAGACCGCCCCTTTGAAGACTGAAACCATGACAAAAACTTTTTACCTGTTCTGGAATTGAAAAATCCTTTGTGGTTATAGTAACATAATTGAAAGTATTAAAAGCTCTTAATTGGGTTTCAGTTGCTATTCGTTTACATAACTCATTAAAGATTGAGATGTTTTATAAGACCCCTGTGAAACGATTAGGATTATATTGCTGAATAGACAATTTCATACATACCTGAAATGTGACAGATAGGATTATAAAAATAAATTTGTGTTGAAAATCTTCAATGAAGATTTTCAACACAAATTTATTTTTATAATTTTTATAACAGTCCATTTCAATTTGTTACAAAAACTTCATAAAAAAGAACAACTACAAAGTAATTACAAAAATCCATTCTTCTCAATTTCTGAATTTTGTGGTTGGTTATTCACTGACTTGAGAAAACCTGAAACCTGTTATGAGAGACCACCTGTCTTGAGAGACCACTTTTGTGTGGCCCAAAGGGCGGTCTCTCAAGACAGGTTCTACTGTATGACCAAAACACTCATTGCATATCTTCTATGTATCTCTTTCTGACAGTGTTTCATATGACAAAGCTTCATTTATTTATTTATTGGTGTTTAAGGTCACATACTTCTGCACAATGGCTAATCATGATCACAACATGGAGATAAAGGACAAAGTTTCATCCCCTATGTCAAAGAACTATAAAGTTGTATCGTTATAATGTAGATCATGCTTCTGGAATGGCTAACAAATGATTAACAAAGGCATTTCACTCATACGTTTAGCCCTAGTAATTCACCCTCAGCAATCAGCAGTGCCGAGGAAAATGACGAGGAAACGAAAAATATCCGCAACAAAAATACTGCCTAGGATGGCTTCTTCAGAAAGACTTGTGGTTGCAGAAACTGCACAACTTCCAGGTTACACAAGAAATCAAACCATGTGGGTTGTACTATGCTGTATTGCTAATCTTACAATTTACAGAACAAATTGCAGCATAACCACTAGAAACTATGTGTTCTGTTTAATTTATGTTGATAACACCAGAATCTGACATCATTTTCTGGTGTTATCAACAAGTGCTGAAACGGTTGGCCCATTTTTGTAACCGGCTAACTGTTGGCCATAACCTGATTTCAACCGGATATCCGTTAACTTCAACTGCTGGTAATATTGCATTGACTACAATGCAAAATCATTAAGGAATGGTGAGAAAACAGTTCAAAATATTGCCACCTGACTTCTGCAAAAAGTAAACAAATGAACACAAACAAGTGCCAAGGGAAATCGCCGATGTGCAAACGATCGTTAACAATTTATATGACTGCAATGGTCCCACATAATGATGATACATCGTAACTGTGGTCACCCTGCATTGCCCGGTCACAAAACCAGGCCTTGGCATTTGAAAATCACAGGCACGCTGCATGCCACGCACCTGAAACAAAGTTTGCATGTGCTATTTGTTCCCACGTGCATGCATTTGAAGTGAGGGATGAATCCGATGATTATCATTGATATTGGTTAAGATTTTTCCAACACCAGTTTGTAAATTGTAGTTAGGCATAGTTAACTATATTAGCAAACAACCTCGAGTGGCTTGAATTTGGTGTGATCATAGGGTGAATATGTACTCCTAATTTTTTTGAGTATTTTTTTCTGTTCACTTCTAAAATAAATGTCACAAACAGTTCCACGTTTACATTTACCTATTCATCGCAAAGAAATTTCTGGTGGGAATATGTTGCGAGTCATGAAAGGGGTGTAGTAAATTATTACATGCCCCATTGACCAAGAGCCCCTCATTGTCTGACATTGAAAAACAAATTTTAAAATGCAAGATTTTAAATTAGGTTTTTTATGACATACGTTCATACTTTTAAAAAGTTCAGCAAAATCAAAACATGTTTTTTCTGAAATGTGATGGTAAAGCACCAAATAGTCAATTTATTTTGGAAGCACCATTACTCACACTGAGGGATTGTTTCAGTATTATAATCTGCAAGCAACAACACCTCATCAAAGAGAAGAATGTCAAATTAATTTATCTGTAGAAGACAATGTTACACTGACAGGCACATGCTCACTGCTGCCCATGCAGAAAACAACCTGCAGTGCACTCAACTGTTGGCAGTTTGTTACGAACATTTATCCATGACTTGACAGCCCAAGCGACCAAAATAACTGTTCATTCAACATTCCAGCACCTTAAACCTTTCATGTTACACTGACTACACAACATTGTAAATCGACTTATGTTTGGTAGCTTTGACAATGCTTTCATTGGTAAAAGAATTCTAATGTCTCGTGGTCAAGTACTATTTATTTTCTGGATGCTATCCTGTAAACTATAGGTATAGTAGTTATCCGGTTGACAGCTTTTCCAACTGGTTATGCCAATAACCGGGTGGAAACCGGTTTTCCGGCTAACCGTTTCAGCACTATTATCAACATAGAAGAAGCAGTGAGATACTTAGTTTGTGGTTATGCTGCATCTTATTCTCACTCTACACATATTGAGCAAGTCGCCTGCATACTTCCAAGATTTTTTCTCAGCATTCACATGGTTCATGATATTGGCATGATCAAATTGAGTGAAAGATTCTTCACATTGATTATGATTATATACAAGTTACTTGAAAGTTTTCACTTCACCGCATACTACATATACATGGCAATTGAGACTACGCCCTGCACCCTGATGATTTTTACACAATCAAACAGGCTTTACAGCAATTGCCGTAGAAGCACCAGTTTTCCACAGCAATTTTTTTGCCAAGGAAACAAGGATGAATTACCAGGACTGTACGTTTTCTTCTTATTTGTCTCAGTTCCAGTAAAGTAGGCAAATGATCACCTTATAATTTACTTTGAGGCAAATCAGAGGCAAACAAAACAATCACCCAATTTGTACAGGTATGTTAATACCCTTAAGTTCGTAAATTTTTGTGTGGTTGATTAACAGGAACACAATCTATCAGACAATCTAACAACAATGAGGGTAATTTGAAAAAGAGGTTAGTAATTCAAAATTACAGGAAAATATTTCATTTCAGAAGTAGATTGAGGGAGAAATGATTTCTTCTCAACTTTAAAGTGACTTCCAGTTTGTTTTGGCAACACAGGGGGAAAATCAATGTTGCAGCCCTGCTTTAAGTTGATCCCTTGCTGAAAGAGAGTGGCGATACAATGAACTAAACACAAGAGAAGGAAAAAGAAATCTCACCTTATTATCAGCCAATGCATTTATAACATTTCCAAGAGCCAATAAAGATCTGTTTATATTTGCTCCCTCTCTAAATCTCTTACCACTATTTTTAGTCACTGTTGCTCGTTCTGAACCAGCTAAATCAACCAAACACATTTTAGCTACCTTAAGTTCTGCACTTATGTTGGCTGTTCTATCTTTCTGTCTGACAAAAACCTAAAAGTAATAAATTTCAAACAAAAAGCAACAGGTTTTCAACATCATTTGGTTCACTGTTGTAATTATTTTTCAATAAACTGTGAAACTGTCAACAAATTACTGATCTTGCTCAAATAAACTGCAATTCTGCAAAATGTCATGTAATTACAAAGCTACAGCAATATCGAGAGACGGAATAAAAACGACATTTATTGTTGTAATATTCGGTAGGCTACTTTACCACTACAATGTGGATTATCTACAAAGCCTGAAAATAAGCAATCTGTCATTTGCAGAATGCGGTCCCCAGAAGGTGAATTTGCTGATGCTATCCTATACCATGGGTCAACTTATCTTCTGGGTACCCCTTTCTGTTTAGGCTTGAGACCTTGATTCAGATTTGAGGTTTGCAAAGGGTAAATTTGGTGATGTTACCCTGCTGTGCAGGGTAGCATCACCAGATTCACCCTCTGGGGACCTCATTCTGCAGATGAGTTTGCTTATTTTCAGGCTTGTTATCCACAAACACAATAAGTCTCAAATTCATTGAAGAAACAACACACACAGAGGAAACATTTCAGCCAATTGACCACCAGGCTCAGTCAGGGTAATGCTATATAACAAATATCAAAAGATTCTAACAGGTGGATCTGACGAAGATCTTTGAAGAATATTCCTTATATCGCGCAAAGTCAAGCCCAAACATGAATCCAAGTACTTGATTTAACTGCCTGCATGATGCAGGCAGATATTTCTGCCCAGGACAGAAAATCTCCTGCCACAAAAAAATAAGTATTATTTGGGTACTTTTAACCAAATTTTCCTCTGTAAATTGTGTCACCATTTTGTCCAGTGATGCCTTGAGTTAAATTCGCTTAAATTTCCCATAAAATCAAGTCATGGCTGCTTCAAAGCAGCCATGACTGGATTTGATGGAAAATATTTTTAACTGGTTGAGGGCTAGATTATTTTTGGTGGGCAGAATTTGTTAATCGAAATTTGTTCTATTACAAATTAGTGAAGAGTGCCCACAGGCACTCTCCAGTAATTTTGTAATAAAACAAATTTATATAAATAAAATATTATATACATTTATCTGAACATGAAACATGAGAAAGGAAAATGTTGGCTTTTGATCTGGTACCCTAATTTTTTGATCTAGAACTCAACCAGTTAAAATACACAGTGGGTTAAGAGTTAAACATCCTCCGTCTTCACTCTATGATGCTGTATACCAAATATCAAAAGATTCTGACTGGTGCACTAAGTTAAAGTTCAGTCTCCCCTATGGATCCCAAATATAAACCCAAGGGCTTCATTTGAAGAAACTTGAATCTCATAAACTTCATTGGATCACGTCATCTACCTTATCCAATTATAAAGCTCATAACACTTAGCAGTTAGTTTTTGAGTATTATACTGTATAAACCTATATGAACATTTGGTCCTTTATATGAAGGGTGCCTGTATTTGTATATGTCACTGCATTCACTTTTTTCATTTTATTTTATATGTTATAAACTAATATTTATTTTATACAGTTGTAATCAACATAAGTATGACAAAACAAATCATATTTGGGGTATTACCAGAAAATTCAAGCATTTTACAATTACCATGTTAAAAGACTTACCTTTGTAAAGTGTTTCATTCCAGCCTTGTAAACTGGGATTTAAAATTCAAGGACTTACGTGGATTTTAAGTCCCTGTATGAACTTTGAATTAATCATTTACCCACTGGTGTCAAAATACCAAAACTACAAACAGCAACTGTTTGCCCTAATGCAAATAGGTACTTAATTTATTCAGTCTAAATTGATTAAATTCCTAGTTACATTATGTGAACAATTTGCTGCTGAAAATATCAAAATTTTGACATCGGTGTACACTCTGATGTCAAATTGACAAAAGTTTTCAGCAGCAAATATTTCCCATAATGCAGTTTGATATTTAACCAAATATACCTTGTTTGACAGAGTTCAATAAGCTCTGTCAAACAAGGTATAATTGTTTAACCCTTGACCCATCAAATCGCCCTCATCTGCCTGTGTAATATGCAAATTCAGCAGCTGAAAAAATATTATTTTTCGAAAAATTTCAACAAAACCATATCATGTGACCCCTCTTTGGAACGAGCTCGTCAAGCTCGTTCCAAAGAGGGGTCACATGATATGGTTTTGTTGAAATGTTTTGAAAAAATTTAAAAAATATTTAAAATAATAAATTCTGAAATTGTCTGCGTTGAGTAAAGGGTTAAATTTATAGTTAAATAAGAGAAAAACAAAGTGATAGGAGAAAATTCTCTTGCACTACCAGTGCTGGGGGTTGACCCTTTACCCAACATAACGGCCAAAAACGGCCAGTGCTATTCACAAAAATCGCCAATTAATGTTTATTATTTTTTCATTTTTTTGTCTCAAAAACATAGCTTATGACCCCTCTTTGGAACGAGCTCGTTCTAATGAGTGGTCATAACCTATGTTTTTGAGACAAAAAATGAAAAAGAATTTGTTATTCAAGCATTTTGTTTACAAGTGTTGTCTGCTTTTCATGTTCGGTAAAGGGTAAGGACAATTAAAAAATCAGAGCACATGTTGTGTACAGCACAGTACATTTGTATATATATACCTGTAATACAGCATGAGATCTAGATGATTCTGCATTAGCATCAGTTGGATGCTGCGACCGATTTTCATTTCCAAACTGTAACATATATAGCAGCTCCTCAGCATTCTTGGGCTGAAAAAAAATTAGAGTTGGCCAAGATTTGTATTGGGCTGTCACAATTTTTTAATTTAGGAATTGATTAATCATCGCAAATAATCGATAATAACTGATTAATCATGCCTAGATGACCCCAATCTCCAAGTTGTTAAAAATGAAGTCCAAGTCTGCTGACCTACCTCAAGTAAACAATGAAGAAGATCCTCTTCTTAAGTACATTCAAAGCTTTGATGTTCTGAACTTTTGAACTGTCAGTGTAATAATCAAGACCGGTTGTCAGTTGCGAACTTCGCAAGTTCACAACTGCTGACCGGTCTTGATTATTACACTGATGGTTCAAAAGTTCAGAACATCAAAGCTTTGAATGTACCTAAAAGACAAATGCTCCTAACGACTTCTTGAGGTTTAACGTTGACATTCCTGACCTTTTACCTTTAGAAACAATAGTTTTTTCATAAAATTTTCTTTCAATTACCAAAGGTCTAAAACGGGGTAAAATTTACAGATTCTTCGATCAAGAAAAATACTACTCAATTTCGGGGTGACCGATCGACAATCGATTAATCGTGACAGCCCTAGATTTGTATACTTGAGGACAACAAACAAATTCACAAGCTGCAGAGAACTTTTCAACCACATTATTTTAAAGGTATATATTTCCTGACAAAAAACTCCAGCTTTCAGTAAACTAACCATCAATTTATCCTTGTTATTTACTTTTTCATTTTCATCTATTGTATAGTGTGAGACAACAGTAGAGCTAAAAATTTAATAGGGTACTATTTAGGCCTAAAAAAATAAAAAATCTGTTTCTCAGGCCCTCCCGCATGGTCCTTTTGGCTGCCGCATGCTCTCTTTTTATAACCAATTTAAACTTAAAAAAAATAAAAATTAAATGGTTTATGTCTGATATTTTACCCAAGTTAAAAAAATTGATGAATTTGTCCCTTGAGTGCAAGAAGGCTTTGCAATGCTTTAGCATTGCAAAGCCTTCTTGCACTCAAGGGATGAAATACACCACCACCCATGCTATTCTGTAGATTATGAGGCCTAAAACTTGAACCAAGAACATGAACTTTTGATGGCAAAGAAGAAATTACTGAAATAAAAAACCGCTCGCCCGCATGGAATTTCACAAATAATGGCCTGAGAAACAGAAGATCTAGTTTGTGTGGCCTTATTTATTTATTGGTGTTTAAGGTCGCATATTTCTGCACAATGGCTAATCATGACCACGACAGTTTTAAGTATGAAGGAAGCCAGAGTACCCAGAGAGAACCACTGAGCAACTGTCAGCTCCCCAACATACTAACTCCACACAAGCAGGGTTAGTATTGGTTGAAGACAAGTGCACCTTTGACGTGCAGTACGCCTTAGTACACAACGCCACCGTACCCCCATGTGGGCAATGGGGGTGAAGTGTCTTGCCCAAGGATACAACGCGGCTGCCACAGGTGAGATTCAAACCGAGAACCTCTTGGCTTGCAGCCAGCACCTCTACCTACTGAGCCATCATGCCCCCCCATTAGGGTACAATCATATAATTAGGGCCCTGCGAAGCTTCAATTCGATTTTTTCCGTAGATATTCGGTTCAATTTGAAATTGGTTACTCGATTCGTTTCCTCTCGAATCTTTTTTATAGGAATATAGCTTGGTATCAGTCATCTTCATCGTCACACAAAACATATAGTTCAGATATAAATTGTACATAAATAATGCTGAAGTAAAAGACTTAGCGTAACTTCCGATACATTAATATAAACAACATCTTACTCATGCCACCTTCCATGATTATTCCAATATCACTAGTCCCAGGGTATTTTTTGTTCGGGTTCACATCGCAGTTTGCGACACAATTACGACTGTCTGCGAATCAAAATCGTAAAAATGATTCGCAGGATGCGAGTCAATTATTTTTATGAAATGGCTGGTATTCGCGTGGTTGTTGATAATATTTTTAGTAAAAAACAAACTATTTTTTTGCAAATTTATTGTTCCAAATAATTTTATCAGTTTCAGTAGCACCAATAATGCTTATGTAGGACAACAATTTGCTCCAGATGTAACCTGCGCAGTTGTTGTATTTATATTGGTTTTTCCTGTCACATTTTGGAAAAACCAACATAAACACAACAACTGTGCAGGTTATGGCGCAAATGCTGCTCTGATTCTGAAACTATGAAGTCTCAGGCACAAACAAGTGTTGGATTTTCTCGACAGGGATGGAGACATTGGGGTGATAAACAAACAATGAAAAACAAATGAAATGCAAGTATTTTTTAAATCTTTAATAATAATTTTCCTTTATTCTTTTATCTTATTCAACACGTGCTAACTAGTGAAAACTTACCTACTTCTGTTGCATCCCAAATTGGCAAAAAGTATAAACTTGCAACTAATTCTTGTTGACTGCATATACTTGAAAATGGGTGTGCGACCTATACATGAGCTTTAGGCAAAAGGGAGGAATTCCAAGTGCGAGTTGGGGGTGCGACTTATACACGAGGTGACGTAAACACGGACATATATGGTATTTTTGTTATACTGCAATGAACGTCTGAGATTGGCAGTGCATTGTTTACTTTAAGTTTTGGGAAAATCTCGAACCTCCATAAAAAAATTCAATGCAGGGGTGGGGGTTCCAACGCAGCGGTGCCTGAGAACCAAAACCCTTTTTTTTTGACCTTACACTCTAGTGTAAATGTTACAAACATTCACTATGCTACCATCCATAAATGTAGACTGGCTGGGAAGACTTTATAGTGCCCTATGAAGTATCTTCTATAACATTTGATTATATACATCAAGCATATGAAGTGATAGAAGATACTTCAAAGTGCTTATTTTTAATCTTTTTATTTGGAGAAACTGTAGTGTTTGCCAAGTTTAGATGCTTTTTTAAAGTACCAACTGCCTCTTGTTTGGCTAAAACAAAAGGAAAGTGAACAACTTCATGTCAATGTGAATTGCTGATCAATTCTTCGAGACTGCTGATCAATTTTCGGCAATCACCAAAAACTGCTAATCAATTTTTTGAAAACAAAAAATACCCTGAGTCCCTACCATTGTTAAATACAAATTTAAGGTTTCCAAAGCAATGACAATGATGAACTATAATCCTCAAAGTGTAATATTCCAACTATGTCATTCGTTGAAGGCATGACTTGATGATGCAGTATTTTATCAGTCAGGACTTGAGCCATCACAGCTGGAACAAATCAGGTTTATAGTACCCCAACCCCCAATGGTCATCATCAAGATGCCATAGATTTTATTAGAGATTTGATTTGATTTTGAATAATATATTTATATATTGGTGTTTAAGGTCACATACTTATGCACAATAGCTGATCATGACCATGACAGTTTTACGGGTGGAGGAAGCCAGAGTACCCGGAGAGAACCACCGAGCAACGACGAGCATCTGCCAGCTCCCCAACATCGTAACTCCACAATGCAGCGCAGGAAGGGTTAGATTGGTTGAAGACATGTGCACCATCGATGTGCAGTACGCCTTAGTACACAGCGTCATCGTGTCCCCATGTGGACAATTCGGCTTAAGTGCCTTGCCCAAGGACACAACATGGGAGTCTGAATCGATTGCTCAAATGGTCCCCCATCCAAGGACTAACTGGGCTCGACATTGATTAACTTCGGAGATCTGACAAGAACCGGTTACTGCAACACCACCACGCCCCCATTTTGAATAATAGATGTGATTCAATTTGAGATTTGATTCGAATCCAAAATATGTGATTCTCAGGGCCCTACATATAATTTTGGACATTTTTCTAAGTGGTTAAACATTTTTGCACCTAAGACAACTCAGCTGATTCTGTTAATATGAATCAAGATTCAAAATGATTGTGAATTTGTGCCTAAATCAATTCAAAATTTTATTAATTAGCAACAAAGGAAAAACAAAACAAAATGAAAAAAATCAATTTGCAGTGCCCCATCCGATATGAACAACATGTTCCAACTTTCCAGAACAGAGTTCTCCAAAGAAAATTGCTTACCACAAATGTATGCTTACCTTATGTAGAGAAAGACCGGGTACAACAACACCTCTAGAATCTTCTCTAATTGGAAGAAATCTAGGACTTGGAACCAATAAATCTCTGATTTGTTCATTATAAACCTATATTTGCATGGAAATAAAAACAATAATAGTTTTCTGAAATAATGTTTATAAAAAATAATCATTTTTCATCCAGAATTATTTAAATTTATAATTTTTTTTAAACCTTTACCCGATGAAACGGCCGCATCCGGCCGCGTAATATGCAAATTCAGCAGCAGGAAAAATACTATTTTTCAAAAAATTTCAACAAAACCATATCATGTAACCCCTCTTTGGAACGAGCTTGTCGAGCTCATTCCAAAGAGGGGTCACATAATATGGTTTTGTTGAAATGTTTTGAAAAATTTTAAAAAATGATATTTAAAATAATAAATTTTGATATCGTCTGCGTTGGGTAAAGGGTTAAACAAAAATAATATTCAAATCCCCAGAATGTCATAATTGCATGTAACGTGACACAACAGAATGCAGTTTTACACAAAAGATACAGTATGCAGAGACTAGATTACAACGGAACACCCACAGAGTGGATGGAGTTTAAAAGTATAAAACAAACAAGATATGTTTCAGCCGTGGACCTCCAGCTTGAACATTAATGGAAGCCGCAGAAAAAGACAAATTAAGGGCGAAACCATTGATTTTCAGCTAAAAACAAATTGGAAATAACTTTGAAGAATGCAAATGACTAAATTATCAAAAACACTAACAAAAAACTATAACACCCCATTAAAAGACATTTCTATAAACACAGATTCTCAATACAAGAAAAGGAGTAGACAAATATTTAATAGAGCCTGGCAAATATAATATTTCTTGTTGAATCAAATTGAATTGAATATACTTACTCTTCACATTGTAGTTATTGCACCTTCTTCCAACTGTAATTACTGCAGGCCTGGCATTCTTAAAAATGCATGAGGGCTAAAAATTGCTCCCCTCACATGGCCCAGGGGAGCGATCAGCTACCCTCAAGCTTACAAAAGCTAAAAGTGGCAAAATGAAGTTTTACTAATGATTTGTGCCTAGAGGGCTTTATACATTTTATTTGGTGCTGCTAACAAGGTAGTCCCTGTGAGACGGCAACACTGCCCCTCCCACTCCACCAGTAGAGATGAGCCGATTAGTAAAATGCCCCATCAGACGAATGCCGATTATTTTAGACAACAATCGGCCGATACCAAATGCCGATGTCAGATGGTTTCTTTTATTATTCAAGATTACTGCACAAGCTGGCTGATTTACAGTTATCAGAATTTAATTTACGTGCCATTAATCCCTATAAACCCAGAAGATATCACAATTTTAATACTCACTTAAATAAGTTAAATAACAGACATCAAAGGGTTAATTTTATGTCAATGAAGCACCATCAGTGCAGTATATTTTCGATTTAAAATAAACAGCTAACAACTGAGTCGAGAAGTCATCACATGCATCGTCACGGTAAATTGTGTTCTGAACTTTTGTTGAGGTTTACATCAACACTGACAACAATTCATTTCAAAGTCGGGTCTTTGCCGAAACGCCCCCCTACACAGGCTTTGAAGTCGACTACCAGTTATTTGAAAGAAAATGTTTTGTGAAAATCAAAAGCTGTCGTTGGAACCACATGTTTTAAAGTGGGAGTTTCTTTTCGGTAAACCCATATATGGGATTGTGTCACATGAGTCATGATGTTGCACTGCATTATCTATTTTTATCACGTGCAAAATGAGAAAAATTCAGTGGCTTCGTGTTGATAAATCCCACAATGAATGGCCCAATATTAAACTTATTGCACCCAAACCTCTCACAGTTAACACGGATTACTAATATGGAGGAATTATCTGTCCAATATGGGAATAAAGAATGCCATTATATATTTAATGAGGCGATAAGCGTGGTTAAAAGAAATATTGCAACATTTTGCAGAATGCAGTCCAGTTCAGGCAGTGAAGAGTGTCCATATTCACATGATGGATAAAAAACAACTCAGTACACAGTTAGACAATCAAAATCTTTAATATAATATTCTGCCTTTTCTTTCACAAACCATCACTCACCTGATATCAGTAACAGACGAGTGACATACCAATCGCTAGCCACTGGCTGTCCCACGAAGGGGAAGAAAGTTCATTACAGATCATCCATAACACATTCAGACAATCGGCGAGGGCCGATGTTGAACCACCGAGTTCCGATGGTGAACCGATGGGTGCTTATCGGCCGAGTGCCTATGTTACACCAATTAATTGTCTCATCTCTAACCTCCAGGTCTCAACAAGACCTGAAGGTGTGGGAGCAGCAGCATGGCCATCTTACAGAGACCACGAATATAGCAGAGATCTGAAAAGATGTGGGTTTAGGAATAGGGTGTTATGGTAATCATTATTTTCTAAGGGCGGGAGGGCTAGTTTTCGCCCTCCTTATTTTTTTAAGGAATGCAGAGGTTGAGTGAATAAATCGCTCTCCTGAAAATGCCAGGTCTGTTACTGTCCGTCTTCACTCAAGTCCTGAATGCCATTATGACTAAGGTTTAATACTGGGAATGGGATTGTCACGGCTCTGCGGCTCCCGGTTTTGAAAGTCAATCATGATACTCGGGAAACTCTTAGACCATAGTATCAATGACTGCGCATTATAGTTTATGAGATTAAGGCGACTATCAATTACTTCCAAGATCAGCATCGTTGTTGAAGCTATGTTTTAATATCACGAACAGGAATTTCCCGGCAATCGACTTTGAAAATCAGTGCTAATGCCCGGGAAATTCATAGACTCGAATCGGGAATCAAACGCTGCAGAACTCAAACTTTGATTCCCGGTTCTGTCCAATGAATTTCTTGAGTAGCAGGACTTATACTAAAAAAAAAGATTAGTCGCCAAGTGTATTCTCTAAAGCCTTTAAGTTTCCACTTTGTGCTCCTTTAAGAAATCAATACCCCTCTGTTCTTAATGAAGTATTGCTACATTGTCTAAACGCGGTTACATGACTTCCAGATTAAAGGTATTGTACTGCAATATGCAGAATGCATTCAAGGCTACGTCCCAGTTATTAAAGAAGCAAAACGAGTTCCGTTTAAACTCTGATGTCATATGAATGGGAAGGATACACTATAAGACTGACAGATATATACGGTCGCCATTTGTGCTAAGTTCAATCACAAATAGGACATAGACTTCCATAATGTCGCGCAGTTAGACCCATTAATTGTTTCATAATTTAGAAGTCACTCCACCCAAAGAGTTTAGTTAAAACCAGTTTTGTAGACTTTATTGCTTGGTTTAGCACCTGACATCGCATAACCAACTAGTCGATTAATCGCCGACTACTACCCGACAATTAGTCAATTAGAAAAAATGCCAACAGGATCACCGTTCCAATGTCGAGTTGTGACAGCACAAAAGTGGGTTTGATCATTATCAACTTATCGTCCAGAAACCAGTTTACAAATTACTATATGAATGGTCACTGTGACCTTGACCTTTGACCTAGTGATTCCAAAATAAATAGGGCTCTTTCTTGCACCAATGCCAACCTACCTATGAAGTTCCATGAACGTGGGTGGAACCATTATGAAGTTATCATCCGGAAACCAATTGTTTACGATTTATTATGTTGAAGGTCACTGTGACCTTGACCTTTCACCTAGCAAGTACAAAATAAATAGGGGTCTTCCTCTCACTGATGCCCACCTACTATGAAGTTTCATGAAAGTGAGTCGAACCATTATAAGTTATCATCCAGAAACCAATTGTTTTGATGTACTATGTTCAGGGTCACTGTGACCTTGACCTTTGACCTAGTGAGTCCAAAATAAATAGGGTTCTTCCTCTCAAGAAGGCCAACCTACGTATGAAGTTTCATGAATGTGGGTTGAACCATAGTCAAGTTATCATCCAGGGAGAAGACTTACATAAGCTTTAAGCTTTCTGTCGAATCCCTCTCTTACACAGTAAGCATTCATCTAGTCTTCACTTGTTTCGTGTATACTAATGTATCTTGTGTTGCTTAGATCTTTCTTGTTAATTGTTCTTGTGAAGTGTATATACTTATCAGTTATTCAATAAATATTGTTTAAACTAAGTTATCATCCAGAAACAATTGTTTATGATTTATTATATTCAAGTCAATGTGACCTTGGCCTTTGACCTAGCGAGTCCAAAATAAATAGGGTTCTTCCCCTCACTGATGCCAACCTACCTATGAAGTTTCATGAACTTGGGTCGAACCATTATCAAGTTATCGCCTGGAAACCAATTGTTTACAAATTTACTATGTTGAAGGCCACTGAGACCTGGACCTTTCACCTAGCAAGACCAAAATAAATAGGGTCCTTCCTCTCACTGATGCCAGCCTACCTATGAAGTTTCAAACCATTATCAAGTTATCTGGAAACCAAATGTTTTGATTTACTATGTTCAGGGTCACAGTGACCTTGTCCTTTAACCTGGCGTGCCCAAAATAAATAGGGTTCTTCCTCTCACGAAGGCCAACCTACGTATGCAGTTTCATGAATGTGGGTTCAACCATAGTCAAGTTATCATCCGGAAACCAGTTGTTTATGATTTATTATTTCAAGGCCACTGTGACCTTCTTCACTGTTGATGTAGTGAGTCCAAGATAAATAGGGTTCTTCCTCTCACCGAGGCCAACCTACCTATGAAGTTTCATGAATGTGGGTCGAACCATTATCAAGTTATCGCCCGCAAACCAATTGTTTACGCCTGCCCGCCCACCCACCTGCCATTCACCAAACTATAAGTCGAGTTTGACTTCGTCACAACTCGACTAAAAATCCAAATGGCATTAATCGTTTCAACAGTACTAATTATGACTTGCCTGTTTGGACAAATCAATCAAAAAAGTGGACGATTCGTTTCTGAATGAGCACCCATCGAATCAAATCATCTGGTCGATTTCAAATCAAATTAAATCTCAAAACATCTAACAGCCCTATATAACAAGAATCACTCATTCTGTACAGAATCTATATATGATATCATTTTTTGACAACTCAACTTGAGCAAACGTTCTTTCAACAAAAAAGCTCTTCTGATATCACATAATCAGATTTTACCTGGAAATATTAAATATATAATTTGTAAAGGTTTCCATGGGATTGACATAACAATTCAAGCCTTTAATTCCCACCAAATTCACAATGGTAATCCACGTCCCCAAATAATAATGTTCCTAAGTTAGGTGGTACAACTGAGATATTTTGTGTTTTTATGCACTTTTGTCATATCGTAATTTTGAAATCTAAAATGTCCAATTTTTTAGCTTCTCAGGGTTTTGCTGGTGCCTAGGAATATCTACAGTTAAAACTAGAAGTCCTGTCCTGAAATGCGTGCAAATAGCACGTCGATATGCGCATTAGTCTACGCGTTAGGATCATAGTAAGGCTATCAAATTCTGTGCATATGGCCTGTGCATAAGCAATGTTTCAGCCAATGGACCTCCGGGTAACCCGGAGGTCCATTGGCAGAAACATTGCCTGTGTTTGCTATGAGTAACCAGGAGAATCTACCATATTTTGGATGCCATTCAATATGACAATTGCGCGCAATTAAGCCTAGATAAGCGCACAGCTCATGACAGGACTTCTAGTTTTAACTGTATTAACCCTCTGGGCCTAATTCCAACTTTGATGACCTTTTACTGAAACATAAGTTACAGAACAAGTGCCCCAGCATTTAGTCTCTGTGTAAACTTGAGTAACTTGGCGGTTGTTTCTAGGCAAGTGTTCAAATCAAATGTTCAATCCATTCAATTTACAGGGGAAAATATGTTTAAATATGCCCAAATTATACTTATATCAGTGACAAGAGAAACCCTGTGCTGGGCAGGAATATCCGCCAACAGCATGCAAAGAGTTAAGGGTTACATAACTCATGAAATTAGACAAAAAGCATAAAAAACAAACCAAACTACTGTATTTGTTTTCTTCTCAAATTTGGGGACAGCAGTACAAATTGCCCATTTTGTGTAATTAAGGCCTGCATTGCTTTCGCATCCTTTTTTCTTTTCCTATTCTTCCACTGAATGCTCAATCACTTGAATCATGAACTTACAAGTGAAAGTTTAGCACCAGGTGGAATCAATTGCAAGTGACAACTCATGAGTACGAAATGTTTCTAAACATACATACATGTATAACTCTTATAATGTGAGGAATATTACAGCAGTGATTCTTTATTAACCCCCTCAACACTGATGTCAAAATACCAAAATTTCAAGTACAGTTGAAACAAGAAGTCCTGTCATGAAATGCACACAAATAGCACGTTGATATGCGCGTTAACCCTTTACCCAACGAATCGCCCGCATCCGCCCACGTAATATGCAAATTCAGCAGTTGAAAAAATATTATTTTTCAAAAAATTTCAACAAAACCATATCATGTGACCCCTCGTTGGAACGAGCTCGTCGAGCTCCTTCCAACGAGGGGTCACATGATATGGTTTTGTTGAAATTTTTTTTAAAATTTGAAAAAATGATATTTAAAATAATAAATTTTGATATCGTCTGCGTTGGGTAAAGGGTTAATGTGCGTGTTGTGGCCCAAATAAAACTATCAAATTCTGTACATGTGGCCTGTGCACAAGCAATGTTTCAGCCAATGGACACATTGCATGTGTTTGCTAACCAGGAGAAGCTGCCGTGCTCTGGATGCCATTCGATATGGCAATTGCGCGCAATTCAAACGCGCAATTAAGTCTACATAAGCGCACTATTCATGACAGGACTTCTAGTTTTAACTGTAGCCATTTTTCCCATAATGCAACTAGAAATTTAATCACTTCAGTCTTGTTTGACAGAGCTCAATGAGCTCTGTCAAACAAGACTGAATTGATTAAATTTCTAGTTGCATCATGGGAAAAATTAGCAGTCTGAAGTTTTGAGATTTTTCCATCAGTGTGCAGGGGGTTAATATAAGTACATACCTCCAAATATGATACAGCAACCTCACATACTTTTTCTTCTTTCATTGCAGCTATTCTATTGTACAAGTCAATCATTGTCAAATACATTACACCAGGTTCCTTCTGACTTCCCAGCATTGTGTATGTCTTTCCAGCACCTGTTGCTCCGTAAGCGAAAACTGATAAAAGAATTTATGTAAATAGAAAAAAAGCCTTACAGGTTTTCTTTGAGTATAGTACTTTTTAACCCTTTACCCAATGTAACAGCTCAAATCGGCAAGCGCAAGTCACAAAAATCACCAATTAATTTTCATTATTTTTTTCAGTTTTTGTCTCCAAAACATAGGTTATGACCTTCTTTGAAATGAGCTCATTCCAACAAGGGGTCATAACCTATGTTTTTGAGTAATGTTCAACCGATGATCAGAACCTGCCATTCCAATCGGACGATTGTAGGCAATCAGATGACAACAACGATAGATCCTGGAACATCGGTTCAAATGATTGTTGCCAAGCTTTTCTTTGTGATGATTCATTAATGATTTATTATCTTCTGCAATTGTTCAATTGTTATTGTAAAATGATGTCAATGATACCATTCATTAAAGTTGTGAAACAACCACAATGCATATCAATTTCTCTAGATGCCCCTTTACGGGATATACAAGTTAAACGACATCTAAAGCTTACAATTATACCAGAAAAAGTGAAGGTTGCACTCCATTGACTTGCAGCAAAATGAACAGTCGCACACAGTTGGACTGTCCATGAGGCTCTGAGAGCCACATGTACAACCCAAGTGTGCTCGTTTGGTCATTTTACTGAGACACAAGTCAACGACATTTAACACAGTGAAATATGTTCAATTTAATGTAGTTCTTTCAAGCCTTGACTCGTCTAGTAGTGCACAGTATTACAATCGGAATCGGCATCGGTCAAGTGTGAGCTCAAATAACCGGTAAATGGTCAGTGGCCATTTGTGGTAATCGGTTGAACACTATTTTTGCGAGAAAAAAATTAGTTATTCAAGAATTTTGTTTGCAAGTGTTGTCTGCTTTTCATGTTAGGTAAAGGGTTAAATGGTTGAGTACTCAGTATTCTGAAGTGCAGGTACCACTACTATAAGGCTTCATATATTCTGTGAAGTTCATTCCCACTAGACCAATTCCCCTTAGACCAACTGATATGTTCTCGTTTTAAATTCTATACAGTTAAAACTAGAAGTCCTGTCACGAACTGTGCGCTTATCTAGGCTTAATTGCGCGTAGGAATTGCGCACAATTGCCATATCAAATGGCATCCAAAGTACATCAGGTTCTCCCAGTTATTCATAGCAAATACAGTTAAAACTAGAAGTCCTGTCATGAAATGCGCACAAATAGCATGTTGATATGCGCGTTAATGTACGCGTTATGACCATAGTAAGGCTATCAAATTTTGTACATATGGCCTGTGCACATGCAATGTTTCAGCCAATGGACCTCCGGGTAACCCGGAGGTCCATTGGCAAAAACATTGCATGTGTTTGCTATGAGTAACCAAGAGAGCCTGTCGTGCTTTGGATGCCATTCGATATGGCAATTGCGTGCAATTCCAACGCGCAATTAAGCCTAGATAAGCGCACTATTCGTGACAGGACTTCTACTTTTAACTGTACAGGCAATGTTTCTGCCAATGGACCTCCGGGTTACCCGGAGGTCCATTGGCTGAAACATTGCTTGTGCACAGGCCATATGTACAGAATTTGATAGCCTTACTATGGTCATAACGCGTAAATTAATGCGCAGATCGACGTGTTATTTGTGCGCATTTCATGACAGGACTTCTAGTTTTAACTGTATCAATAATTTGATATACTTATAAATATTTATAAATGTATTTAATGTTATTGATATTCACGCCTGAATATAAGCAGTCTGTTTTTTGCAAAATGAGGTCTGCAGAGGGTGGTGCTTTTCCATACAGTGGGCCAGTTTATCCTCTGGGGACCTCTTTCTGTTTATGTTTGAGACCTTGATTCAGGTTGAGGTTCACAGAGGGTAAATTTAGTGATGCTACCCTGCTGTCACCCTCTGGGGACCTCATTTTTCAGATGACAGTCTGCTTATTTTCTAGCTTGTTGATATTTTTTAGAAAATTTTCATAACAATTGTTATAGTGATCACACACTTTCAAAAGCTGTGATTCTTTTGTGGTTAACAGATGTTGAGCTGATTTCCATAACAAAACAAACACAATCCTTTGTGTGTATTGATGTTATAAATCTATATTTTTTTGTAAAATGTTATATATACTGAGCTAGTTGAAATGTTATGAACCTATCTTTTTGTATGTTATGCTTATAATTTATTTTTGTCAAATAAAGTGCTTATCAGTAAATAAAAGTTTTCTTAATTATCCTTAATCAACCCTTAATCAATAACAGTATATAGTTGGTCTAAGGGGAATTGGTCTTTTGGGAATTGGCCTAAAGGGAATTGGTCCAGTGGGAAGACACCTTCTGTGAGTGTGCTTCATATCATATTATATATGAAGTAAAATTATTCACCTGCATAGATTTATCTTGCTACAATTTATTTGAAAGTGCCTAGAGTGACCTTACCTGCATATTTGTATTAAAGCCAAGTCATTTGGGCTTCCATTAAACTCTATGTTCTCGTAAAAGTCACTGCAGTACCAAGCCTCAAAATCTAATTCAATGGAAATATTTAGAAATTACACATAAATTTGGCCGAATCTGAAATCTTGTTTAAATAACAAATAGTTCTATAAATAATTTTTAAACATGAATCCATTATGGGTAATTATTTATTTATTTATTAGGGTTTAACGACACATTAACAGCCAAGGTCATATCATGTCGGTGACAGCTTTATGGGTGGAGGAAGCCGGAGTACTTGGAAACACCGAACAACGATAAGCAGCTGCCAGCTCCCTAACAACTTAACTCCGCACTGCAGCACAGGCAGGGTTAAATTGGTTGAAGACATGCACACCATCGACGTGCAGTACATCTTAGTACATGGCATCATCGTGCCCCCTTGTGGACAATCGGGGTGAAGTGCCTTGTCCAAGGACACAACGTGGGAGTCCAAATCGATCGCTCAGATGGTCACCCATCCAAGGATTATCCAGACTTGATGTTGCTTAACTTCAATGATCTGACAAGAACAGGTTACCGCAATGCCACCACACACCCCAGTATGGGTAAAAGAAGTAAGGTATTTTGTTATGGTATTCCTAAATCACAAAAAGATGGTTGTGACATCAACTCAAATGGAGTCAAAATACTAGCCACTTTTGCTAATGTTCCCAATACATATGTTGGGCACTGAACCCAGAGATAAATTGGTTACTTAATTTTGTTTTTTTTACAGAATTTTGATTTTTTTTTTTAACAGATTCCACTCCAAGAGGGATTGAACTTTTGACATGTTAAGTATTTTCAAGATATTTTTCATTAAACCAATTTGTGGCTGTTGTTCAAAAATTCTTCTAAATTTAACTAAAAAAATGATGTGTTAAAAAGTCCATTCAGTTTATAGGGGAAAAACTGGATTGCATACAGTACAGTCACCCTGGACTGGTTGTAATCCAAGTCTGGACAATGATGTCCACTCAGGCCTGAAAATAAGCAGCCTGACATTTGCAGAATGAGGTCCCCTGAGGGTGAATTTGATGATGCTATCTCATACAGTGGGCCAATTTATCCTATGGTACGGTACCTGTTTCTGTTCAGTTTTGAGACCCTGATTCAGCTTGAGGTTCACAGAGGGTAAATTTAGTGAAGCTACCCTGCTGTGCAGGGTAGCATCACTAAATTCACCCTCTGGGGACCTCATTTTGCAGATGACAGACTGCTTATTTTCAGGCCTGCGTGGACATCATTGTCCAGACTTGAATTACAACCAGTCCACGGTGACTGTACTGGTGTCCATACTGTATGCCCAAATTATACTTATTCCAGTGGCAAAAGAAATCCTGTCCTGGACAGGAATATATGCCAGCAAGGCCTTTAGCTTAGTCTAATTTGGGCACAACACCAAATACGGATCTCTTGTGTTGCAGCCTGGTGGGGAGAAAAGAAGCCAGTATTTCTGCTTTCTCTGCATCTGTTTCATATGCTATTTAGGGCGATGAATCGATTATCAAAACTTGCTATCAACCGATTACCAGTTATTTCTCTGCCGATTATGCGGATTCCGATGGTTGAAGTAGGACACTGAAGAAAATCTGTTGGTGCCTGTTATACTACAGAATTTCGTTGATAAATCATCAATTACAAAAGCTTAATACCACATAAGTTCTCCGAGTATGCATATTTAGTGCTGGACAATATTAGCCAAAATAATATTTGCATTTTAGTTGGGGTGTGGGGAAAAGATTCTTATTAACGATACAATCACACGATCTTGTTCTCATGAAGATTGTGTTTTATTCCAGTAAATAGTGTTAATACGGTTTTGTGTAAGGATACAACACACTTGGCGGTATTAACCAGGAATATACTGAGCACACATACTTTGTGTCTTAATGGAATAATAATTTTGATGTTAATGTGTGTTGTGACGTCGTATGACGTATGGTTTACACGTTTGTCAGAATGTATTATTCAATGTTCTTTTTTCAACTTGTTACCTCCCTTGATGTGCTTCTCTAATGTTTACATGAACTCTACAATCTTCTGGAAATGGTGGCGATCTCGTACCGATTGCAGTTGGTAAATTACGTAATATCTCTGCTCTGCAAATCCCTAAATTTTCTGCTATGCACAACACACGTTTTTAATGGGGCAACTTTATTGAATTGGCCAGATATCAAAGGGCTTTTTAATAGTCAGTGTTAAATATAGAATAACTGGAAAATGACAGTTTTTAACTGCCGGTTGTCATAATCAGTCGATGCCCCATAACCGGCTGGTTCTGATTGCCGATTCCAAGTTCATCACTAATGCTATTCAGTTTTTCCCCCTTAAACCCACTGTAAACAAAGCAGCCAAAGTTTACAGCCTCTTGTTATACAGTTGTAATTAGAGGTCGTGTCACAATTAGTGCAGAAAAAGCTTGTTAGTTAATGCGCTCCTTACTGCAGAAGAATAAAGTACCATTAACTGAAGCATTAGCATAACTCAATTCCTGTAGAAAAACAGTGTGTCCAACTCTCTACAATTCCATACTAGTAAATAGAGATCATTAACATCATTCCTAACCTCTACTGGCATGTACATGCAATAACATAAATAAATATTAAAATTTGACTTCATATACAGAACGAAGAGAGTGCATTACTACTTAAACGAAGCACCATATATTCTCCACTTGAAAAGTATTTATGAATGTTCATAACAGCACAAGAAACACTTGCAAACTTTCCCAACATGGACCACCGGGTGGTCCATGTGATGAAAGTTTGCAAGTGCTTCTTGTGTTTTGTCTTCAGAAATTGTAAATAATTACTACAGGATTCCAGCACCTGACCTGACATGAAATTCCAGGCTTTTCCAGGCCATATACATCCCAAATTCAAGGAGTTTCAAGGCTAATAGAAAGTTAAATTCGAGGTTTTTCCTGGCTATCGTAGTTGAACCACTCGAACCATCTCGGACACATTTCATTCATCTCAACTCGGCACGCAATGCTTCATTTTTCAAGGCTTTTCTAGGCCCAGGGAGCCAAATCAAGGCTTTTCAAGGCCTTGAATTTCATTTTTGAAATTCCAGGCTTTTCAAGACCCGCGGGAACCCTGTACTAAGTGAAAAATCTATCCCATAGCGATTTTGTAGTAATCCACCCTCCACATACTGCAGTCTCAATACTTTCTTTCTGATTGATCGGTTCAGTTTGTGATTTCAATACCAACCTCGCTAAGAGCACATTACATTTTGCATTGCACAGCACAAACGCTCTTGTATTTCAGGCTACTTCATTCTTCTGAAGTAAAGAGCGCATTAACTCTAGTACTGAAATGGTTAACTGGATAACCGGCTTGAAACAGTTACCCACCTAACCAATTTGAAAAAAACGTCAAGCGGTTATCCGAAATATCGATAGTGATCGTCATTCCACGGTTAAAACGTAGTAAATCTGCAGTTTTTCCTTTGTGGTAGATTACCCCCCCGAAGCAGTGAGCATATATTGAGAAATAATCGACTTTGGCTTGAAGACTTTGTTAATGATCGGCAATTTCCGTGAGTACTCGACACTGTTCGTTAGTATACACACTACGGAATAGTTTCTGAGAATACAGTTTTCCAATTTCTATAGTTTTGATCCCAGATTCGGTGAAATAATGGCTACGGAAAATCGGATATTAACCGGTTATAGCTCTTGGTTAATCGGTTGTGAAAATGAGCCAACCGTTTCACCCCTAATTAGGGCTGCATGGTATATCGATAAACCGATATATACCAGTATTCAAACCAATATCGATTGAATACCGGTGTAATTACAAAACTATCGGTTTATCGTCATTATTTATTTACCCACGATTTAATTTTCAACACGTCAAGTTTTTTAACTGTAGACCCCGAATGAATATTATCCCTTTATCCAAGGAACTGTTTGCTTGTGCCCTCGTAACATACAAATTCAGCAGTTGAAAAAATAATTTTCAAAAATTTCAGCAAAACTATATCATGTGACCCCTCATTGGAACGAACTCAACGAGCTCGTTCCAATGAGGGGTCACATGATATAGTTTTGTTGAAATCTTTGGAGAAAATCTGATAAATTAATTTTGAAAATAATAAATTTTGATATCGTCTGCATTGGGTAAAGGTTTTTCGAACCGCATCTTCAAGGCAGGCTAATTCGTTCCGACTGTGATGCCTAGAGTCTTGATTGTGGTACTTGTGTTCATATATCTGAACAGTTTTCGATATACCGGTATACCACGGTATTTTTTTGAATACCGATACAGGTATTCAGTTTTGAATATCGTGCAGCCCTACCCTTAATTAACTAACAACATTTCTGTGTTAATTGTGATAGGACTTCTAGTTTCAACTGTACTTCCTGTCACATTAGCATTTCCGAGTTACAAAAAATCATTTACCTGAGCAGTTGTATCCATCAAGCAAGCCATCAAGTATTTCTTTAGTGGTATGTTCATAAACACTAAAGGTTGAAGAATCACCTCCAAAAACTCTGTCAAAACCAAATTTCAGGTCTTTATGTCGTCGTTGACAAACATCACGCCTAGGTCTTTTAGGTTTGAAGACTGTATAATCAGGAGAAGAATTCTCATCAGGATCAAATGACAGAATATTTTCATTCATAGGCACCACGACTGTTGGAAAGTTTCCAGCCGCTTCGGTTTTATTCTCAGGCCGAACTCGGACAATAACTCGGACATTACTACTGTTACTTGAGATCACATTATCACAGGGTGTATCAGCTTTTCTGGTTGAATCATAAAGTCGCTTACGTCCAAATGATGACATTGTTCAAGACTATTTTTCACTTCACACTTGTAAAGACAGAGCTGAAAGAAAAATAGTCATTTTAGAGAATACAGTAAAGTGGAGCTCACTACCGTATTTACTCTATGTATTGGGACAGCTAAAAATAATTATTTTCACAGGTGTCCCAATTCTTAGAAAATGGGGAAAGAACACTGCCCAGTCTTGATATGATGCTGAAAAAGTTGTGTGTGATTCGTTTTCCACCACTATATACGAAAGTTAAAAAATTTATAGTAATTTATATATTTTTTATACTTACCAATGACCCAGACTTAGCTGGTGCTAATCTCCATAATTCAGGGCCAAACACAAATTTTGCCCCCCCAATCCCCAAAATTTGCATCAGAAACCGAAAAATACATGTCCTATATGGCCCTCCATACATCGACTCCTCTGCGCATGCGCAGTGTCGAGGAGGTCCCGAAATTGGCGCCAATTATCATTCTTACAACCAGTGCCTGGTAAGCGTTATGTACTTAGCGGGGAGGTATGAGTTCCCAACTCCTGGGAGGGCCATCCCCGTCTGGGTCATTGGTAAGTATAAAAAATATATAAATTACTATAAATTTTTTAACATTTTTATACTGTACCAATGACCCAGACTTAGCTGAATAGTAAATAGGCTGGAGGGCCTAGGGCATAAAGGAAAATCCAATAAGCTCAATTATGTATAATAGAATATCCTCTCCAGGAGAAAAGAAGAGATAGGCTTTACATGTATCTTTCCTATTTATAATAAAGAAGAAAGACACAACACCGATCAGTAATTGAGCATAATAATCAATGATCTCTATTAACATCCAGTATAACCCTTTATACTAATATTTTTAAAGGTAAGCCAATAAATAAAGGAAGTCCAGAGAAATGAGACTCTTTATATTCATTAAAAGTGTCCGAGGATTGTATATTAACGCTCGTTTGACACATGACATATACAAATGCTTCACACCGAGCTACACTTTAAAAATATTACATGGATGATTAAACATTATCTTTACACTTTAAAACCATCCCGGTACCGACTCAGAATTACTGACTCTGGGGGAGGTATTCCCTTGCTTTTCACTATAAAGCAGGTGACCTAAGGGAACCCCCCCCCCTTCCCCTTGCCCTGGGTCAAATACCCCAGAGCGAAGAGGGCAGCAGGACAGAGTCACTGCCGGAACAGAAAGCCTACATAACTATAGTTGCAACTGTTTAGTGGACGATATTCTGAGCAACTGATAACGGACCTAAACAATGGAGGTCTCCAGAAATGGACTCAATATTTCTGAGATAAAAATTAGTGAATGTGGAAGGTTGAGACCAATATGCAGCCTTCATTAGATCAGTAATAGCAATACTTCATGGGCTGAGATCTTGAGTGCCGACTGCTGAGAAGAAGATAATTTTTCATAAGCAGTTCGAATAGTTAATTGAATCCATCTAGCAATGGAATGGACCATAATATCCTTTCTATTAGGCATCAAAGACAGAAAGAAACGTTTACGTCCCTTTCTGATAAACTCAGACCTACGTCTGTAAATACGTATTGCTCTAACAGGACACATTAGAGGCCTACGCCCATCAGATGATGGAAGGGCCTTAATAATAATAGGTTCAGGATACTTATTAGGAGCCTGATTCTTAGCCAAAAATCCAACATTAGTGGTAAAGGTAATAGTATTACCAACACTACGGTAGTGAGAATCCTCCACAGATAGTGCATGAAGCTCACTAACTCTTCTAGCAGAAGAGAAAGCTGAGAGAAAAGCTGTCTTATATGTTAAGAATTTGAAGTCAACTGTGTCAAGAGGCTCAAAAGGCGCTTCTTTTAGCTTAAGAAGAACCCAGGCCAAATTCCACTTCGGAATTAATCTAAGGGTTCTAGGTCTATTTATCGAAAAATTTCTAACTAACTTTGATAAAGAGACATTAGTTCCAATCCTCAAGCTATCATGATGTGCATATGTATCAGATAGCATAGACCTATAACCCTTAATGGTGATAGGCTGCAGATTAATCTCATCAAACAAGTATACTAGAAAGTTTGCTATGTCTGGAATGGAGGGATCATAAATATCTACTGAATGATCCTCACACCACTGACAAAAGACCCTCCACTTAGCAGCATAGTTTAGCGAAGAGGAGGTCCTCCTGCAGTTAGAAATCGCGTCCACTGCTCGACCTGTAAAATGTTTTCCGTGCAAGAAGGACCGCACAATGGAAATACGTGAAGGTTTAGACCTTGCGGATTGTGATGGAGGATGCGCGATTTCCCTTGCGAAAGAAGATCTTCCCGTTGAGGAAGCTTCCTCGGCATGTCCCACAACAGACACCTGAGTAGATTTATCCACGGTCTCTGTGGAGACAGAGATGCTACCAACAGAATCTTGCATTGCGATTGTTTTATCTTGAGCAATATCTGCTGAATCAACGGCACTGGAGGATACGCATATCCTATCATTCCGTCCCAAGAGATCGAGAGAGCGTCTACTGCAAACGCTCGAGGATCCGGACAAGGTGACACATACGTCTGCAACTGATTGTTGAGATGTGTCGCAAATAAATCTATCATTGGCCGTTCCCATTGGTAGCAAATCTGATTGAATACTTGCTTGTTGAGAGTCCATTCTGACGGCAACAGGCGACCCCTCCGTGAAAGGGAGTCTGCCAAGACATTCAGATGACCCGGAATATGATGGACGGAGAGAAGAATCTGATGTTCTAGTACAAACAGAAGAATTCTTTCCGTTAGATTGAGCAACGGAATGGAATGAGTGCCGCCTTGGTTCCGAATATACGCAACTACTGTCGTATTGTCGGACATAATTTGCACATGTGCATTCTGAATCACGTCTATCCAATGACGTAGAGCAAGCCAAATCGACATCATCTCTTTGATGTTGATGTGCTTGCTCAGAAACTGCGGATCCCAAAGACCCTGGCACTTCAAATCCGATGGGCTGTGTCGCGCCCCAGCCTGTTTGACTGGCATCCGTCATAATCGTAAAGCTCGGATCTGGCAACTGCAATGGAACTCCCTGAGTTAACCACTGTATGTCTGCCCAAGTCTGAATCTCTTGTTTCACTTGGCTTGACAAGAGTATGTCCGTTTCGAGCGAATGAATCTTCACTCTCCAATTCTGAGTCAGATAGACCTGGAGAGGACGAGTGCGTAGCCGCCCCATCGGAATGAGATCCGAGGCAGCTCCGCACAGACCTATTAGTCTCATGAATTCCCTCGCTGACACTTTGTCTGAGTGAAGACAATAGCGAGCATAACAACTGACTAATTTCGCTCTGGTTAACGGCAGACGAACGAGATTGTTGTGCGTCTCGAAGCTCATTCCCAGGTGGGTAAATGACTTGGACGGCACCAGATCCGACTTCTCTTCGTTTACTATGAAACCGAGACGTCGGAGCAATAGAAGCAGATTGTGCATGTCGTTCTGAAGCGTTAACTCGTTGCCGTATCTCTGAAGAATATCATCCAGGTAAGCCGACGTTACCGCAGACGAATGAGCTCGGAAATGAGTCATTACCGAGTTCATTACTCGAGTGAATGCCCAGGGCGCTAGATTCAGACCAAAGCACATCGCTCGGAACTGATAAACAATACCTAGGACAGCGAAGCGAAGATACTTTCTGAACGCCGGATGTACCATGACGTGAAAGTATGCATCCTTGAGGTCTATGCTCGCAGCATAGTCGTTCACTCGAATGCTCGCTCTGACCGATCGAATGGTCTCCATATAAAACTTTGGAGCCACGATCAGCTTGTTTATCCAGCTTAAGTCGATCACTGGACGGAACGAGCCGTCTGGCTTCGGAACCAGAAAAAGATGGCTGTAGAAACCTGGAGATTCCTGGTTTTCTACGACCTCTATCGCGTTCTTCGTTAAAAGAGACTGGACTTCTGATAGAAGTGTCGTTCTTTTCTGACAATTTGACGGAAGCTGAGTCCATCTTGGACTTCGAGTTAACGGAGGCTTGCCTTTGAAGGACAGTTTTAGTCCTTCTGAAATAACCCCTAGCACCCAAGGGTCCTCCGTAATTGATTCCCAATTGCTTGAGAAACTCGACAGTCTTCCGCCCACCGGAACACGACAGAGGTCTAGACCATCACTTCCTGGATCCGCGAGGCTTGCGGTAGGAGAAACCACGTCCTCCGCGACCCGCACCTCGCCCCGTCGGCCTAGGGGCGTCTGACCGGTTATTTCGGCCAGCATAACGGCCCCTAGTCGAGTCGCTACTCTGCCGGTCTCTAGAGTAAGACCTAGAGGACGCATAGGAACCTCTATAGGAACTTCCCCTGGACGAACTCGTCCCGGAAGTGCCTGGCCTACTCCTGTCTGCTGGTTCCGATTTCTTGGAAGCAGACTTAAACAACAGAGAGTCCGAAGCTTTCTTTGTTAATTTATCATATATATCAGAAAGCTTGCCACTGAAGAGAAACTCTCCAGAGACCGGAGCGACTCTAAGAGAGTTTTTCACCTTACTGTCCACGCGTGTGGAAGTAGCCAAGGCCGCGTCACGTCGAGCTAACTCCAGATTTGCCACTGAAAGAGCGGAGTTATAAGTGGAAAACGCTATGGCCCTGGACAGAACTCTTAAAGACGTTTGTACGTCTTGAAATTCAGGTCCTTCAAAGCATAATGACAACGCTCTAGTAAGGTGATCTGCGTAGGAAAGAGCGTCTAAACTAGCTCTGTTAGACGATATCGTCGTTTCCATCGTAGACGACGGAAGTGACATAGACGACGGCATGGATATATCAAGGTCTTCAGCCTGGTCGTCTAAACGCAGAGGAACTCTCTGGATGCCCTGACCTGCCGTATCAAACTTGTTCCTTTGATTAATAAACGGCAGCTGTAGAGCAGATGCCGGTAGGAAGGCTGACCTGCCCGTGTTGTTGGCAAGTTTATCAATAGCGTCATTCAATAACTCAAAAATCCGAGAGACATTCTTGGATTGTGACGGAAATTCCGGGACAATGTCCCTAAACCGATTAAAAAACTCGGTGTCCAGTGGCGCTATCACCCTCCTATCCGGCTGCGCAGCATTTTGGTCTGGCGGAACAACTTCTGGAAGATAATACCGGATGAATTCCACGGCTATTTTATGTTGTACCGAAAGGGAAATATCTAATTCATCAGAATCCCTTTCGCCATCCTGCCGGACCTCATGTAAATCATGTAAATCTCGGTCGTCCGCACCGGATCCAGCGGCGGAACCTACCGACCCAGCATCTTCTGACATTTCATGTTCCGACAGAGGTTCTGACGGTTGCTGGGATGCTGCGATTAACTTTGCTATCTGTGATAGCACATCCGTTACAGAGGCCTGGGGAGCGGCGGTCTTACTGGATTTAGCCGCCGGAAGCTCCCTGGACGTTGCATCCTGCATACATCTTTTATGCGAATGTCCGGATGAAGAAGGCCTCGAATCCCTGGCTACCGGATGGCGTGACCTGATCGCCGAGGAATCCCTGGTCGGCGAAGCTGACTGTAATTCACTGGTCACATAGCCAAGGTGCGGTCGAGTGTGCTGCTGAGAGGATATGGAAGCCTTATAGGTAGCCTCGGCGGACTGCCTATATACCGGAGCATCCCGAGCAGCGGACGTATGCTCCGACTGCGTAACACTACGGACTACAACATCTGGTCCCATATGCTGCTGTCTGAGAGAGGGACCTCTCTCGCTTGCAGCCTGTGTCGAACTAGACAAGCTAAACACCGGACTGTCAGGCTTCATCCAATCCATCCTCCTTTCCGTCGTCACTGGGTGTGCACGTGGATGTTTTACAGTGCTCGCAACACCCGACTCTCTCTGCTGGACCGCAACGGATGAACCAGAGTGCTGCCCCATTCGGTGAATGGACGCAACCCCGGTCGAGCTAGCAGACGTCAACCCCTTCGGGTTCCTTTCAGGGAATTGACGAATCTCCATGAGCACTTTTGCCGCTAGCTCTTCACTTGTATGTGACGACGGAGGCACACTTCTGGACGACATCACGGAAACATCACCCTGTTCTTGTTCCTCTGAAAAAGAGAGTGAAACACTAGAGTGACTCTGAGGAGAAAGAACCGGAATGGATCTTTCTCCAGGAACAACATACCGTGACACACGTTTCCAACGTTTTTCATCCCATTTGAAACACACAGAACAAAGATCAGTGCGAGTACAGAGAGAACAATTAATACAGAGATCATGAGAATCATAGGAAGACTTCCTCCTATTACAATTTGAACAATAATCATTCATAGTTGAAATGTAAACAATCAAAGTACTCGCACTAATCCTTGAAAATAAAGATACATAATACAACAGTCCATTATATTCATTAATAAATAATGATTTGAAAAGAAAAAACATTTTTTTTTTTTTTTTTTAAAAAAATTTTTTTCAGAAGAGCCCGAGTTCCCAAAGGGAACCCTGAGCCCAATGGATCCCAAAAAAGCCTAAGTGTGGACAAAAATTTAAATTCATTTTGAAAAAATTAATGAGACACTTACGGACAATAATAATGTATCTTACTATGAATAAGAGATGCAGAAGACAAAAAATCACTATCAGCAGTAACTGTTGTCAACCTAAGCAAAAGTGTCAACAAACCGGAAACATGACTCCAGGCACTGAAACAACATGGCCCGAAATCAGTCACCAATTAAAACACTATCTGATGCAAAACAGAGGCTTCCACAGAAGAAACTGTAGAACATCAGATGGTAGATGCAGACCAAAACGCCTAAACACCCCTAGGGTGAGGACGTAAACATGGGGAAAAAACAGAAATAAATCTGTTACGAAACCAAAACTCCCAAGAAATTTTAGTAATAAACATTACACAAAATTAAGCCAAAACATGGGAGAATAGCTAGGGGGGAATAAGGAAGGTAGAGAGGAAACACTGATCAAACAATGGTACTTCATAGCAAGAATGACAACATCAGGGCTATGCCTTGAAAAAAGGCAACTAGAAATAATTTCATAAAATAATTTTAAGTTACAGCCCTGAACATTTTCTTGCACTAAATATTTTCCTCTCCTCCTAATGTATCCTCTTTATTTCCACCATTTCACTCATGAATATGTGTCTGGCATCATAAAAACTGAGATTTGAAAGCACAAATAACAGAGAAGTGTGACTGTTTTGAGGGCCAAACTAAGAATGATAATTGGCGCCAATTTCGGGACCTCCTCGACACTGCGCATGCACAGAGGAGTCGATGTATGGAGGGCCATATAGGACATGTATTTTTCGGTTTCTGATGCAAATTTTGGGGATTAGGGGGGCGAAATTTGTGTTTGGCCCTGAATTATGGAGATTAGCACCAGCCAAGTCTGGGTCATTGGTACAGTATAAAAATATCGCCATCCAATTTTTTTTTTGTATTTTCATTTTTTGCTTCCAGAACATAGCTTATGATCCCTCATTGGAACGCGCGCATTGCGCACGTTCCAATGAGGGATCACAAGCTATGTTTTGGAAGCAAAAAATGAAAATTTTTAGTTACTCAAGAATTTTTTTTATGAGTGTCGTCTGCTAATTGCGATGGGCCAACTGGAAACAAATCTCCTGAATGTCCCAAACTTTGGAGCATAAAAAAAATATACATGTAGTTTTCTGGACAAAATGTGTGTCCCAAAACGTAGAGTAAATACGGTAGTAACTGGTAGTGCTAGAAGCCATTTTAGTAACTTTAAACTGTGTGATTAGTTAATGTTTGCAAAGTAGTAGAAAAAAAATATCCATACAAGGCCAAAAAAAATATAAAATTTGTCTCTCAGGCCCTCCCACATGGTCCTTTTCGCTGCCGCATGCTTTCTTTTTATGACCAATGTAAACTTAAAAAAATAAAAATTAAATGGTTTATGTCTGATATTTTGCCCAAGTTAAAAAATTGATAAATTTGTACCTTGAGTGCAAGAAGGCTTTGCAATGTTTTAGCATTGCAAAGTCTTCTTGCTCTCACAGGACGAAATACACCATCACCCATGCTGTTCCATAGAATATGAGGCCTAAAACAATTAAAAACATAAACCAAGAACATGAACTTTGATGGCCAAGAAATAATTACAGAAAAAAAAAAATAAAATAAAAAATCGCTCACCCGCATGCAATTTTACAAATAATGGCCTGAGAAACAGAAGATCTACTTTGTGTGGCCTAAAATTTATTTGTTACAATTTATCGAAGAGTGCTGGTTGCATTGTATCTTGAAAAAAATTAGGACTGAAATGGTTAACATGACTGGTTAGCCATCACCGCATATAACATATACCTACTCAAGTGGAGTTAAAACAATTGTGAAGAAGCAAACGGAAAACACCAATACTGTTACAAGATATTTGAACTAATGCAAGTATTCTATTTCTTTGCTGTGGCAATGTTTTGGCAGCTTGGCCAATGTTAACATCCTCAAATCATTTGAGATACATGCATAAATCAGGCCTGGTAATTCACCCTCAGCAATCAGCAGTGCTGAGGAAAATGCTGAGGAAACAAAAAATATCCACAGCAAAAATACTGCCGAGGATGGCTTCTTCAAAAAGCCTTGTGGTGGCAGAAATTGTACATTTACAACTTCCAGTTTACTCAAAGAATCAAAACGTTGTATTGCTAATCTTACAATTTACAGTACAAGTTGCAGCATAACCACTACAAACTATGTGTTCTGCTTCTTCTGTGTTGATAACACCAGAATCGGACATCAGATTCTGGAAAGCTCTTTTAGAGCTTTCCAGAAACGGATGTCAGATTCTGGTTTTATCAACATAGAAGCAGTGAGATACTTAGTTTGTGGTTATGCTGCATCTTATTTTCACTCATAATATATATAATGAGCAAGTCGCCTGCTTACTTTCAAGATTTTTGGTTCATGATTTGAGTGAAAGATGCTGTACGTTGACTGTGATTATATACACATGTATCTCAAACTACTTTCACACGTTAAAGTTACTTGAAATTTTTCACTGCACACTATATATACATGTACACGGCAACTGAGACTATGCCCTGCACCCCTGATGATTTTTACGCAATGGAACAAACTTAACAGCAATTGCCGTAGAAGCACCAGTTTTCCCCAGCAATTTTTTGGCCGAGGAAACAAGGATTCATGAATTACCAGAACTGCGTAAATTATAATCAATTCAACTCTGGATACCTTGAGAAATTTATTACGAGCTATCAAATGAGAATGCTATACAAGGTTTGTGTGTTCATTTTGCAATCCCGGTAGTCTGCCATCGCCTTCTCGGCAAAAAAATATGCAGATGGAAATTGTCCCTCTCCTCGGCAATCGCCGAGGGTCAATGCATTCAGATGGCTAAAGCATTTGATGTTCTTGCCAAACGCACAAATTCTCTCTCTCTCTTTTATATTTGAAAATAACTACCACCATAATACGGCCATAAAAACAATATTGGACCCTCAGTAATTTTTTTTGATGACAATGTGCATTGCTAAAACAGCATTTTACTGGACATTGATGATTGAAGATGATACATTGCCAGAACTGATTTTGTCATTTTTCAGTTTGACCTCATCCTCAGTTGATCTAACAAAGACATGCATCAATGGAATTCTTTGGATAACTGTGGTTAATCAGTTAACCGTGGTTATAGGAAGTGGTTAACCGGTTATGAAAATCCTATAACTGTTCCAGCACTAAAGAAAATACTCTTATAGTACAGCCACAGTGGACTGGTTGAAATCCACACGTGTTGTATTCAACCGATGATCGGAATCAGCCACCCCAATCGGCCACTGTGGTCAACCGGATGACAACACTTACAGCAACGGCTGCTGGAAAATTGGTTCAACCACTTGTTGCCAAGCAATTTTTGTGATGATTCATTAACCACAATTTATTATCTTCTGTAGTTGTTCAATTGTTAATGTAAAATTTTGAATTCCTGGTTCCGAAACCCCCCATTTTCTTGCATCTGAGCGCCTCAGTGGCCATATTTCATCTAAATTTCCGGACACAAATTTTTCTTTTCTTGAGATACGGGTATCCAAAAATTGAAAAAAATTGCCCAATGCCCAAAACAGGTTGGAAAATATTCAGTGTGCATAGCATACCTCGAAAGTTAAAAAATTTATAGTAATTTATATATTTTTTATACTTACCAATGACCCAGCATAGCTGGTGCTAACTCTTAAAATATAGGGCCAAACACAAATTTTGCCCCCCAATCCCCAAAATTTGCATCTAAAACCAAAGAAAACATGTCCTGAATGGCCCTCCACACTTCACCTCTACTGCGCATGCGCAGTGTCAAGGACGTTCCGAAATTGGCGCCATTAATCATTCTTACAACCAGTGCCTGGTAAGCGGTATGTACTCAGCGGGGAGGTATGACCGTATGGGTTCCCAACTCCTGGGAGGGCCAACCTCGTCTGGGTCATTGGTAAGTATAAAAAATATATAAATTACTATAAATTTTTTAACATTTTTATACTGTACCAATGACCCAGACATAGCTGAATAGTAAAAAGGCTGGAGGGCCTAGGACATAGAGCAAGTTGGAATACGCTCAATTATATAAAATAGAGTCATCCCCTCTAGGGAAAAAGAAGTATTAGGCCTTACATGTATCTTTCTTATTTATGTTAAATTAGAAAGATACAACACCTTGCAAAATTGAGCATCATACATCCATGTACTCTATTAATATCTAGTATAATCCTTATACTAATAATTTTTAAAGTAAGCCAATAAATAAAGTAAGTCTAGAGAATAGAGACTCTTTATACTCCTAAAAAGTGTCTGAGGATTGTATAATAACGTCCGTTTGACACGTGCTATATTCAAAAGCTATACTTTAAAAACTAAGACCTGAATGAATTTTTAAAACATAAACTTCTCACTAAAAAACCATCCCAGTAACAGCTCAGAATTACTAACTCCGGAGGAGGTATCCCCTTGTTTTCATAGTAAAACAGGTGACCCAAGGGAACACCCTCCCCCCCCCCCCCCTTTTTCTTGCCCTGGGTCAAATAGCCCAGAGCGAAGAGGGCAGCAGAACGGAGTCACTGCCGAAACAGACAGCCTACCTAGCTATAGTAGCAACTGTTAAGTGAATGACATTCTGAGCAGTAGATAATAGACCTAACAAAAGAGGCCTCCAGAAATGGACTCGATATTTCTGAGATAAAAAATTCATGAATGTGGATGGCTGAGCGCAATGAGCAGCCTTCAAAAATCTATAATAGCGACACTATTAATGTAAGCCCAAGATGTAGAAAGAACTCTTACTTCATGAGCCGAAATCTCAAGCACAACTGCTGAGTCAATGATATACCATAAGCAGTACTGATAGTTAATTGAATCCATTAGCAATAGAATGGAGCGTAACGTCCTTCTATTAGGCATCAAAGACAGAAGAAGCTTACGTCCGTAGTAATAAACAGATATCTGTTTATAAATATGTAAAACTCTAACCGGACAGAGTAAAGGCCTATGCCCGTACGAAGACGGAAGGACCTTAATAACAATAGGTTCCGGATATTTATTAGGAGCCTGACTCTTAACCAAAAATCCAACCTAAATAGTAAAGGAAGTAGTGATTCCGAAACTACGAAAGTGAGAATCATCCACCGATAGTGCATGAAGCTCACTGACTCTTCAGTAAAAGAGAAGCCAACAGAAATACTGTCTAAAAGGTCAGAATTTGAAAACTACTGTTTCCAGAGGCTCAAATGATTACTTAGCTAAATAAAAACCGAAGTTAAATTCCATATAGAAATTTAATCTAATGATTCTAGTCTATTTATCGAAAAGTTACTAACTGACTTAGATAAAGAGACATAAGACTCAATTGTAAACTATCATAGAGTGCATAGGTATGAGATAACATAGACCTATAACCTTAATAGTATCAGGCTGCAGTAGATCTTGTCAAACAAGTATACTAGAAAGTTGCAATAAGTAGTATGGAGGGATCAACAATATCAACATAGTGATCCCTACAACAACGACGGAAGAGCCTCCACTTTAGCCGCATAGAATAGCGAAGAAGAGGTTCTCCTACAGTAAGAAATCGCGTCCAAAGCTTGTCCAGTACAATGCTTACAATGTAATAAGGACCACACAATGGAATACATGAAGGTTGAGACCTTGCGGGTTGTGATAAAGATGACACGATTTTCCCCAGCGAAAGAAGATCCTCTCATGGAGGAAGTTTTCGCGTTAAGTCCCACAGAAGACATCTGAGTAAATTTACCCACGGTCTCTGTGAAGACAGAGATGCTATCAACAGAAATGTATTGTGGTTGTTTATCTTCGCAATACTTGCTGAAACAACAGCGCAGGAGGATACACATATCCTATCATTCCGTCCTATTAGATCAATAGAGCATAAGCTCAGAGATCCGGACATGCAAACACATACGCCTGCAATTGATTAGCAAGTTGTGTCGTAAATAAATTATCATTGGGCGCTCCCATTGATAGCAAATCTGATTGAATACTTGTTTGTTGAGAGTCCATTCTGACGGCAACAAGCGACCCTTACGTGAAAGGGAGTCCGGTAATACAATCAGACGACCCGGAATATGACGGACCGAATCAGAACTTGGTGTACTATAACAAACAGAAGGATTCTTTCCGTTAAATTGAATAACGGAATCGAATGAGTGCCTCCCTGGTTCCAGAGATACGCAACTACTGTCGTATTATCGGACAGGATTTAGACATGCATTTCTGAATAATGTTCATCCAATGACATAAAGCAAGCCTAAAAAACATTATTCCGTGGAAGATAAGTGCTTGCCTAGAGACTGTGGAACCCAAAGACCCTGGCACTACGAATCCGTTGGGAACAATATTGTACCCCAGCCTGTTTGACTGGCAACCATCATAATTATAAAACTCGGATCTGGCAACTGCAGTGGCACTCACTGAGTCAACCACCGAATGTTTGCCCCAGTCTGAATCTCTTGCTACACTTGATAGACAAGAGAACATGTATATCGAGCAATTCATGGATTGCTGAAAAGTTGCCGTCGAAGAGAAGCTTCTCCGAGACTGAAGCGACTCTGAGAGAGTTCTTCACCTTACTATCCACGCGCGTGGATGTAGCTAGGGCTGCGTCACGTCTAACCAACTCCAAGTTGCCACTGAAGGGCGGAGTTATACGTGGACAAACTACTGCCTTTGAAAGAAATCACATTGAGGATCATATCCTGGAATTCTTTCTCTTGAAGACGTAATGATAACGCCTCAGTAAGGTGGACTACGAATGATAAAGCGTCTAAGTTAAGTCTATTAGACATCATTGTCGTTTCCAACATTGTGGTTGGAAAAGACATAGACGGCGAAAAAGATAATTTCCAGTCTTTAACCCCGCCGTCTAGACGCATATAAACTCTCGGTATGCCCTGTTCTGCCAAAATAAAATATTCCTAGAAATGATAAAAGGCAGAATTGAGCATTGCGGACAAGAAACTAAACTATCATGCTTGGTAGCAGGCTTATATATATATAGGTCGATAAATAATACAAATGTTCTAATGATATTATTGGACTGTGTCGGTAAGTCAGGGACAATGTCCCTGAACCGATCCAAAATTCCGTGTCCAATGACGCTATAAGTCTCTTATCCAACATCGCAGCAATGTAGTCCGAAGGAACAACCACTGGAAGATAATGCCGGAAGAAATGTATGGCAGCTTCCGTTGTTCCGAAAGGGAAAACTCGAAATCGTCCGAATCCCTTTCGCCATCCTGTCGGACCCTATAAAGCGTTCGGTCGCCCGAACCTGATGCAACAGCGGAGCGCACCGACCCAGCGCCGTCGGATAATTCCTGATCCGACCAAGAAACTGTTGATTGCTGGGATGCTGCGATAAACTGTGCTAACTTGGATAGCACGTCCGTCACTGAGGCCTGTGGAGAAGCGGTCTTACGATGCATTGCCGCTGGAAGCTCCGTGATTGTTACCCTGTGCATACTTCTATTATGCGAGCGAACGGAGTGTATAGGCCTTGTGTCCCTTGGCTACCGGATGGCGTGACCTGTTCGCCGTGGGATCACTGCATGACGAAACTGGTCGGATACTCGAGGTCACGTAGTCAATGTGCGGTCGTGTGCGCTGCTGTGAGGATGAGAAGCATTATCGACAGTCTCTCGGACTGTCAATATAAAGGAGCGTCCCGAGCGGCGGACATATGCTCCGAATGCGAAATATCTGAACCACAACAAGCGGTCCCCTATGTTGTTGTATGAGAGAGGGACCTCTCTCGCTCACAGCCCGGACGGACCTGGATGAGCCAGGAACCGGACTAACAGGCTTCCTCCGATCTGTCCTCAATCCGTCGTCACTGGGTGAGTACTAAAGTTATTATAGTGCTCGCATCACCCAAATCTCCTTCCTAGACCGCAACGGACGAACCCAGCTGCCGAACCATTCGATGAATGGACGCAACACAGGGTGAGCTAGCGAATGTCACTCCGTCGATCCTACAAGGGACCTCTTAGGCGATAGACATATACCATGAGCACTTACTGCCGCTAGCTCTTCATTAACTATGACGACAGAGGCACACTTTGAAAGACATCTCCGTAACTTTGCGAACAAGAAACCAGAAATGCTTGGTAATAGCAAGCATATAATAATAATATATAGCGTCGTTCAATAATTCGAAAGTTTGTGTGACATTATTGGACTATGTCGGAACTGAGGGACGATGTCCCTGAACCGAACCAAAAATTTCTAAGTCCACCGACGCTATCAGTTTCTTATCCGGCATCGCAGCATTCTGGTCCGACGAAAGAACCTGTAGAAGATAAAGTCAGATGACGTACACAACAGCATATGTTGTTCCGAAAGGGAAAGCTCGAAATCCTCCGAATCCCTTTCGGCATCCCGTCGGACCGGATGAAATTTTCGGACGTCTGTACCCGCTTCCGCGGAGCGTCCCGACCCAGCATCGTTGGATAATACATGATGCGACAGATTCAGTCGTTGCTGGGATGCTGCGATAAGCTGTGCTATTTGGGATAGCACGTCCGTCACCGAGACCTGTGCAGTAGCGGTCTTACGATGCATTGCCGTCGGAAGCTCTGTGTACGTTGACTCCCGCACACTTTCTTATGCGAACGTCCTGAGTCTGCAGGCCTCGTGTCCCTGGCTACCGGATGGTATGACCTGGTCGCCGATGATTCTCCGATTGGCGAAGCTAACTGGATATCCGAGGTCACGTAGACAAGAGCGGTCGTGTGCACTGCCATGAGAATGAGGAAGCCTTATTAACAGTCTCTCCGGACTGACTATATGTCGGAGCGTCCCGAGCGGCGGACGTATGCTCCGAATGCGAAACATTTTGCACCACAACATCTGGGGCCAGACGTTGTACGAGAGAGGGGCATCTCTCGCTCGCCGTCCGGATGGACCTGGACGAGCTAGGAACCGGACTAAAAGGCTTCCTCCGTTCTCCCTCTAATCCACCGTCACTGGGTGTGCATTTGGTTGATTTATAGTGCTCGCATCACCCCAAAACTCCTTCTAGACCACAACAGACGAACCCAGCTGCCGAACCATTCGATGAATGGACGCTACACCGGGCGAGCTAGCGGACGTCAAAGGCCATCGAACCTACTAGGGTCCTCTTAGGCAATTGGCGTATTTACATGAGCACTTTTCCGCTAGCTCTTCATTAATTGTGACGACGGAGACACACTTTTGGAAGACATCACGGATACATCACCCTAATCTTGATCGTCTGAAATAGAAATTGATAAAGTAGAGTGACCCTGCGGGGAATGGACGCTACACCGGGCGAGCTAGCGGACGTCAAAGGCCATCGAACCTACTAGGGTCCTCTTAGGCAATTGGCGTATTTACATGAGCACTTTTCCGCTAGCTCTTCATTAATTGTGACGACGGAGACACACTTTTGGAAGACATCACGGATACATCACCCTAATCTTGATCGTCTGAAATAGAAATTGATAAAGTAGAGTGACCCTGCAGGGAAAGGACCGGAATGTCCAATTCCCCACTAACATACCATGACACACGCTTCCCATGTTGTCATCGAAATTATCACATACAGAACAGGAGCTAGTGCGAGTACACTGACTACATATACAATGATTATAAAAGTCAGAGGAAGATTTCCTCTTATTACAATTGACCAAAATCCTTTCAATGTGAAAAGAAAACAAAGTCCTAGTACTCGCACCAACCCCTGACAATCAAAATACATAATAATATGATCCATTAACATAGAAAAAATAATTGAAATCAAAAAATTTTGAAAAAATATTTTTTCAGAACAGCCCAAGTTTCTGAAAAGTAACGATGAGCCCCAATGGATCCCAAGCCTAAGTGTGGACAAAAATTTTAAAAATATTTTAAACAATTTATGCAACACTTACGAACAATAATAATGTATCTAGTTATGATTAAATTAACATCAAGATATTATTTTCAAGAAATCCCCCCTCACACAGAGGGCTGTTGTAAATGTAAACAATAAGTGTAAAAACACTAGAATAAGACTCCAGGCACCCAGGCCCGAAATCAGTTATCAATAATACACTATCTGATGCAAAACAGAGACTTCCAGGGAAGAAACTGCAGAACATCAGATGGTAGATGCAGAACACTATGCCTAACCACCCATAGGTGAAGACGTAAACATGGGGAAAAGAACAGAATTCATTCTGTTATTCAGCTAAAACTCCCAAGAAATTTTAGTAATAAAATTACAGAAAATGTGCCAAAAGCATGGGAGAATAGCAAGAGGGGACTTAAAGGAAAGGGAGAGAGGAAAACACTGAACAAGCAGTGTAACTTAATAACAAGAATGACAAAATGGCTGCTGCCTCGAAAATAGGTAACTTAACATAATTTCATTAAAAAATTTTAAGTTACAGCCCTGATAATTTTCTGTCACACATTTTTCCTCTCCTCCTTCTATATCCTCCTTAGAATCACCATTTCACTAATATTTATGTGTCTGGCATCATTTAAACTGAGATTTACAAGCACAAAGATCAGTCAGATGTTAACTGATGAAGGGCCAAACTAAGAATGATTAATGGCGCCAATTTCGGAACGTCCTTGACACTGCGCATGCGCAGTAGAGGTGAAGTGTGAAGGGCCATTCAGGACATGTTTTCTTTGGTTTTAGATGCAAATTTTGGGGATTGGGGGGCAAAATTTGTGTTTGGCCCTATATTTTAAGAGTTAGCACCAGCTATGTCTGGGTCATTGGTACAGTATAAAAATATATATATAGGAAATTATGGTTGTCCAAAGCGGCGCAAATTGCGGCAATGTCATTCTGTGGGAGTATATTTCATCGTCAAGAAATAAAATTCACAACATTCCAAATGAAACAATAAAAAAATCCAAACGTAACCAACTGTTTGTTTTCATTCAATTCATCCCAAAGCCACTCAAGAATTCAAATAAACACACACACAATTCCCGTGGGCCTGGCATATCAAAGGAGCTAACTATCACATTTAGACTACAGACCATCAAGTAGAGCAGTCTGCCATTCCAGAAATTAAAATGAGAAAAGAGCCATTTTATATGATTAATTGAATGGATTTCTTCGCATTGCCTGTAGCATTCCCCATCGAAAGCCCTTTCAGGTGATGGGTCTGGACCATAAATTTTATGAAAGAAGTTTGTCAGGTGTTTGATCACTGTTTCAAGTTGAGGAGCTGGGCACAATAGTGAAGTGATGATCTTTTTTCTGTTCTGTTCGCGATAAAATGTGATCACGCCATAATTACGGACAGTTCGGCGGTTACGTTTTTTTAAATCATCATAACCTCCCCGTAACCAGAATGACCGTTCATGACTTATTTCCAGGTCTGTGACATGCTCTTGAGGTCAACGAACCAATCAACCTGACTGTACTGTAAAATTAACCATATTCTATGCATACTACTCCTTTTGGTTGTGACTGTCTGACACTGGCACTCACAATCGGCAAGCAGATGTCGGTCGCAAATCCTTGTCGTTTGAGCACTAAAACGGAACGTGACCAAGTTGTTAAGAGCTGAAAAATTTTGATTTTCCAGATTTGGTTTCTGTTTTCCAAGTGCTATGAACATACAGTAAATAAGACTCCTGACTCCTTAAAAGTGTTCAACTGATTACCAAAAATGGTCGGTGACGTATTATCGGTCATTTGTGCTAGACCAATTCTCATGCCAATTCCAATCATAATACCATGCACTACCAGGCAAGTCAGGGCTCGAAAGAACTACTTCAAACTGAACATTTTTCAGTGCTAAACTTTGTTGACTGGGGTTGCGATAAAATTACCAGTTGTGCACACTTGGGCAGTAAACAAGGCTTTCAGAGCCACATTTACAACTGAGGCCTTCCAGGTACACGGCTAATATGAATCTGCCTTCCACAGACAATGGACCTTCATAATAAATCTGAGAATTGTCGGTTGTAACAAACATTCCACTGAACAGCATCTTGTCCGACTAAATCTTTTTCGGCATTTTTGGTCACCGTTCCCAGCTATTATGAACAATCCAATAACATTATTTGAGTGGGATATAATGAAGACAGGCTTGTCATTTTGAGGCAGGCGATCGGTCGCAATGGCCTGTCTAAATTAAAATTTCTGTGGACCATAAACGACCACCTCATGCAAAATACCGCTGGCAATAAATATTTATGAGCTCCAATATGTCAACAGAACTTGAGAATTTGCAGCACACAGCCCCAGTTAAAACTGAGAGGGGGGGTTCTCAGCATTATATTTTGTTGAATGGCCGGGAGCAGGTGCCTGTGCATGTAATTTCACCCCTCGCCTGTCAAGAATTATGCACAGACCACGCCAACAAAATTTTGGAACATTCCAATAAAAATTGGTATGCAAAGTTACCAACGTTTCATATCTGTAAAATGTCACTCATTTTGTCAATGTGAGGATTCCTTTACGTATAAAGCTTTATCCCTGAATTTGTATCAGAAGTCTGAGTAATAGGCTATATGGCTATTTATATTAAATTAATATATCCAGCTAAATACAAAAAAATACTCAGGACGCTTCACCCCACAACAGCTTTGTTTTAATTTTATTTGCTATGTGTCACATCATTTCACCAAGGTGTGTAGAGTACTCTCCCTTGATGTGCAGAGCTCTGTTTTGAACAGCTGATTCCAGGTTTGCTTTCTCGCTTTCACACTCCTGTTTTTGGAAACGTTGTGTTTTCGAAATAACAGCATATCAGTACGTATTATTCTTTCGTTTTTTTTTTCACCAAATTTCTTGCCAGTTCCCAAGGTAAACTGTTTGATATTTGCGGGACATTACTGGTCACTGGATCGGCAAAGCTCAACTAACTTCGTGTCAACTCAAGAATAGGCTCGACTCCAGGCGCCCTCCTTTGTCGAATTAAAGTGGACCAAAAATGGATCTCCTGGATTTTAGACCTCATGAGTGTTAGCGTTTTCGAAAAGCGAGTTGCGTACCTTGTTAATATTTATATACCATTAGGGGGAGCACATCAGCATTGATTCAAAAATGCTATCAGATATCATTTTTCTAATTTTCTTTCGATTTCACAGTTTGTGCCGAGTACCTATGCTCTGCACAAATTGGTCAAATGTAATGAAATACACGTTCTATTGAATCCAGCTGGTGATAAGGGCGAAAGCTTGATATATATTCCTATTTTTGAGTTCTCATTAAAACTTGATGGGGTAGCCATACGTTAAGATCACTGAACTACAGTGGTGCCTGCTATCAACTCTATGTCTATGAGTTGATAACAATTTACATTTGTGTTTCGTGTTCTATACATCTCAACCGTCATTTTGGTGTATAATTTGTGTATATTTAAGGGCCTATATAAGTAATGGAATTTTGTTTATTTTGAAATTCTCACCTCTCATATTTCTTAAATTCAGATTAAATATACACAAATTATACATAAAAATGAAGGTTGGGATGTATAGAACACGAAACACATATGTAATCAACTCATAGAGTCGACTGTAGGCACCACTGCTACCGTATTCACACCAGAACTGATAATAAAATACAGTTAAAACTAGAAGTCCTGTCACGAATTGTGCGCTTATCTTGGCTTAATTGCGCGCAGTTTCCATATCGAATGGCATCCAATGCACGGCAGGTTCTCCCGGTTACTCATAGGAAACACAGGCAATGTTTCTGCCAATGGACCTCCGGGTTACCCGGAGGTCCATTGGCTGAAACATTGCTTGTGCACAGGCCATATGTGCAGAATTTGATAACCGTACAGGCTTGGCAATTTCAGGAGAGCGATTTTTTAGCTCTCCTTACTGCCCTCCTGAAAGAATTAAGGAGAGCGAAAAATTGCCCTCCTAAATATTTTGGTCTGGGAGGATTGAGATTACATGTATTATGCTCACATTAAATTTTCGTTGTAAAGCAAAAATGTAATTTAACTTCGAAGTCACATAACATCGCGTAATTTCATTTTGAAAGTGGTTTAGTGGTAAAAGGTAATGGCTGCAACCATACCCAAACACAGTTGCAATCATTTGAAGCAAAATGGGTCACAGCAATATTTTTTTTCTGTCAGTTTCAAGTTCAACAACTGACATCACAGTTTGTGGGGTAATTATTCAAGGAATATTGACACTGTAATATACTACCATTTCTACTATCCTGTCACTTGAAGCACTTGCACCAGGATGTGACTGTAGATTCAAGCAGACCTGTTGTCCAAGAAAGTGATACGCCTACTACTACCACCTTCAACCCCACCTTGGGGGGTTGAAGGTGGTAGTGGTAGGCGTATCACTTTCTTGGACAACAGGTCTGGGTACACACACAGGTCTTGTCAAGTGTGTGTTCGGTTGTTGAGTGAGACATCTAGAGATGTCTAAGAGATTTCGCTTTACCTTAGTAAAGTTAATAAAATCACTGATGTAATAGTCTGTTGGTTTCAGTTTCAATGAGTTCGTTCAACTGGATACTTAAAATGCTGTGCAAAGCTAATTGCCCTCCTAAGCTGATTGAGGAGAGCGATTTTTTGCCCTCCTGCATTTTTCAGAATGCCAGGCCTGATCTTACTATGGTCATAATGCGTAGATCGACGTGCTATTTGTCCGTAATTTCATGGCAGGACTTCTAGTTGTAACTGTAATATTTCATCAGAACAACTTGTGGCCAAATGCGCTTCATATATCCAAGAACAAAGCTAGGCATTCAAAACACTTTCGAATACAGCGATAGGACTGCATTTTGGAAAAGGACAACACTGTCTGCATTTTTTATTGAAGATGGTTTCCATGCTCGACAGACAAGCGCAAATCACTCGTTACCACGAATTTCCATCGAAAAACAAAATCGTAATTCTAAGAAATTTCAACAGGTATCATGATACCTTGCATTGAATATGGCAACTGTGCAATCTCTATCTAATAACAGTATACTGTATGAAGGCGATCTTTTTCATTATTTGATTTTAGACGGCGTTGTTTGTACATGCTTTTTGTGTCCGATGACGTCGACAGGAAATCGAAAGTCTACTCATACGTAAACAAAAGCAAAGCTTTGGAATTTTCCACAATGCAGCTCTGTCGCCATGTTTTGAAGAACTTTTATCCCATAGCTTTGTTCTTGGTTATGTAAAGCACATTTGGCCACAAGTTGTTTTCACGAACTATTATTAAATTAACAGTTCTGGTGCGAATACGGCAGCAGACTTCCAGGAACCAGTGGTGCCTGCAGTCGACTCTATGAGTTGATTACATATGTGTTTCGTGTTCTATACATCCCAACCTTCATTTTGATGTACATTTTGTGTATATTTAATTTGAATTGAAGGAATATCAGAGGTGAGAATTTTCAAAATAAACAAAATTTCATTACTTATATAGGCCCTTAATTTGAATGCAAGGAATATCAGAGGTGGGAATTTCAAAATAAACTAAATTTTCTTATATTTATAAGTTATTAGCACCATAATGTAAATTAATCAATGACACTGACAATGTCAATGTATTTTTTCTGTTTTTGTTTCATGCAGTTTGAAGCCTATGAAGGGAATGGGGGGGTTTTAATTTTAGTTTGTCTCAGGCGTCCACACACAGATGCAAGTAGCACCCTTCTCATATTATTAGCAATGGATACTAGCCAAGCTCGCATTTGAAATGTTTGTTTTGTACTTCCAGTTCCATGACGTTGAACTTGAAATTGTTGTTGACAAAGTTTTGAGTTCCAGACATGCTCTGCATCGGTAATTCGAATTCGAAATGAGAAGAAGAGCAATCTGTTCGCCCTTGAAACAGATGAGGGAGAGAATTAATACATGTACTTTTATATTATGTTCATATCCGAAATAGTTTAAAATATAACTTCGTGAATTTCTTGAAATGCTTTCTCATAAATTGCAACGTTTGTCACTCACGGTTGTTGATGAGTTTGAAATTGCCACAAATGAATTACAGTTCCCTGATTGGCTATAATTTGATGACGTCATTCTGTGGACTTGGGTATTCGGCCCGAGAATTGGGTAGAATTTTAAAGGGTAGGACGATTCGGCTCCTGGACGATCAGCCCCAGGTATTTTTAGACGTACGGCACATATGGACGCACTGACACAGACATTTCATGAATAAACTATATCTTGTGTAAGTAATTCGTGCTTCCAAGGAAGGAAAAGAAAGCGAACAACTATATTACTTTCTCCTTCCAAACAATAATGACATCGCTGTTAATAATTGTGGAAAAAGTCACTATTACATGGTTATGAGACAAAGACTAGTTTTAAAATCGCATTTATCCTTACGGTGTCTGATCTAAACGAGCGACATTTCTCTTATTAGGCGAGTTACTGTTGTTTGGCAGGGTAGAGCAGTAGGCACGCATTTATTAACACTACAAGGGCGTTGAACATGAGACACACTCGACAGTTTTCGAGCCTATCCGTTCCCAAGGACGATCCACCCCAGACGACCCGCCCAGACGATTCGTCCCCACTCGATCCATCCCCATTTAACGTAGTCGCTCCGGCCCAAATTAATAAAAAGCAATGATAGTTATTTTTTATTATTAGTCATTAATATTATTAAGAGAAAGAGTGTTAGAAATAGAAATAGTGTATTGAAATGAGCACACAGGCTCAGTTTTATACCACGCATCTGCTGAAAAGAATTATAGCATTAACTACATTTGTGTGAACATTTTGACATAATGTTACATGTTCTAATGATTTATACTTCTTATTCTATAACCTCGTCTGAATGTCACCAATGTCACCGTTTTCACAAACGTCAACAATGAATGATGTACTTGACGAAGTAGTAAAGGCTTCATTAGGACCAGTATCACCGTCTCCACAAACCTCAAAGCCGCCTACCGATGTTCTCAATACAACCTACATCGTCTCTACCACTGAACAATCTTTCGACTTTTCACTGGACATCACGATCAGCACTATTTCCCTAAAATATGCAATTTTCATTCTTTTTTTTTTTAAATTTTTAGCTTAACTTGACAAAGTCAAGATAAGCTATTACCACCACGTGCGCACGACAAAGTCAAGATAAGCTATTACCACCACGCGTGCGGAAGTCTATTAGTCTGTGAGTCTGTTAGTCCGTGAGTCTGTTCTCACTTTCCTTTAGCACGGGCTACACCCCGCAGTTCTTGTCTCATCGTCACGAAATTTCATATGCAGGTTTGGGGTCATGTCTAGATGAGAACGTCCCCTTTTGGTCGCGATCAGTCAACCGGTATGGCTGCCCGAGCCCAAAACCCGAAAACCAGTAGCACAGTCTACAGGTCGTATTTATGAAGGGATTTCGTTGTAACTTAGTACGATGCCTCTGTATAATGCCTAGATGAGAACGTCCCCTTTTGAGCATGATCTGTCAACCGTGATGGCTGCCCAATCCCGAAACCCAAAAACTTTTAGCAAGTCTGCAAGTCATGTTTAGTTTGGAGGGATTTCATTGTAACTTGGTAGGATGCCTCCTTATGATGTCTAGATGAGAATTTCCCCATTTGGGCGTGATCTGCCAACCATGACGACTGCCCGAGACCAAAACCCGAAAACCTTTAGCACAGTCTACAGGTCATATTTATTGAGGAATTTCATTGTAACTTGGTGGGTTGACTTTATATAATGTCTAAATGAGAAAGTCACCCTTTGGACGTGGTTGGACAACTGTGATGGCTACAGTGGCCCGAAGCCCGAAAACCTTTAGCACAGTCTACAGGTCATATTTATGAAGGGATTTCATTGTAACTTGGTAGGACGACTCCAAATAATGTCTAGATGAGAACATCCCATTTTGATCCCGATCATTCAGCCTTGATAGGTGCCCGAGGCCAAAAACCTTTAGCATAGGCAAAAGGTCATATTTATGGAAGGATTTCATTGTAACCTGTTAGGTTGACTCCATATAATGCCTAGATGATGACATCCCCTTTTGGTCATGACTGGTCAACTGTGATGGCTATAAGTGCCCGAAGCCCGAAAACCTTGAGCACAGTCTACAGGTCACATTTATGAAGGGATTTCATTGTAACTTCGTAGGATCACTCCAGATGATGCCCAGATGAGATTGTCCCCTTTGGTTGCGATCATTCAACCATGATGGCTGCTCGAGCCCGAAGCCCGAAGCGCGAAGCCCGAAAACCCTTAGCACAGTCTACAGGTCATATTTATGAAGGGATTTCATTGAAACTTGGTAGGTTGACTTCATATAATGTCTAGATGGGAACGTCTCCTTTTGGACACGATTGGGCAACTGTGACGGCTACAAGGGCCCGAAGCCCGAAAACTTTTAGAACAGTCTACAGGTTATAATTATGAAGGGATTTCATTGTAGCTTGGTAGGATGACTCCAAATAATGTCTAGATGAGAACATCCCCTTTTGGGCAAGATCATTCAGCCTTTATGGCTGCCCGAGCCCAACGACCTTTAGCATAGTCTATAGGTCGTATTTATGGAAGGATTTCATTGTAGCTTGTTAGGTTGACTCCATATAATGCCTAGATGATGACATCCCCTTTTGGTCGTGATTGGTCAACTGTGATGGCTACAGGTGTCCGAAGCCCGAAAATCTTGAGCACAGTCTACATGTCATATTTATGAAGGGATTTCATTGTAACTTCGTAGGATTACTCCAGATGATGCCCAGATGAGAATGTCCCGTTTTGGTTGCGATCATTCAACCACGATGGCTGCCCGAGCCCAAAGCCCGAAAACCTTTAGCACAGTCTTCAGTTCATATTTATGAAGGGATTTCATTGTAACTTGGTAGGTTGACTTCATATAATATCTAGATGAGAACAGCCCCTATTGGACACCATTAGGCAACTGTGACGGCTACAGGGACCTGAAGCCCGAAAACCTTTTAGCACAGTCTACGGGTGATATTTATGAAGGGATTTCATCGTACCTTGGTAGGATGACTCCAAATAATGTCTAAATGAGAACGTCCCCTTTTGGTCGTGATCATTCAGCCTTGATGGCTGCTCGAGCCCAAAACCCCAAAACATTTAGCATAGTCTATAGGTCATATTTATGGAAGGATTTCATTGTAACCTGTTAGTTTGACTCAATATAATGCCTAGATGATGACATCTCCTTTTGGTTGTGATTGGTCAACTGTGACGGCTTCAGGGGCCCGAAGCCCGAAAACATTGAGCACAGTCTACAGGTCATATTTATGAAGGGATTTCATTGTAACTTCGTAGGATCACTCCAGATGATACTCAGATGAGAATGTCCCCCTTTGGTTGCGATCATTCAACCATGATGGTTGCCCGAGCCCAAAGCCCAAAAACCTTTAGCACAGTCTACAGGTCATATTTATGAAGGGATTTCATTGTAACTTGGAAGGTTGACTTCATATAATGTCTAGATGAGAACGTCCCCTTTGGACGCAATTGGGGAACTGACGGCCACAGAGGCATGAAGCCCGAAAACCTTTAGCACAGTCTACAGGCCATATTTATGAAGGGATTTCAATGTAACTTGATAGGATGACTCGTTTTGGAATAATTTCACTGTAACTTGGTAACTTTCGTTGATATACGTTAACTATGAGGGCCACATACATTAACTGTGAGGTCATATTAATACACCCATCAGCTCTTCAGTACAGTGTACACCTCATATTATTTTTATCAAAAACATAGCATACAGGGAACAGAAATGAACATATTCCCAATTATCACAATTCTTGTCTTATTTCATAATTCTTTCATAAACTTTGAACATTATCCTTTTTTCAAACACAGCACACAAGTTAAGCTACAGTGTCATCGACACTTTCATTTGTTTCGAAAACATGGCTTATAAGATATGTTTTTGACCACAAAACTGGAAAGAAGAATGAAAATTGAATGATAATGTTTGTGAACAGACTAGTTATTCCAGAATTTTGTTTGAAGGTGTGATCTGATTTTTGTGTTAGGTTAAATTAAAGGGTTAAATAAAATTCATCTCTGAACTGCGCCTGTATTCATAACTAGTGCTTGTTACGATGTATGATGCAGTGTTTATTTGCATTTGAATTCTCCATTTATTTGTGTTTTTTTTTTTGTTATTCACAAAAAATATCGTTCATTTTTCATTCTTTTTTTTATTTTTGTCTCAAAAATATGGCTTATAAGATATGTTTTTGACGCAATTACGCATTAAGTAACAATCGAGCCCTTTTTGGAGGGAATCAAGACAGAAAATAAGACGACTGTCATCTGCAAAATGAAAAGTCGATTTGCACCATACAAACGGTCGATCCCCCCCCCCCCCCACCCCCATAAGTCGATATGCACTACTAAAAATTAGAGTATTGACCTTTTTTTTCTATATAAATAAAGTTTCTATTATTTAAAAGTATTTTTAGTATTGACATAGTATACTATGTATAATATTCTATTTATTTTCAGATTTTTTACTTCAATAATTTGACGTATTTTTGTTTAATTTTAAAAATATATTTTTAAATATTTCGTAAATATCTGAGAATTAACGGTGCTATCAGATCTCACTGTCTGTTAGATGTATTATTTTCAAAACGTTGATCGACCGACTAACTGTCCACCACCGATTTGTTTTTACACTAATTATATATTTTTCTTAGCGTTACGCCGTACTTGTAGTACTAGTAGTATGTCTTGCCCGTTTCATCCCATATTTGGTATTGTATTATTTATGGACACCTATCGAGGATACCTTCTGGATAATCCCTTTTTTGTCGTATATGCTTATGTGAAAATGCACAATGTGACACATTGTGCACTAGCACATAGGGACATGCTGGATGTGAAAATGCACAATGGGTATCTGTATCTGTATCTGTATTTATACATAGCAGTAACCTATTTAGGCTTTAATGCTACGGGTTGAAGAGACGCTTACGGTTTCTTTTGGATGGCCTTCTTGAATAGCTCCAGCGTTGGTGCCGAGACAACATTATCTTCCAGCTGGTTCCAGTCTGTTGTTGTCTTGGGGAAGAAGGAATTTCTGTAAATTATTGTTTTGCAATATGGGACTTGGAATGTTCTTTGATTTACTCTAGCTTGGTTTAATATGGCATTTTTTGTCTCACAGTCCTTGTATGTTGTTGGTCTTATGCGTCTTTTGTTGGTTGTTGGCTTGAGTAATTTGTCAGGGGGTAGTCCTGGTACTGACCCCTCAACCACTTTGTAGAAGAAGATCAGTCGATTTTGTCGTCTTCTGTCTTCTAGGGCTGTTAATTTCAGGTCTTCCATTGTAGATTTGATGTAGCCTTCTTCTCTGGTTTTGTAGTTTTGGGTGATGTAACGGACTGCCTGTCTCTGTATTTTCTCTATTTTGTTTATGTCCTGTTTTAGATGTGGGTCCCAGATTATTGAGCCGTATTCTAGGGTTGATCTTATTAGCGAGATGTAGGCTAGTTTGCGGCATTCTATAGGGCAGTGCTTTAAGTTTCTCTTCAGGAAGCCAAGTGTTGAGCTCGCTTTTTTAGTGGTGTTGCTGATATGGGTTTGCCACTGTAGGTCTTGTGATATTTGTAGCCCCAAGTATGGATTCGATTGGACTTCTTCTAGAATATGGCCATCAAGTGTATAGAATTTTGAAGTTTTCTTTTTTATGCTTAGGATGTAGCATTTCTTTGCGTTAAATTTCATTCCCCAGTCTTTTGCCCAAATTTCCAAATTTTCCAGATCTTTCTGGAGAGTGCTGTGGTCGTTGTAGTTTTTTATTTCTCTGTAGAGCAAGCAGTCGTCAGCAAATAATCTTACTTGGGATCTTGTTACTTCTGGTAGGTCATTTATGTGGCACAGGAATAAGATGGGGCCGAGAACAGTTCCTTGTGGTACTCCTGAATCCACTGTTACTTCTGTTGAGGCTTCGCCGTCGAGGACTACCTTCATTTTCCTTTTTGTTAGGAAATTTGTTAGCCAGGTATGCGTTGCACCTTTGATTCCATATCGGTCTAGTTTATGTAAGAGCTTACCATGTGGGACGGTATCGAAGGCTTTTGAGAAGTCGAGGATGGCCATGTCGACTTGTTTTCCAGCATCGGATGATTTAAGGAGGTCATCAATTGTTAGGACAAGTTGGGTTTCGCATGAGTAGCCAGATCTGAATCCATGGTTCAGTGATGTTAAGATTTTGTTTTCTTCTAGGTGCCCCATGAGATGTTTACAGATGATGTGTTCGAGTAATTTGCAGCAGACTGATGTCAGGGAGACTGGGCGATAGTTTTCGGCTTTGTGCTTGTCCCCCTTTTTGTATATGCATGATATATTTGCTTCCAGCCAGTCGGTTCCGGTGTCAAGTGACAGTTGGAATATTGCTGCTAATCCCGATGCTAGTTCTTCGGCACACTCTTTTAACATGCGGTTCGGGATGTTATCCGGACCTGAGGATTTGTTGACGTTCAGGTTTTTCAGTAATTTTTTAACCCCTTTTTCATCAATTTTGATGTCTGGTAGGTTACTGATGTTGGCTTTTAGAGATTTCGGTTTGATTGGATTGGTGTCTGTTGTAAAAACTGACTTGAATTGTTGTACCAGTATTTCTGCTTTTTCCCTACTTGTACTTACGAGTTGATTGCCATCCTTGAGTGGTGCTACTCCGATGCTGTCTTGTTTTTTTGATTTTATGTATTTCCAGAATGGTTTGCAGTTTCTATTTTCCAGGCCTTCTTTTATTGTTTCGTTTATATAATTCCATTCTGTTTGCTTGAAGAGTTTTTTACATTCTTTTTGGGTCTGTTTATAATTTTGCCAATTTCCAGTTTTCTTAGCCTTGTTGTACTGGCGTTGCTTCCTCTTCAGCATTTTTTTAAGCTGGTAGGTCATCTACGGTAGTTTGTTGTTGGATTTTATCAGTTTGGATGGGATGTTCTTTTCCATGCAATCGTGGATTCCGATTTTGAATGTCTCCCAAAGGTTTTGGACATTTTTGCCTTCTCCTAGTTTTTCTGTGACCATTTCCGATAGATGTTGTGCTTCCGATCTGATTGAATCCCAGTTTGCTCTACTATAGGTGTAGCACTTTCTTGGCTGCGTTTTTTGGTAGTGCGGTTTCGTGTCGATATCAGTGACCACCATGGCGTGATCTGAAATTCCTGGAATGTTTGTTGAGTTTTTTACAAGTGATGGGTTTGTTGTCATGACCAGATCTAGTAAGTTGTTTTCTCTCGTGGCTTCCTCGTGGATTTGCGTGAGGTGGTATTCTACTGCGAGGTCTATCAATGCAGTTTGGGTTTCTCTGTCCGGTGCTTGTGGTTTAGGCTGTGAACTATCCCAGTCAATGTCTGGGCAGTTGAAATCTCCTGCAAGTATTATGTTGTTATTTTTCTGTTGAACCAATGCCAAAGATTTTCCGAGTTCTTCGATGGTTTTTGGGTTGCGGTGTGGCATATAGAAGGACCCTATCGCCAGGTCTTTGTTGTTTTGGAGTTTTATTTTCACCCAGTCAATTTCACAGGATGTTACGTATTCAGGATTTTCTGTTGAAGTTATTTCTTTTTTTACCATGATAAAGACTCCACCGCCATTTGTATTTCTATCGTTTCTGTAGATGTTGTAGCCGTCTGGGAAAATTTCGCAGCTCTTTATTGCGTCTTTTTCTGTTGTTTTTCCAGGCTTCATCCCTTTCAGCCATGACTCGCAGCCACACACTATATCTGGCTTTACATAGTTGACCGTGGTTTTGAACTCTGCAGCTTTTTCTTTAATGCTCCTGCAGTTGACTGTTAGTATTCGCAGGTTTGTTTTCTTGTTCAATTTAAATGGGTCACTTATGTCGCCTGATACGTTCATGCTTCTGTTGTTTGACCCAGCTGGTTTGCTGCTTGACGAGTGGCTTTCACGAAAGCTTTTTGGGCTGCTGCTTCGCAATGGGCTGAATGGGTTTTCCGAATTGATTGAGTTGATCGATATTTCGTTTTCCGATAAGGGTTCATAATAGTTTGTTGATGAGATTTCATAGTGATGGAAAGTGAACGAGCTGACGTTCACGCTGTTGCATTTGCAGCATAGCCATGATACATTAGGTTTCTGGAGTAGCTCGTAGTCTGCGGAACAGAGTTCGATGCATGATTTGTGGTGCCATAGGCTGCAGCAGTCGCAGCATACACCCTGATCAGACCATGACACTGGTAGTTCACATAATCCACATGGAAAGATGGTTGCCTGTTTTTTTGCAGGCCCAGGGTTAAGTTCGATGTCTCCTGATAAGATAAGGATAAGTAGAATGATGTTTCTATTTTTGCTCTGTTTGCAAGGCAATGTGATTGATCGGTACCTTACTACTGAGAATTTTGGGTTTAACAGTGCTGTAGTGTACTGTTGGTTCTGCCATGATTTACTTTGCTGCGTACAGGTGTTCTTAAAGAGAACGAGAAGAAGTGCTGAGTATAGTAGGAAGGTAAACATGATGGAGTCGGTTGATGGTAGAGGTTGACGTGAACTCGGTGGGGGTTTCCAGTCAGCGTGGAGTAGCCACACTTCCCGGTTACTTGCCAGTCGCTTGAGACAGCCGGTCAGCGTGGAAGAGCCACACTTCCCAAGTGTTAGCCAGGAGCGTGGAAAAGCCACACAACTGGTTAAAGCCAACAGTCCTTCCTTATTCTCTCCGATATCTTTCTCAGCCAGACTTTGGATAGTAGTCGATCTGGGTGAATGCCGTCCCTGTATAGATCGTATACGTACGATTTTTTTTGCTTCTTGCCTTTTTTCTGTTTTGGGTTTATGCTGATGTCCCTACTAAATTGTGGTGAATGAGTATTGAGGTCGCTGTTGAGTTTTCTGATTTCGCCGTTTAGATGGTATACTTGGTCTTCTAGTTCTTTTTGGTCGTCGTTGAAAATTTCGATGTTTGGGTGATGTTTTTTCTGGTTCCAAGCTTTTATCGAATATACTGGAATTTCGAGTATCGTGACTTTACAGTGGTGTTCTTGTAGCAAGTTAATTATTTTTTTGAGGTATCGAGTGGTGTAATCTACTGATCGGTTGTCGTGAGAACGAATGGTTACGTATCTTGTTGTCCGGCTTCGAATATCGGTCAGATCACATGTATGGGTATTTGAGGATATCTATTGTATTGTACTACTGGACTATTGGAGGATACCTTTTATAGGATACTAATGTGGGGATACCTATTGGGGTTACTTATCTGAGAATACTTATCATACAGGTTTTTACATCGGGGTACATGTAATGCTACATCCGGGTACTTCAGTTGGGTAGTTGAAAAAAACACAATATATAACATTTCATTCATTTTTATTCCATTCACAGTATACAAATCATTTGCCAAAGGCATCTTTTTCGCTGATATATCTTTTTGATCACCAAACTGACCAATCAGAGCGAAGTTAATTGATCAATCAAGTTAGTGTATGCCCATTGTGTTTCTTTTCCATAGACTTCTATACTAATTTTGCTAGGGCACAATGACATTGTATCACATTGTACATTTTCACATAAGCACATCCAGCCCGTGCCTATGTGCTTGTGCACAAAGTGCATTTTCACATAAGCACATACGACAAAAAAGGGATTCTCCAGACGGTATTCCCGATAGGCATCCTCAAATAATACAATACCAGGTCATAGGTATACTCAAATAGCCGTATGTGCCTATGTACTAGGGCACAATGTGTCACATTGCGCATTTTCACACCAGCATATATCGGCACATCCAGCATGTGCCCACGTGCTAATGCGCAGTGTCTCACATTGTGCATTTTCACATAAGTACATATCGGCACATTCAGCATGTACCTATGTTCTAGTGCACAATGTGTCACATTGTGCATTTTAACATAAGGACATGCGACAAAAAAGGGATTCTCCAGAAGGTATTCTCGATAGGCATCCTCAAATAATACAATACCAGGTCATAGGTATACTCAAATAGCCGTATGTGCCTATGTACTAGGGCACAATGTGTCATATTGCGCATTTTCACACCAGCATATATCGGCACATCCAGCATGTGCCCACGTGTTAATGCGCAGTGTCTCACATTGTGCATTTTCACGTAAGTACATATCGGCACATTCAACATGTGCCTATGTGCTAGTGCACAATGTGTCACATTGTGCATTTTAACATAAGGACATGCGACAAAAAAGGGATTCTCCAGAAGGTATTCTCGATAGGCATCCTCAAATAATACAATACCAGGTCATAGGTATACTCAAAATTCTCAAATAGCCGTATGTGCCTATGAACTAGGGCACAATGTGTCACATTGCGCATTTTCACATCAGCATATATCGGCACATCCAGCATGTGCCCACGTGCTAATGCACAGTGTCTCACATTGCGCATTTTCACATAAGTACATATCGGCACATGCAGCATGTGCCTATGAGTTAGGGAACAATGTGTCACATTGTGCATTTTAACATAAGGACATGCGACAAAAGAGGGATTCTCCAGAAGGTATTCTCGATAGGTGTCCTTAAATAATACAATACCAGGTCATAGGTATCCTCAAATACCGAAATGAGGCTAAGAGTCGTATATGCGAGTCACTCGTTCGGGTAAATACTTTATGGCTTATTTGCTCGATGGGATTCAAGTCGTCCGAGCAATGACTTATCAGTAACTACTCAACAGATTCTTGGCTTTAAGAATGATATAGGCTTTCAAAGGAGGTTGTCTCTCAAGTGGCTATAATCGAAAGAGATCCCTCAGTACTACAACACTATGTACTACTATTAAAATTCATGGTATGGTGGTCCTAAAAAGACATTCTGGGGGAATCCTAACAAGAGAAACTACTCTAGGTCAATCGAACGTACCCCCAGAGGCTCCCTCGGTACATTAGCATTGCATGCTACTATTTAATCTGGGGGAAATCAGTAGTAAATAAAGTCAATTTCGGTGATTTGGAGGGATTGTGGGTTTATTTGGGTAATTCTACGAATCTGGGAACTACTCTTATTCAATCGAACATACCAGACGAACAGATATCCTATAAGAAGGTCTTATTGATTGATTGATTGATTCTTTGTTTCACAATAAAACATATACACAATAATAAACAATAAAGACAATGATAAAATTACACGAAAACACATGTTTATTGTGGGGACTAACATAGCCAGATTGGCTGTCTTCCTGTTATCCCCAATTTAAATTCTATAGTAACACTGTGCTGGACATTGTGAAATTCTAAACAAAGTACACGTACTACTGTATATTACTTGGACCACTTTGAAACATACACATAGTATAGGACTAATATGGAATTCGGACTCCCCACCTCACCATTGGCCAGGACAAAACAATCTATCTATCTCGAATACTATTTGGCTGGGCTTGGTAGGGAAAAAGCTGTGACGAGCGTGAAAGACAATTAGGTATCAAACGAAATATTCTATTATTTTCGTCATGAATTTTTAAGATCACCTTTATCGTCATTGCTAAGTATATGTCGTCAATTATGTTTTCAACACAGGTGTAAGTCAAGTTTAGTCAATCGCATAAGTGCCCATTATTATAATAGATTCCCACGTAAGGCACTAGCTATCGGCTCCAATCTTGGTAATAAAAGAGATTTATCTGATTATATTTTTGTTTGTTTATATCTTTTATTTATTTATTTATTTATTTATTTATTTATTTATTTATTTATTTATTTATTTATTGTACACAAAGAAGTTCTCTCAACACTACCGGCTACAATCCTGACAATAGGGATTATTACAATGAACACCCTTCATTGAAATTTGTCTCTTGAAGGAGGAGGTCACATAGCAATCACCTGCTACCATAGAAACCAAGAGGGTGGCCTCCAATATACAAAATGGACGGCGGAAACACGCATCACCCTAACAACACGCATGCGTACTAACACCACGTATCACTATGGGATGACGTCACAAGATGGCCGCTCACGCAGGTTACCAAGACAATTATTTATTTATTTATTTATTGGTGTTTTAGGCCACATCAGCAGCTAAGGCTATATTGTGACGAGGAAAGGTATGAATTTTAAAATAGATCAGCATTTGCCATGAGATAATTAAAATCCAATCAACGAAATATGAAGTATGAGGAATGAAATTAATCAATGAACACAGTAAGGTGAAAATGAAATCAAGTGTTCAGAAAATGCTGCATAAATCAACCCTGAATGAATGAGAATGTGAAATAATAAAAACAATTTAAAATTTATTAAAAAGGTTGATTTCCTTCAGGAACGACAAAACATTATGTGAATTTGTATTATAAAATAGGTCTCGATAGGACACACCATTAAAATATTGTCGTCTAACAAGATTAAAATCAGTACAATGTAAAAGAATGTGTTCCACTGACAACACCCGCTGGCAGGAAACACACTCTGGTCGCATATTACCCTCTAACAAAAAGGAATGTGTAAGTCGTGTATGACCAATATGACATCGCGTCGAAACTGCAAGATCCTTTCTACAAAGGTTTCTGGATGGGTAGTGATAAAAAATATTTGGTCGGAAGCGATGGAGCTTGTTATTTGTCGCTCCATCCCAATCCGCCTGCCACATAGATTTGATGTAATTATTGATATGTGGTTTTAAATCACTGAAAGGAATCTTAAAATCAGTCAGAGGCTTAGTTATGGCCTGCTTTGCTGCACTGTCTGCTCTGGTGTTACCTGAGATACCTATTTGTCCAGGTATCCAGCAAAACACGATATCATATTGTTCAGACAAGAGAGTATTCAACTTCTCACGAAGTTCCAAAATGAGAGGATTCTTCAATCTGGGGTTGAGTAAGGCAAGCAAAGAGGAAAGAGAGTCGGAAAAGATAATCGACTTCTTTTCTTGTACATTCTCGAGGTGTTCAAGCGCGAATTGCAATGCTTTAACTTCAGCTGTGAAAATAGAAGATTTATTGGGTATTCTGATTGAGGTGACCTGACCAGCAGCAACAACAGCTGATGAGACATTGTCACCATCTTTAGATCCATCTGTATAGATCCTCGTATATGCACTGTAATTTGACTTAATTTTGGCATATTTCTGCTTAAACTGCAGAGAATTCAGACTTTTTGGTAGAAGCAAGATCTAAAATAACTGTTGTTTTTTTAAGATGCCAGAGAGGAGCCTGTGATACACGGTTTTCTGTAATGGCATCTTGTTCAATTTTGGCAGACTCCATATGGGGTTTAATTCTAATTCCCAATGAAGGAATATGTTTCTGGTGACGGTAAAAAAGTCGGTATTTTAGGTTCTGCAACATAGGTATAACAAGGATTTGATGGATTAGAAAGAAGTTTAGAGACAAATTGAAGGGAGAGTTACATTCTGCGCTTCTCAAGAGAAGGCTCCTCTGCTTCAACAAGAATTGATTCTATTGGTGAAGTTCTAAACACACCCAAGCTAATTCGAATACCCCTATTATGAATTGCATCAAGTGGTTTCAGGTATGATTTTCTCACAGAACCGTAAATCGCACAGCCGTAATCTAATTTTGATCTGACAAGGGATCTATACAGATGGATTTTGTTTTTTGATCAGCACCCCAATCAGTGCTGCCAAGTACCTTAAGAAGGTTCAGTGCTCTCGTACACTTCACCTTCAGTTGTTTTATATGAGAAGTGAAATTCAGTTTGCTGTCAAACAACAAACCTGAGAATTTCACTTCCTTAATAACTTTAACAGTACTCCCATCTATTTTCAGCTCCGGATCAAGATGATGTTTCCGAAATTTACAAAAATGTATACAATTAGTTTTATTCTGAAAAAAACATTTCCTGTGGCCCACTTTGGAATTCTATTAAGGAACAGCTGATGTTTGCACTCTACCGCATTCATGTTTCTGCTGCTATAGTAGACTAAAAAGTCATCTACATACAATGACGAGTCCACCATATTCTCAATTGCATCAATAATACTATTGATTTTCTCTTAGAAAAGGTTAACAGATAAAATACTACCCTGAGGAACCCCCAATTCCTGTTCGTGAGGATCAGATAACGTTGACCCAACACGAACCCGAAACTGGCGGTCTTTTAAAATGTTTTCAATAAAAAGAGGCATACGCCCTCTCATCCCCATGTTAAAAAGATATTTTAAAATCCCATACGTCCACCTTGTGTCATATGCCTTTTCCAGGTCAAAGAAGATGGCGACCACATGTTCTTTTCTGGCAAAGGCATTTCTTATAAACGTTTTAAATTTAACCAAATGATCCACAGTACTTCTCTGGTTTCTGAAACCACACTGAACATTCACAAGTAGATTGTTTGATTCCAGAAACCAGACAAGTCGATCATTGATCATCCTCTCCATGGTTTTGCACAGACAACTTGTTAAGGCAATAGGCCTGTAATTACTTGGGTTGCTGTGATCTTTATCAGGCTTTGGAATGGGAATTATTGTAGCTTTTCGCCAGGAAGGTGGAAACTGCCCAGTCACCCATATGTCATTAAAAATGGATAATAATAGTGCAAGTGAAGTTTGAGGCAGATGTTTTAAAAGTTGATAGTGTATTTCATCAGGTCCAGTTGCAGAATCCTTTGCTCCATGCAAAGAGTTACTTAACTCTTCCATAGAGAAAGGTTCGTTGTAATCCTCTAAGTTATTGGATGTAAATTTAATCTTTTGTTTTTCTTGTTTTTTAATTTTGAGAAATTCTGGATTACAATTTTCAGACGACAAATGTTTCGAAAAAGTAGAGGCCAACTTCTTTGAAATATCTTGTTTTGATGTAATGAATGTGTTATCTTGTAGGTGTTGTACAACTGATTTTGATTCTTTACCTTTAATTTTTTTAATCATTTTCCAAATTTTAGTGATGGGGGTGTTTTGATTAAGTTTAGAAACATAAGTTTCCCATGAACTTTTCTTTTTTTGTTTTATAAGTCGTCTTGTTTTGCCCGATTCATATGTAGTCTGTCCAAGTTTTGCGTGGTTGGTGACTTATTAAATTCCCTCTCAAATTTCTTGCGATCTTTTATAGCCTGTTTGCACTCAGTATCAAACCATGGTTTAGCGAAACGTTTCGGATTTGCCGAGGATTTAGGAATGAATTTAGTTGCAATGTCAAGCAACTCTGTTGGGAAATGTTCAATCTGGTCAGTACTCTCCTGAAATTTCTCCCGCGTGAGGTGTTCAGAACAGAGCGACGAGAAAGTGTCCCAATCAGCTTTTTTAAAGTTCCACTGGGGCACCCTCTCATCATCCACCGGAACTGCACTCTCCAACACAATCGGAAAGTGATCACTCCCGCACAAGACATCTTCTACCTTCCAAGAAAAATCAAGGAAGATAGAAGGGCATGAAATTGTTAGATCAATTGAAGTGTAAGAACCAGATGCGGAGTGCAGGTAAGTGTCTGATCCATCATTCAACAAGCACAAGTTATATTTTGTAATGAACTCTTCTACAGTTTTGCCTTTTGCATCTTCTTGACTGCAGGAATTACCCCAAAGGGGGCTACGAGCGTTAAAATCACCCAACAAAATGTACGGAGTTGGGTGTTGTTGGACCAACGACTCAAGATCATTCAGTTGCAGCGTTTTGCTTGGCGACACGTAAATAGACAATAATGTGATTGTCTTGTCTAAAGTTAGGCGTACCGCTACAGCCTGTAAATTTGTTTGCAAATGTCGTTTCTAAGACGGACGTTCCACGAATATGAAGATCAGTTTCAACTGCCCAGGCATTATACGATGTATAATGCTTAAAGGCTGAATGATCCTGAGCCTCGGGTTTCTTTAAAAGAGTTTCCTGCAGGCAAAAAGCAGCAGGTTTATACTTTTGGCTCAAAAGGCCCAGTTCATTAAAATTTGCTCTAAAACCTCGACAATTCAACTGTATTATGTTATTGTTATTAGTTATTAGTTCTATCCATATTTGGTTGGGGATTTATCTGGTGGACGGATGGGTGAAATAGCCCCAAGAGCTTTCTTAGGCGATTTCTGTCTTGGGGATCTATTTTGAGAGGCGTTCGAGTGTAACGGCCCGAACGTTTCATCGATGCACTCACCGACTTCCATCGATTCAAGACCTTCAAACCTATTACGAGTAACAGGATCTTGAAGAGCCTTGGGAGTTCTATCTGACCGTTTTTGTGTTTCTATGTTCTTTTTGTTGATTTTTGCCTGATTCTTCCTCTGATTCTGACTAAGATTCTGACTAAGATTCTGATTGTGTGGTTTCGGTTTTGTTTGGTCTTTTTTCTGTTCTGATCTTGCTTCTTTTACTTTTGTCCTGTCTAGTTTTAATTTTTCCTGATCTTTCTTCTGATTTGTTGTCTAATATATTGTGAGAAGTTGAGGGAGTTTGGGTGGATTTTTGTTCAGTTTCGCCTGCCTGCTCTATTGTGAAGGCCTGCACTAAAGTTGGTAATGTGCCATTGACCCAAGAGTAATTTGTTTGACAACCTACTGATGATGATGGTATTTTTTGAGATAATTTGGCTGCATATGATGGCTTTGATGTATTCATGCCAGGCATTGATGTTACTATTTCTCTGGCCTCTTTGAAACTTAACTGTTTTTCACATTTGATCTTTTGAATTTATTTTTCTTTTTGCCAAACAGGGCAGTCTTTTGACGCAGCTGTATGGCTGCCCTGGCAGTTGCAGCATTTAATTGTGTAAGTACAGGGGTCATGATGTTCCTGACCACACTTGAAGCAGATCGTTTGTCCTCTACAGTTATTTTGTCCATGACCAAACTTTTGACATTTGAAGCATCGAAGTGGATTTGGAATATAACCAACTTTAATTGATTTATAAATAATTTTTTTTCGGTTCATGCGTTTTCAGATAAAACGATTGGCTCACACGATTCTGTTTTTTTTCTTTTCATAACTCAATGAACCGAAAAAAACACAATTAGGTCCGCCCCTAAAATACCAGTCTTCGGAGTTGCAACATGGTGTTAAATCAATAAAAGTTAGAACACTGACACGTTCTAAATGTGAAAAAGAAAAATAAATTTATATTACTAATTTATCACCATGAAATTATTTATAAAATATTTAAATGACAGTGGTGGGTCATTTTTTCTTTTTCTTCACAACTGTATTTATTTGACATTTCAATTTTTACGCACACTGGGTGATCGTCTGCATTCATCGTTTTACCCAAATCGATTGTAAACAATGGCTGGTCACGACGAATACGGCAATTTTGACATTGCTAATTTGAATGAAATTTTTGGAAATCAAAATGATTTTATATTTAAGGAAGAATATTTGGCTTTCTATCTAACTCCACTTTTACAAACTGTGTTTTTCAGTTCTCGGGAAACGGTCAAAACCAAAATACAATGTAATACTGATGGCCTACTTCCACCTACCACGGAACGTAACTTTTACGTGAAGTGAACAGTTGAATGAAATTTGAGGGAGGCGTGGCTTATGACGTTTTCTTTGCATTACGTAATTCATTGGTCAATAAAAAAATTAATGGCATAAGTGCACTTGACTTGGAAAGTGTGTCAATTGCTACCTGCATTTCAATAATATGCGCCCTCTTTTATGCCAGAAAAATAATATGTCTACCAGTTTTAGTTTTTAAGACAAAAAGAAACGATCATTCCTTAAATGGTTTTGACCATTTTTCTTCATTAATGTGATCACAAAATCAGAATTTCGACTGAATCGCGACACCAGCCCGAGTGGGAGATTTGGTTCTAGTGACCATCTTGAATTTCGGACTGCACCCAAAACCACTCGTTCTCGTCCCACGGTGATAACAAAGGAGATACCCAAGAAGTTTCCAAAAGATCAGTTCATAAATACAGCCTCTAGCCCGAGCCGTATTGGCGTTTGCAGTTACAGTGCCGAAAGTAACATTAAATAGATCAAAGTTAGTCTAACTGGCATAATTTATGTATGTGAAGAAAAAAACCCGTATTATATGTGATGTATCCCAAGGTACTAAACATTCACACAAAAATTATTCAAATCAGCGCTTTCATATGGAAGTTCTGCGCAAAAATCTGATTGCGCCTAATTTTGTACAAAATGGCTGCAAGCGGCCATCTTGAATTTCAGAACGGACCCCAAAACACTCCTTCTCGTCCCACGGTGATACAAAGGTACCCAAGAAGTTTCTTTAAGATCGGTTCATAAATACGGCCTCTAGCCCGAGCTGTACTGGTATTGGCAGTTACAGTGCTGAAAGTAACACTAATTATCTCAAAAGTTAGTCTAATTTGCATAATTTACGCACGAGAAAAACAAACCCTGTTATATGTGATGTATTCCATGGTACTAAAGATTCAAACAAAAAATTAATCAAATCAGAGCTTCCATACGGAAGTTCTGTGCCAAAAAATCTGATTGCACCTTATTTTGTATAGAACGGCTGCCAGTGGCCATCTTGAATTTCGGACCGGGCCCAAAAACACTTGTTCTCATCTCACAGTGACAACAAAGGTACCCAAGAAGTTTCGTTTTATAAATACGGCCTTAATTGAAGCATCTCTTTTAATATCTATTCTTTTTTTATTTAGGCGGCCGAGAAGAATCAAAAGTCAGAATATACGTATTAGTCTTAACTATTGTACCATCTCTTTTAATTTCAATACGTTTGACATCGCTGACACCTTGCGGTCCAAGTTCCTTTTTTATTTCTAGTACATCAACGCCAAATAGTTCCCTTGTTCGAATTACACCTCTGCTGCTGTTGAGGGATCTATGTGGGAAAACATTTACATTAATATCTGTCAATTTATCAATATTCATTAAATTAATTGCCTGTTGTTCCTTTACACATTCTACCAATAATACACCAGATCTTAATTTTTTTAGCATTTTTGACGCTGCCAGCAATTCCTTTAATGGCTTTTTCCAACAAAAATGGATTAATGTTGGATGCCTTTTGATTCTCATCAGCCGCATAAATAATAACGAATTTTGGCCAGCTTTTTGATTTTGGAACATCTTGATCAAAGTCAGAATCAGAAGATAATTCTAGATCACGTTTTTGTTTTTGGTGGTATCCATATTTATTTTTAAAGTAATTCATCATTCCATGACTCCCACCCTTACTCTGAGCCCAACTTAGGGGGTTACGTTGCGGATATCCAGCAAACAGCACCAACAGTACATGGAAAGCATACTCCCCCAGCGTTGATGCTAATGCATACCGCTGAGGGATTGACCCGTCGACCATAATTATTGTTTCATGTTGAACCAGGTTCGACATAAATATTTCAGGTTCATCCTATATTAATTGAGGATGAACCTGAAATAATTTGTCCGACCCGGGATGGACCATAATTATTGTTTCATGTTGAACCAGGTTCGACATCAATATTTGAGGTTCATCCTATATTAATTGAGGATGAACCTGAAATAATTTGTCCGACCCTGGAGGGACCATAATTATTGCTTCATGTTGAACCAGGTTCGACATAAATATTTGAGGTTTATCCTATATTAATTGAGGATGAACCTAAAATAATTTGTCCGACCCTGGACCGACCATAATTATTCAGGATGATGATAAAATGCCACGATGCAATACGCTCCACGAGCCAATCAGTTGAGGCGTTACAAACGCGAACAATGGGACATAACTGGGGAAAAAGGCAAGATAAACTTGACGCAGGCACACAGCTTCAGACAAAGAATCCCGCTGAGAGATTGTTTTGTATGCGCTTCACACGATTTTTTTTCGACCCTTTGTAATCACGCAAAATAAATAAGATTTTTTCCCATGAAAATGTCAAATGGGCAGTGTTGATTGTTTACTGTACTGTTACAAACAAGTTGTGTTTTAATATTGAAATAAGACCCGCTAACCAATAGTGTTGCGGACCGGACCGCAAACAAACGGTCCGGTACCGGTCCAGGCGTGGTCCGCGGTACGGTCCGATGAGGACCGGGCCGCCCCTGCTGTACCGGTACACAGGCACGCTGGACAGGTCTGGGGCAGTCCAAGGGACCGGTCCAGGGAGACGCAAAGGGAAGTTTTGCACTCTCCCAATTGATACATAAACTGATAATTTCATCTTGATAGACGGTGAATACATTGAAGTCGAGTAAGTTTGCAGTAACTGTCAACTATATTGAGCCAATCTGTCACCAATCACCCACCTGCATCCTGTGATTCCTGTCACGGGTGTCGGGTGAAGGTATCAGTGATGAGCGGTTCTACAAAAAAATAGCGAACGCTCAAATTCGGCGACAAGAAGCTGTTATTCAATTCCTTTGTCGGCAAAGAATTTCAATGTGTATTGTGTATCTATTTCTATAAACCCCGATCTGGATTATGTGCACATGGAAACTATTTAGTTGGTAGTGACTTGGTCCCTGTATTTCATCTGGTAGGTTTGGTGTGGTGACCCTATTAAATTGGACCATGGGCGCAGATCATAGGGGGGGGGGGGGACGAGGGGGGGTGTGCCCCACAAAGTTTTTCGGGGGGGGGGGGGGGGGCATTACATGTTATGTCCCCCGCGCTCCTCCCACATATATAGGTCCGATACCAGCTGATATTGTTCGAGCAATGCTGCAATAGGCGAAAATCGCGTATTTTCAGCTTGCTTTTTCAAAATTTCCTCCAGCAGGGCCAAACCATGCTTGGCCCTGCGCGTTGTGTGTCCGAGCAATGCTGCAATAGGCGGAAATCGTTTATTTTCAGCCTACATTTTCAAATTTTCCGCCCGCAGGACCAAAACATGGTTGGCCCTGCGCATTGTGTAGTCCCCCCCCCCCCCTCTCCCCCTAAAGAGAGAGAGAGAGACCTGTGCCCCTGAATTGGACCGCCCTGGGCCGGTCCATCTAGAAAAAAATGGACCGCCTGCCCGAATATCGGACCGCTATTTCTTGGACCGGACCAGAACACCATTGGCGGTCCTGTACGGTCCGCATCACTGCTAACCAACATATCGGGAAAACGTCTCGTGAAGTTTAAAAATTTAATGGAGCAGTTCAAAAAAGTGCCTCTGTGGGGTAGGGTGGGGAAGGGCAAAAATGATGGATTTCGTATGTATGTTTGTTTGTCTGTGTGTCTGCTATAGATATAAATATGGGGCCATCCATAGTGCCCAAAATTGGCCTACTTTATGGCGGAGGTCATTGTCAGGTTTAAAAAAGTGCAGGGGTGGGATCGGAGAGGGGCACCAAAAGCTATGACCAATTTGTTTTTTACTGATATAGGTCCTCAAAGGGGTCTACTTGTGGTGACTTCTTATCAGGAATCTTAAAGGTTTCAAAAAATTGCCGGTGGTGGTGTTGGGGAGGGGCAAAACTTGTGGATTTTGAGTGTATGTCTGTATGACCACTATAAAAAGGCAAACGGAGCCACCCACAGGGCACAAGCTGGTTCTGCTAGGGTTTTTTTTTTCTACACCGGGAGTAATGGATTGAAAAATTCAGGATTGAAAAAGTGCCGGGGTTGGGAGAGTCACTCAATGTCATGACAATTTTTCTTTTCACCTCAATAGATCTTCAAAGGGGTCTACCTGAGGTAACTTTTTACCGGGAATATTATGGTGCGGTTAAGGCCGCAGGCCTGCCCAAGTTACTCTTTTGAAGTCAGGGCTATGGTTTTATGAACGGTTTTTTCTTAGAAATTTACCGTACAGCATCGGGTAACCCTGCTAGTATTTGTTAAAACCTGTTTTGACTCATCATTTTCACACAGGTAACAATGTTGGGAAGCAGTTTAGTATGCCAGAATGCTCGAAATGCATCCCCACCCCCTCTTCCCCCTACAGAATTTCAAATTGCTCTGCGGCTCCTGGGTCAGCATGTTTTCGGTGTCATTGTGGGGCATGTCACGGTGTTATGTTCATGGAAGCAGGTCCTGAATAATTATAGTCGATCCAGGGTCGGACAAATTATTTTAGGTTCATCCTCAATTATTATAGGATGAACCTCAAATATTTATGTCGAACCTGATTCAACATGAAGCAATAATTATGGTCCATCCAGGGTCGGACAAATTATTTCAGCTTCATCCTCAATTAATATAGGATGAACCTCAAATATTGATGTCGAACCTGGTTCAACATAAAACAATAATTATGGTCCATCCAGGATCGGACAAATTATTTCAGGTTCATCCTCAGTTAATATAGGATGAACCTGAAATATTTATGTCGAACCTGGTTCAACATGAAACAATAATTATGGTCGATCCAGGGTCGGATAAATTATTTCAGGTTCATCCTCAGTTAATATAGGATGAACCTGAAATATTTATGTCGAACCTGGTTCAACATGAAACAATAATTATAGTCCCTCCAGGGTCGGACAAATTATTGATCGCGTACGAGAGGGTCATAAATATTATTTTAGGATGAACCTGAAATAATATAGGATGAACCTGAAATAATATAGGATGAACCTCAAATAATATAGGATGAACCTCAAATAATATAGTATGTACCTCAATAATTATTTTCGAACCTGTTCGTACGCCATATTTTAAGGGCTTTTGGGTGTATGTCTGTGAGAAAAGTTGGTTTTTTTTGATGATTTGGGATTTTTGTTTCCAGAACCCCGTTATCTGTTCCCCCTGAATGCAGACCAGATGGCCAAGGCTCAGCACCCACTCTCCTGTTTAGGCTGATAGATGACTCCCAGCTTTCAGAAACACATGTTGGTGAACCGGTGACTGTTTGGGCTTCTTTTTTCTAAAACACCCATCAAACTCCGGTTCCAGTATTACCATAAATACGTCCACGTTTCTCAATAAAACATAGAACCCTACTGTCAGTGCGCACACTCAAACCAAATAATATTATTGGCCCTCGCTTCCGACTCTCACGGATTCATCAGCACATAAAGTTATTTGGGTCGCGAGGGATTTCAAATCCCACATCGTCCATGTGCACCTTCGACGCACTGAAACTTTTCATACATTCAAGCTCGTCAATAGCAGTTCGTAGACCTGATTATCACCAGAACATCATTGACCAGTCAAATGCAAGACATATTTGTAGGGTACGGTGATATTGGCAGTGATCATCTGTCGGTTCACGCCACTTTGAAATGTAATACGGGTCTCACAGGCTATTCTCCCATGAACAGGAGGAACCTATCAAAAATTTACTGGGACCTCTTTAGAAACATTATCGAAATAAAAATAGATAAACTCAAATCAAATAAAGGTTATTGGCTCTTGCTCCCAACCAGGGTTTATATTTCGTCTAAATTTGTGAGATTCCATCTGGATTCTCGTGAAAATGGTTACGAGAATCCATACCTACTATGAGCGTCCCAGGATCCCATGACGCCACCATGGTTGAACCACTGTTGTATACTGATAACACATGTTAGCCTTTTACCCAACACACCTTTTTAATTTTAAAACTAAATTTGATAATTTTTTAACAATAAATAATAAATAAATGATAAAATAATTATATGAACAATATTTACCAATAAAATCTTACAAATATGCCGGTTCTAATGACAGCCATATTTGTGAGATTTTATTGACAAAGTGTCAGGATATTTCAGGTCATGTTAGCCTTCTATTGGTTAATTTGTTTCCGCTGTGTTAGTTAAAGAATTAAATTGACTCAATTCTTTTGACGCTAATCCTAGCAGAGGTGCAGCGAGAATCTACATGGATTCTCGCCGGTTTTATTGCGCGAATCTTTGTGCGAATCGATTCTCGGATTCTCGTCGAAATATAAGCCCTGCCGGCTGTCGTGAATTCACAAGCAAATAAAGTTAGTTTAAACAACATTTTTTCCAATTAAAGCTAATAAAATTTGATCGATGAAGTTTGGCTTTGTTGGAAATTGATGGAGGGTGCCTGTTGCCAATTAAATATAATGGCATCCTCCAATAATTTGTAACGGGGAAATTTGGAGGAAATAATCTAACACTCAATTAGTTTAGAAAAAGTGAATATATCTGCTGTAGTTTCTATATTATTAGTTCATTCTTCCTGGTGACTGCTGGCATACTCCAATAATTTGTAATATTGAAACGTGAATGTGCCTGTATCGCAGAGTGGTGGGTTGCTGATCGAGCCATCTCCCGATAAAATAAAATGAATCTGGATGAATTATATATTTACACATTTATTCCTTTATACACATTTTTAATTTAAAAACTATCACAGATGAAGGATTTCCAAATTTACAGCTGACTGGAATATATACAACACATCAGGAAATACATCATCATCATCATTACAATAATTATTATGACAGATCCTAAAAATACATAAATATAAATATATGTAGGATTTCCCAAACGATATCATGAAAGCGATTTCCGAAACGAAACAGAATCGATTCACTGCAAATCCAGTTGCAGGTGATCTGGGCAACAGCTCCGATCATCCTGCAGATGCACTTGCAATTATTAAACGAAATAAATAAATAATGCTTTCTTACCATATTAGAATGACTTAGATCTTTACAGGAATACATTTTCAAAGAGCCCCCATAATGTCATTAACAGGTTTCACATTCAAACTGTTGAAGTGCAACCGACCAATCTCGAAACCAAGCAATACTTAAAACAACAGAACAAAAGGATTTCCCGCGACAACTTCAATCGAGGCTGCACAAGCGAGAACTCAGACAAGACCTTTAACAAAATTAACCCCAGTCAACTTACAAAAGCAAGCTAGCGCAGTTAATTAGTACATCAGTTGATGAACCTGTGAAAAGAATAAGCTGAAACTAAACAAGTTAGCAGCTGGAATAAATATATTTAGTCTGAATCATCTGTAATAAAGACGAATATAATAATGAACAAATAGCATTATTTGAACACTACCACACCTGCTGTAGTTTTCATATTCTTTATTCATTCCTCATGTTTAACCAAAAGCTGTTACAATTTGAACGATGAAGGTTTGTTTCATTAGAAATTGTTGGAGGGTGTCTGTTGCTGGCATCCCCCAATAATTTGTGGGGAGGAAAATTTCGAGGAACAAATATTGACAATCAAAATATTTTAGCACTCAACCAGTTGAAGGAAAGTGAGTATGCATGGTGTAGTTTTCATTTTCCTAGTTCGTTTCTCATGGTGAACCAAAAAGCTAATAAAATTCAATCGATGAAGTTTTGATCTGTTAGAAATTACTAGAGAGTGTCTGTTGGCATCCTCCAGTAATGTGTGATACAGCAAATTTGGAGAAACAAATGTTAACCTTCAAATATAATCTCGCACTCAATCTGTTGGCATTCTCCAATATAACAATAACATGTTCTTTTGAGGGCGTTATGGTTTATTAATGGCCCTAGAAAAATGATTAACAGCCCAGGGCCACTTAAAGGCCCGAGACGAAGTCGAGGGCCGTTAATGGTCCCGAGGGCTGTTAATCATTTTTCGAGGGCCGTTAATGTACCATGACGCCCGAAAAGGAATATGTTATTACCATTATTACCACTTACCAAAGAACGCCATTTCACGCCACTGCAGGCATTTTTGATTTAGAAATAGAAGAACGCCATTTCAAGCCACTGAGACATTTTTGATTTAGAAATAGAAGAATCAGATTGTCGTCTGTTTATTTACAAACAAAGGTCAAAGTTCAAAGTTGGGTACAATTTATTTGGATGACTCGAAAATAGGATTGCTGGAATTTGGCTGAAGCGCTTTAACTACAAACTTACGCCGTTATTTACAAAATGAGATTATTTATCGTATCAATACTCACCACCACTTTTAAATCCTAAATGAAGTTAATAATCCGAAATACATCATGGTTTAATCCGTTTTGTTGGAATAAATGGACAAGAAAATTTCGAGCACATTAGTGTTATTTTACCGGAACATAAATAACCCACAATTCTGGGCTAGCGGGCCGTTTTCATTATTAACGCTATTTTTGCGGGCTGTTATTGAGTCTTATCGCCCACCTCAGATCATTTTAATAACCCCAGGAGCGCCCTATAAAGTGGTAATAATATCCTGTAAAGGGTCAATTTGGAGGTAATAATTTAAGACGTTTTCATGGTGAACTAAAGCTAATAAAATTTGATCGATGAAGTTTGACTTTGTTGGAAATTGTTGGAGGGTGCCTGTTGGCAATTAAAACTTAATCAAGAACTCAGTCAGTTAACCCTTTACCCAACGCAGACGATTTCAAAATTTATTATTATAAATATCATTTTTTAAATTTTTAAAGAAAATTTCAACAAAACCGTATCATGTGCCCCCTCTTTGGAACGAGCTCGGTGAGCTCGTTCCAAAGAGGGGTCACATGATATGGTTTTGTTGAAATTTTTCGATATATAACATTTTTTCCAGTTGCTGAATTGGCATATTACGCGGGCGGATGTGGGCGATTTGTTGGGTAAAGGGTTAACAAAACGTGAGTGTGCCTGCTGTAGTCTCCATATTCATTGTTTATTCCTCAAGGTAAACAAACACTGTAGAGTATACCTGATGCAGTATCCATGCTATTCGTTGTTCGTGGTGAACCAAAGCTTATACAAAGTGATTGATGAAGCCTTGATGTGTTAGAAATTATTGGAGGGTGTTTGCTGGCATCCTCCATTAATTTGTAATAGAGAAAATTTGTAGGAATAAATGTTGATCATCAAAAATAATCTAGCACTCAATCAGTTAACCCTTTACCCAACGAATCGGTCGCATCCGCCCGCGTAATATGCAAATTCAGCAGTTGAAAAAATATTAATTTTCAAAAAATTTCAACAAAACCATATCATGTGACCCCCTCGTTGGAACGAGCTCGTCGAGCTCGTTCCAACGAGGGGTCACATGATATGGTTTTGTCGAAATGTTTTGAAAAATTTGAAAAAGTGATTTTTAAAATAGTAAATTTTGATATCGTCTGCGTTGGGTAAAGGTTTAATGAAAGGGAATGTGCCTGCTGTAGTTTTCATGTTCTTTGTCCATAAAAGTTGATCGATGAACTTCTGCTTTGTTAGAAATTTCTGGAGGATGTCTGCTGGCATCATTCTGTAATTTGTAATAAAAGAGATTTGGAGGAACAAACATTAACTTTCAAAAATAATGTAGCACTTAATCAGTTCATGAAAAGTGAGGGTGTCTGCTGGCATCCTCATATGATTTGTAGGGAGGCAAATTTCGAGGAAAAAATCTTGACAATCGAAATATTCTAGAACTCAACCAGTCAAAGGAAAGTGAGTATGCCTGCTGAAGGTTTTATATTCCCAGTTCGTTTCTCATGGTGAACCAAAAGCTGATAAATTCAATCGACGAATTCAATCCTAATCAGTCAATGAAAAGTGAGTGCACCAGCTGCAGTTTTCATATTTTTCATTCATTCCTTATGGTGAACCAAAGCTAATTTATTTATTTATTGGTGTTTAAGGTCACATATTTCTGCACAATGGCTAATCATGACCATGACAGTTTTACGGATGGAGGAAGCCGGAGTACCCGGAGAGAACCACCCAGCAACGGCGAGCAACTGCCAGCTCCCCAACATACCAACTCCACACAAGCAGGGTTAGCATTGGTTGAAGACAGGTGCACCATCGACGTGCAGTACGCCTTAGTACACAAAGCCACCGTGCCCCCACGTGGGCAATGGGAGTGAAGTGTCTTGCCCAAGGACACAACGCGGTTGCCGCAGGTGGGATTCGAACCGAGGACCTCTCGACTTGCAGCCTGCACCTCTACCTGCTGAGCCACCCCGCCCCGAACCAAAGCTAATACAATTTGATCGATAAAGCTTGGCTCTGTTGGAAATTATTGGAGGATGTCTGTTGGCACGCTCTAATGATTTGTAACGCTAATTTGGGGGGGGCGTGGTGGCTCAGTAGGTAGAGGTGCAGACTGCAAGCCGAGAGGTCCTCGGTTCGAATTCCGCCTGTGGCAACCGCGTTGTGTCCTTGGGCAAGACACTTCACGCCCATTGTCCATGTGGGGGCACGGTGACGCTGTGCACTAAGGCGTATTGCACGTCGATGGTGCACCTGTCTTCAACCATTGCTAACCCTGCTTGTGTGGAGTTAGTATGTTGGGGAGCTGACAGTTGCTCGCCGTTGCTCGGTGGTTCTCTCCGGGTACTCCGGCTTCCTCCACCCGTAAAACTGTCGTGGTCATGATTAGACATTGTGCAGAAATATGTGACCTTAAAACACCAATAAATAAATAAATAAATAACGGTAATTTGGATGAAATAATCTAGCACTCGGTCAGTTAAGAAAAATGATAAAGTCTGCTGTAGTTTCCGTATTCTCTATTCATTCTGTATGGTGAACCAAACGCGTGTTAATAAAAAGTGATGAAGCTTTGATTTGTTAGAAATTATTGGAGGGTGTCTGTTGGCATCCTCCCCAATAATTTGTAGTCGTGCAAATTTGGAGGAACATATGCTGACTACCAAAAATATGTTGACATTCAAAATATTCTGGCACTTAACCAGTTAGAGGAATGTGAGTATGCCTGCAGTAGTTTTCATATTGCCTGCCTATTTCTCACGGTGAACCAAAATCTAATAAAATTCGATCGATGAAGTTTTGCTTTGTTGAAAATTGCTGGAGGGTGTCTGCTGCCATCCTCATGTAATTTGTAATAGAGCAAATTTGGAGGAACAAATGTTGACTTTCAAATATAATTTAGCACTCAATCAGTTAATGAAAGATGAATGTGCCTGCTATAGTTCTTATATTCTTCGTTCATTTCTTAAGGTGAAGCAAAGCTAATAAAATTTGATCGATGAAGTTTGGCTCTACTGGAAATTATTGGAGGATGAGTGTGGGCATCCTTCAATAATTTGTGTTATTATGTCTCACGTTTGTAACATCAGCCGTGATTGGTTAATTTGACACCTTCTAAAAGTCATAGTACTGAAGTTTTGGGGTAAAACACGGGTACTATCGGAACGTTTTTCCATGGAAACAAGAGAACGAAGAAAATGTAAGCGCCACTTCCATTGATCAGCGTCGATTGGAATTTCTCAACACCAAACACCGGAAGACACAAACTTACCAACAAATATATCATCTTCAGTGGGAGTGTTTTCAATTTTAACTGCAAACAATGAATTCAAAAGAATCAGAAATATTAAAAAACTCACTCACGTGTTGTTCACCACTTCAATGAATCCTGAATATGAGTCTCAATTATGATTTCAATCAATTATATTTCCACAACACAAGTTTAGTGCTCCTCGACCTTACTGAGTCTCCGCCTCAAATTCAAAATAAATTGTTTCACTCCGCTTAATTCTATCAACTGCCGTCGTCCGAGAAACTTGAATTTATATTCCATTAATTTATAGCACTTATCACACAAGCATTAATAATGAAGTATAACATGAACAGCTGTAAACACTGGCATTTGTTGATATAGAATTAGAAACTCCCAAAGCGACGGCATTTGTGACAAGTCATTTTCGAAGAGACGTCATTCGTTCAAAATGACGTCATGTTTTTGGATTCGACTACATTGTTGTTACAAGACTGATGGCATGCTGTAGTTAACGCTTAACATTATAACAATGAACGTACTTTTGTTCGGTATAATAAAATAATTAGAACGTTTCTTTTCATATACTATCAGTCGATAGTACCTGAGTTTGTGTGATTTCTGAAATAAAACCTTCAGCAGCCTCGCTGCTTCAGGTTTTATTTCAGAAATCACACAAACTCAGGTACTATCGACCGATAGAACATGAAAAGAAACGTTCTAATATTATAATAGTGCAACTGGAGGAAATAATCTAATTTTCAGTTAAGAAAAAGTGAGTATGTCTGCCGTAGTTTCTATATTATTTCTTCATTCGTCATCGTGTCTGCTGGCATACTCCAGTAATTTCGTCTCGTGGCCCGAGTGCTAGAATGTTCTATGTCCCATAGGGGACATAGAACATTCTAGCACTCAGGCGACGAATTTTGTAATAAGGCAAATTGGGAGGAACAAATGTTAACTATCAAAAATAGTCTAGCAAATAACCAGTTAAAGGACAATGAGAATGCCTGCTGTAGTTTTCACATTCCTTGTTCATTCCTCGTGGTGATCCAAAAGCAAATAAAATTTGTTCGATAAAGTTTTGGGGTTATATTTAGTCAGTAGTATAGCACGTATGAATCGTCCCTGATTACCCGGACTTTTGGGGTGCAGCTGGTGTTAAATTCCCATAGAAACCTGACTTTTGGGGGTGCAACTTTGGGTTGCAAAATGTCGGCACCATACATCTAGTTCTGACAAGTGGTGTAGGTACTGTATATATAGTATACTATGGCATGTATAGTGATATATGTACGCATGGGGCTATAGGTATATATTATGGGTAAGTGATGGAAAGATGATGGGAAAATTGGGTTTTCTTGAAAGTTTTTCCCGCGAAACAGTTGACGTTGCTATTGACGTCGTGACGTCATGATACGCGCGCGACGTCATAGAGATGCTGACCGCTATTATTGTCCAGTATACAATCTGACATAACGTTATTCGGGTCAGTGGAAGTCGGACTTCTCGTATGGGGTGGCGGCGATATGGTAGTGATGGTATATATCCATGTAGGTCCCAAGTTAGCCCTTAGTACTATTAATCCACCTTCTGCTTCATATTATCCTATGTCTGCTATAGCTAAGTCAAGCAGTAGGGTGGGTGGGTGGTAGTGTGGTATTGTGAGATAGTCGTTGATGGTTTAGATTGGCAGTACAGGATGAATGATCTGTTGGTGTTTTGACAAGGTGGCGGAATAAAACGCACGCCAACGCTAAACCGAAATAACGAAAGATGAAAGTAAAAGGGAGGGAGGGACAACTTTTAGTAGACTAATTAACGATGCTTCTTTGTTTCTTGGCAGTGAAAATGAAAGAGGGTGAAAGTTTACTTCAGAAATGCCGCGAGGATGGAATCAATGCCTTACCAAATTCCGATTGGATGAAATTCGTGACATTACATCATAAGCTGCACCGGAGCACTCCGGAAACATCCGTAAACGACCGATTGGGCCACAAGTTATTGATGGTTGCTAAATATAGCATTTTCTTTGTTCTCAAACAAAGAGAATTGAAAAGACCAGTCGTTCCCGGCAACCCCCGGAGCAACCCGATTGCAGCTCCTAACAATTTACTTCCTTATATGATCTGTACACACAGTTGTGCACAAGATCAACTGGCAACAGCAGATTAGTGCTAATGGGTTACCTGTGAACACAAAACGTGATAGTCGTATCACTGCATTTTTCACGAAATATATTCCAAGTGACCTGGGACTATATTGAGCGTATTGATTTCCCCGATGTTGTGAAGTTATTTACTTCACAGTTACCATGGATGTTCGACGGGCTGCGTTGATGTCGGCAAAGGACCGATTCAAGATGGGTTGAAAATGATGCATTCGCGCTTTTAAATAAGGTGCGTTTGGACGATGCAGAGAATTTAGTTTTTTCTTGCAACCAACCATACTAACACAAGCGTCGATCAGTGTCCTTTGTCATCGTTTTACACTGGCAAATGTGACAAATCTCCTTCACCGGAAACTATCTCCCAATTTGTATATCACAATAAACATAACCGCTGACAGCGTGACCGTGTGGTCAAAACCGAAACGAATTATCGAATCCACGGTCAAAATTAGCTGCAATTGGCTTTTAAACAAATGAAATACACGAAATATTCGCAATTTCTTCTTTATCCATGCCGAGTTACTTTTTAACCAGACCACATGCGTTCAGTTTCGTTTGTCGGCATCAAACTGATATTGTTTGTGGTAATTAATAGTATGAGAAGGCGAAAGAAGCCAAATATTTCCCATCAATGTCAACATCTATAAATTAATTAAAATTGATAATTCCTTTTATTTTACTTTATGAATTGATAAGGTGGGTGTGTTGCGATTATTATGCCCCAGACCTGAAAGTTGTAAAATCAAAGGTGCATCTAGGGCCGTGCAGTGATGTCCTCTGTCCTCTTAGTCTTACAAATTCATCATTACATGTACCAACATTATCCCTTGTATCTCAACCACTGCTACTCCAATTTGAAGGATATTTGGTGTTGTGATCGAGCATCATGGGGAAACAATGCCTGTGTAGCTGCTGTAGCATGTGTTGCTTCCCACATTTTTTCAGAGTTGTGGTACTTTTTCACTCTTTTGAGTTAGAAAATTTGTTTATAACTAGTTGATTTGTTACAATTTGTTGGAAAGTGCCTGCTGATACCCTCAAATGTATTGCTACAAAATATTTCTGGGGAAGATTTTGTTCCTATTACTTATCAAGCAACAAACTAATGAATATTCTGTATAAAGCCACCAATCTGATGTTTGACACTTTTATCGGAGCTGTTATGAAGGCTTATGGAACTCAAAATGTTGATTATGGCAGGACTTTTCTATTCACCCATTAATTGATAAATTAAGTGTTATAGTTGGAAGTAAGAAGCATGAAAGGTCCAGAACTTAAAGTCTAAAAAGAATATTTTGCAATGTAATATGATTTTTGCAGATACACTAAATTGGAGGGTTACCTGTCTGATAGTGTTTGGAAAATGTGTGGCCAGGATCTTAAAAAGAAAAAAAGAGTTCAACTTCGAGAAAAAAGGCATATGCCTTGAGTGCCGGAGGTAGAGTCATACAAGGAAGAGAGTCCCCCCCCCCTGGGAATTTGTTTGTGTCAAATGGAGCTCACTTGTCACCTTTTGGGGATTGCTTTGTGTACTGCATTCTTGAATAAAATATGTGAGACCCTCTGGATGTGCCCTTCTGTTCTCAATATGCCAATAAGCCTCCTTGGGGAAAGTACATGCAATAATGGTTATGTAAGGTTGATTTGATGTGTTTTGAATAACAATGTACTTTTAAGTACAGTAGATGGTTTATTGCAGTGAGAGGTTACAGTTACCCTTATTTCTTCTCCAACAGATATCATGAGTGTATTGGTGTCCAAGAGTAAACAAAGCTATAATACTTATTGATAAACCAGACAAATTTAACAATTTAATCACTATCAAATTGATGCATGGGATAAAAGGGTTTACAGTGCAAGTGGTTTGTAAATATAATTATTCAACTACAATGTATGACTTTGCAGTGCATTCTACATAGGAGAATATCATAGTCACTTTCCAAACCACCACAGTGACACATACATCTTTATATTGGGAGTCACTCTTTTGTCCTTCCATACTTCTTCTGATGGACTCCTTCAAGTTGACCTTTGTTGAACTCCCCAAATCACAACATAAACAAAAGAAAATGTCTGCCTTCAATCAGTGAGTACTCCACTTATAACATTTGGTCTCAATCTTCATTACTTTCATGAATTAGGAAAAGATTTCTTCGAGTATGTACTTCAATGTTTATAGAATACAGCTGTTATTTTATTTTGAGGTATTTTATTGTAAAAATTTTGTTCTCTTACTTATGCTATAGCAGACTTGCAGGTGGTGCTATTTACACATGGCAGCAGTTCCATGGCAAATGGCAGTTTCCACATGTTCTATGTTTCATTCCAAGCATTTTAGTGTATAACTTATTGGGGTTATTCATTTAGGCCTTTTTTAGACTTGAAAGAAAATAGCATGAAATTTGACCAAAGTTAGGTTGGACGTCCCCTTAATACCCATTGGGATCCTCTAAATCACCTGCTATCTGAACTAAACACCAATGAAAATACATTCGATGTCATTTGTCTCACAGAAGTCTTTCAGATCCCCTCTAATATATCTTATACACTACAAGGATATCACCCTTTATTAAAACATATCAGACCCATTCTGTCGATGGTCGAGGTGGAGTTGGACTATTTATAAAAAATGACACTAACTTCATTGTCCGACAATATCTTTCTATTTTCATACCACATGTGATTTAGTCAATTTTCATAGAATTAAAGGATAAGAACCTGTCGAGAATTATTGGTGTAATATATCGACCAAACACGGCCCCCAAAGCGGATATAGATCTTTTTCAATCAAAGGTCAACAACATAACTGACATACTTAACAAGGAAAAGAAAACAATCTTAATCACGGGCGATTTTAATATTGACCTTCTGAAAGTAGCTTGTCACTCGAAAACAGATAAGTTTACATATTTAATGTTTAGTGTACTCCGGCTTCCTCCACCCGTAAAACTGTCACGGTCACGATTAGCCATTGTACATAAGTATGTGACCTTAAAAACCAATAAATAAATAAATAATAATGTCTGTCATCACTAAACCAACCAGAGTGACAGATCATTCTGCGACGCTCATAGACAATATCATTTCAAATAATCTAATTAACTCTTTCAAATTTGGTATAATTCTCACTGATGTGTCCGACCATTTTGGAATCTTTTACGCTGAATCAGCAAATATGTCACTAGATAACACAATGCCACTTTTATCTAGGAAAATAAACTCTAGCAGTATCGAATATTTCAAGGTATTGCTGTCCCAGTGTGATTTTGCTCAAGTTATGGAATCCAACTGTCCCATTGCTGCCTATGGACACTTCTTAAACATTTTCCTGAATGCATTTGACTCGGCATTTCCTTTGCAAAGTCAAAAACGGAATAAGAAATACATAAAGCGACAGCCTTGGATGACAAAAGGTCTTCGAATCTCAGCCAATAACAAGAATAAATTTTTCATGAAAAAATTAAAAGTCCTACAGAATTTAATGTTAGAAATTACAAAAATGACTGTCGGTTGTTCAACAGAATTAAAAAAACAAAGCAAAGCGATGCATTACGAAAACGTCCTCTTGGAAAATAAAAGTAATATTTGAAAACGTGGCAAATTCTAAATAACGCTCTAAATAGAAACAAAAACAAAAGCAATTTACCTTCCTTTTTAACTTGGGTGAAAAAAAGATAAACACCCCGAACGAAATCGCTCACGAATCCAATAACCTCTTTGCAAATATAGGAAAGGAGATCCCATAATAAATAAGGAATCCCTGCAAATCTTTCTCCAAATTCATGAAATATCCACTCCCAGATAATATGTTTATTTTACGAACCCCGTCTTCAGGGATTTGGCTAGAGGGTTTCAGCTGGGGGGGGGGGGGGGGGGGGGCGGGGAGTGCCACCGGTGTAAATGCCAACTGTGAGTGGTTTCGATAGGTGGTTGCACTGCAGCGCTGGGTGATATCTTTTAACCCTTTACCCAACGAATCGCCTGCATCCGCCCGCGTAATATGCAAATACAGCTGCTGAAAAAATATTATTTTTCCAATAAGTTCAACAAAACCATATCACGTGACCCCTCTTTGGAACGAGCTCGTCTAGCTCGTTCCAAAGAGGGGTCACATGATATGGTTTTGTTGAAATTTTTTAAAAAATTTAAAAAAAAAATGATATTTAAAATAATGAATTTTGAAATCGTCTGCGTTGGGTAAAGGGTTATGAACCCTACAGAAAATTTTCACTAGTTCTGAAACAGAAAAAGCATCATTTATAATGCGTCTGGGTCAGAAAATTTACCGGATTGATGTCAGAGTCGAAATTTTGAGGCCAATGTCAATTTTAGAGTAGGAAATTTGAAACGCAAGTTTCCAGTTTAAATAAAAGAGCAAAATTTCTCATCATTAGTTGGAATTTTAATATTTTTCATGAACAATGTTAATTTATTGAATTTCCAACCATTTGATTTTTGGCCTCGGAATTTCCAACTATTGAAAAAAAATACTCCTAGCTGGGGGGGGGGGGGGGTGAGACCCCCCACACACCCCACCCCCCGTGTCTCCACATCCCTGGCCATCTTTGGAAATTATCAATATAGTAAGTAAAATGAAGCCTAAAATAAGTCAGGACTACGAGAATATTTCATCCAGTGTCCTTAAACATTCGATAGATTCGGTTGCCAACCCCCTTGCCCAAATAATAAGAAATACAATGCCCACACTGACCCACTATTTATCAAACATAGTATATTGAAGTTAAAAGATTTATACAAATTACACGCCTTATTATTTATGTTTGATTAGCATAATGGAAACATCTCGGTTTCATTTGCAAACTTCTTCTTAATTGTAAATAACCAATCCAACACGATTACTAGCCAGGCATGTCTCTTGCGCACACACAAAAACAGAACAAACAAAACCCTGGATAAATTACCCGTCTTTGTGCTATGGAATGAGTTCGAAATAGATATCAGAAATACAGAAAATAGGAGAGATTCAAGAAAAAGTTAACAATAATACTTTTCGCCTCTTACTCCGAAAACATTTCCTGTCCGAACCCTTATTTTCCGGATTGTATAAACTAAAATGTATCCCTTGCCCAATAGCTGAGATATTTGCCATAAAAATTCTTGAATAACTAACCATTCTTATTTTTTTGTTTCGGGGACATTGTCTCTGTTGATCACTGCATGGTGCACACCAAGGGCTTCACCAACCTGACGATGGGTAGCTCCTTGCTCCACCATCTCTACAGCCCGCCACATTTCTGCTTCAAACAAATGTCTTCTTACATTTGCATTTGCCAAATTCAATCATTAAATCACAAGGCTTTGTGTTGAAATGAAGAATGAATACCCTACACATGTCATGTACATATGTAGACAGTACACGAAAACATTATTAAAATCAAAGGGTACATGCTTTCCACGACAGTCATGAAACGTCTGCCTGTCAAGAGAGTTAATGTAAACACTGGGGACCATCTCAATACATTCCTCAGTCATATCCACCAAAAATATAGCAAATGCGTCACAAGCAAATTTCACAATGATGTGTCAAATATTCGGTGCTTAGCAAACTTCGAGTAGTATATAATGTTTATGTTGTTTTTTGATATCCGGTATAACAAGTATATTGTATTGAATCACTAATGGTTTGTAAAGCGATAGACTACATACGTAACGGACATACACGCATTATTAGTGGATCTCCAAGTGACACGGACCTGCTGGATGATGCCAAGAAGACAGAAGTCTCCGAGATCAAGAAGAAAGAAAAGAGAAAGAAGGGACCTTCCGCCAGACGACGCGATGCCCGCCGACTGACGGAGTTCATGGAAAAGAAAAGGTCGGAAAAGGAAGAGAGGGAGGCTAACCGTGGCGTTGAAAGCTCAGTGCCTGCTACCCCTGGCCGTTCCACGTCCAGCCCGGTTCCTTCCACTCCTGTGGAATGTCCGGAGGACGCTAGTTCGCGAGTTAACAGTCCAATCTCCAGCCCATCACGCTCTTCCTCGGAAGAGGAGACGGAGGAGGAAGGTCTGTTTGTGGTGCAGGAAGTTGAGTCGGGCATCGCACATGTCGCTTAACCCACTCTTGCTCTTCCTGCCTTTTCCAACCGGGACACCATCCAGGAAGCAAACACCGCGGAGTCCGTGGAAAGCACCCTGGGAGAAAAGGTCAGAGATGACGACTACCGAACATTTCTACTAGCCATGATTAAAAACTTGGAAGACCGCGGGCTCAACTAAAACATGTTCAGAACAGCAATAGAGAGTTTTAGCAGCCACTACCTGTGCACAACGCCAAAGAGCTATTCACCACTTGTAGCTGTGAGGGCTAGACCTTACTAACCACTAACCAAGTCAGCCCTCCATCACTCCTCCTTCAACACCACCAAAGGAGGTATCACCAACGCAGCCACCTCCTCCTTGTGGCAACAAGTCTCAGAAATCCAAAGTGAATAACATTATCTGTATCAAGTATCGCAGATGCTCTCACATCCCTCCTAGAGGAGGTGTTAATTGGCGCAATCTAATTCCTGTGGACATAACTCAATCAGACTGCACGTTGCCTCAAACCTGCACAACATTGGCTCTTTACAACGTAAGGTCTCTCAAAGGAAAGTCCTAGTGTAGGCTCATTTGTAATTTCGTGTATTGTTTTGGTAAAAGCAAAAACTCACTTGATTTTGAAAGGAGGAATCACAAGCTTTAAAAAGAATTAGGGTGGCATTTTTTCTGAACATCCTAAGGGTATGAAATCCAAGATGGTGTCCAAAATCGCTGGCGCACACCAAAAATGCTATATCTTCGCAAGTATAAATGATACAATTACAAATAAAGTATCTAAATATACCGTATGTTTTTTGAGACAAGGAAACTAAAGGAATCATCAAATTTAAGTTATATGAATGATCTACCTGCCAAATTTCTAAATGGCATCCAAAATGGCCGCCGCACGCCCAGAATTGTAAGCTACTAGTATACCTTTGCAAACATTACCGAGCCAACAGCATTTTGTAATTACAAACCGAGTATCATTTGAAGACATGTGTTTATCACAAAGAATACATAATTAGCAAGTCAAAAAACATATCCAGATACAATGGAACCCTCTAAATACTGTTCAATCTCGTTTAAACACGAAGATGCAGAAAATCGTACTGTTTAAGTCCATGTCTGTCAAGTAGTAGTTTTTAGCAATGGAAATCAAGTGAATTAATATTCATAAATGTCATGGAAAATATCTTAATCTGTCCAGTCCTCGTTTATACCTGAATGGATAGTTTTGTTGTTGCAACTGAAAACCCAGTATCCGCACAGTTCTGTTCATGGGATATTGTTCTTGCGACAGCAGCACTATCCTTCGCGTCCACGTTTGCACCCGCACTTTATGAGGTGCAATGCTGCTTCAGGAGCTGGTGGATTCAAACAGTGAACAGGAGAAAAGTGACTCGAGCCTGTATCGAATGTCCAACCAAAGGCAGCTAGTCCTGGGAGACATGGGTGATTTTCACTAGCTTTTCTCCAAATCATAGATATGAAGTGTGCCCGACGAATGTGTAAGTCCGGTGAACCAGAAGTTGGTGGGAGGTTTTCTCCTTCGGCTGCACGATTTGAGTAGAGGAACCAACGGAGCTCATTTACTTTTGTGTAGATTTTTGACTGATACAAAATGCAGACAAAGCATTTCAACTGAGAGCATGCATCAGGTGGGCAGATCGTTGTCATTTCCGAGCATTGCTAGTGCGTCCAGGATCTCATCATCACAAGACATGAATGCTTTGAAGCACGAGTCTTTGTTTCTACCAGCACATCTACCAGACATATCGGAACATGTCAGAGCATGAAAACCCAACAGTGCAGAAGCACGCTTTGATCCCAAGTTGTTTTATATGACCCGCACTGCCCCGCACAGAAATGTTACTCTTCATCCTGTCCTTTCCTGTAAGGAAGGTTGTAGATATTGGTAGGTTTGGATACATGGAGACAAGCAACAACAAGACGCCCGTGTCTGGCGACGAACTGACAACAAGCTCTGTGCCATTGGGAACAGTTAGAGCATGCAGTACAAGCAAAGTGTCTGCTTCCTCTTGGCTGTGAGTGAGGAGTGAGTCTGGAATATCAACATTGCCCTTGGTTTGTGTTCCTGATGTCACCATTAGTTTTTTAATCTGTTGTTGGAGCTCTTGCTGTGGCGTACAACCTTGTCAGCCAAATACACGGTCAGTTCTCCTTTGGTCCGGATATCTGAGAGAAAGTCCTTCAGGGAAATATTCTGGATTAAAATATTATCTTTCATATGGTAATGTGTTGACATTCCCTTTGTCCTCTTTGTCCTCATCTGCTCCTTGAGTGATGTTTTTACACCAACACCAATCTGACCTCATCATATGGCGCTGCCATGTTACAGATTATCTGGAGAAAGGCATTTGCTAAGTCTTGGCATGCTTTCATTTGTTCCGTTTTGGTAACTGAATTTACCACAGCCATTCCATGAATGATGATCACTCGGTATGATGATGACTCATCTGTTGGGTCCACGTGTGCATGTTCCATGTAAGGGTATTTCCATTGCTTGGTTGTCAGATGTATCACTTCCAGTTGCCCCGTTCCTCTCAGCTTGGACCTGTTGTGTTGTATCCAGCTTCTCAAGATGATGAAGTACTGGAGCCTTATCATATGCCAGAAGGAGGGATCCATCTGAAGCAAACAGGGATCGAGGCACCACACCAAACTCACAAGTTCCGATGCACTCCTTGAGGTCCAGCTCTGGTCGACTTCTGGAAATAACAATAAAGCGTAGCAACAGTCCTCGCTCTTCTTTGATTTTGACCGCCTTGTCTCCAATTCTAATTTCCGCCGTTACATTGGCACTTTTGAAAGTTTTCAGTTTCTTTTTTGTCATTTTGTCCCACACAGAGAGTTTTCCTTCTGTTGGGCGTTCATTGACAAAACCTTCAAACATCTGTTGTCCAATCTCATCACGCTGGATGATATCGTTGGCCGCAGTTTCAGTCATAACTGCTTTGGTGAGCAGGTTGTATATCTCATCTTCATCAGTGGATTCAAATGGATTTCCATGCTCGTGAAATACAGCACAGAGTTTGACTGCGTTTTGTGTTACTCGGGAGAGCTTTCCTCCTGTGAGCTCATGGTGCTGCGTTCTCTTCGTCTTGTTGCCAGTTTCTCAAATTCATGTTGTACATTCGAGAGTTCAGGTGCAATGAGAAAGTATTTGTCCAGTGACTTTTCATTCTACGTGATTCCAACTATGCTTCCAATAACCTTGAGTTCGCGATTCTCTTGTTCAATCCAATGGTCTGGGCCTATTGGTGGCGCAGAAGTTCCCCTTCATGTACTCTGCCCAAATCTCAGGATGCTCCTGTTCAAATATTTAAACCACATTATGTTAATTTTAGCGTCAACTCGTCGGTTGAGTGCTAGAATGTTCTATGTCCCATAGGGGACATATAACATTCTAGCACTCAGGCGACGAACTTTAGGCCGTTTTGCTATTGTGGCGGTCATCTTGGATTTCGGGCCGTTAGAATGCTCAGAAAAAATGCCACCCTACTTTTTTGGTGTTTATAGTATCATTTAACAAAATCAAGTGAGGTTTTGTTTTTGCCAAAAAAAGTACACGAGCTTTTTTCGTGACAAATGAGCCTACACTAACCACTGATTTGCTCGAAAAAAAACTAAGTTTTTGGTGAGGTGCGATTGAGACAAAAAATTCAGTGGGCTCGTAATCTCGTTTTCACACTACTAGGGTTAAACGTGTGGAAGATGTTCATTATAATGCTGCAAGAATAGTCAGCGGTCTGACCAAACGTAATGCTCGACAAAATAGTTTCACAATGTCCGTCGTATGTTTTCGCGAAGTTAACCCCATTGGTAGAGCTGGAAGAGGGAGTTGCAAAAAAGGTTCCACACGGTTTATTATAGTTTGAAAGGAATTATTAACAACTCTCCATTTTTCTAACAACCAGTCTCGGCTAACTAATAATGATATGGAGGGATGTTAATTATTCCTAGAGGGACGATAATAAACCGTAATGCTCGACAAAATAATTTCACAATATCTGTCTCATGTTTTCGCGAATTTAGCCCCATTGGGAGGTTTGGAAGAGGGAGTTACAAAAAAAAGTTACAAAAAAAGGTTCCACGCGATTTATTAATAATCTGTCATTTTGTAGAGAATAAATCAACGACTTATTTGCAATAACAGAAACCTGGCTGCGCGGTGACGACAGAGATAAACCATCCTTAGCCAAACTGGTTCCGATTGGCTCCAATTTAGTGCATTTAGCACGTGGTAGTACAGGAGGGGGCATCGCATTAGCGTATCAAAGCGGTTTGAATGTAAAGCACCAACTCAATAAAATGGCGTCCTTTGAATTTTTGGATTGCCTTGTAACGAACGAGACCACTTTTCGTCTTATTGTTGTATACAGACACCACCGTCGAAGCAAATAAACTCACGACCACGCAGTTTTTGTGACCTTGTCGGAGTTTTCTGATTTTCTTTTGGATTATGCCTCATACGGTGGAAATTTATTGATAATTGGCGACTACAATTTTCATGTCGATCAACATGATGATAGAGATGCTAACCTATTCTTGAAATTAACAAATTCTTTTGGATATAAACAACATGTTAATGTGCCAACACACTTAAAGGGTCATACTCTGGATCTTATGTTTACTAGATTATGTGACAAGTCACTTATCCAAGATATTTCAACCTGGGATGCTGCAATCTCAGATCACTTTGCTGTTTTGGCATCACTTCGACTGTCTAAACCTCATAACCAAACAGCAGGCTTACAGATGCGGAATCTCAAGAAAATTGACATGAATAGTTTTGTGAATGACATCAGTGTTTCGACATTATCTTCGCTGGATGTGTCAGGCGACGTGTTCGCTAAGGCCCAACAGTTTAATGGGGTACTATCTCAGTTGTTGGACAAGCATGCCCGTATTAAGACCAAAAGTGTTAGACTTCGTGAAAAGACTAAGTGGTTCAATGATGACATCAATGAAAACAAACAGAAAAGACGTCGGTTGAACGACTGTTCAATAAAACTAAATTAACTTGTGACCGTTTGTGTTCGTTTATGTCCGTTTGTGTTCGTTCTTTAGTAGAACCCCCAACCGCCCAGTGAAATTATACTGAGCCCCGCACATCATGCACTCGGCCACTACAGACCCTTAAAAGTAATGCGAAGTAACCAAGAATATAGGGGACCAATACAGAACACACGGAATACTCAATTTTTCAGTTTCTTATCATATAATTGAATCAGTTTTCTTAACATTTAATTGTTTCTTATCATCATTGTGCGTGCTTCAGTATAGTTTCTCTAGGCGGTTGGTGCTAAACGAAAAACTCTCTCAGCGTGGGTTCGAACTCCAGCTATGCCATTTTAAATAAAGCCAGCGTTCTTTCTTGATTCTATGGCTCACAGACTCTTGGTTGCCATGCGGGGTTGTCGGGTGTTCGACTCCCGGCTGGGGTTCAGAAACCAACATTCTAAATTCCTCTAAAACATGATTGTGCTCTTCACCCCCCCCCCCCCCACCCCCACCCCCTTCCCCCACACACACGTGCGAGCGCATGTAGGCCTACACACTCTTACGCGCACACATAAACACATTTATTTCTTGATATTATGTAGCAGGCGTTGGGTTTCCATGCATTTTTTTTTAAATTAGCATGTGTCAAAAATTGGTTAATTATACTGCATGGGTCCCCAGCAGCCTGAATCTAGTATCAACTGATTTATAGAGCGACAGGATTTCATTATGTTAAGAGAACGTAGAAAACGACACATACTCGAGTCTCTTTATAGTGTAGCAGGAGGAGGGATAAGTGCGGGGGCCGGGGTTCGAACCGTCGACCTCTAGCACACAAAGCGACCGATTTACCACGAGACTAAGAGATCCGGACCAACCAGGCTGGTTGGTAAATAGCCTTTATACCTCCACCGCTACACTACTCTCCCCTTCTTTTGAGATTCACCACATGTGAATCTCACCCAGGTTCCTCCCTCAGAGCGGTCGAAACACCCGCAGTGCCACCTACTGCTGAGGATCGGACGAGCCCCAAATGTAACAGGATGAGAGATAAGTGTGGGGCCGGGGTTCGAACCGTCGACCTCTAGCACACAAAGCGACCGATTTACCACGAGACTAAGAGATCCGGACCAACCAAGCTGGTTGGTAAATAGCCTTTCTACCTCGACCGCTACACTAGAATCCTGTTCATCAACATACCTGATTATCTTAATTACTCGTACCGCATAAAAGGGCAGATTCTTCACTGCAGGCTTAGTTTGAAATGCAGTGACGAAATGGACATTCTTTCGACAGGGGAGTGGTCGATTTACACAACGGTCGATTTGCACCTCGGCCGAGTTGCACCGTTCCATCGTCGATTTGCAGCACCGTCTCGTTCAATTTGCACCAGCGTCTCGGTCGATTTACACCGTTTTTTCAGTCGATTTGCACCACTGGACTGTCGGTTTGCACCATCTAGAAACTCCGTATACGTCTGTTCCGAAGCCAGCTTCTTAAGAGTGATGGACTCATATCTCTTCAGAAATCGCTTCGGAACGAACAACCTAGAGTTACTGACCCGTAACTGTAACTCTTTTTTGTTCCGAAGAAATTTTCTCAGCAGTACTTCAAATGACGTCTCTTCTGTTGTAGCGTCTACATCCATTTCCGATTCTTCTGTAGCTGGACTTGACTGGTGATATTCTGGACAGACCTATGTTATTGGGATATGACCACGTTGCTGCTTTGTCAGTCTTCTGTATTCATCTTTTGCCATGTCTGTACCGCAAAGTATGTGTCTTCGTTTGCAACAAGAGTCATATTCCAAGGCATCTTGGTATCGAAGTACTTGTTTATTACAGCCCGAGCGTAAATGCTCTAAGGGATCACACATTTTCAACTGACGAATGAATAAACAGTTTCAGCGCGCTGAAGGCGCACAGGGCCGATGTGGAACATTTAAAATGGGATACAATTTACCGATTATTCGACAACGAAAAATACTAATCGATTTCGCCGTCACCGATCAACAATCGATTAATCGATTGATCGTGACAGTCCTACTTTGAATATTGATATTGATACTGATATTTTATTTGCCAATATACCAAAATATAACAATGTAGTTAACATATTGAAATTTTAACAAAAAGAAATATTGCATATAGTACATATAAATACAATAATCCCAATAATTAATGCATTGTATACTGGCAGGGGAAGGCGTAGCCACATTGACTGTCTTCCTGCCTTTCCCTGAGAAATACAGAAGAAAAAGAGAAAGAAAGATCAACAAAAGAAAGAGGAAAAAAAAGGTATTACACTGTGACATTGTAGATTCCTGTTATAATGTTCTGATTTGGTCTCATTCCAGCATGCGTGCAAAGTGTCGCTGATGATCATCTGTGAAATGTCGCTCTCTTGATTCTGCTGATACCATTCCTTCCATTAGCTTCGAGTTGGTAATAGTATGAGTAGATCTACGAAATGGTTGGTGGCCGCAGAATGGGAGGCGGCAACATGGACGAGAATACCAGACAACACTTACTGTCAAAGACAACACGTGATTTTATCGTTTACCCTTACCAACGTAACCGCCGAAACCACCCAGAGCTATTCATACAAATCGCTATTCACATTTTATTTTGTTTTCACACTTTGTCTCAAAACCGCAGCCCACGAACCTCCATTGGGACGATCTCATTGAGCTCGCCCCAATGAAGGCTCACGAGCAATGTCCCCGAAACAAAAAAATAAGAATGGTTAGTTATTCAAGAATTTTTATGGCAAATATCTCAGCTATTGAGCAAGGGATACATTTTAGTTTATACAATCCGGACAATAAAGTTCGAAAAGGACATGTTTTCGGAGTAAGAGGAGAAAAGTATTGTTGTTAACTTTTTCTTGAATTCTCTCCTATTTTCTGTATTTCTGATATCTATTTCTAACTCATTCTATAGCACAAAGACGGGTAATTTATCCAGGGTTTTATTTGTTCTGTTTTTGTGTGTGCACAAGAGACATGCCTGGCTAGTAATCATGTTGGATTGGTTATTTACAATTAAGAAGAAGTTTGCAAATGAAACCGAGATGTTTCCATTATGCTAATCAAACATAAATAATAAGGCGTGTAATTTGTATAAATCTTTTAACTTCAATATACTATCTTTGATAAATAGTGGGTCAGTGTGGGCATTGTATTTCTTATTATTTATTATTCGTAGTGCTCGTTTCTGCAGTTTTTGAAGACGATCACAGGCTTTTGACGCACTCCATAAAGGAATTCCATAGATGACGTGGCTCTGTATTAGAGTGAAATATAACGTTTTCATATCATTATGAGGGAGAAACTTTTTAACTTTATTTAGAACGAAGTTGGCAAGTCCAACTTTCGTGCAGAGTTGAGATATGCGGGCGTTGTACGATAAGTTGTCATCAATATTTATACTAAGAAACTTTAAGGACTTCTCACTTTCGCCACTGCCAACCTTGCAGATTACCCGGTTGTTTACAGACATTCTGATGAGTACCATTCCTTTCTCTGTGACCTGGATTAAGTAAGATGTATTTCGTTTAGGATCGAATAGGTGGTTGTGTGCGCACCAGCCAAATATATTTTTTAATTCCTCCTTGAAATCTGAGACTAGGGTATTTATCTCCGCTCAAGACGTGTATGCTTCTGTGTCATCGGCTTACGACAAGACATTTAATGCCATTGATGTATATTAGAAATAAAATAGGGCCCAATATAGAACCTTATGGAACTCCACATGTCAGTTCAGTTAGATTAGATTTACTGTCACCAAACGATACATACTGGTTCATGTTCTTCAGATACCTTTCGAACCAACTTGAAGTGTTACCCCTTATTCCATAATGTTCAAGTTTTTGAAGAAGGATGCCGTGGCTTATTGTATCAAAGGCTTTGGAAAGGTCAAGAAAAATAGCTAAAGTGGTGTACTCACTGACTTTGTTATTTTCTACAGCAACATGTTTTAACAGTTGCATAATTGGATGTAGTGTGCTATGCTGCTTCCTAAAACCATATTGGTGGTGATAGAGAATATCGATTTTTTTCAGAAATTTTATCAGTATAACAAACATCAGTTTTTCTAAAATCTTTGAAAAGACGGGGAGAATACCTATTGGTCTATAATTTGTGAAGTTATTTTCATCACCTGATTTAAAGATTGGGATTACCGTTTCAATTTTCATTCTGTCAGGAACTATTCCCTGACTGAATGAAATGTTCATGACATGGGCAAGGGGGTTGGCAACCGAATCTATAGAATGTTTAAGGATACTGGATGAAATATTCTCGTAGTCCTGACTTATTTTAGGCTTCATTTTACTTACTATATTGATAATTTCCAAAGACGGCCAGGGATGTGGCGACACGGGGTGACCCCCCCCCCCCCCCCCCCCCCCCCCCCAGCTAGGAGTATTTTTTTTCAATAGTTGGAAATTCCGAGGTCAAAAATCAAATGGTTGGAAATTCAATAAATTGACATTGTTCATGAAAAATATTAAAATTCCAACTAATGATGAGCAATTTTGATCTTTTATTTCCAACTGGAAACTTGAGTTTCAAATTTCCTGCTCTAAGATTGACATTGCCTCCATATTTCGACTCTGACATCAATCCGGTAAATTTTCTGATTGTTGGGGAGCTGACAGTTGCTCGCCGTTGCTCGGTGGTTATCTCCGGGTACTTCGGCTTCCTCCACCCGTAAAACTGTCACTGTCATGATTAGCCATATTTACGCGTGCATAAATATGTGATCTTAAACACCAATAAATAAAGGCAGGCATTATTACCACATACGTATGTGGTAATAAGCAGCCCCCTAGGGAAAGCATTAGTACCACATACGTATGTGGAAATAAGCAATCCCCCAGGGAAAGCATTAGTACCACATACCTTTTATATCAAGGTGTGAATGTTTTGATTGGTATTCAATAATTCATCTGTATCAATGGTGTTTGGATTCTTTCTTTATCTCCTTAATTATATTTATTTCTATCCAGGCATGACTGTTTAATTGATTTATCCAAATAAAGTGTGATTATTTATCTGCTCAATTATATTTATTTATAGCTTTTTATTTATTTACATAATTATATTTATTATATTTATTCATTTTATTTTATTTACATCTATTTTTTATTTATATTTATATTTTATTTACTTATTTTTGTTTATGTAAATCCCTTATAAAAAAGTACCATGGTAAATCCCAAAATACCCTGGTAATACCATGGTATACCATGGTATTACCAGGGTATTTGGGGATTTTCCTTGGTTTACCATGGTACTTTTTTATAAGGGATATTTTTTTAGATTTAGCAAGCCTTCGTATATAAATATTATTGCCTGTTGCACTTTCCAATAAATGGTAACAGAACTATTAGATTTTCTCTTGCCGGTGAAAAGATAATTACCGGATGTGCTTGTGGGGGTGGGGCGGGGAGTACTGGAAAATTCCTTGGATACCGGTACATAAATCAGTAATGGGCCTAATGTCAAATAATAATTACTGGGGTGGGGTGGGGGTGGGGGGTGTATATGACTCACCAGGAAATTAAATACTGCTTATTGACTGTGGTAACCAATTCCTGGAATCGAAGTACTCAACAATGTGCAGCATGACAATAAATGATGGGCTAAACTTGTCTTCATATATTTTAACCCTTGTTGTTGTCACAATTAACTACTGTTGCAGAAAGTAGCCCCTAAACATCAATATTTATTCATTTATTGGTGTTTAAGGTTACTTCAGCCACAATGGGTAATTGTGAGCATGAGAGATTTAAATGAAGACAGTCGTTTACACCTGTGCTGCTCAATTCAGAGGACTTGATCCCTCCCCCCCACTGTGATAAACAAACTATCATTGTTCAAATGAAAAAAAGACCTTTTAACGGGTTAATATTTCAGATGAGGGGACTGTGAAATTACCAGGGAGGTGCGGTGGGTTGGGTATATTATATAATCCTTTACTCAACGTTAAGGCTAATTTTTGCAAGTGCATTTTCTTTTTATCTCACTTGGCAATAAAACAGTGTCTCTGAATGCAGGGAGATGAGAAAAGGAAATGAGGGAAGAACGCGCCGTTGGGATGTGTGGTTGAATTTAGGACTCCTGATTGCTGGATCATGACAAATCATAGACTGGCCATTTCATTAAATGTCGGTACTCCCTGGCATCAGGAGTGAGGGGTGGGTATGGTGTCAAAAAGGCCTTCAAAAATTGCATATCTTTTTTTATCAGGTTATGCAAATCACCTGTGGCATAACCTTTTTTCAGCACAAAATCCACATGGTTTTATTGTCATTTATTTATACCAAAAAAATACAAAAATTACATCCAACTATAATACAACACAATGGTACATTCAAAATGAAAATTTATAATTATTACTTAACTGGATACTTAACTGAATATTCCGTTAATTGGATATAAATTCCAAACACAAAACCATTTACTACACCTTCAATACAAACTTGTTAATTGCAGATAGGTTATATAGTATAGTCCTGTTAACCACCCAATAGTGGTATTTAATCTATTGCATCTTGCTTGATAGAGCCCATTGAGCTTTTTTAAACAAGATATAATATAATAAATACTAAGTCTATCACTAAAAGGTAGGAAAATGACCCAATTCCTGGCAATTAATTGTATATTCCTGTCAATTGAATGTTTATCTCTGGCAAAGTAGATGTTCAATTAAGAGGGTTCCACTGATTTACTTAATTTTGGTGTCCAATATGTAATCACAGCAGAAGTTCTGCTACTTGTTTTGTTGCTTATAGGCACTCTTCCATAAAATACAATAATGCAAATCTATAATATCAATCCAAAGATACATGTAAAGTTGATGAAACAAAAATGATGTGATTCTGGTTACATAGCCCCAAAATATGAGGTCGGTCCGTCAAGTTTTTGTTTAATCCAGCAAAATTACTTATTTATCACAATCAACAGACACCACCCTGGTGGGGTTGGGGTGGGGTGGGGGGGGGGGGCTCAAAATACTATTACATTTGAATAAAATTAAAAATTAAAATCGCCCAACACAGTCACACAAATAAAAAATAGATATAATAATAATAATAATAAATATAATTGAGCAGATAAATAAAGGATCACAATTTATTTAGATAAATCAATTAAACAGTCATGCCTCGATATAAATATAATGAAGGAGATAAAGAAAGAATCACTACACAATTTATACAGATGAATACCAATTAAAACATTCACACCTTAATATAAAAGGTATGTGGTACTAATGCTTTCCCTGGGGGATTGCTTATTTCCACATACACATGTGGTACTAATGCTTTCCCTGGGAGACTGCTTATTACCACATACGTATGTGGTAATAATCACTCCCATAAATAAATAAATAAATAAATAAATAAATAAATAAATAAATAAATAAATAAAAAAATTGAAGCACATGTTCGGTTGTTCTCCAGATGAGAGCACTTTCAAGCCCGTGTTTTTTTTTATAGCATCAACTCATTTATAATTTCGACAGTAACTGTTGTTATTTCAATGACAAGGGTAACCCGCAACAGCTGAATAATTATTTCACAGCTGAGGTAATAAATAACAATGCTTTTCAAACCTATCACCTCGTTGTATTTATGTGCTTCAGTCAGTCTGCATTGTACTGTAATTTCCCAACTTCATTCATTCCACACTGTCCTCCAATTTCAAAGCTTCACAGGGAATGTAGATATTTCGAATTTGCAATACTAATGTTTCATGATTATCTTTCGAAATCGAATATTAAAAACGCGCAACATAACAAGACGAAACACAACACTAAAACGTCACCGTCTTTTTTCACAGATAGGTGGTTTATCTGCTGACGTAAGCATCAGATTCTGTTCAAAGTATCCGATTCAGGAAGAATAATTTGAAATGGCGTTTACTTTTGAAGACATTATTGATGAAATTGGCGGCATGGGAAGATTCCAGATCATGGTTATTTTAATTGTTACTGGATCAAAGTTTGCAATGGTTTGGGGTATGCTTCTCATGACATTTGGTGGCAAGATTCCCGAATGGTGGTGTGTTAAGGAGGTGAATGACACCATTCCGCATCTCAGCATGGGCAATGATTCCTACCAAGTGTGCAATATAAATGGTACCAGTTGTCCACAAATTAAATACGCCGTTGGTATTAAAACAGTTATCGAGGAGGTAAGTAAAGTTCTGTTTAATGCTAAAAAATGATCGCTCGCATTTCCCACTACATTTTTGGGTAGCCACTCCACAGCTCAAGCGTTCAAAATGCTAGCGTCGGCATTTTGTTTCCCCACAGAAGAGATAGCAAGATATCCTCAAATGTGTAGAAGCACGAACTTCTGGTGGTTCGATGAAATCCTCTGGACCCACCTGGAAATCGGTGCAGCATTGCTTCTTTTCAGAGCACAAAAGTGTTCAGCGAAGTAAAATTGCGAATTGCCCACATCCGCCCGCGAAAGTTACAAATTGCTCAATTGAAAACGAGTACTTTTTTCAAGAAATGTTTTCAACCCTTTGTACCCGAGAGGCCATTTTTTTCGGCCAGGAACATGATACATCATAACGACATTAAATAGGATGGCTTTTCAGTAAATGTGTGAGATAGACCAATCAATATTTTCAACGTGCAGCACCGAGGCTGCAGGTTGAAAATATTGATTGGTCTACCCCTAATAATGACTATGGACTCTTCTAGTTGCTGATATTGAACTGGAATGGAAGATACCACTAGAGTTCAAAGGGTTAACAGACCATATCATGTGAAACACTCATTGGAACCAGCTTGTCGAGCTCGTTCTAATGAGGGGTCACATGGTGCACTTTTTGGCATTTTTTGACAATATTGGAAAAAATTACAAATTTTGATACCGTATGTACTGGGTTAATCATTTTACTGCCACGCCCAATTTAGTCATATATGGAAAACGTCTATGTACGCCTGTATGAGAGGAAGTTTAATGAGATTTATGACATACCTGAAACTCTTTAATCTGTTTAATTATTTGAAAGGGTTCTCTCAGCCCTTTCCAACAATTAATCAGATGATAGGGGCGCAGTGGCGTTGCGGTAATCGGTTCTCGTCCGATCACCGAAGTTAAGCAACGTCGAGCCCGGTTAGTCCTCGGATGGGTGACCGTCTGAGCGATTGATTAGGACTCCCGCGTTGTATCCTTGGGCAAGGCTCTTAACCCCGATTGTCCACATGGGGGCACGATGACGCCGTATACTAACGCGTACTGCACGTCGATGTTGCGCATGTCTTCAACCAATCTCACCCTGCCTGTGCTGCAGTTCGGAGTTACGATGTTGGGGAGCTGGCAGCTACTCGTTGCTCGGTGGTACTCTCCGGGTACTCCGGCTTCCTTCACCCGTAAAACTGTCACGGTCATAATTAGCCATTGTGAACATGTATGTGACCTTACACACCAATAAATAAATAAATCAGATGATAGGTTAGATCTGCACATACCAGAACGTACAGATAATCACAATAAAATAGGTGGCAATAGTCGCTTTGAGCAGCGTAAGTGTTAATGCGTAAGTGTTAATGAGTTAAACGAGGTTCTCAGCTTATTTCATCTAGCAGTACTCACGCTTCAAAACGAGAGGCTCTGTATTTGATCTACTAATATCCAAAATATATGCAACTTGATCATACTACCATCTGGGGTCGCGGTTGCTCAGTAGGTAGAGGTGCAGGTTGCAAGCCGAGAGGTCCTCGGTTCGAATCCCACCTACAGCAACCGCGTTGTGTCCTTGGGCAAGACAATTCACCCCCATTGCCCACGTGGGGGCTCGGTGGCGTTGTGTACTAAGGCGTACTGCACGTCGATGGTGCTCCTGTCTTCAACTAATGCTTACCCTGCTTGTGGAGATGGTATGCTGGGTACTGACAGTTGCTCGCCGTTGCTCGGTGGTTCTCTCCGGATAGTCTGGCTTCCTCCACACATAAAACTCTCATGGACATGATTAGCCATTGTGCAGAAATATGTGACCTTGAACACCAATAAATAAATAAATAATACTACCATCTCATTATCCTGTGCACAAGGCTAACAGACTGACAACAAGTGGTTCATTTTTGGCAATTTGAATACCATTGACTTTGTATTGATGTGTTATGTAGGAGTAACAATATTTTATATGTGAATGCTCTGAGAAAACGCGAGAGAGCTGTATTACGTGGTGTGTGTGTGTGGGGGGGGGGGGGGGGGGAGGGAGGAGGTTGGAGGAAGTTGTGGAACCTATATTAGAACCTGGCCTATATTACTAGCTGGAAAATACACATATCAACTTTGGATGAAATCAAATAATCCAAACTGGAGTTATCAGTCGGAAACCAATTGTTTACAGACAGATGGATGTACCGACAGATGGACGGACGAAAGTCATGATTATAGCCCTGACTATAAACAGTCGAGCTAAAAATGCATTTTGTACCAAAGAAAAAATATTGCATGAATGGCCCTGGGTGAGGAGGAGGTGGGGTGAGGGGTGGGGGAGAGTGGGGGTGTGTTAGAAAAGTCCATTTTTTTTCCACATGTGGTCAGTCTAAATCCTTCAGAATGCATTTTGAGCAGAGAAAAAAAAACCTAACTGGCGCCATGGTGGTGGGGGTGGGTGGTGGTGTTTGTCTGGGCTTTTAACCACAAACTTTAAGCAAAACTGTAAAAAAGCATTTTTGACGAAAGAAAAAAAAGTGCCTAATTGGACCCCTGGAGGGTGGGGGGAGGGGGGGGGGTACGTTAGTTTAAAAAAAAGGTTCCGCATGTAGTGACTGTACATAGTTCGAAATCCATATTCGAGGAAAGAAAAAAAAAAAGCCTAATTGGGGGGAGGGGGGGGGGATAATTTCTGTCTGGATTTTTAACCACAAACTTTAACCAAAACTGCAAAATAGCATTTTTGACAAAAGGCAAAAAAAGGTTCTGCACGTAGTGACTGTAAACAGTTCAAAATGCATATTGGAGGAAATAAAAAAAAAAATGCCTAATTGGGGGGGGGGGGGGGGGGGGGGCGGTGGTGTTTGTCTGGGTTTTTAACCAAAAACTGTAAACAAGCAATTTGCATTTTTGACGAAAGAAAAAAAAGTGCCGAATTGGCCCTCGTCGGGGGGGGGGGGGGGGGGGGGTGGGTACAATAGTTTAAAAAAAGTTCCGCATGTAGTGACTGTAAATTGTTCAAAATGCATATTGGAGAAAAGAAGAAAAAAAAGCCTAATTGAGGGGTGTGGGGGTGGGGGTGGGTTTGGTAGGGGGGTGGTGGTGTTTGTCTGGGTTTTTAACCACAAACTTGGAGTCATCCTACCAAGCTACAATGAAATCCCTTCATAATTATGGCCTGTGGAATATTCTAAAGGTTTTCGGGCTTCGGGCTCCTGTTGCCGTCACAGTTGGCCAAAAGGGGACGTTCTCATCTAGACATTATATGTAGTCAACCTATCAAGTTACAATGAAATCCCTCCATAAATATGAAGTGTAGACTATGCTAAAGGTTTTCGGGCTTCGGGCTCGGGCAGCCATCATGGTTGAATGATCGCAACCAAAAGGGGACACTCTCATCTGGGCATCATGTGGATTGATCCTACGAAGTTACAATGAAATCCCTTCATAAATATGACCTGTAGACTGTGCTGAAGGTTTTCGTGTTTTGGGCACCTGTAGCCGTCACAGTTGCCCAATCACGTCCAAAAGGGGACTTTCTCATGTAGACATTATATGAAGTCAACCTATCAAGTTACAATGAAATCCCTCCATAAATATGACCTGTAGACTGTGCTAAAGGTTTTCGGGTTTTGGGCTCAGGCAGTCGTGACGGTTGATAGATCACACCCAAATGGGGAAATTCTCATGTAGACATAACACGGAGTCGTCTTATCAAGTTACAATGAAATCCGTCCATGTTAAACATGACCTGCAGACTGTGCTGAAAGTTTTTGGGTTTCGGGCTTGGGCAGTCATCACGGTTGACAGATCATGCCCAAACGGAGACGTTCTCATCTAGGCATTATACAGAGGCATTCTATGAAGTTGCAATGAAATCCGTTCATAAATACGGACGGACGGACAAAAGTCATTACTATAGCCCTCACTGTAAACAGTCGGGCTAAAAATGGTCCTCGGTGAATTCCACTCCCAACAAAGGAGATTATGTTTATTTCTCAGGTACACGTTGGGTGCTGTGCGTGTCCGAAAACAGCCCATTTCAGCACAATTATGATTCTTGGCACCTGTAGAGGGTTAATAAACGCTCACCGGAATATTTTGCCCATGCAAGTTGTAATGTCACACAAAGACCGGCGAGTAGTCAATTTTTCTTGAAAACCTGCAGGATGTTTTTAGAGAGATCCACAGAAAATGAGAATTTTAAGATTTTAAGGGGTCTCTCTCTTTAGCCTGTCCAAAATGGGTTAAGACTTCTACTTTCGAACACCATTACTACTTACAAAAATGTTTCCGTTTAGATTGTGCGCTCGATAAAAGAAGGCACTTTTCTTTGTGGCATACCCATTGGGTGCTGTTGGCGTCCAAAAACAGCCCATTTTTTCACAATTTTGACTTTTAATAGCCCGTGTAGGGTTAACAAATGCTCACCACAGTATTTCGTCCATGCAACTTCTATTGTCTCACCAAGTCCTGGGTGTGACAAATTTTTCTTGAAAATCTACAAGACTCGTTTAGAGAAATCCACGGAAAACATGAATTTTTGAGCTTTATAGGGGTATTGCTGTATAACCAGCCCAAAATGGGTTAACACTTGGTTTTTTGAACACCCTTATTACCTTACCTACAAAAATGATCCTCGGTGAATTCCACTTCCAATAAAGGAAGTTATGTTTATCTCTCGTGTATCGTTTGGGTTCTGTGGGTGCCTGAAACTGGCCCATTTCATCAAAATTTCGATGTTTGGCAGCCTGTGGAGGGTTACCACATGCATCGCCCGGTATGTCGTGTGTATCAAAGGTCGTGTCACAAACAGGTCTAATAATGATGAATGTTTAAAAAAAATCTGCAAGACCTGTTTCGAGAAAGTGCCTATAAATCCCAATTTTGGCAGTTTTTGCCAATTCTGACAAAATAAGGGTTAAATCAAAAATTCCGCTTTGGTACATTTTTAGATTTCGTGCTCCTCTATCAGTGTGCAAAATTTTGTGAAAATCGGTCCGAAAATGGCTTCTGAATCGAACGCACAAAACGTGTGAAAAAAAAAAAAAAAAAAAAAAAAAAAATAATAATAATCCGTAGAAAACCAATAGTCTTTTCCAGAAGGAAAAGCCTAAAAAAAAAACAAAATAATAATCCGTTGAAAAACAATAGTCTTTTCCAGAGGGAAAAGCCTAAAAAATAATAATCCGCAGAAAAACAAGAGGGAGGAAAAAGCCTAACAAATGTTATTCTCTATGCCCATATCCAAACTGTTATCTCTGGACGTATCTGTTAGGTTCAGCTATCTACAGTGGTCAGCCTGACAGTCCATTCGTCCATTTATCTGTTTCTCTGTCCGTCCGTCCCATGTTTTCCACACTTTTATTGATAACAATATTGAAATGAATTTTTGTATGTAGCTTCATGGAGGTAATTTAGAGATCATTAGAGATCACGTTTCAATTCCATTCCGCCCAGTTTGTTTACTACAGAGTTATTGTCCTTGAACTTAGGAACTCGACAGTTAAAACAGGTTATCGGCACTTTTTCTGCAACAGAATGATTTTCCATACATGTGTGTAGCTACATGATAGGTAGTAACATATCAAGTTACAATTCCATTTCACTTAGTTCGTTTATTGCCCTTCAACTTAGAAATTCGGCAGTTATTAAGGTTTTCAGCACTTTTTTCAGCTGTGGGTGGAAATATTGAAATTAGTTTTGTACGTACACTGTAGCTTCCTGGTAAGCACGTACATATAATGTTTCAATTACATTTCACTCGCATGGCTTAGTACAGAGCTGTTGATCTTGAACATGGAAATTTGACAGTTATAAGAGTCTTTTCAAATTTTCTTCACTAATGTTCGCGATACATGAATGCTTTTTTAACTCCAGTTAACAACGCCAGTATGAGCTATTGGGATGGGTTGCAATCCGTGCGTACGTCCGCAATTTCTTTAGCACACTCTACAGGCCGCAGCTCTTACCCGATCATTTGAAAATTCCATATGTGCCTTTGGGGTAATGTCTAGATAGGAGCTGTCTTTCGGAATTTCATTGAAAATTATGGCCGCCAGTGGCATCTTAGATTTGGCACATAAGTTGTCAACAATTTTATTTGCAGTCCTAACAGGCCTCGTCTCTCAACTGATGTTTTTTTCAAATTTCATTTGTAGCTTTGATGTAATGTCTAGCTATCAATTTGTTCTGAATTTCGTTGAAAAACATGGCCATGGTTTTGGCACCTAAATTGTCGACAATTCTGTTGTCACATCCCTACATGCCGTATCTCTCAGCCGATCAGTTCTAAATTTCATTTATGGCTTTAGGATATTGTCTAGATGGACGCTAGTAAATGCTCTCGAAATTTCTGCGGAAAAACAGGGCCTCCAACGACTATTTCAGATTTGTCATGAAAATTGTCAACAATTCCATTGGCACGCCATGCAGGCCGCATCTCTCACCTGATCTTTTTTCAAATTTCTCTCTGGTGTGATATCTAGATGGGAGCAATCGATTTTTTCTGAAGTTCGCAGAAAAACATGTCCGGCAGTACTCAGCAGCCATCTTGGATTTGGCACATTTCAACATTTCCATTTTAACACCCTGCAGGCCACATCTCTCGCTCGATTGTTTAAAACTTTACATGTACAAGTAGCTTTTATGTGATGTCTACATCGGAGCAATCATTTTTTATGAATTTCGTTGAAAAACACGGTGGCTATTGTCCGTCTTGGATTGGGTATTTACTAGGGATGTCACGATCAATCGATTAATCGATTGTTGATCGGTCACGGCGAAATCGATTAGTATTTTTCGTTGTCGAATAATCGGTAAATTGTATCCCGTTCTAGATGTTTAATAATTAAAAGAAAATTTGATGAAAAAACTATTGTTTCTAAAGGTATTGAGTTAAGAACATCGATGTTAAACCCCAAGAAGCCGTTGAAAGCATTTGTCTTCCAGGTACATTTATCAAAGCTTTGATGTTCTGAATCTTTGAATCGTCAGTGTAATAATCAAGACTGGTCGGCAGTTTCGAAGTTCGCAACTGCCGACCGGTCTTGATTATTACACTGACGGTTCAAAAGTTCAGAACATCAAAGCTTTGAATGTACCTAAAAGTTGATCGTCTTTTGTTTATTTGAGGTAGGTCATCTGACTTGAACTTCATTTTTATCGACTTCAAAGAGAGGGAGATGGGTGGAGGTCATCTAGGTACGATTAATCGATTATTATCGATTATTTGCGACGATTAATCGATTCCTAAATTGAAAAATCGTGACAGCCCTAAGTATAATACCGATTTTAGATTCACAAGACTCCGTGTTGATCCTCAACGAACTCATGCGGCGAGAATCAACTTTGTTTTTAGCTCATTGTTTTGTTCACATCAACTTGCCCAGCCCTATAGAGATGGTGTGTTGGGAAATGCTAAAACATTTTCAAATTATTTCTTCTCATAAACCAGCGAGTACTATGAATTGATAGTTGTTATTACATGCCTGTTCTCTGAAATCCCTATCATACCAATGTTACCAATTTTGGGGGACTTCCACCAAAAGCATTGGTGACAGGATCCTATTTTACCAGTAAAACAGAGCTTATTTACCACAGTAAACAAGCACTGCTTCACTTCCAGTGGTTCCTGCGGGGGTGTGGCAACAGTTGTGCCATATGTTTTGGAACCTTCCGATAAGCAAAGATCTGTTTGTCTTAGATTGATACGGCGATTGACAAATGCGGAGAACGTATATATAGAAGGGTACTGAGAAAAGAAATCTAAGGTTAATTGAGATCAGTTTTATATAAATTAAATTGTGGTAGTCCTATATAAAGTTAAAAAAATGCAGTCTAAAACTTCAACAAAAAAGAAATTGATCGTTGTCGCATGGCAAAGATTTATGCCTCTGCGTTTTGAACTGAACAGCTTAATTCTTGGATACTTGAAGCAAATGTGGTCACGAAATGTTCTCGAAATATCTTTTAATACACGCCTGTTCTATGAAATCCCTATCTACAGCAACACTAGACCGTGCGGAAAATAAAAAAATCTGTTCCGCGCATGTGTGGAACGGAAATCGTTGACGGACTATTGTATAAACAAGCGAAATGTGCCTGGAATTTTCTACAAATCGTGTACCGCAATTACAGTTTCAATCCCTAGCGATAGCTAAAAGTCGTCCCTTGAGTTCCAATGTGTTATATGTGCCAGTAGGATGCCAGTAGGCACTCCAGTAGGCTGCCAGTAGGCACTCCAGTAGGCTGCCAGTAGACACATAGAACACATTGGAACTCAGAGGACGAAAGAGTAACACAGGTTGCCTTCGCAAGTTTGGTTGGCGACAAAATGTGTTCTCTGTGGTGATAATTATCAAATGAATTGGTGAGTATCCTTCTAATAATTGTTTTATAGACGGGGAGGCGTGTAATAAACATAGAACGACACGCATGTATGAATGGGTTAATCGATATGGCACTTGTGTCATCGCGGAAGGATAAAACTCGAGGCCTGTGGCCTCTCGTTCTATCCTTCCGCTCTGGCACTCGTGCCATATCGATTAACCCATTCACACACGCGTGTCGTTCTGTGTATGTATGGGGCTTTCCTTCGAGGTGTAGAATCAAGTTTGTTCAAACAAAGTTCGTGGAGCAATATTTGCCTTTGCAGTGGGAGGGAAAGTTTTTTGGACGCGCCCCAAATTTCTATTTTCTGAGCTCCTTGTCCGATTTGAACCAAATTTGGTATGTGGTATTATTGACTCCAATGTACTTGATTTAGTTGAGAACCCGAGGAGTTGATTTAGTTGGGAACCTCAAGAGTTGATTTAGTTGGGAACCCCAGGAGTTGATTTAGTTGGGAACCTCTGGAGTTGATTTAGTTGGGAACCTCAGGAGTTGATTTGGTTGAGAACCTCAGGAGTTGATTTAGTTGGGACCCCCAGGAGTTGATTTAGTTGAGAACCTCAGGAGTTGATTTAGTTGGGAAACCCAGGAGTTGAAATAGAAATGTTTCCAAATGCTCATATTTCCCAAACCGCATGGAACAGAGAACAGTTATTTGGTATGGAGCACTCTTGGGACAGTAGAATGGAATGCTAGAAAATGCTGCCGCTTGTGTGAGGGTGCTCTGTATGGGGTGTCGAAAAATTCCGAGTCAGCATATTTGCAAAAATTAAAAAAATATTTTCTCCCCAGAACGCCTGGTCAGAATCTTTTTGTATTTGATACACTGCATCTATCGAGGAGTCAGATAGAAGAATGTTAATATTAAGCCCTTCGTTCATATTTGGGCTCAATACAGAAGGCCAAATTTTAATATAGGGCAATATGGAGAATGATCTTTAAAAATCTCCTTCAGAATTACCATTCAGAATCTTTTAATATTTGGAATATATTATTGGTGCGAGCGACAGATTCAAGTCTGTCCAAACGAAGTCCCTAGGTTAATATTTTGCCTCTCTATGGGGGCCCAAATTTTAACTTGATGCAATATGGAGAACAATCTTTAAAAAATTTCTTCAGATCCATGAATCAGAATCTTTCGATACGTGGTGTACAACTTCCTTGGGGAGGTAACGGAGGTTAGATCTAATTTTGTTCAAACAAAGTTCTCGAGTTAATATTTGGGCTCCCTGTTGGGGTCCGAACTGTACCTTAGTCCAGTATGAGGAATAATCTACAAAACCCTTCTTTTCCAGAAACACCAGTAAGAATCTTTTGAAATGTGGTACACAGAATCCTAACAGGATTTGCATTCAAATGAGTTCACTGAAGTCCATCGGTTGATGATTGGGCTCGCTTTGTAAACCCAAATTTTAACTTTTTGCAATATAGAAAATAATCTTTAAAAATCTTCGTCAGATCAACCAGTCAGAATCTTTTGATAATTGGTATACAGCATCCTTATGGATGTCAGATCTTGGGTTTTTAACATCAAGTGCTGGGGCTAATATTTGGGCCCCTCTTGGAGCTCAAGTTCTAACCTCGTCCAATATGAAGAATTATCTTTAAAACGCTTCTCCAGAACAGAATCACTGATCAGAGCCTTTTTACATATGTATACAGAACCCTTACATTGTTAAGTTTGTTCAAATCAAGTCTGTCGGGTAATAATTGGGCTCTTCATGGGAGCCCGAATTGTAACTTAATGCAATGTGGGTTAATATGTGGGCTGTCACGATCAATCGATTAATCGATTGTTGATCGGTCACGCCGAAATCGATTGGTATTTTTCATTGTCGAATAATCGGTAAATTGTATCCCGTTTTAGATGTTTAAAAATTAAAAGAAAATTTGATGAAAAAACTATTGTTTCTAAAGGCATTGAGTTAAGAACATCGATGTTAAACCCCAAGAAGCCGTTGGAAGCATTTATCTTCCAGGTACATTCATCAAAGCTTTGATGTTCTGAATCTTTGAACCGTCAGTGTAATAATCAAGACCGGTCGGCAGTTGCGAAGATCGCAACTGCCGACTGGTCTTGATTATTACACTGACGGCTCAAAAGTTCAGAACATCAAAGCTTTGAATGTACCTAAAAGTTGATCGTCTTCGTTGTTTACTTGAGGTAGGTCAGCTGACTTGAACTTCATTTTTATCGACTTCAAAGAGAGGGAGAGGGGTGGGGGTCATCGCAACTGCCGACCGGTCTTGATTATTACACTGACGGTTGAAAAGTTCAGAACATCAAAGCTTTGAATGTACCTAAAAGGTGATCGTCTTCGTTGTTTACTTGAGGTAGGTCAGCTGACTTGAACTTCATTTTTATCGACTTCAAAGAGAGGGAGAGGGGTGGGGATCATCTAGGTACGATTAATCGATTATTATCGATTATTTACGACGATTAACCGATTCTTAAATTGAAAAAATCGTGACAGCCCTAGTTAATATGTGGGCTACCTTTTGGAGACTGAAATTTAACTTAGTCCAATATGAGGAACAATCTTTAAAATTCTTCTTCTCCATAACGACTAGTCAGAATCTTTTGATATACGTGTGTGATATACAGAATTCTTACATGGGTCCGATTCAAGTTTCTTCAAATTATGTCCACTCTTTAATATGTGGGCTGTCTATGCGAATTTCAACATAGTAGTATATAATGTGGTTTTCACCCTCGGGTGGGTAAGGGAATGGGTAAGGTGAAAGTGGCGTCATAGTCACGTGACGCACTGGCTCCATGTTTGGTTGTCATGGTAGCCTGTGAGCGACAATATTGTGACGGCATTGCCATAGTGACAAGTGGTGTTGGTACGCATGCGAAACACGTGTTGTTGGGGTGATACGTGTTTCCATCGTCCATTTTGTATATTAGAGGCCGCCATCTCATTTTCTATGGTAGCACGCGGTTGCTATGTTACCACAAACCCCCTAATAGGGCCAAGATGCCTCCAAAAGGTGTGTTCGATTCAATAGGAGTAATCTAATTACCACAAACAACCCGACAACCTCTCCAAACCACGAAAAATCATCTATACCCACCGAAACGGACTTCTGGGCTTATAATAGTAGAGATATAAGGCGCATTCCTTAGTATAAGAGTAGATTTCTTACGAAACTCTCTGATAGAATTACCCAAAACAGACCCAACCATTTACCCAAATTACCAAAAAACAACCCAAAACTCCCGAAACTCCGGCGGGCGAAGCCACAATCTAAAGCTTAAAGTAATAGCACGTAGGGATATAAGGCGCGTTTGATTGTATAAAAGCTGTTTTCTGGCTCGGATTCCTACAAAATCCTCAGATAGGATTACCACAAACAGACCCGATAAGCTGTACTAGACAGAACTCCTTCGGAATCCCCTGCTTCTATCTATGAACCTATACTATAATTTCTGTCAACCCGATCATATTCATTTTTCTGGAGTATACCCCAGATGAGTAGAGAAGCCTATCAGTCAGAGCATTTTGCTTATTGTTACTATATTTAGCTTTTTGGCCTGTTCTACCTAGTTCTAACCCTATTCCGAGTACTCCTGTTCTTGACTCGTTTCATTTATCCAGATCATCCAGTCAGTTCACTTTACATTACCACCACGTCCCATGGCACCCCCAACTAACAAACTACACGTCTTTGGCATCCTCTTTCTATCGAGTGTGGCCATGAGGGTCGTGAGAAGATTCCTCAATGAGATATAATCTTATCCTCATCTGTGTATTTACATGCCACGTCCCATTGAACCCGTTTCCTATCATATGAGGCCATGACGGCCTTTAGTAAATTCTCCAATGAGGTATAATCTGCCATCTCCCTTATCCTCATTTCAGTATCGAAGGACCAAGTCCTTTGGAATCCCTTTATGTAGTACGTGTCTATGCCAAAAGAATCCTGTTTCCGTATGAGGTTATGAGGACTACGAAATCCCTCAATGAATTATAATTTACCATCCCTCTTATCCCCATCTCGATATTTGTGGATACCTCTGGTGTAGTGATGTACTTTTTGAGGATACATTTTGAAGATACCCTATGAGGATACCTTTTTATATGATACTTATCCGAGGATACTTGTCGTGGCCATTCGATACCGAAGCGAGGACAAGGAGGTGGTAGATTATACCTCATTTAGGAATTTTCTAATGACTTCATACGATAGAAAATGGGTACCAAAGGCATATAGGTGGTTTAGGTGGTTAGTTAGGGGTGTTGGAACTGTGGTTTTACTGGACGTAGCCGCTAAATACATAAATGAAGATATGGCGGGTGATAGATTAGAGCCCCTTAAGGAATTTCCTCATGGTCCTCATGGTCAATGCCACTGCAGCGCTGCTTGTCCGAGACGTACTGAACTAAATGGAAAGCTCCAGTAGTGTCAAGTCATTCTATCACATTTCTACAGAAAGCATCACATCAAAGCGACTTAAGAACAAATCTGGAATGCGACCTGTAAGCTACATATTAAATTTGAAAAAGATAAGGTGAGATATATGGCCTGTAGGGGGTGCTAAAATGAAATGGATGAAAATGTATATGCCAAATCTACGATGGCCTCTGGAGGCTATGGTTTTCAACGAAATTCGAGAAAATTTAATAGCTCCCATCCAGACATCACACCAAAGCTACACAGGGAATTTTAAAAATATCGTGTTAGAGATGTGGCCTGTGTTGTGTGCTAATGGCATTGTTGACAATTTATATGCCAAATCTATGATGGCCGCTGGTGGCCATGTTTTTCAAACAAATTCGGAAAAAATCGATACCTTCCATCTAGACATCGTCCCAAAGCCAAGATGGAAATTTGGAACAGGTCGGGCGAGAGCTGCGGCATGTAGAGTCTAGGGTGTTCTACAAGAATTTAGAACGGACGGGCCGCAACACACCCCAATAGCTCATACTTGACGTTGTCAAGTTGATCTAAAAAGGGGTGGCGAAGGCCAGTCGTTGGTTATTCAGGGGTGCAGGAATTTGGGTTCCACGAGGCGTGGTAGTTAAATGCCCAGGTGAGGTTAAGAGAAATGGTTGATTTTACCTCATTGAGGAATTTTCTCATGGCCCCCGTGGCCTCATTCGATAGAAAAAGGTGTTAAAGACTTGTAGTTCGTTAGTTAGAAGTACCACGGGACGTGAGGATCTGGATAAATGAAACAAATCAAGGACAGGAGTACTCGGAATAGGGTTAGAACTAGGTAGAATGGCCCAGAACAGCTAAATACAGTAACAATAGGCAAAACTGTTCCAACTGATAGGCTCTTCAACTCTACTGGATGGAGTCTATTCCAGAACAAATGAATAGGGTCGGGTAGACAGAAACTGGAGCATAGGTACGTAGATAGAAGCAGAGTGTTCCGACTTATCGGGTCTATTTGTGATTCTATCTGAGGATTCTGTATGAATCCGAACCAGAAAACTACCTTTTGCTATGTAACGCGCCTTGTATCACTACGTGCTTTTCCTTACAAGCCCAAGATGGTGGCTTCGCAAGTCCGTTTCAGTTGTTTTGGGTTGTTTTTGTGATTTGTAATATCGTCGAGTAAATTTGGGTAATTCTATCCGAGGATCCTGTAGGAATCCGTACCAGAAAACTACTCTTATACTAGGGAATGCGCCTTACAGCACTCCTCTTATAAGCCCGAAGTGGGGGAATCCGTACCAAATAAAGACCGTTTGGGAGTTTTTGGTGATTTGGAAGGATTGTCGGGTTGCATGTGGTAATTACTCCCATTGAATCGAACATACCTTTTAGATGTCTCGCGGTCCCATTAGAGGGTTTGGGGGTAACCATAGCAACCAGGTGCTAACATACGAAAACACGTATCATCCTAACAACACGTGTCAAACATACGCACTCAAACCTCTCATCGCTATGGTAATAACGTCACAACATTGCCGCATAGGGAGCCCAAATATTAACCAATGGGCATGATTTGAAGAATCTTGAATCGGACCACTGTAAGGATTCTATATATCATACGTCTGTATCAAAAATGCTGAAAATGTATATGCCAAATCTATGATGGCCTCTGGAGGCTATGGTTTTCAACGAAATTCGAGAAAATTTAATAGCACCCATCCAGACATCACACCAAAGCTACACAGGGAATTTTAAAAATATCGTGTTAGAGATGTGGCCTGTGTGGTGTGCTAATGGCATTGTTGACAATTTATATGCCAAATCTAAGATGGCCGCTGGCGGCCATGTTTTTCAAACAAATTGGGAAAAATCGATACCTTCCATCTAGACATCGTCCCAAAGCCAAGATGGAAATTTGGAACAGATCGGGCGAGAGCTGCGGCATGTAGAGTCTAGGGTGTGCTACAGACATTTAGGACGGACGGGCCGCAACACACCCCAATAGCTCATACTTGACGTTGTTAAGTTGATCTAAAAAGGGGTGGCGAAGGCCAGTCGTTGGTTATTCAGGGGTGCAGGAATTTGGGTTTCACGAGGCGTGGTAGTTAAATGCCCAGGTGAGGTTAAGAGAGATGGTTGATTTTACCTCATTGAGGAATTTTCTCATGGCCCCCGTGGCCTCATTCGATAGAAAAAGGTGTTAAAGACTTGTAGTTCGTTAGTTAGAAGTACCACGGGACGTGAGGATCTGGATAAATGAAACAAATCAAGGACAGGAGTACTCGGAATAGGGTTAGAACTGGGTAGAATGGCCCAGAATAGCTAAATACAGAAACAATTGGCAAAACTGTTCCAACTGATAGGCTCTTCAACTCTACTGGATGGAGTCTATTCCAGAACAAATGAATAGGGTCGGGTAGACAGAAACTGGAGCGTAGGTACGTAGATAGAAGCAGAGTATTCCGACTTATCGGGTTTATTTGTGATTCTATCTGAGGATTCTGTATGAATCCGAACCAGAAAACTACCTTTTGCTATGTAACGCGCCTTGTATCACTACGTGCTTTTCCTTACAAGCCCAAGATGGTGGCTTCGCAAGTCCGTTTCAGTTGTTTTGGGTTGTTTTTTTGTGATTTGTAATATCGTCGGGTAAATTTGGGTAATTCTATCCGAGGATCCTGTAGGAATCCGTACCAGAAAACTACTCTTATACTAGGGAATGCGCCTTATAGCACTCCTCTTATAAGCCCGAAATGGGGGAATCCGTACCAAATAAAGACCGTTTGGGAGGTATGGGTGTTTTTGGTGATTTGGAAGGATTGTCGGGTTGCATGTGGTAATTACTCCCATTGAATCGAACATACCTTTTAGATGTCTCGTGGTCCCATTAGAGGGTTTGGGGGTAACCATAGCAACTAGGTGCTAACATACGAAAATACGTATCATCCTAACAACACGTGTCAAACATGCGCACTCAAACCTCTCATCGCTATGGTAATAACGTCACAACATTGCCGCATAGGGAGCCCAAATATTAACCAATGGGCATGATTTGAAGAATCTTGAATCGGACCACTGTAAGGATTCTATATATCATACGTGTGTATCAAAAGATTATGTCTAGTGGTTCTGGAAAAGAAGTGTTTTAAAGATTAATCTAAGTAAGGCTAAGTAAGAATTAGGGCCCAACAGGGAGTCCAAATATTAACCCAAAGACTTGACTTGAACAACTTGGATCTGACCTCACTAAAGATGCAGTACATCAAATACCAAACGATTCTGACTGGCCAATCTGAAGAAAATTGTTTTTAAAGATTATTCCTCATACTGTACTAAGTTAAAATTTCGATCCCCATAAGGAGCCCTAATATTAACTGAGAGACTTGCTTTGAACAAACTCGAATCTGACCCCCGTATGGATGCAGTATACCCGACATCAAAAGATTCTGAGAGGTGGGTCTGAAGAAGAAAATTTTTTAATGATTATTTCCTGTATTGCATTAAGAAAAATTTCGGGCTACCATAGAGAGCCCTATTATTAGCTCACCTACATCTGTAAGATGTGGTGAGCTATTGTGATAACCTCGGGCTTCAGCGTCGGCATCGGCGTCCGGCGTGTCCAATATTGTAAGATTTAATGTTAAGGTTAATTTCTCAAACATCAGTGGGCTCAGGCCTTTGATATTGCATATGTAGGTTGTAGGGGACTATCAGAACAGTATTTAACCCTGAAACTACGACTTTTTTCCAAATTTCAGCTAAAATTTTCTGCCAAAAGTTGTAAGAATTTGCGTTTAGGTGTTGTAAGAATTTGTGTTAAAGTCAGCTTTTGTGCAGATTGTGCTGGTTTAACTTCTCATTACTGTTGATTTTCATATTTCAATAACAACTGTAGGTATTAACCCTACTGTATGCAGAAATTTAACGAAAATTTTCTTTTTTTTCACTCAAAATTTTCATGTTTTTCTCGGACTTAGTAAATTTTAAGTTCTAAAAGTTTGTGTTAAGGTGAGGTGTTAAGGTGAGTTCTCAAAGATCAGTGGGCTCAGGCCTTTGATATTGCATATGTAGGTTGTAGGGGACTATCAGAACAGTATTTAATCCTGATACTATGTCCTTTTTCCAAATTTCACCTAAAATTTTCTGCCAAAAGTTGTTGTAAGAATTTGCGTTTAGGTGTTGTAAGAATTTGCGTTAAAGTCAGCTTTTGTGCAGAATGTGCTGTTTTAACTTCTCATTACTGTTGATTTTCATATTTCAATAACAACTGTAGGTATTAACCCTACTGTATGCAGAAATTTAACGGAAATTTTCTTTTTTTTAGTCAAAATTTTCATGTTTTTCTCGGACTCCATTGCAGTAATATTTAACCCTCATTACATGCATATTTGAGGAATTTGAGGCTGATTTTCTGCCAAAACTTGTTGTAAGAATTAGCGTTTAGGTGTTGTAAGAATTTGCGTTATGCGTAAAAGTCAGCTTTTGTGCAGATTGTGGTGCCTTCACCTCTCATTACTGTTTATTTTCTCATTTCAATAACAACTGTAGGTATTAACCCTACTGTATGCAGAAATTTAACTGATTTCTTTTCTTTTTTTCAGTCACTATGTTCACGTTTTTGTCTGACTTACTCAATTTTAAGTTCTAAAAGTTTGTGTTAAGGTGAGGTGTTAAGGTGAGTTCTGTTTCTATGTGTCTTTCCAGGCAATTGATATTGTACGCATGGGTTACTGAACTACATTGCGGTAACGTTGCGATCCTTATTACATGCATATTTGAGGAATTTGACGGGGATTTTTGGGGCTTATATTCACTTTCTTTAAAAAAAAATTTTTTAACTTTTTTTTTATTTAATACTTTCTCATACTTGTTACTAGTAACATTAAGGCTTATTTTAGTTGTTGATGTGATGTATTTTTGTTGGGACTTATAGTCACTTTCTTGAACGAATGTTTTTCCGCAACTCCTCTTTAACCAATGAATGTACTTCAATTAAAATTTCAGTGATTTATGAAAGCCTTTCCTAATTCTTATTTATGATTTAATATCTGGCCTCACGATTCATATTCTTAATCATAAACATTTCTAAAATATGTATCCAATGATTCTATGTTGAATTGATATATAATAAATGCAGAAATATAGACTTTCCAAAGCCATCACATAAACCACATTAATCATTTGATGCCTAGTGTGGCATAGCAGGGTTAAGTACCCCGGATAAATGATCGTCTAGTGGTTTTTCGTTCGGACTATATTCGTGGCAAAAATGGCCACAGGACAATTTAAGTGTTCAGTCTTAAGAGGCAACCAGTTCTGTAGAGTCTGCAACAATTCTTGATACTGCAGCCGCAGCGAAAGGGTGAATTCAAAAACACATAAAATGTACTTACAGTTTTCTACACTTTTATTAAAACCCTAAGTATAGTTCCTACAAGTTAAACTTTAAACAAATTCTCTCTCTGGTAAAAGTTTGAAAATATCAGATACGAAATGAGACTAAGTCGAAATTATCGCATCGCTCTCATCGCGTCCTGTGTCTGGAAATGTTGTCTGGCCTGGCAGCGTTCGGCGGCGTCCTTCCACGAGAATAGGAGAGTGACTTCTTGTACGTACGGAAGACCAGAGAGAAGTCCCGTCTCGGGTGATTCCGTTGGCTTAAATACGACTTGAATCGTGTCTACTCGGCAGAATTTACGTCATAAAACACCACAAAACACCACATATACCCCAAGATGGCGGAGAGGTATTTCTTAACCCCTTACTTCCATCCTGGAATAGAAGGGCATCCGGTGGGTATCCTATGCTAAGAGTATGCGTTCTCGCATTTAAAAGGATGCTGGCAATTAATAGGTGTATAACCGCAAAACCAGTCGGCCATCTTGTGAACGTGCAAGATTGCACAATTCTCAGAGCTGAAACTGATACTGGGTGTGTTGAGGTTAGGTCGGGTCAGTATACAATGCTAAAACCTGTCAAAAGCATTCTGATGGGGTTATTATAGGTTAGGCTTTTACTAGCTCATATGCCAGTCATAATTGCAAATACTGTCAAAAACACCTTTTTACAATAAGTGCATAAAGTACTTCTGTAGGTCAGTTGCACTGCTATTATGCAATGCAAATATACGAGGAATTGAATAAAATTACATAACTTGGGCTTGAAAACAGCGTTTACTTATTAAAGTTTATACAACAGAGAATTATTACCAAGTAGGACTTGGCCACTCTGATTAACACATTAACACTTCGGGAACCAAGATTCTCGAGTGCTATCATAAGACTCCGACGCATCCCACGGAGGTTAACCCGACGCGCTCCGTGGAGGGGCTCCGTGGAGGGCATTTCGTTACAATCCTCCCAACCAAGACGCGAGGTCCGGTAAACTTTTAGCGGAGCTCGAGTCTGGATCAGATGAATTCCAGAATTATCAATAGTGATCAGGATTGTGACCAGGATCACCAGGATCACCGGCTGACTGGATCCAGGGAAACTGGATGACCAATCACCCGCGGTGACCAAGATGCTATCAACATCACAGTCAACACGGTGACGGGAATCCATGACCAGGATCAGTCACTACCGGTTTTTAGGGAGAAGAAATGCACTACAGGGAGTATTTATTACGGACTAATAGTATCGGAACGCCACCAGACAACAGGAATCACCTTTTCTCCTAAGGTATTACATTCTTACATTCTGAATTCCTGAAAGTAATAAAGATAACAATAAATTCTATCTGATTCTGTTAGCGGGGAAAAACTGATAATTACTGATCGTAAAATCGAAGCTATGCTTCTTCAAAGGAGTTCCCCATAGAAGGTCAAAACGACAGAGGACAACTTTGTTTTTGCTGCATCCAAGTTAACCCACAGTAGAGATGTACTAGCTGAGTACATTGAGGACAACGATATGCTTCACGGGGCCCAATAATGTCCAACAAGCATATTGCACATTGTCTCCCATCTCCATCAACTATATTTTGTCTGGCTTGAAAGATTCGAAGGCTTGCATACATTTCAAGCGAGTATTGCAAGACTTGATGACTGTATTGTGCATTTTCCCATTCATAGGTATGTTCCACCTGCACATGATGGAACGTTTCACCAATTATCATGCGATATTCGCGGGGTAAATCGGGTATGGAGATTTGACTATATTCACTTGGGCGAAATGGACGGACCGGAGTCGATGTGATGAATAGATCGATCCCATTCTCCGATTGATAAGGAATTCGTTGATCATAATAAGTTCCGTCCCACCGTGGGTCATTCCAATAGCGAATAACACTTACACGGCTTGATCGTGCTGCCTCCCAAGGGGTTGCTAATCGAGCCTCATGTTCGATTACCACTATGTGAGGCATCACCAGTTCGCGTCCTACTTCCGTTGTATGAAGACAATACCGGTATAAAACTTGAGTTCAAATCAATTCTAAGTGACCGGTGACTTCGTTTAACTGGACCATATCCCACACACGGATTTTACGTTGAAAAGCGGAAGCTCCGTTGTGAAAGATCATAGGTACAGGTATACGAAATCTCTGTGTCCAGTACTCTAGTTGCTCCGGAAGAAAATCTTCCGAAGTTGGGTTAACTTTACGGTAGGCATATGCCGTGGCCATTTGTCACGGATTCAATATTACTTATAAACTAACTAAAAACGTGTTTCAACTTATCTAAGATAAAAGAAACTAACTACAACAATTAAATATCAAGTGCAATAACCAAATTATCAAATTAAATGTGACTGACTATACTCTAAAACTGGAAAATAAGAAATAATTTCAAACCTTAAAAACTATTTTACACTATGCTACAGCTGTGCCGTATGAACAATTCTACTTTCCCCGTTAACGGTTCTTCGTTAGTTTTTAATCTGTTGTCGATAGTGACGAGACTAGGAGTCACGTCTAGAATGTCACTATATAATTTTGATTGAAAAGAACTTTTTCGTTTACTTTACGGAGATACTTTGTTGTTTGCGCAAGAAAAATATTATACAATAATGTCCAAAGATGACAACAGTGCCCGACGGCACGCAGCTGTAGAGGTCGCCTTTTTAACTTCTGTCATGTCATACGCAACTCAAAACTGATGTGGATCCATTTCAGCTGGTACTGGAAGCTTCGGCTCGTTACCGATACCCCACCTCATGGGTGTACGGCAGTGCGGGCAAGAAGCTGGCTCAGGAGCACCGGCTTTTGATCTGGCCCATGCAATACCACAAGAGTAGTGGATTTGCTGCTTACATTGGCCACATTCAAATAAATCGTGCCAAGTTTTTGAAATTTCTGCTAAGCAGATGCAGCAAGGGTCTCCAAGACCCTTATAATGAGTTTGTACCTCCTGTGTCTCATTATATTTAATAATTTGGCTGCGTAAACTAAAACGTTGTAATCGTCTTCCCTCGTGTCGGATTAAAGCTTCATGAAGGAGCCGATACTGCTTTTGTTGTTTCTCCAATTCATAAGTTTTCTGTACATTGCCAGGAGGAAAGAATCGTGCAGGGTGCATTTGGTGCTGATAAAATCCAAATGAATCATCAGCATCTTCACTGGCGGGATATGTACTACCAGGGAAGACCTCATGACTCCTGAATGGACGGACCAAGCCAGGATTGGCTATTAGGTCCAGTTCAGCATCCAATTTATTTTGTCAATGGTCATAATACCGGCCATTCCAACAGGGGTCATTGAGATAATGAATGACCTCGTCAGGACCGGGACCAGTGACCTCATGGGGTCGAACTTCGGCTCGGAACTCCGGAGAGTATAAAAGATGGGGAAATATTACCTTTCTTTCCTCAGAGAGATAAAAACGATAGGCAAGTTCGTGTTGTATTATCTCCGTCTGGCCATTGGCAGGATTATAATGTCTTGTTTCCCATATACGAATATATCTTAAACGGCGACGTCGCCATAAATCTTTCGGAAAATATAGAGAATGACCATGACAGGGAGCCGCAGCTCGATGAAAGGCTGTGCGTTTATGTTCTTCAAACCTTGCCCGTTCCTCGTAAGTATGGCAAGGAGTGACGGCATGTTGGTAGGCTTCGCATTGATGTAAATCGTACAGTGCCTGTTCTTCGGCAAATTCTTCGAATTCCAAAGTAGTTGCTGAAGCCATTCCAACAAGAAAATTAATCAAATATGCAATAAAATAAAACTATATTTAAAAGAAACCACTATGTTACCAATAGTATTATGTTTATACACTAAAATTTACACTGATAATTCGCTCCCCTGGGTTCGTCTGTAACTTGGTGCACTCAATCAACACTCTTTCCACCAACTTTCAAATTTGTTTGCCTTGATACTGGAGTCCTGTGTGTAACTTATCTAATACACTCCAGGAACTCCGATTTTATAAAAATTGTTACACTGCAGTGCAGAATTACTAACTTTGGGAAATTTTTCACTAGTAAACAAGACAAACACAGACGACCCGTTATCGTCATGGATCAGGTTTCCAATGAAGGATTATACATAAATTGGGAAACCAGATTCATGAAAATCTTATATATATGTAGTAGTCTACGTAGACTTTTCTGTTTGTTGTTACTTATTAAAGTTTACACTTCTCAATCTTCACTCTGAAGGTTTTCATTCTGTGTTGGCAACTGATAATGCCGATACACAGTATTTGGGCCTGTTCGGTAATCAAACGTTGACCCTGTGAAATGTCCAATATAATCTGGGTGGTATTGACGATAGACAACAAAGGGTTGAAAACTCCTTGGTCGGCCTCTGAGTGATATCGTGCTCGTCTACGACGACTAAAGTCACGATATCTTGCACAGAAGGGAGTAAACTCTGCTACATTTCTTCGCATGTGAAATCTATGATGTACACTACTGGTAGTAGCCACCCGGTGACTATAATACCGTAGAGGTTCACTTACCTCACCCTGCTCGTTGATTTTTGGATATTGTAAATCAGGGCAATTGTATATCACTAAATATCTAGACCTATTTGCAAAAGTTAAATGAGTATCAACAGCACTGTCATAATAATATATCAACTCTCGCTCAACCTCTATATATACTATATTCATCTCCATATCAAAATATTGACATCCAAATACATCCTCAATGTCTAAGAGATCTGTATCTTTCATAAAGTCTTGTTCATATGTATTGGGTCGTATGATATCTCGATCAAATTCATGAGGAGAGGCCAACGGGCGAGGTGTTCTGAAAAACTCGCTCCTTGCCCACTCCCACGGCCTTGGTCGAATATCGATTATAGGTTCTGAGACAATATCAGTAGATAATGGAGCAATTTGTCTTGCTTCTACATCACTTAAAGGAGGGGTGTGTACGTCTAATCCAAGATCAGCTCATGCAAGTTCATTTTGTATCACACTGATACCTGACTCTGCAACATCAGTGTCCAAAACAGTGGTAGAATCACTAGGCAAAGAATCACTTGTAGGTGTGGTCATACTGGAAGAAGTATGTGATCTCATTGTTATATCATAAACAAATCCACCGAGTCCATCTTGGCTCTCGGGGTCCCGATGAATAATTGCATCATGGGTTCTAACAGGTAATCTTGGAGGAAGGACTAACGTTTCCACTGTATCCGTAGGCGAATAAGGTGGAAGTCGTTGAAGTCGTTCCGGTGTAGATAGTAAAATGGAGTCAGTAGGAGTTTGAACACTACTTGGAGGAGTCGACAAAAGGTCGGAAGATGCTATAGAAGATGATGGTGATTCTTCTATTGATGCCAATACAGATACACTATTATCAGATGAATTGCTATTTATATTTACGTTTATACTAGATGAATTAGTGTCTTGTAAAAGTTCTCGTGAAACAGTACTATTACTGTCAGTTCCAGTACTAACTGTACTTGAAGTTTCATCATCATAAAAAGTGTCACGATCATTATAATAACTCTGGTAATCAGGGAAATCATCGAGCCCACTGTCAACACTAGAATCAGATTCTGCCATTTGTACACTGGTCACTGAAACAAAAACACACAGTGTGTGAACTACTGTTTTTCAGTTTCTTTGTCTATATCAAACATAGTTATGTGGACATTGGCAGAATCCACGTCATGTTGTACACGGGGATATATTGATTTCCTATTAGGTTGAGGAGAAGGTCTAAAGTTTTGAACAGCTTTTCTCATCATGTCTCTAATACTCTTAGGAGGTTGTTGTTGTTGTGCTCCAGTTGGATCAGCAGGAGCTGAAGGCTGTGGTCTAGGTCCCATACTAGTATAGATTTCATCATCGGCAAATGCAAAATTAGACATTTCACTATCATCAACAGCAGAAAAAGTCTGTTTACTTTTACGGTTTCTTAACCATTTGTATATCTGTTTGTGTCTATCGGCTCGATAGCACTTCCAAAGCAGATATAATCCTATTATTAATGCAACGGTCGCGAGAGCATAAGCCCACTTAGGGACTTCAAATGAGTCCGTCATTTGTAAATTTAGCGAGTCAAGTTCATGAATTAAGTCATCCATGGGTAAGTCATCCAAGTGATCTATTCCTTTCGGTATCGTAAACGTCGATATGTTCACCCTCTCTATGACAGGTTTCCACATCTGTCGTTGTAACAACGAAAAATTTGGTAACACTGTCTTGGTAACTATCCGAAAAGTAGAATTATCCCTTTTATGGAAATAACTCGGTAACATTAATTGACCGCTCGATGCCATACATAACGGTTTTAATTCCAAAATTCCAATTGGCGGAAGAATCCGTTTCGGTTTTGGATTTCTTCGTTTCGGACACGTAATTGAGAATCGTAGTGGGACATCTGTCGTGATGTACCACATTCCTTCATCGATTCTAGTACTGAACGGGAGGTCGATATTCAATCGAACTTCCGTTTGACATAAGTTCGGAATTTCTAATTTCATGTTTAAAAACAAAGCTAACATACAACTTGTCGTTGTATGTATCGTTCGTACGGCACCTACTAAAGGACAAAACAACTTATTGTTATCTACACATTGGTCATGTCCTATTTCTGGGACATACTTCGTCCTTTCTTTATTAATAATTAATATGTCAGATTCAAGAGTATATATTGCTACTAATTTATTTGCAACTCGCGACGCATTCTTAGTTACATTGACAAAGGGTACAGGCAAAGCCTGCACCTTGATCACTTCAAATTGCAAGTTCGAATTACGTAAGGGGATCTTCATAAAGATCACCAATTTATCGTCATCATAAATGGCAGCCGTCGTAAGCAAATGATAATATTGCCATAACTCTGTTGTCAGATCTAGTGGCAACATGGACTTATCATCTAATTGAACTTTAATACTCATTAATATCGAGGTCAATAGTGAAGGATCCACTATTTTCGGTGATAACTTCCTATCGGCTAGGATATCCATTTGATCATGTAATCCCCGCAGAGTGGTTTCTGCGGCGATTATCATTGATTCTAATCGACTCATTACAAACTCAAGCTGATGATAAGCATGAGTGAAATGTTCAAGATATAATATTCGATCTGAATGATTCTGAACTACTTGATTTACTCGACCTTGAAACAACATCAATTCGCGCGACATATTTAACATAAATTCTCTATTTGTCCGAATCGCTTCATGATTCATCTTAATGAAGGTCAAACTTTGTTTCTGAATATGTTGAATCATTGCTTGATTAGTACTGACACGTCTTAAATTTTCTGTTATCCCATCTAAATCTGACTGGGATACAGTTCCAAAGAGAAAACTCAATCCTTCACCTACAAAGTCAAACAAACCTCGTTTCTTCCGAGATGAGTTTATTGTGTGGCCATGTAATCTGCGGTAATCGTTCAGATCCTCTTTTACTCGTTTAACACGATTATTTAGGTATCTGATCTCCTGGTGTATATCCGTTATGATCGATTGTATCGCAACGGCAAGAGTAGAGTTTTCACCATTTACTTCGACAAAAGTTCGTCGAAAAGCTATGGTTGTAGCATTATACAAACCAGCAGTATATTGCATACTTCGATCAAGTCTGCGCACATATTGTATAAAAGGTTGGAGCTCATACACAAACATTGTACTCCAATCACTAGTTACCATATTTACTTCTTTCACTTTCTTAAAAATCACATTGTTTCTAATAATAGTATGTCCATCTATTATTGTAGTCGTAGTCAAAAGACCAACTAATGACATCCAACGCAACATCTTGCTCCTACAATGAGAAAGGAAGCAAGAGTTAGCACAATGAGTAATACGCGAGTCAATTACTTTCACTCTGACGATTCACTTCCCGGGTGTAAAAGGTCAGAAAGTTAATCCAACTACAAGAGAGTCTTAGTCAGTTCGCGAGGCTGACAAGAGTTCACTCATAGTTTCGTTCCAAACAAATCATAAGTCAATACAATTTTGTTACTCATTTACACTTTCTCTCGTCTCTCTCAAACTTAAGGAGTGGCACCATAGGTGTTACGTTTTTAGGTATCATTAGTCCTGTGGTAATATTTAATCACTAGTACTCCAGGCAGAGGGTACCATAATTGTTCCTAATTCTAATTTCTCACCTGGTTCTTTAATCTTATTATGATCTCGTAACACAGCTTGTATACAAGAGATCATCTCAGTTATATCTTTACTTGACTGTTTTGGTTGAGGCTCACTACTTTGGCCTTTTTCTTCTGTTATTTGCAATTGATCAACTTCCATCGTTGAATCATTTAATCGATCATTTCGATCGTCAGCAATGAACCGTGATGGCAGTTGATCAGCGGAAGGAGCTTGTAGCTCCTTCATTCGTCTCTTGTAATCTCGTACCTGTTGTACTTGTTGTCTTAATTCTGCTAATGGAACACCATCTTCTTCTGAAGAAGAATGTTCTCGTCTTTGTCTTTTATTCTTAATGATTGACGTTAAGGGGTGTTTTTCTTGAATCCCTTGCATATCGTCACTTTCATTACTGTCACTACTGCTACTATATTCAGTAGTTGACTGTTCTGATGGGGCAGCGTAACGTTGTATTCGTCGTGCTCTAACAGGTTGGACAGGTTGAGGCACCTCCCATTCTTGAGGCGCTTTACTAAGTCTTTCTCCATGACATTTAATTATTCTGCGAGTTAATTGATCTTGTATCTTGTAACTCACTGGACCTGTTCTCTCAATGACTCGAAATGGGTAGTCCCATTTCGATTCTAATTTTCCTTTAGATTTTCCTGAGGAGTATAAAACAGGATCACCTACTTCAAAGGTGATATCCTTTGCTGTAATATCATGTAATCTTTGTTGTTTTAATACTCGTTTCTTTTGTGCAGCTTGTTGTTTTCGAAATGCTTTATGTTGTTCCTGAATGGCTATCTTATGAGGTTCTTCACCTACATATTTTTCTCGAGGTTTAAGTATATTGTCGAGTGGTAAAACCACATCTCTGCCATACACCAGATAAAATGGCGAGAATCCAGAGGATTCACTACCATTAAACCTGATGGCTGCCATAGCTTGGTTTAGGAATAAATCCCAAGTTTCTAATTCTTCTCGAGCTAGTTTTGCTAAGATGTCATTCAGGGTTCTATGTAGCCTCTCCACCTTCCCATTAGATTGTGGATGGAAGTAAGAAGTGGTCACATGATGTATCTTGAAATAATCAGTTAAATATTTCATCACTGCATTTACATTTTCAGATCCATTGTCTGTTAAGATTTCTAAAGGACATCCAAATCTTGGAAATATTTGATCTATTATCAAATTAGCAATTGTTTCCGCCTTTTTATCAGGCACTGGAAACGCTTCAGGCCAGCCAGAATAAATATCTATGAAGGTCACAATGTATTTATTTCCTGATAAAGTTTCAGGGTGTGGACCACTCATATCCAATGCTATTTTAGCAAAGGGATATGGAGGTCTGTCAGTCTCTTGCAATGGCAAAGTGTGAGCTCTGGTGTTACGAGCTCGACACACAAGACAATTTTCTACATGTTTATAAATATGTTTATATAAATCTTTCCAATAATATTTTCTACTGATATTATTGTACACTTTGTCTATGCCAAGGTGACCTAATTCGTCATGGTATTGTTTCAACACATCTGCATGTAATTGTTCTGGTATGCACAAGCGTACCCGTGGGTTTTCGTCAACTGTACTGATGTAATATAATACTCCCTCAATCATGAGGTATCTACTACTAATGTGTGCAGGGGTATTGTTACCTTGATACTTCTTAATAATTTCAACAATCTTTTCATCTTTCTGTTGCTCTACCTTCATGTCCAAATCTTTGTAATTAATTGCTTGTGGTTCGGGCGGAACCTGAGGTTCATCTGTGATGACATGTACATATCTTTGAGGATCAAATTTGTTACTATTTATAATTCCAATTTGTAATGCTTTCTGATTTTCCACATTATCCATCTCGTACCAGGGGTCAGCGTTTGCAATTCCTTCAGGTAAACGAGAGAGTAGGTCAGCACATGTATTCTTTCTACCTGGTAAATATTCAATCTTACAATTGTAGCTAGCTATCTTTAATGCCCAGCGTTGTACTTTGGCATTGTTTTGTGGACTTTTCAACAAGTACTGCAAGGGGGCGTGGTCTGTCTTAATAACAAACTCTGCTCCCTGCAGGTAGTTATTGAATTTATCCAATGCGTATGAGATAGCGAAAGCTTCTTTCTCAAATGTCGACCATTTTTGTTGGGTTTCACCCAATTTATGAGAGAGGAAGACAATGGGTTTTTCATCAGGTACTCCAGGTAGTTGACCTGTTTCATCATCACATGGTTGTGCCAAAACCGCTCCGACACAGCGGCCACTGGCATCAGTGTAAAGCACGTAAGGCTTTCTGGGATTTGGATATGACAAATGAGCAACTTGAGTTAAACGATCTTTCAACTCTTGAAAGGCTTTTTGATGTGTTTCTTGCCAATGAAATCTTGCATATTTCTTTGTCAGTTCTAAGAGTGGTTGAGCAATTTCGCTGAACCGAGGAATAAATCTACGGTAGTATGAGGTCATGCCCATAAAAGATCTCACTTCTGTTACCGTTTTTGGCGGATTTAATTTTCGAATGACCTCGACCTTCGAAGTCTCAGGTTTAATTCCGTCTTTACTAATTACAAAACCAAGATAAGATGTTTCAGATTGAAAGAAGGAACACTTCTTAGCTTTTAGCTTCAGTTTATGTTTTCTTAGGCGACCAAACACTTGTTTAATGTGGTCGATATGAGATTTTATGTCATGGCTGAAAATCAAAATATCGTCAAGGTAGGCCAGAGAAAAATCCTCTAGGCCCTCCAAGACGCTTGTCATGAGGGATTGATACACCGAGGGCGCGTTCACGAGTCTGAAAGCCATTACATTGAACTCATAAAGGCCCTTATGACAAACAAAGGCCGTTTTTGGTCTGTCTTCTTCATCCATCTTGACTTGCCAGTAACCCGACTTCATGTCAAGAGTGGTGAAGTATTGACATCCATTCAATAAAGTAAAGATGTCGTCAATCAATGGAAGCGGCCAGTTCGTAACTTTCGTGACTTCATTGAGCTTGCGGAAATCAACGCAGAAGCGTTTCGAGCCGTCTTTCTTGTCCACGAGTAGGCACGGAAAACTCCATGCACTATTTGACCTTCGGATAATTCCGGACTGAAGCATTTCTTCAAGTGCTTCATCCATAATTTTTCTCTTCAGTAATGGAACTCTATATGCTCTACTTTTGATTGGTGGCGCATCACCTGTGTCGATGCGCATCTTCACTGTATCTGTCTGAGTTAATTCTTTATCAGTTTTTGCAAACAAGTCTTTATTATTATTGATGACTGGCATCAACAGGTGCCGTTTGTCTTCAGGCACCTGTATGTCAGCATCTGTGATCTGGTCTTCAGGTGTATTTTGAGTTAAGATCTGATTAATTTCTAAGACTTTTTCTTCCTGTTCTATTGGTTCAAGTTTTCCAATCAAACAACCCCTTTTTAAGGTGTAGTGTTTGTTGGTACTGTTCACCAACAGTACAGGTATGGTTTCATTTCCATTAGTGACTATACTGTTACTAACTAAGAGGCCAGGCTGTTCAGCCACATGACCTTTAGTCAGTCCATGATGTTCTAAGTATTTTGTGTTGAAGACAGATTTTGCACCGGAAGCTTTTGCTGTACACAAACAAGTGGATTGTGGTTTAAGTTCCACCTGATTGATCAGTCGAGTAAGACAACTCACCTGTATATCTTGCACAATGGGTATATAGTGACCATCTAATCTCAATTTATGAAATTCCCAATATAAATTAACTCGATTGCCCCTAATCCAATCCATTCCTAATAACATACTTCGATTCAATTCATTTATTACTAAGAACTCATGCACCTGATAAATTCCTTGAATATAAAATTCAAGTCTAACTTTTCCTCGAGGGAGAGTGTCATTCCCAGTAATACCCGCAATGCGAGGCAAAGAATTTTTATCACCAACTAGTTTCGGTCGGTGTTTCAGATTTTTCCAAAATTTTGTACTAATACAACTAGTCTGTGCCCCTGTATCTAATAAGGCACGTACTCGTTGTCCTTTGATGTTCACTAAGACACTATTCAAAGAAGCAGCCCCATAATTTATGGTTACTGTTTCCGGTTGAGAATGTCTAAGTTTTTGTTGCTGTTGTTCCTCATTTGGGTAATCATCATTGTTTACTAAGTTATTTCCCTTGGTTTCCATAGAGTGTTTCACTTCCTGTTGACATGGTTTTTTCCAATTACTTCCCCTTGGGTTTTTCCTGTTTTGTAGTTTTGGGTTTTTCCCAAGTGATTTCTCTTGGCTCCTTATTCTTGGATTCCTATTTCCTGATTCACTTACTGTCTGTTTCTGTTGATTTATTTCAACACAACCCTGCTTACCTGGTTGATTTATAATTTGATTTTCATAAGCATTTTTCATATAAATCATAATATCAGGGTCTACATCTACAATGTGTATCTCTTTTAATTGTTTAGGAGTAAAGTTTTGTAGAACTCTCACATAAACATCTGCACACTTCTGTTTAGGTACACCATATATCCCGCTACTGATGAGTGGGATAGCTATGTTTACAAAATTTTCCTTGTCACATACCTGTAATACTTTTTGTACAGTACTGTATAAAACATTGAGACATTTATTTTTATCACTGTAATCATTCCAGCGTGGTCCCACAGCATGTATCACTTTTATACATGGCAACATTCCACAAGTGGTAGTCATATTCTCACCTACTGGGAGATTTCCATGCTGTTGAATATATTGTTGACATTCTTGTTCAAGGGCTGGACCAGCTCCAAGAGCTATAGCTCTAGCAACACCTCCGCCATGGGTTAATTGGCTATTAGCCACATTCACCATAGCGTCAGTAGCTACCTGGGTTATTCCAGTCCTGTATACTTTTATTTCCAGACCACTGGTGGTCCGATAGCTGAAACAATTTTGTGAAGTAAATTTTTCTTGCTGACTGTCCCTTGCAGGGCAGCCATTTTGTGAGTTGGCCTTAGGTTTCTTAGGCCTAGGCCTACCAGTCAGAGGAATGGTTGTGAATTTTACTGTACAATTTTTCCTATTATGTGTGGTCTGACCACACTTTGTGCATTGAATGGTTTTACTTTTCACTGGAGGAGAACCATTTTCGGTTCTCCTTGTTTGAGACTGAGTACTTGGCTTTATATTACATGTTTTATTACCCGTATGTCCACCTGTCTTATTATTTACAATTTTATTTTTACAATTATTCATACATTCATTTGGTACATTATTTACATTAATTAACACTTCTCCCTGGTGATTTCCAGTTTCACTTCTGTTGGGAGCATGTGGCTTCTCATTAACTCTGCTCATTGCCCCATATGGGCAGAGTTCACTTCGTTTAAATTGACTCGGCAATCGCGAGCGAAGTGGTTTGGCTTCCCACAGCGAAAGCAGCAAAAGGTCGCCCCTGGTGACCTTTCACCTGCTGGCTGAATATCTAGTGTTCTCACCTGCTTGGTCAAGTTAACGCGGCAATCGCGCTTCACGTGGCCAACGCGGTTACAACGATTGCAAACCGGTCGTGAAAATCGTGTCGGTTTCTGATATCTGTTGTAATTTTGTCCTCCCCTATTTCTGTATTGACTATTGTACTGATTTTTGTTCTGATTCTGATATGGAGGTCGCGCATAACCTCCAGTGTAATGTTTCGTTAAAATATTCACCTTATGGCGTCGGCGTGCCACGCCTACGTCCATGGGAGCCTCGTCCCTTGTCTCCAGAGGGAGATCTACATGTTCTTCCTGTTCGTCGATGGAGTCGCGAAATACAGGGTCCCGATAGCGCTCATAGTCTTCGTATTGTCGGTCAAATGCCTTCCCAAAGGGCGCTTTTCCTTTGGCGGCTTCAGAGCGAGCGCGAAATTTGATTTTCGCGGCATTTTCAAATAATGCCTGACTAACAGCGTTTTCGAGAGTCTTGGGCATGCGTCGGATCAGTTTCATCCGAACATCGTTGTCATACAACCCGTCACAAAAGTAATCTTAGAGGTTTTTCTGAATGGTGGGGTTATCTATTTCCTGATCAAAGGCATCTTTCGCTAGATCAAGCAGTTGCTCAGCATATGAGACAAGAGTTTGATTTTTCCCTTGTCGCATATGGCGCAACTGATTGGTGGCCATGGAGTTATCCATTGTGGCGCTATAGCGACTTTTTAGTTCGCCATACAGTTCGGACCAGGGCATTTCAGGATTTTTCTTCATTGATCGTAAAATAAAATCAGCAACTACGAAGTCACTGGTTTGGGCGGCGATTTTAGGTCGTCGCTTCTCTTCCACATCATTTGTCTCACAAAAAAGGTCAAGAGATTTTATCCAACCCCGAAAATTCAGGGGGTTCCCGTCAAATTTTTTAATATGGGAATGAATGGACTGAGCCTGAGTGGCGTTAGCTGTCTTTGCATTACTCTTTTCACTTTGGCGCACGGTTTTATGCAGGTCAATTATGGCAGAAGATGTGGGGTCTTTGGCTTTCCTTTCAGCTTCTGCCAATTTTTGTTGTACGTTTAGTAATTTTGCTTCGGCACCGGCTTTGTCAGTAGCTAACTGTAGTTCCAAATCAGCTTTCTGCTGTACTAATTCTGCTTTAACCTGGTCGAGGGCTGCTTGCGTTTGGTAAAGGGTTTGTTGTGAGGCAGTATGCTGCTGCGTCAAGCTATGAGCTTGAGAGCTCAGTTCAGTAATTTGGCGCTCATACTGACCCACAAGACCTTCCCTTTCCTGTTTTAGTTGAGTAATTTCATCAATGAACCGTTGCTCTCTTTCTGGCGTGGTCATTTTTAATGAGTTTTATGAAATAATTAACAATTGAATTTTTTCTGCTGTTAACGAACGTAAAATGAAGAAAATTGCACCTACCTTGCTTGCTAACACTATAACTGTTGAAACACACGCGGCTGTCGTTTCAGAATTTCCTGGAATTCCTCGAGATTTTTCACAGTTTCCTGAGTTTCCGTTTTTCTCTGATGTTCAGTCAAAAGTTCGATATATCTGATGAGCAACGCTCGGTGCGACCAGTCGAGCGTAGTTTGGATGTGATAGCAATTGGCGGTCGGCGTCAGTGTAAATAATGGCACGTTGGAAATGCAACCAGTTCCACCATGGAGTTGTACCAATTTTTAGATTCAGAGGGCGCTGTCTGCGTCAGCTGCCTTACAAATTTGAGCTGCCAGGCGTTCAATTTACCAGTAAAATTAAGGGATGTCTGTCCCTCATAAATAGTTAACAAAAAGTTCTCACAAGTTCACTGTGCTCCCCAGCGGCAACGTTTTAAGTCAATTTCGGCTTCACTGGGTCTGTTAGGGTTAATAAATGTTTCTAGAATGTTCACCCGATCGTTTCAAGAGAGTTAAAAGTCAGAGTCTACATCCTGACGAGCGGCACCATATAAACTGGCCTGTGGCATAGCAGGGTTAAGTACCCCGGATAAATGATCGTCTAGTGGTTTTTCGTTCGGACTATATTCGTGGCAAAAATGGCCACAGGACAATTTAAGTGTTCAGTCTTAAGAGGCAACCAGTTCTGTAGAGTCTGCAACAATTCTTGATACTGCAGCCGCAGCGAAAGGGTGAATTCAAAAACACATAAAATGTACTTACAGTTTTCTACACTTTTATTAAAACCCTAAGTATAGTTCCTACAAGTTAAACTTTAAACAAATTCTCTCTCTGGTAAAAGTTTGAAAATATCAGATACGAAATGAGACTAAGTCGAAATTATCGCATTGCTCTCATCGCGTCCTGTGTCTGGAAATGTTGTCTGGCCTGGCAGCGTTCGGCGGCGTCCTTCCACGAGAATAGGAGAGTGACTTCTTGTACGTACGGAAGACCAGAGAGAAGTCCCGTCTCGGGTGATTCCGTTGGCTTAAATACGACTTGAATCGTGTCTACTCGGCAGAATTTACGTCATAAAACACCACAAAACACCACATATACCCCAAGATGGCGGAGAGGTATTTCTTAACCCCTTACTTCCATCCTGGAATAGAAGGGCATCCGGTGGGTATCCTATGCTAAGAGTATGCGTTCTCGCATTTAAAAGGATGCTGGCAATTAATAGGTGTATAACCGCAAAACCAGCCGGCCATCTTGTGAACGTGCAAGATTGCACAATTCTCAGAGCTGAAACTGATACTGGGTGTGTTGAGGTTAGGTCGGGTCAGTATACAATGCTAAAACCTGTCAAAAGCATTCTGATGGGGTTATTATAGGTTAGGCTTTTACTAGCTCATATGCCAGTCATAATTGCAAATACTGTCAAAAACACCTTTTTACAATAAGTGCATAAAGTACTTCTGTAGGTCAGTTGCACTGCTATTATGCAATGCAAATATACGAGGAATTGAATAAAATTACATAACTTGGGCTTGAAAACAGCGTTTACTTATTAAAGTTTATACAACAGAGAATTATTACCAAGTAGGACTTGGCCACTCTGATTAACACATTAACACTTCGGGAACCAAGATTCTCGAGTGCTATCATAAGACTCCGACGCATCCCACGGAGGTTAACCCGACGCGCTCCGTGGAGGGGCTCCGTGGAGGGCATTTCGTTACACTAGTTAATGATTTATATTAACTAAATATTAGGCATGTTACATTGGAACGACATTATCAAGCGCGAATGTAGGTGAGCGTTAGGATGTAACATCCCTCTTATTAACCGATGGACTTGATTCGCACAAGATCGATACTGACCACTGTAAGGTTTCTCTATAACATATATCAACAGATTCCGATTAGGGGTTCCGGGGAAGAGGACTTTTAAAAATTATTTTTCATACTGGACGAAGTTAAAAGTTGAGCTCCATCGGGGGGGGGGGGGGGGGGGGGACGCGAAATATTAACCCAGGGACCTGATTTGAATAAACTTGAATCTGATCCTCGTAACAATGATGTATACCAAATATTAAAAATTCTGAATGGTGGTTCTGAAGAAGAGTTTTAAAGATTATTCCCCATATTGTGAATGCGGTAGACCACAAATCAAAACATTCTGACTGGTGTTTTTTTAATATGTTGACTCGGAGTTTTTAGATCCCCCCCCACCTCACCCCTCACAGAACATCAGCACACAACTGATGGCATGTTTTACCATTCCATTCGACTTGTTCTAAGGATGCTTCATCCGAAATAACAGTCCCCTGTGCCATGCAGTTTATAAAATGTGGGCATTTAAATATATTTCTATTTTTTGCTTCTGTGGCTCAGAAAAAAAGAAATTTTGAACAAGGCTAAAAACCATGTCACTCCCATTTCAAAGGAAAATATTACTCCACGAACTTTGTTTGAACAAACTTGATTATACACCTCAAAGGAAAGTCCCATAGCAGATATCAAGTCCTTGTACCCAATGGTTCATGAGAAGATGAATTTTAAAAAAAAATGTCAACATTTTTTGCCCAAACCTCTCTATGGGGATGGGAAAGTTGAGCTACAAACCAAATTGATAATTGCAGTAGGAGTTCATCGAGGGTCACACCGGTGTTTTGTGAATCGAAAATCGGTATTATACTATACGTTCGTTTTTACGGTGTTTCGAGAGTGAAAGTGTCAATGACACCGCAGCTCAACTTGTCCAAGAAGGGACTGAACTAAATAGAAAGCTCCAGTAAAGCAAAGTCATTTAATCAAGTTTTTACAGAAAGACACCTCACCAAGGCTACATATCGTCTCCTGAAGGTTAGAATGTCCTGTATCCCCTGTGGGACATAGGACATTCTAGCACTCAGGCGACGATCTGTAGCCTTAAGAAGACAGGGTGAGGGATGCGACCTGTGTATGTAGGGTGTATTAATAGAGATGTAGGTTTTTAAATTTCTTGTTCGATTTCGGTTTTGCTTTTCAGGTGGAACAAAACCTCGGTTCGGTTCGGTTTTCGGTTTGTTCATGATGCCAAATAAAATTCAATAAAACTCATTCTTATGTCCGGAGTCATAACTGGATGGCAGTGAAATTGAGTGAAACTCAATGAATGCCCGAAATAAGCTATAATACATGAAGAATCAGGAAGGCTAATATAATAATTACCTAAATATACAGAACTTTTATTGTGCTTGGCCATTTTTCGAGGTCTGACACCAACACGCAACTTGAGGAAAGCTACAAACACAACTAAACTGAAATGTCGGAAATTCACAGAATGTAGCCTTCCCAGAGCAGTAAGAGCGCCCAGACACTGCCATTGGCAGTGTCTTGGTACTCTCACTACTCTGGGATGGCTACATTCTGTGAATTTCTGCAGCAAGAGAGTATTTGATAAAAAAACGAAAAACCTTAGATTACGGGATGTCGACGGTTTCGTTTTCGATTTAAAAAAAAAAAACTAAAAACCTTGGTTCGGTTTCGGTTAACCTACAGCTCTATGTATTAATGGAATTGTTTACAATTTACATGAATATTCCCAATCGCAAACGGCCAATGACGGTCATGTTTTTCAACGAAATTCAGACAAAGTTGATAGCTCGCATGTAGCCGTCACACCAAAGCTACATGCACATGTAAACCTTGAAGAAAAAAATCGCGAAGGATGTGACATGTAGGGTGTGCTAATGGAATTGTTGATCACGACGGTTCGCACCCTATCCCAATAACTTATATTTAAAGTTGTCATGTCATGCATCCTACGATGATGATGCAGCTAACGTAGACACCACCCTCAAACATCATGACCAACCTCCTTGTCGCAGTCTAAACGATACGAACTTCACGCTGGGACTTGTTGCCGCCCTCATGTGTTATGATAAGTAGTGGAGGGAGTCCTATAGGCAGGTTGCTTCTTGCTTACCTTGAATCACCGTCTTTCCGCTGGCGAAAATGAAACACTAATACTCTAATTTCAGAAAAGTAATGATTTTTCTTCGTCATTCTCCATCATGTGTCACATAATTGGCTCTCAGTTCATTCTTTCAGTCAGAGTCTGTTTGCAATCACTCCATCTTCTTCCAGGGGGTGGCAGGTAGACAGCCAATCTGGCTAAAACACTTCCCACGGTATACTTCTCATTACATTTGTGCAATATGTTTATTTGTAACCACTTTACATGTATGTGTACCGTGAATAAAGAATCTGAATCTGAATCTGAATCGCGAACATTTGTGAAGACAGTGTTGAAAACCTCTTATAACTGTCAAATTCCTAAGTTCAAGGTCAGTTATACAATTTATAGCCCAAATCCAAGATGGCTTCTGGTGCTCATGTTTTTTAACGAAATTCCGAAACATACGTAATTTGAAAAAGATCGAGTGAGAAATGTGGCCTGTAAGGTGTGCTAATGGAAATGTTAACTATTTATGTGGCAAATCCAAGATGGCTGGGGAGTGGTGGCGGCCATGATTGTCAACGAAATTTAGAAAAATTCGATAGCTCCCATCTGCACATCACACCAAAGCTACATATGAAATTTGTAAAAGATCAGGTGAGATTTGCGGTCTGTGGGCTGTGCCACTGGGATTCTTGACAATTAATATGCCAGATCTAAGGTGACCGTTGGATACCACGTTTTTCAATGAAAATCGGAAAAATTCATTAGCTTCTATCTAGACATTAGACCAAAGCCATCCATTAAATTTGGAACTGATTTGGGGAGATGCGGCCTGAAGGGGATGTGCAAATGGAATTGTTGACAATTTAAGCACCAAATCCAAGATGGCCGCCATGTTTTTCAACGAAATTCATAAAATTTACAGGTCCTATCTAAATATGACACCAAAGCTGCATTTGAAATTTGAAGAAGATCTGGTGAGAGATGCGGCTCTTAAGGTGTGCCAATGGAATTGTTGACAATTTGTCTGCCAGATATTAGATGGCCACCGGTGGCCATGTTTTTCAACGAAATTCGGAAAAATTTGATAGCACCCATCTGGACATTGCCCCAAAGCCACAAGTGAAATTCGAAAAAGACTAGGTGAGAGGCGGGGCCTGTAGGGTGTGTCAATGGAATTGTTGACCACGACAGTTCGTAACCTATCCCAACAGCTCATACTCAACGTTGTCATGTCATGCATCGCGAAACTTTGTGAAGACAGTGTTGAAAATCTCTTATAACTGTCAAATTTCTAAGTTCAAGGTCAATATCTCTCGACTGAACCATTTTAGTGGAAGACAGACACGTTTACATTAAATCAATGATAGCAAACGTTTGTATTCCGCGTATTACGCGACGTGATCATGCGCGGTATAACGCGAATGTGTAGGTAGGCATTTTTATACGACAGTACCGCAGCGGTTCTGTTGTATGATCGCTTTGTCAATTATTGTGTTCACTCTTATGTAAATGTTTTTTTCCAGTTGTTGGCTGTCAGCTGTTATATACATTTTGTACAGTTAACGCTGGAATCAGCAAATTTAAAATGTTTTCATCCATTTTAATTGTTTGAAATTTAATGTCATCACATCTTCATAGAAAATGAAGTCAAATTTTGGAAATATTTTTTTGTCTCTTCCTGTTATTTCAAAATTCATCAAAGACATGAGGCAAATAAACTTTCAAACTGCCACAGCCGAAGAGTTCCAGTAATTAAAGAATATTGATGAGCGAACAGCCTATAAGTTGTTAAAATGTAGGGAAAGAAACCAATGTCTGGAACTGAGTGATTTTGAAAGAAAATCCGACATGCCGATCCGGATTGGTGAAAGGGCAAATACCGCTCACGCTTCCATCACATGGCGAAGCGTCACAAAACTCCAAATCTACGCTTCAAAATTACTAATGGTGTGGTATAGTATAGACTTTGAGGGAGGGGGTGAAGCATTAGAGAAGGAGGTGGAAATAAAAAGAAAAAATATGTGAAGAGAATTACAGGATGGCGGTACAAGATACTAATAGGAAATAGGAATCATATGTTCCAACTTCCAATAAGAGTAAAATCCGCGTCCTCTGATTGGATGAGAGCTGACGTAGTTTCTTTTATGTTTACGGCTCCAGTAGCAAATGTTAGCGTCTGACGTCACAAGGCGAAATATTTTAAATGACTTCGCCCGTTTCCTATTGGCTTCATAAATGGGGTGACTGGCAAGCCGCTTCATTTTTCTGGATTTTTCACACGTGCAGCAGACGGTGTTCCGGATGAAGTGTTGTTTAAATTATGAACCGATTTACGATTTGAACTGAGAGGGAATGAGCTTATCTGGTTTATTGATTATTTATCCACTGCCGACGTGGAGTACACGAGTGGTTTATTTACTAAATCTGTGGTCATTAAACGTTACCTTGAACAAGGCAACTATTAATTAACGATCACAAGTTTAGTAAATAAACCTCTCGTGTTTCACAATGTAAGTTTTGGGCTATGGGTAGCTCCTAATCAGGAAACAACTTATTAAACCACCGTTTCATATCTTCCTTGCGCGGCAACAAGTAAAGATATGTTCCGCGTTTCACGTTGTTCTCTGTATTCAAGTGTAATTTATGCACAAAGAATACCGTATCATATAATCCTTGGCTGGCAACAAGTGAAGATATATTCCGCGTTATTACGCGCAAAATTTGTTCTCATCTTTAGAATTACGAGCATTCAATCATTTATCTCAACCTCGCCCTGGTAACAGAGGCAGAGGCGGGTTCGCGTACACTATTCAAGCATCCAACCATTCCTTGACCTAAATCGTTCAAACGCTTTGTTCTCCATATTCATGTGTATTGCTTGCAAAATCACCGTATCATATCTCCCTTGGGTGGTAACGAGTAAAGATATGTTCCCCGTTTCACCTTGTTCCTCGTATCCGAGTCGATTACGCGCAAAATAACATCATCATATCTTCCTTGGGTGGCAGCAAGTAAAGTTATGTTCCGCGCTTCACTTTGCTCTTTATATTCCAGTGTAAATTATGCAAAAATACCGTATAATATCTTCCTTGGGTGACAACAAGTAAAGATATGTTCCGCGTTATTACGCAACAAGCAAATATAAATTACACACTATTGCTAAAACCTCGCCCTGGTAACAAAGGCAGAGGCAAGTTAGTTTCGTATACCGTATTCACACATCCAACCACTCCTTGGCACGAATCATTCAATCACTCAAAAGCGCGCCTCCATATTCCCACCCAATACCCAATCCACGTCAATCAGACATCAGTACCGCTAATGAAAAATACAATCTTTTTGTACCTTCCTTGCGTAGTAGTAAGCGGCTCCCCCCCACCCCCCCCCCCCGGCGCCCGATCCTACCAGTGTGTGTAAATGTCTTGTCCCCCACCCACTTTTGCAGCATATATATCCCCTCACACTACTGGCATATATGTGTCCCCTGCTATAATGTCTACACCAACAGTTGTAGGCTAGGGTGCCCATGCACCCCCATGTACCCTCTCCCTCCCCATACGCAGGATATACGCACCCACATATACACAATGATCATAATCCCATAACATATACACATTATGCTCAACACCAACGCGCCTTTAGATGTAATTGCTCTTCACTCTAACTTTACCCCCCCCCCCTCCCCATCAGCAAGTTTATAAATGAGAATATTTGGAATCATTCTTGTCTATTGAGTCCATTGGGTTCTAGTATTTGGAGTTTGTTAATCTAAAATGATTCACGCCCCCTCCTGTAAAGCTGTATTTTGTTGATTAATTTGTTCAATCCCAATAACCTTAAAATTGTTTATACTATGGTTTTCGGTCGGAGAATGATGCGGTATCGGTTCACTCATAACCTCAAGTTTTATTCTACTCAGATGGTTTTACATTCTCTTATACAGATTTATCCCCGTTTCTCCCACGTGCACAACTTCATTGCCCTTGTAGCAGAGAATCCCATGTACCACTTTCCAGGACATGCAGGTAATTTTCTTGCCTATGTAGTTGGCCGTTATGTTCTTGTCTGCGAATTGTTTTGCTTGGAGCACAAACCCACAGATTGCACAACTTCTCTCGCATCTATCAGATCCCATCCATTGATTGTTGAACATTTTATTATGCTTGATATAGACTGTAATATCTCTCAAATTTTTCTGTCTTTTGTACGAAATCAGGGTAGGTTTTTCGAATGCCAACTTCATGCGTTTTTGAGCGGTGTAAAATGGGCAGTCGAGTAAGTGACCACAAACAGGACTCTTTCGCTGGTTGATTTGTTGGATCGTTTTTCAAGTAACTGTTTCCGCCAGATTTGGTCGACCTTTTTTAATTGTTCGCTTACAAACTTTTCGTCGTAACCTCTGGCATGCAGGTGTTGTTTTATATCATTTTTGTGGCATTCATATTCAGCATTATCGGAACAAATTCTTTTTACTCTTGAAGCTCTTCCATATGGTATCGCTCTTTTAGTGTTGTTTGGGTGGTCCGACTTTGCGTGCAGGTATTTGATGCGTGTCCGTGGGTATTGTATATAAACCGGTTTTAAGAAATCCGTCTTCAGTTTTTACTATCGTGTCAAAGAAATCTATCCTATTTTCAGACCACCTTAAATCAACTTGTATTCTTGGGTGTGTCGTATTTGTCAAAGAATTATATTGTTTCAGAGACTCCAACCCATGCGTCTATACTCCCCAGATATCATCAACGTACCGTACCTGTTCAAGGGGGTGTAATTTCGACACTTTTGACAGTTTCTCTTCCCATTCACCCATATATGTGCATGCATAATTCATCCCTAATCGCGAACCTACTGCAGCGCCGTCCGTTTGTAAATAATGTCTTCCTTTAAATGAAAAATTGTTATTGTCTAAAACAGTTTCTATTAGTTTAAGACCTATCTCTGTTGGGAATAATTTTCTTTGAGAGTTTTCCAGTGCTTTTTTACATGCTAATATACCTTAATTTCGTGGTACGCTTGGATATAGTTTCTTGACGTCCATACAGTACATTTTGCTGTTTTTCGGGAGTGGTTGGGGAATACTGTCCAGTCTGTTCGGGAAATGTGTGGTGTCGCGTTGTAGGATGGTAACGAACCAACGTGTTGTTTTAATTCAGACTCCTTCACTTCTGCAATTTTCTATGTTGGGTGGTTTATTCCCAAAATTATTGTTTTTAACGCTGCTTCATTTCTATGTATTTTACTCTTCCATCCTATGGCTGCTTAGGTATCATGTACGCTAATACCTTTGTGTCTATTGGTTTGTTTTTTCTAGTTTTTTTAGTTTGCTTTTAATGTTCTTTGCTATTTTCTCTGTCAGATCTACAGGTACAATTAAAACTAGAAGTCCTGTCACGAATAGTGCGCTTATCTAGGCTTAATTGCGCGTTGGAATTGCGCGCAATTACCATATCGAATGGCATCCAAAGCACGGCAGGCTCTCTTGGATACTCATAGCAAACACATGCAATGTTTCTGCCAATGGACCTCCGGGTTACCCGGAGGTCCATTGGCTGAAACATTGCTTGTGCACAGGCCTTATGTACAAAATTTGATAGCTTTACTTGGGCCATAACGCGTACATTAACGCGCATATCAACGTGCTATTTGTGCGCATTTCATGACAGGACTTCTAGTTTTAACTGTACTTCTTTGTATGTTGTTTGGTCCCCCAACTCCATCAAGATCTCATTTTCATAGTTACTTGCATCTAAAAACGGTTATTCCTGACCCTTTATCGGCTGGTCGCACTACTATTGTATTACCACTTAACAACTCTTTCAGAGCCTTCTCTTCCATTTTTGTTATGTTGTTCCGCACGCGTTTTTTATGCCCTTCAAAATATCTTCCCGTACTATCTCTAAATATATGTCAAGGTGCTTATCTCTACCTTCTTTAGGGGTTCACTGGTTGCGCTCTTTAAATTGTTTATTGTCTAGGAAATACTCACATAGTCGCATTCTGCGCTCCCATTCTTTTATCTCAACGATAAGGTTCGCTGTATTCAAAGTTCTTCTCGTTGGGACAAACTTGAGACCCCTTTTAAGTAATGTTCTTTGGCGTTTTGTCAGTTTCTTACCGGATAAATTAAACACGTTATTTTGCTGATTTATTTTAGTTTCATTGTGCAGATCTTTACTATCTGTATCTACATAAACATTGTTTTGATCATCGCTTATATTCTTAACTTCTACAGATTCGTCCTTTTTGGGGGGTTTCTCAGATTTTTTGTCGAAAATATTTTTTGAATAACCCCGGGGATTCAGTTTTGGTTCATCCCTACGGAACGCGGAAATCTTTTGTGACTGCCCGGGTTTGTATTTGATTATTTTAGGCCCATTTGTCTTTTTCATACTTCCAATCATTTGTGCAACTTGAACATGAGAATCATTCAAAAAGAGATTTTATTCACTTGTACTCACCAGTTTTTCAGGTTCGAATCGCACCCACTTGTAATTTTGACCATTCTTAAAATATACATGAATCCTTATTCCCAGCATATTCACCAAACCTATGATATCCTCATCTGTTGCCCAGCACGCAATACTACCATTCGTTTTGGATCTGTTTCTAATGAATCCTATTAGTGGTCCATCTATATATTTAGACATTATTTTCGCGTGATGTTCCATATAGTTCATTACTCGTTTCCGTATTACATGATGGTATTCCTCATTGCCTATACAGATTTTACTGATGCATCTATAAAAACAATTTCCATCTGCTGTGATATTTTGCAATCCAAACCCTTGGCTTCTCAGTTCAATGTTGTGTGTCGCTATATCAGTATGGCCGGCAAGTTTCTTCTGTAATTTCATTCCTAATACTTTTAACGCATTATTTATTTCCGACAGCGATACATTCTTTCTATTTACGTCGGTACCATATGAATCACCCAGTCCCGCTATCTTCTTATCTTTTGTTTTTTTCATTGAGGACTTGGATTTTATCATCATGGTTCTTTATTATTTTCAGAATTGCTTCTTCATCTGAGATTTTGAAACGGGAATTTATAATTGTTTTAATTTCGCGAACTCATCCCCCAGAAGACCCAACTGTTCCTTGAATTCCAATCGCGTAATATCTACCAATCTCTCTGATGTTCCATTTAAAAGGTTTTCATATTCCGATTTTTGTGTTCCACTGACATCCGATGTCATATTACATTTCACTTTGAATCCTCGCGGTATGATATTTTCTTCCTGACATTTTCTAAGAAATTTTATATGTGATTCGCATTTCTTTATTTTTTCAATTAGTTTCCGTCCCACATTGCAGATCATCTTCCCTTTCCGCGATAATAAAGCATGTATAGCTGTCGGAAATAAATAATGTGTTAAAAGTATTAGGAATACAATTCATTGACCCGAATCATTCAAACGTGTTATTCTCCATATTCAAGTTTATTGTGTGCTAAATCACCGTATCATATCTCCCTTGGGTGGCAATAAGCAAAGATATGCTCCCCGTTTCACGTTTTTCCCCATATCCGTGTCTCTTATTGTTTCGTAATATATGGAAAATGTTTATCGATCTGAGATCGTAATTTGATTTCCACGTTGCGATTACTGGCAGTTCTGTGAGGTCCCATCAGCCCGTGACAGTTTGTGATTCCTTTCAGACGATGTCAGACACAGGCTCCAGATTCTGGGTTCAGTAACTTCACGAACTTGTCGTGTTCAGTACAACGAAGACCAGTTTCAAATTATCTACTATTTTAATAACCCAGAATTATTCACATTACGACTAACTGTCGCTGTCTCTGGCTGGCATAAAATATATAGTATTTTAAATAACAAAGTTCATACCTCAAAAGATCAGTGGCGGCATACAGGTGTCTTCTTGCAGACCGTTTCGCAGTTATCAGGAGCCCAGAGACAACTTGTCTAAGCAGTCAGAAATTGGTGCTTATATACACCAAATTTCTGATGCAATACCTGGGGTACGTGACGACCGTCAGCAGTTCCTCACTGACCTCAGGGGAATTTAGAGAAAGTCCCTTGACGTGGCGGTCGCCATTTTGTAGACTCTTTTACTGCCATGCAGATTGTCGATCAGGCGGCATGCAGTCCATAGAATCTCGACTATCAAATAGTATTCCGCCGGGCGTCAGTTAACCAGCGGAATGTCCTGGTGACTTGTACGCATTCCCAGTTCCCCGGGGAGTCTCATAAGGTACATGTTATCATTTGTTAGACAGTTCAAACACCAACATCCCAATAAAACTGCCGAATGTTATTGTTCAATCTATCAACAAATCCTACATTGTTACTGCTTGTTGACAATATTAGCTTGCAAAGGTATGCCTGATATTGTCAACAGAACATCTGGCGTGTACCTACAGAGTACGCCTGTACTCTGGTCACCCGTTTATACGATTCCATGTAATTTTCTTGTGTTTTCAAATCTGTCCATAAACTGTTTCATATGCTGTTAAATTAATAATAAATTCCAAATAAAACCCCAAGACCCCGAACTCTTACCCGAGCTGGCGAGCTGAAATTAACCCCTGTGATCTCACTTCGCAACATTCCTCCCCAATCGAGGATCAAAACCCAGAGGGACGTGATCACTCAGAAAGGGAAACGATTTGCGAAGAGTTAACACAGGGTTAATGGAATGTGGATGTCCGTTTAAAGGACAGGGAAATGATGCCGCCCACAATTCACTTACTAACCAGATATCAATATCCATTTTTAAGCAAACAACTCAAAGACATTCAGACCAGGATGCTTTAGCCTAATAAGAACTAATCACTATTTATCCCTTACATCGGTACCGAGGAACACAGACTATTCACGCTTTACCCAAGAGTAGTTTTACCATAATGGCACAAGGTCAAATTCGTGGGGTTTCAAACGCTCTCCCCACTTCACATTCAAGCGATATGCTGGACATGTTTTTGACGGCGAGGCCATGTCGACCCACGTCTGTCCGCAGACGAGGTGGACCTTTGCTTTACATCGAGGACACTCATAAGCATACACTTCTCCATGAATGTCCTCTAAACAAAAACAACAATGCCCGGTATCAGCACTAGTACACTCTTCATAGTGTACTGTGTTTACACGAATTTTATGGTCTTCGAGAGCTTTATACAACAATTTGTACTTGGGTTGAGCTCGCTCCTACTCCAGTGTTTCAAACACATTCCAATGTTCAGAGCTCAACTCCACATACGTCGGGTAATCAGCAGTGAATTTAGTAACTTCATTCACTTCAATGCTTCGGAATGGCCTTATACAGACATCTCCATCCATATAGTAGCGGCCAGTCCAGGACTGGTCATTCTAGTACCTGATCACCCTTTCTGGGAAACCTGTTGTCCTTGCTAGACATTTTTCCGCGAACATCCACAGACACTTGGCATCTTCCGCATCACGGCCATTGGTGTCGCTCACGTGCAAATGGGGGAAGACATACTCGTCTTCTGTTATCAAATATCGGAGATGCATTTCATGGCGTCGGACGCTAACATTATTTAGTGCTTCCTCGAAGTACATCTCATCCCAAAACCGGAGCAAACGTTGTCCCATGTGACCCATCCTCAATAACTATTTCGTCTCATGGGAGCCCTTAGGGACACGAAGTTGTTGATCGAAATATAATTCTTGTTCCTCATCAAAATTGTTCACTTCGGTTTTAGTTAAAGAGGGTACCGATGCCATCGTGTAAATTTTCTGAACTTCTGAACAATACTAAACACTAAATTAAATGTACTAAATGTACTATATAGCACGATTAAATGACTATAACGATAATAACTATACATGACTATAAACAAAAACAATCATTATATAATAACACTCTCCCAATTCTTTTCCTCGTTTACTCTTGCTATTCTCTCGCTCCCTTGGGTATGTGTGCTTCTAGTAACTAACTTGACAGTCAAGTCACACACGTACTAGTTTTGTGATTGTCTTATGTGGGGTACCAGTGAGTACTTATCTAAATCCTGCCGGATTCCCCACTTTTTGTACTCTGCAAATTTTATGAAAAATCTTAACATTGTACTGAAAATAGTTCAGCAAATATACAGATAAGATGGCCAAAAAGACAACTGCACACGACCGCTATTTCTATTGGGTTTTCTCCACGGTCTGCTGGATGTTCCTAAACAGACTATGGAGGAACGCCAAGAGAAATGTTCACAATGGCTATTATTGACGAATTTTTATTTAGTCACCCTCCCCATCGAGGGCACTCCCAAATTCTCTAAATTGTCACTGGTTCCACCAATTATCGATTCCGGGAATTAGGGTGAGTTGGGGACGAGGATTAATGTATTTTCTACCTGTCCAACAGGGATGTTGCCATTTATACAATAAGGTGAACGCCGGTACACCCTCAGAAGAAGCTTCTTCTGCCAATTGATATACTTTCGACGCCTCCAGTGTCGGCTAGAAAAACCTCTCACTATAGTGTTGATTATACTGCAATGTCAAAAATTTGACTTCTTCTATTATATGCTTCCTATTCATGTGTGGATTATGTAACTGGTATACTCTATGTTCCATGGGCCATTTTACTTTTTCGGGGATGGGTTCACCATACACTAGGCGTCTATACCCAAAGACTAATTGTTCGGAATAAACTCTGGCATCGCAGAGTTCATGTCCCATCATTTCTTCGACCTCTGTCTTAGTAGCCATTGTTGGGAATAGCGTACAATTGACGTGCTCTCCTTGCGCGGGCATACAGTATGTGGAGAGTGTATTATCATTAAATCACCCGCAGAGTGAGATTCCACCCGAGCAATAATTGCAAATTTGTTGCAAAGCATAACCATCACAAGCAAAGTTCCAGCCAATGGACCTCCGGGTTAAACCCGGAGGTCCATTGGCTGAAACTTTGCTTTTGTTTTTTGTCCAAATGTACAGAATTAGAAAGTGATACTTTGGGTGATACTCCACTCCACGGGTGTTTTAGTTACAATCCACTCTCCACGTACTGTAAGCTTCATCGTCGTTATTTTCTGTTTCTGCCATGTTGTAAAGAATATATTAAATACAATAAACTCAAATAAGAATAACATTAATTAATCAAACAATCAAAATCAAGAATAATAGTATCAACTAATCATCAAATAAAAAGAACATTAATTAATCAAACAATCAAAATTAAGAATAATATCAACTAATCAAACAATTAAATCAAGAACCATAACTGAAACGTCAGTTAGTTAGAGAATTTCAGGAATCAGGAATAACATCATCAAAGTTCTGCACTGTCTATTTACATCTCTCGCACCTGAGATGGTACTAGGATCGGTAAATGGTATTAGGTTCCGTCCTAAAATTAAAAATACCACCATCAAAATCAGGATGGGTAACATTATACATAACATAATACTGATTATTCTCGGGAGTCCATTGGACCTAAACTGAGCTCGTCGTCGAGTTCTCCAATTAAGAAACCTCCTTCATGGGTTAAACCTTTCTATGTGCCATCTTAAGACCATACGTCATGAACCAAACGGTTTTACTGTTATTCTGTGACTATGATAATGTCTCGAAAAGTTTTTTCCTGCATGTACTAAATTGAGAATATGCAAAACTCCAGAACGGCTTTCAAACATAATGTGGTATGGACAAGCAGAATCATACCAATATACTATATCTCTTTCAATTTCAATGGCGAGTGCAACATTTTGAAAATCATAGTAAACATATCTGAAGGTCTCATCAAATGCGAAAGCACGATGAGTTTGAAAATATAGTAGTTCATAAGTATTTGGTTGAACAACACTATTTATAACCAGGGTCTTCGGCCAGTTCAAGAGCAAATGATGGGTGAGATTCACCATTGTTCATATATTCATAAGCAGCATATTCCCAGGGTAATGGGTACATAGTGTCTACAAAAGAAGTGATTGAAATTTCTTCCCGATCACTCAGTTGGCTTTCTGCCTCCTCATCCGTTTGACCCCTACAATGATGCTCTGTACCAAATGCATCACTTTCGTCAGTATCTACTGTTTCACTACTACTTGAGTCACTCATTGTAATCACTGAAAACACAAATACGATTGTTCAACGCTAAGTTGTTATTTTAAGTTAAATTAATAGTTGTCAGAGTATTGTCTCGAGTTCGTAAGTGCTTCTCCAGTATCTACGTCATAGTTCACTGTTGGATATAACTGAGAAGGAGACGAGAACGTTTGAGGTTGGTCTTGTCTCACTTTTGTCTCTCGATCTTTCACTAATTGTTTCATGATTGTCACTATTTCATCTGAAGGTGTTGTCGTCCGTCGTGTAGTGGTTGTTGGCTCTCTCATAGTCGTATATAAGGGATCATCATCGTCATTAAATGCAACATTAGATACTCCACATACATCAGCAAAACAGTTAGGATTTCGCTTCTGTTTATTCTTATAACGTAAGATTATGTTACGTAACATAATGTGGCCTTGTGCTCTAATACATCTTATCAATAAGTATATTCCCAAGGCCAGAAACATAGATCCCACAAAATATGCCCACTTTGGTACTTCAAATGGTTCTATCAGTTTTAACTGCATTTTATCTAAGTGTTTGATAGCTTTCGGGATAGCAACATTTGTTATGTTCACTTTGTTGAACACAGATTGCCAAAATTGTCATTGAGTCAGGGAGAAATTGGGCGAGACTGTCTTCGATACTAAATGATACGTAATGTTATCTCGGCGATGAAGAAAACTATTCAGCAATAGTTGTCTGCTCGTGGTGATACATAAATGATTCAATTCTAGGATACCGATTGGCAGCATGATTCGACGTGGTTTTGGATTCTTACGTCTTGGACAGGTAACTGAGAATTGCAATGGCACGTCAGTAGTGATATACCAAAGACCCTCTTCAATACGTGTCACAAAAGGCAAATCCATATTTAATTTAACATCAGCAGTACATAATTTCTTTATCTCAGATTTCATATTGAGAAATAATGCCAATAAGCAACTTGAAGTTGTATGTATCGTTCGTACAGCGCCTCTCAATAGGCAGAACAATTTCTTATCGTCAGTACATTGGTCATGACCTAACTCTGGAATATAACAAGTTCTTTGTTTGTCCACAAGTAATGTATCGGCTTCAAGTCGATAAATAGCTACCATTTTATTTGCACTATGGGATGCTTTTTGGCTCGCATTAATGAATGGAATGGTCAAGGCTTGTACTTTGAAAATTTGTGTCAATCAATGGAACTTTTACCAGAATTACTAGTTTATCATCGACAAAGACTATCGCAGTTGCTATCAGGTACTGGAAATGCTTCAGGCCATACAGAATATAGATCAATGAAAGTAACTATGTACTTATGTCCAGATAAAGTAGTTGGAAAAGGTCCACTCACATCCGAAACAATTTGGGCAAATGGATAAGGTGGTCTGCCTGCTTCTTGCATAGATAATGTAACCTTTTTAGTGTTTCTTGCCCTACACGTACAGCATTTCTATACATACTGGTATATGTTTTTTGTAATATGAAAATACGTGACACGTAATGGTGCACACCCAATATTGTTAATTTCGGTAAATATTGCAGGCCCCAAGCAAGATTTTTCAAGAAAGAGATGGTATATATCGCAAAAATAGCAGCGGTTATGTGAAATATAACAATTTGCCAGAACGTGTTGTACAGCGACATGCAATAAACACAGAACCACACATGTATGTTCATATGTTAATGTGGCGACAAATATGGCAATCGAGAAATTTTGAAAGCGTGCGGAAGGATCAAACTTCAGACAAGCTATAGTAAAACAAACCTTCATTTTTTAAACTGACAAAAGATCATAATTCAATGGCAAATAGATTCATTAGGGTTTAACAACACTTTCAAACGAAGGCTATATTATAAGCGGGACTGTACGTCAATTTCAATAACTAAGGTTATTATATCACGTTGTTAGTTCCCAAGATCCTTCCCATCCTTCAATACCTAGACGAGAAAAATAGTCGTACGTGGAGTCACTCGTTCAGGCAATTACTCTATGGCTCATTTGTTCGATGGGATTATGGTCGTTCGAGCAATCTGAGAGGGTTAGCAAGCCTGTACTAGTGCTAGTAATGGTACAAGGCCGCAAGAGTGGAAGAAGACTGCGGGATTTGGTGACTACTGTAAAATCTAATTATCGGACAGACGATGGCAATATTGGGAACATCAGTAATAGTGGTGTTGGAGATATGAAGATCACGGAGAGGTCTAGAACTGGGCAGATGCTAGGAGCTAAATTATCATCAGGTATATATAGTACTGCATCATCATGTCATAGGTATCCTCCTATACCCCGATGAGCATTAAGAGCCGTAAAAGAAATCGCTCTTTCGATACTCATCTGCTCAATGGGATTTGAGTCGTTCGAGTAGTGACTTTTTCAGTAACTGCTCAAAAGCTTATTTGCTCGATAAGATTCGAGTCGTTCGAATAATACCTAACCCTGCTTGATTGTATTTTGGGTTTGAGGATCATAGAGGACTTCGTTATACACAGGAAAGGCAAAAACAGAGACGGCCAAGACAAAATACTCTGCTGGGATAGGCAGAAATGGGACCAGTAAAAGGCAAAACAGGCCTGGAAATTGGATAAACCACAGAAAATATCGGGATAGATAAAATACCGAGACTATGGTGCACATCCGAAACAATAAAGTTAATCTTATACAAATGAATGCGTCTATTGTTGGGCAAAAATAAGAATTCTAGGGGACAACAGATAGAAACCGAATATTTAGTGGGAAATCCGCACTAGTAAATGAACTGTTGGATTTATTTGGGTAATTTTACAAAGTATTCGAACAAATACAATTGCTCATACCAGGAAACGCACCTTAAAGCACCGTATGCTACTCATTTAAGCCCAGTATTGAGGAATCCGTGCCAAATAAAGTTGTTTTGATGGTTTAGAGAGATTGGCTGGATGTTTGTGGTAATTCGATGTATTCTAGTTCACTTCAATTTATCCACATGAGACCTCTCATCATTCATTTAGCACTACGTGCTACTATTGTAATAATATAGGTGGGGGTTTTCTAAGTCCGTCTCGGTAGTTTTGGATTATTAAGAGGGATTGTCGGGTTGTTTGCTGTAATTAAAATTACTCCTATTCAATCGAACACACCCTCCGAACTCACCCCTTTCCTACTAGAAGGTTTTGGGTCACATAGCAACCATGTGCTACCATAGAAACCAAGATGGCGGCCTCAGATATACAAAATGGACGACGTACACTCGTCTCACCTCAACAAAACACGCTGCGCATGCACACTAGGACCACGTATCACTATGGGGATGTTGTCACAAGATGCCGCTCACGCACGCTAACATGACAACCAAAAATTAAGTAACAGGGCCATGTGCCTATGACGTCACATGAGATCCGGCCTATGTGGTCGATCGGGTACATGATCTACTACTAACATCAAACCGAGAGATCCACGGTTCGATCCCCAGCAGGGGTAACTGCGTTGTGTCATTGGGCAAGGCACTTAATCACGATTGCCCAAGAGTTGGCACGATGGCACAGCCATGGGGGCGTTCTGGGGGCACATCCCCCCCCCCACAAAACAAAAATAATTCCGATAGGATCACCGATCCAATGTCGAGTTGTGACAGTACAAAAGTGGGTTTAATCATTATCATCTTATCATCCGGAAACTAATTGTTTACAATTTACTATGTGAAGGGTCACTGTGACCTTGACCTTTGAACTACTGATTCCAAAATAAATAGGGTTCTTTCTTGCAATAATGCCAACCTACCTATGAAGTTTCATGAACGTGGGTGGAACCATTGTCAAATTATCATCTGGAAACCAATTGTTTACGATTTATGTTCAAGGTCACCTTGACCTTGACCTTTGACCTATCTAGACCAAGATAAATAGGTGTCTTCCACTCACCTAGGCCAACCTACCTATGAAGTTTCATGAATGTGGCTTCAACCGTAGTCAAGTTAGCATCCGGAAACCAATTGTTTACAATTTACTATGTTGAAGGTCACTGTGACCTTGACCTTTCACCTAGCAAGTCCAAAATAAATAAGGTTCTTCATCTCACTGATGCCATCCTACCTATGAAGTGTTATGAACGTGGGTCGAACCATTATCAAGTTATCATCCGGAAACCAATTGTTTTGATTTACTATGTTCAGGGTCACCGTGACCTTGACCTTTGACCTAGTGAGTCCAAAATAATAGGGTTTTTCTCTCATGAACGCCAACCATTACCTACGTATGAAGTTTCATGAATGTGAGCTTAACTATAGACAAGTTATCATCCGGAAACCAATTGTTTACAATTTACTATGTTCATGGTCACTGTGACCTCGACCTTTGACCAAGCAGGTCCAAAATAAATAGGATTCTTCCACTCACCGATGCCAACCTACCTATGGAATTTCATGACGTGGGTCGAACCATTATCAAGTTATCATCCGGAAACCAACTGTTTACACCCGCCCGCCATTCACCAAACTATAAGTCGAGCCTGACTTCGTCACAACTTGACTAAATAAGAGGCCCCAAGGGGCTGTAATCGCTCACCTGCCAAAGTGGTTCAAAGAAGTATTTGGGGTCACATTCAGTTATACGTGGTTCATCAACTCTACAAAGAAATGAAGTCATGAAAGGCAAATTTTATGGAAAAACACTAAGGAATCGATTTGAACAAACCTAACATGCTCCCCATGCCACCCCACCCCGTCCATAGAGAGCCCAAATAATAAGCCAGAGACTCAAATTGAACAAACTTGGACCTGATCCCCCATGAGATGTTATATACCAAATACGAAAGAATTCTGGCCGGTGGATCTGAAGAAAGGGGTTTTAAAAGAAATGTCCTCACATTGCATCAAGTTAAACTTTGGGCTCAAACAGGGAGCCAAAATATTTACCCAGGTAACCAATTTGAACAAAACTGAAAATGCCCCACCGCAAGATGCTGCATACCAATTATGAATGGATTCTGACTGGTCAATCTGAAGAAAAAGATTTTTGACTAAGTTAAAATTAAGGCTGCCATAGGCAGCACAAATATAAACCCAGGGACTCGATTTGAACAAACTTGAATCTGCACCCCCCCCCCTCCCTATAGATGTTGTATACTAAACATGAAAGGATTCTGACTGGTGGATCTGGATCTGAAGAAGATTTTTAAAGAAATTTCCTCAAATTGCACAAAGTTAAACTTTGGGCTCCAATAGAGAGCTCAAATACTAACTGAGGGACCCGATTTGTACAAACTTGAATCCCCCCCTCCCCCCCCCCCCTAGAAATGTTGTACACCAAATATGAAAGCATTCATACCAAATATGCAAGATTTTTAAGGAAATTTCCTCATATTTCACCAAGTTAAAATTCAGGCTCCTACAGGGAGCTCAACGATGGTTCTGGAGAAGTAGATTTTTTAATTCTTTTTAAAAAATGTATGGGTGCTAGCAGAGTAATGTCCCTTGTGGTTCGGCGCGGCAAGGTTATTTGTACAAACTTGAATTGACATATGATAAGGAACATGCACACAATTTGGTTCAATTTGGTCCAGTAGTTTGGGAGAAGTCAGTAATATAAAGTTCACGACGGACGGCAAGTGATAAGTTAAGTTCCCTTCGGTGAGCTAAAAATCACCCATATGCCCCCCCCCCCCTCCATGTTAACCCATATAGGGAACATCAGGCAAGAAATTTTAATATCGAGATATTTATACTTGCAGGATGTATAAGGGGGAGGGGTGCGTAATAGCAGATTTATGTGTGATATCCGACCTATTTCAATTTAATGACACCAATGTTGTCGATTATTTGCCAGACTCGAGCGAGAAAAACGTCGCCGGTGTTCCGTCGAGGATTTACGAAATAACATCGCCGTTATCTGGTAACTTATCCGTTTCATTTGGTCCAGGTTCGCTATTTAAAAGAAGAATCTCTTGGGGCGGTAGGAAAATAGGAATCGTTAACAAAAGTAAGACAGTAATATTATTTGATAAGCAATTGCTGCCAGTTTTAAAAAGCATAAACCGGCTATTTCTTTTCATTTTGTGTGATATCATTAGACATACTCATTTAATTCTATTCATTTAGTTTCCTATTTTCAGTCGAATGTTTCAACAAAAAACCTTCACTTTGAGTCCATGAGTTTGTGAACGCGCTATACATTGATTAATAGTGAAATTTTAGGGGTTAACGTTGAAATATCAACACCAAACTTCGGATATGTATTATTTATACTGTTTTCAATCAGAAACCGTTCATTTGATATTTTTAGGACGAGTAGTTCATTTGCGGACTCTTTGGCCCGTCTTGCGAAAAATGAGTCCGTAAGTTTGAAAACGCGCTATACATTAATAGTAAAATTTTAGGGGTTAAAGTTGAAATATCGATACCAAACTTCGGATGTGTATTATTTATACTGTTTCATTTCAGAACATTAACCCCCATAGATTACTTGCGGTCTCTTACTGACTCTTACGGTCCCTTTTTCTACCTGCGGAGTCATTTTAGAACTACAGGCGATGCGGATCATTTCTATAAATAGAGTTGTTGAGTTGACGTTCGTTTCGTGATTGATCATAATTCAATGATTCACATGGATTATTATTGTCCTCACACAAGGTGAAGGGGAAATAAATTTGAAAAAAGAGTTTCAATGTGGCCTAATTACTGATGCCTTTCACACGTCCTTAAATAAACTGATTTTAGTATAATTATTTCCAGAAAACAAACATACAAGGTTACAAAAATTAATACGTAAATAAATGGAAATGGATTCAGCAGAAAGCTAAAGCTTATATATAGCTGTCTCCATGGTTGGTATATTACAATAATCATTACATTTGGCAGTGCATGGGTATTGTGTTTTGTATTGAGCAAAAGATTGAACTGATGTTTAGGTAAAATGATTATAAGAAAATTTTATAAGCAAAAAAGAAATATATAATAAAGGGAATAACAGGGATGAGGGGGCAGAAGAACTAACGGGTTTCAGCGGTGACCAGCGCAATCGCAAACTGATTTTGCGTCCATTGCTCCAATAGATTAGAGAAATTATGTCCCACTCCCCTCCCCACCCCACGAAACGAACGTGAACGTCAATTTTGTTTCTAAAATTGGGGTTGCAGCTATATTATTCAGCAATACAGACACTGCCATTTATCCCAACAACTGATGTCAAATTTTCTTCCACATACTGATGTGGTAAAAAATAGGCCCCAATGAATGTGACCACCCCCCCCCACCCTTTTCATAAAAAAACTATGATATAATTCATAAATTAATTGATGTTGACACAAAACAAACATCTTGCGAAAAAGCTATCACAAATGGAAAATTTACACTGATGTGGTAACATTTTTAAAAAAAAATAGCCCTCAATGAATGTGATCCCCCCCCCCTCCCCGAGTATACCCCTCTTCGTCAAAAACGTGGCATAATTCATAAATTAATTAATATTGACACAAAACTTGTGACATTAAATATCCTACTTGTGATCGTTTTTAAATCACATTCAGGCTTCTGAAGACTGACATTTCACATCATGTGTTTGGTGAATCATTTGCAATTTTTTGTAAAAAAAAAGAAACAAGAGGCCCCAGGGGGCCTGAAGCGCTCATCTTGAACAGAACACAATTTAAACAGAGTCCAAGAATGAGTCAACATTAAGCAAGCCATCTCCATAGGCTAGACTGTCAATCCTTGAGTCCCTCTGGAGTGACAAAAATAATCTGGGCATCATGCCTTTTCTTCGGTTGATCATAAAGTAAAATGTAGAGCTCCCCTATGAAGCCCCTTGATACAACCTATGTGGATTAATCTTAGTTACACACCTCTAGAAGGTACTGAATACAAAATTTTTAATTCTTCCGCAAAATGGCCAATTCCGGCTCCCATAGAGAGCCCAAGTATTAGCCCAGGCTCTTGATTTGACCACAGTTGAATCTGACTTCCCTAGAGATGTTGTGTACCGAATATGAAAGCATTCTGACTGTTGAATCTGAAGAAGAGAAATTGTAAAGAAATTTCTTCAAATTGCACTAAGTTCAAATTTGGGCTACCATAGCGAGCCCAAATATTAACCTATGGATCCGATTTGAACAAACTTGAATCTGACCCCCCTAGAGATGTTGTATACCAAATGTGAAAGCATTCTGACGAGTGGATCTCAAGAAGATTTTTGAAGAAATTCCCTCATATTGTATCAAGTTAAATTTCATGTTCCCATATGGAGCCCAAATATTAACCTAGGCACTCAAATTGAACAACCTGGAATCTTACTCCCCTAGAGATGTTGTATACCAAATATAAAAGCATTCTGACTGGTGGATCTGAAGAAGATTTTTAAAGAAACTTACTCATATTGCGTTAAGTAAAAATTTGGGCTATCATAGTGAGCCCAAATATATACCTAGGGATCTGATTTGAACAAACTTGAATCTGACCCCCTTAGAGATGCTGCATACCAAATATCAAAGCATTCTGACTGGTGGATCTGAAGAAGAAGATTTTTTTAAATTACCCTCCATATTGAACAAAGATAAAATTTGGGCTTCCGTAGAAAGCCCAGATATTAATCTAGGGAAATGGTTTGAATCTGACCCTCATAACAATGATGTATACCAAACATTAAAAGATTCTGACTGGTGGTTCTGAAGAAGATTTTTAAAGAATATTCCCCATATTACCCTATGTTAAAACTTTGGGCTCATGTAGAGAGCCCATATATGAACCAATGAGCTTTATTTCAACAAACTTTTATTTGCCCCCCCCCCCCCCCCCCCCCCCTCCCTATGAATGCTGTATACCAAATATCAAAAGATTCTGTTGATTGGTTCCGGAGAAAAGATTTTTTTTAATTTTTGCAAATATGCTGACTCAGCATTTTTTCGATGCCCATTACAGAGCACCCTAACATAACCGATGACAATTGTTTTTTACTGTTCAATTCTACTGGTCCTAAGGATACTTCATACCAAATAACAGCTCTCTGTTCTGTGTGGTTTGGGAAATATGGGCGTTTGAAAATATTTCTATTTTTAGCTCCCTGGGTTCCCATGGGGATGCAGGAATTTTTTTTTTGCTTGGGTCAAGTACTTATGACCTAATAATACCAAACACCAAATTTGGTTCACACCGGACTATCGGTTCAGAAAAATAGAAATTTTGGGCGGGGCCAAAACACACTGGTTCTTGAGAAGATTTTATAAATATTTTGGGGCATCTTCCCCCACTCCCTCCCTATGGGAAACTGAGAGTGTATGAGTTGAACAAAAATGAAATGCCCCTTTGGGACCATCACTCACAAAAACTTTCACTTGAATTGGCCCGGTGGCTTTGGAGGAGAAGACCAAAACATGGTGTTGACGGATGACTGACGGAGAGCGATGAGATTAGCTCAGCTTGACTTTGTCAAGATGAGCTAAAGAAGCCAGTTTTCTCAGTTAAGGCACCGAGAGTGATTGGTATGGTACTGACAAAAACATAAAACACTGCTTTTTCAACAGTATGACCAGTACTGCTCATGTGGTATCTCTTAGCACTGTTAAAATGCCAAAAACATCCAATATTGATTCTGTGGTGCTGTGCTTGAGCAGCAAGTATCCATTAGAGCACTTTCACAACCTTAGATTTAATCACCACAAACACCCATGCTGATAAAAAGTGTGAAATTGTGGAAAATATGTCTCCAAGGAGGATGAAGGAGATATTTGATTAAAAAATTTGTTTTTTTTTAGTGTTTTGAAAGTCTACACAGAAATAAAAACTGACATACAATGGAAAGTTTTGTTAGAAGAGCCAGGACAAGATTGTCAAATGGAAAAAAAAACCTCAATGGACCCTGAGTTCTGCAGTACCTAAGCAAATCATAGGAAACTGAGAGTGTATGAGATTGACTTTAGTTTCCAAAACATACTGTACAGTCTTTCCAATTGTTTCTCATCAACTGAGGCTTCAGTATGGGCAGGTGGGTGGGGGACTTGATTCAAGGAGAGAACAATATTTCACAGCTGTTACTGTAGTTTTGTGCTGTAACATGGGAACCATGACAACAATGCTCGATCTGCACAAAATTTGTTCGCATCGCTTTAATTTTGGGATTCAAATATCTTTGTCAAGTATAACCCTTCAGAGAACTTTTTCTGACCCCAAAATGGGGTTGTGCATCAAATAAGAGGGAAAATTTAGTACTAGACTACTTTATTAGTACTAGACTGTGTGCAAATGCCATTCACTCACATTTGCAACTTTATTGTGTTATTTTTTCCACTGTACCCCACCCCCCAAATTGGTGTTCTAAAATACTCTTTCAATGAAGAAATTATTTTTTAACACTTTTTAACCCTTTACCAAATATAATGGTCAAAAGCTGCTGGTGCTATTCACAAGTATTGCCATTCCATGTTCTTTATTTTCTCGTTTTTTTTGTGTCAAACACATAGCTTATGACCCCTCACTGGAATGAGGTCATTCCAATGGTGTAAAAAGTCATGTTTTTGACACAAAAAATTAGTAAGTCAATAAGTTTGTGGGCAAGGGTAATCAGCTTTTCATGTTACATGTAAGTAAAGGGTTAACAACATAATTCAGGCAAACATCTAAATGCCAGTAAATAAAAGTGCAATATGGGTTTTCTGGCTGTGGGTTTGAATGGTGATTTGGAAGGGGTTGGAAGATTGGCACTCCCCTCTGCCCCTGTACTGTGATGGGGAACCATGGTTTAATTACATTTATTAATACATGTGTGCATGTGGGGTAAAATAGGTTGTTATTTGGCATTGCTGGAGGCTGTCGTGTGCCACTGGAGGTTACACTTGCTCAAGATGTGAATTTGCTTGCGATATATAGCCCTTATTGCTGATGATGACAAAAAACATACTTTTCAAAACAATAAAAAAGTATTGTAAGGTGTGTGGTACCCCAATGAATTTTTAAATGTGAAATAATCTCTCAGAATAATAATTAAATCAGGTTCGGAAGCCAAATTATGTATTTCCTTAATCAACCCCCAATCCTATCAAAGATACATTTTACCTCTTTCATGTGACAAAAGAGTCATTTCTGCATGAAAAATTCAACTTTTGGCTTCCACTGAGTTAAAAACATGGGAAATTTGTTCTTTTAAAGAAAACTGTCCAAACTGTGTCAAATGGCTTAAAAACTGCTGTTGCCTCCAATACATTTTTCTACTCTGTTTTGCTATGTCACCTAAAGGAATTCATGTAGTTTTTTTTGAAAACTAACCCAATCCCCAAATAAAACTAAAATCTGCATCAACATGTAATACTTTGAGGAAAAAATTGTCTCCTTTAACCATACAGCAAGACAAAGAGTGGTGTTCCAACCCCATGAAACCATATAAATGTCAATTTTGATTGAAAAATTGGGGTTGCAGCTACATGTATATAATTCACCAATATCAATAGACAGTACCATTTTGTCCTAACAACTGATGTCAAATTTTCTTCAACATACTGATGTGGCAAAATATAGCCTTGAAGGTGTCCCCCTAATATGCCCCCTTTTTATCAAAAACTAGGATAAAATTCATAAATTAATTGATGTTGACATATAACAAACCTCTTGTGATATTAAATTTCCCATTTGTGATAATTTCTAAATCACATTCTGGCTTCTGAAGATATTTCACATTGCGCTTGATGAATGTTTTGCCATTCTTGTGAAAAAAAGCCTCACTTTCTCAGTTAAGACACCTAGAGTCATTGGTATGGCACTGACACAACATTAAACACTGATTTTTTCCAACAGCATGACCAGCTGAGCACTGCTCCTATGTTATAGCATAGCACTGTTAAAATGCCTAAAACCATCAAATATTGATTCTGTAGTGATGTGCATGTCCCACAAGTACATGTACCCACAAGAGCTCGTTTACAACCTTGGATTTAATCCCTGCAGGAACCCATTCTGATAAAAAGGGTGAATTTAGGGAAAATACATGCATGCCTCGTATCCAGTGAGGATGACTCAGATATTTGCTTCAGGAATGTAGTGCTCTTTAATGTTTTATATATTTGTGTATGGGTGTGTGTGTGTGTGTGTGGGGGGGGGGGGGGGGGGGGGGGGGGTCAATTGCCAGTTATTGAAAATGTAGAACTGTGCAAATGGATTGCATGATGGACAGACAGACATGCAATCACATATCTTAAAAGAGATAGTCTACATGTACATAGGAATGGTATGATGGACAGACAGACATGCAATCACATATTTTGAAAGTGACATTCTACATGTACATAGGAATACTGACTGACATACAATGAAAAATATAGGGAGAAGGGCCAGGACAGGGTTGTCAAAAAAGAAAAAAAACTCAGTGGACCCTGAGTGCTGCAGTACTAAAGCAAATCATAGGAAACTGAGAGTGCATGCTGTTAACTTTCTCATCAGCTGCAGGGTTTAGTATGGGTGGTAGAGGGACAATTGTCAATGCAGTTTTGTGCTATAACATGGGGACCCTGACAGCACTAGTATCAGACTACTATATTGGTAGCTGTGCACAGAAGCCATTCATTCACATTTGCAACTTTGTTACTTTTCCCACTGTACCCCCCACCCCCCCTTTCCCCCAAATTTATGTTCCAAAATACTCTGTGAATGAAGAAATTGTTTTTTAACATTTTTAATCACTCACTCAATGTAATGGCCAAAACAGGCTAGCACCATTCACCGAAACTGCCATTCAATGTTCATTATTTTTGCACCAAAAACATAGCTTATGACACCTCATGGTCTTCTTTTCATGTAAGGTAAAGGGTTAACATCATAATATGGAGAAAGCTTCTATTAATTATTCACTCAATGTAATGGCCAAAACAGGCTAGCACCATTCACCAAAAATTGCCATTCATTGTTAATTTTTTTTTTTTTGGCATTTTTTGGCATCAAAAACATAGCTAATACCCCCCCCCCCCCCCCCCCTCCCCTTATTGGAATGAGCTTGTTCAGCGAATACAAGTGAAGTATGGGTTTTTCTGGCTAAATGTTTGGATGGTGATTTGGGAGAGGATTGGAATATAATTGGAATCCCCCTCTATCACAAGTACAATGAGGGGAAAGCATGGTTTCATTAGATGTGTTAATAGGGTAAAAAAGGTGGTTACATGTGTACATGTATTTGTCATAGGTTTATAGTGTGCTTCTCAGTTCTGGATGCCACACTTGCTCAAGATGCATTTAACTGCATTATTTTTGGCAATATATGGCCTTTATTGCCGACTGTGACAAAAATATAACTTTTCCAAAAATAAAACAAGTATTATTCAGTCTGTGGTTCTCGAATAAACATTTAAAAGTGAAATATGTGTAATATCCAAAAAAATATAATTAAATCAGTGCTGGAAGCCAAAATACATGCACATTTACAATGTACGTTTACTTATTTCCTATAATCAAATCCAAAGCATTCGAAGGGTAACCTACAAAACCTTTTCCCTGACCAAAAATTACCCCCCACAATCATTTTCACACAATGCACAAAATCCCCCCCCCCCCCCCCCACAATCATTTTCACACAATGCGCAAAAATCCCCCCCCCCCCCCACCTTGTTCCTCCCTCCATAATTTCTGGTGAACAAAAATCCCCCCCCCTAATTTTTTAGAAGTACATGTATATTTAAAGCCATACAAAAATGTCCAAAGCTTTTTACCACTTGAGGTCGAGCACTTGTCGCTTCAATCAATGCTAAACTTTGCTTGTGTGGAGTTAGCACGTTGGATAATTGCTCACTGTTACCAGGTGGTTCTCTCAGTGCACTTTAGTTTCCTCCACCCCATAAAACTGTCCGACACGAGGTGACAACTGGCTGTTGAAAGTGTCCTTAAACTCCAATAACTAAATAACTATGTTGATAAATAGTTATTGAGGCATGTTTTCTTGTAAATAGTGATGAGTGTTTATGTAATT